>CM055970.1:12177500-12777500 GCA_029531755.1 Holothuria leucospilota
CGAAAACAAACAATAAAATACGTAAGATTATATTTTCCCTTTGCGTTCTGAGATATACATGCACGTTATTTCAATGGCCCCTATAACAGCTTTTAAGCTTACAAGCTGTTGAAATTTGTTTATCGTTTAATAAGTCATGTTTCAAATGTAACATTTTTTTACAAATCCATGGCACTGCCATGGGACCTAAGAACGCCTGTAGCTATGCAGATATTGCTATGAGTTATATAGACAAGGTTGCTACCTCTGAAGGTCCCTTTAAACCCCAAACTTGGTCGCGTTTCAGAGACGACATTTTTGAAGTATGGCCTCATGGAATCGATGCCCTTTATGAATTCACAGATTTTATTAACCCTATTTATCCAACCATTAAATTTTTTCTTAGATTTTCTGATTCTAAGCTAGAATTTTTAGATGTTTTAGTTCAGTTTAATAATGGAGTAATTTCTACGGAAATGTATTCGAAACCCACAGATAGTCACTTATATTTATTACCGTCTAGTTCACATCCCAAACATAATTTGTCTAGCATACCTTACAGTATAGCACTCAGGATTAAACGAATCTGTTCGATACCTGAATTTTTAAACAGTAGACTAAAGGAATACAATGCATACGTAGTGGCTAGAGGTTATGACCCTCAGTTTGTCCAAGAACAATTTGATAGGGCGAACAAGCAACAAAGATCTGTCTTGCTCAAGCCTCAGAAAAGGAACACTTCTAGCCGCAAATACCCAGTTGTTTCAGATTTTAATCCAACATTACCCAATATTAATGCCATCATTCGTAAAAATCATTCACGTTCTACATAGCTCTCCCCATATCAAGGAGGTTTTCTCAGAGAATTCTATCTTTACAGCTTATAGAAAATGTAAATCCCTTAAGGAAATGCTAATCAGATCAAAACCATCCAATCATAACATTGCAAGAAATACTCCTGAAGTGGGTTGTTACAAATGTAATCGCACAAGATGCGACCTTTGCCTTAATTTTCTATTACAGGGTTCGTCGTTTTCTAGTTGTGCCACGAAAAAGGTTTATCAAATTAAGAGTTTTGTATCATGTACAAGTAAAAGTGTGATTTAATTAGCTACTTGCTTGAAATGCAATTTGCAATATGTTGGATCTACCGCTACAGAATTTAAAATCAGATACAGAAATCATAAATCCGACCTTCTTAATAGCCGAGGTGGATGCGAATTGGCAGTACATTTTAATTCTGCTCCGCACCATATTTCTCAAATTAAGTTCATGATAATTGAGCAGATTCACGCTTCATCAAATATTGATTCTGTTCTTACCAAAAGAGAGGGCTACTGGCTGGCTCAGTTACATACTTTATTTCCTTCAGGACTCAACAAAAGAAAAGAATTTAATTCGAACAAAAGGGTTAGCTTTTTACTGTAAAAGTGTTGGGTCATTTAGTTTTTATTATATGGTATTTCGCATTAAGCATTGCTATTTTCCAAGATAGTTTCTCGGCCTTTCTTAGCTCCTGTAGACTGTTTTAAGTTTTTTGTTATTATCTCCTTAATGCTACCTGTTACAGCTGTTCTGAGTATTTACTTTTTACTGGTTTCTTTCAGCTGTTTATCCGTCTTACCCTTTTAGCCTTATTATGTAGGTAGAATTTAGAATGTGTTTCTTGCTTACGACCCGTTTTACATGCTTTTATCCCGTTTAGAATGTTTTTAGTCTGAAAGTTTTACATTGAACGTTTTTTAACTTGCTTCATTTGAGCTGAGGAAGGCTGAATAGATAGCCGAAAGCTTTTCGACTCAAGGTGTACGTGTTATTTATGTGTGCAGTTGTAATTCTAGTCTCTTCATCCAAGTCTCTCTCTCTCTCTCTCTCTCTCTCTCTCTCTCTCTCTCTCTCTCTCTCTCTATATATATATATATATATATATATATAACTTCTCCTCCTCCCCCTCACCCTCCGCCTCCCCCTCCCCCTCCGCCTCCTCCTCCTCCTCCACTCACTCTCTTCGGAAACCTGAACTGAACTGGGCAAATACAGGCACACCTTGCCCAAGGGTGCCCCCGGAGGCAGTTGTGGCAAAGGGTAACCTCATTATCCCCACGCTTAAACAAGCTCCACAACCGGATGCAGTTTAAAGTCCTACCCAGGAACTCCTCCCTTCTTCGACGAGCTCTTCCTACCCAGTATTCAACTGTAAACTGTTTGATGCGGGACTTTACGTCATCCCACCACTCTAAATCTGATGAGAAGGCCGGCTTCAATGTTCGCCACCCTTCGTACCTGGCTTTAAACTGTTCACTGTAGTCTGCCTCCGTTAGAGTTGGACATGTCACAACTTCACAGTCACTCGGTGAAAGTGCAGATGGAGAGTGCACCCGGTCCAACCTTGAGGCGTCTGTGCCATCAGGGCGATGCCAAATGAACACGGACAAGCCGGGATGTTGCGCTCTCCAAACGTGCTTTTTAAGTGCATCGAAGCGGCACATACAAACAAAAAAAACCCAAAACTCAAACCGGATCGGACAGGAACATAAAGGCAAAACTATCCACACACCACCAAATCAAACAGAAAATTATGTTCATTACAACAATAGAACCACACACACACTGACAACCCAATACCCCACAAACCAACCTCGGCCCGCCCCCCCCCCCAAACCAATATTACTACATACCGCCAACGAAAGACAACACCAGACCAAACCACCACCACCCAACAACAACCAAAAAACCAAAACACCAGACCAAACAACCATCACAAACTGCCCCAAGGGGCCACGAGGGGTCCGGGGTGGGGTCCACCTGCCACGAGGGGTCCAGGGTGGAGTCAACCTGCTATATTTACAGTATGTACACTATTTACACAAAAACAAAACACTGAACAAAACTGGGCCAAAATACCTTGCCCAAGGGTGTCCCGGAGGCAGTTGTGGCAAAGGGTAACCTCATTAACCCCACGCTTTAACAAGCTCCACAACCGGATGCAGTTTAACGTCCTACCCAGGACGTTCTCCAAACGTCAACCATGTCGTGATTCTTTATGAACATGTCCAATTCCGACATGCCGACACTACAGCCCGAAGAAGTACGTATGGACATTCGATCAAGCTGTGTGTCGGGGACGCAGTTAAAGTCTCCGGCCAGGAAACACGGAGCACTGCCAGGAACGAAGGATGACAGGGTCATGAAAAAGTCCCTTCTTCCTGAAGGCCGATTTGGGCGCATACACGTTACACAGGAAAAATTTCCCGCTAGGGTGTCTTATTGTAATGCATACCAACCGGCCCGCATGATCAGAATCAACTTTTCCGACCAGGGGAGTCCACCTTGGCGAAACTAAAATAACTGAACCACACGATGTTGTTGAACCAAAGGAATCCTTATGTAAACCCCCACCCCACTCAAAGAACCAGGGTGTGGACATCGTCCTCATCGTAATGTGTGGTCTCTTGGAGGAAAACGAAGTCCACACCGCAGTGATTTGCAAAATTGGAATATTCTGGACCGCTTCCGACTGTTCCCATCATACCGTTACCAACGTTCAGGGTCATGAGGGGACAGTGGATCAGTCATGGTGGAATATGCAACTACAACGTCTGGTCTCTGACCTGGCCTCTTTTTATTCTTACATTGACTTGGTGCTGGTGTACCCAGAAAGATGAATCCCCTGGTCGACTCTTCGCCTGAAGCTGACCTTTTTAATTTAGACTCTTGGTTTCTACTACCCCCTCACATAAATCAAACCAAGCCCTCCCCGGATGGCGGATCCTTGGGGGAGGCTCTGAGGCAGGTCCCCCAGCATCCTGACATGGCAGAGTCCAGTCTCCGAGTCTGATGAGATCGTGAAGGTCATTCTCCACCTTTAGTAAATCCGGCCTTCCTGGGTGTCGAAGAGATGATGATGGAGCGTGCCTACCTCTGGGGTCCCAGAGGCCCCTCACATTGTGTTTAGAGGCAAGGAAATCCTGCACTCCACCTGATGTGTACACCTCATCAGGTGAAGGGGACCCAGGTTCTTCCACCATAGGTTCTGTGGCCTGGCTGCGAGGGTTTGCATGATCCGGCCCCACCTTCGCACTGGCACGGGCCGAGTACGAAGTGGGGCAGGAGCCAGAGACATGTCCCTCCTCCCCACAGAGGTTACACCGCACCTTGTTGGGACACTCAACTTTGTCGTGCCCCACCTGCAGGCACTTGCCACAACGTCTGTTGTGACACGACTTGGCTTCGTGCCCCTCCTCTCCACACTTAAAACAGGTGCGGGGCTGTCCAAAGTATCTTATATGGGCTTTGGAACCCCCTATGAAGAGGAAGGACGGTATTTCCCTCTTCAGTACCATACGGAACTGCCTCTTTCCGTTCAGGATGCCCTTCAACTCACCTGCCTGATAGGTGACCCATCGCATGTCGGAGACAGTCCCGTACTGACTGAGAACCCTCGCCACCAGGCCCTGATCGACCTCAAAGTTCAGGTACAGAACTGTCACCACCACAGAGCGATCATATGGGGTGACAGTGAGCCCTTCCAACCCTTTAAGGCAAGACACGCCCTGAATTCGGGCAGCATCTGACCTGAACTTTAGGTCGTACGTGCTGCGGGCCGGAAGCGGCTGCAACATCTCGGGGGTGCTTTTTAAGTGCAACGAAACGGCACATAGAAACAAAAACAAAAACTCAAACCGGATCGGGCAGAAACATAAATGCAAACTATTTACAAACAACTAAATCAAACAGAAAATTATGTTCATTACAGTAATAGAACTATATGTACAGATGTTTACATACACATATATACATATACACATATATACATATTTACACCATATTTACAACTAAGTACCTCACAAGCCACATATGTACAAACACAGTCCTATTTACAAATTACAGTAGTTCCATATTTACAAACAAAGTCAGTATTTACAAGTTAACTACCACCCGGTCCGCCCTCACTGAAACAAGTGGACCCCATCGCCTACCGAACGCCGACCTTGGCAAACGAACGAAGTCCGACTCCACCATCAGCTTAACCTCCGCCCTCACCGACGCCAGGACGACATCAGCAGGCCTCCCCACCCCCCTAAATACAATGTTACATCGGTCTCTCCATAAGGCCAGCTTTATGGAGGCCGAAACAAAGGTAAGTATCCCGCGAACACTTGTATTGCATGGCGGAGGTGAAAGACCATACAAAGCATAGTCCTGGCTGACCGCCCAGGTGTTACACAACGTTAGGCGGTCAGTCAGGACTTGAAACCATTCCCAGAATAGGGCCACATAGTCACACTGCCAAAACACATGTGACACACTCTCCCACTTTGTGCATCTAGTGCGGGGGCAAATGCCATCTCCAAGACGCCACCGAAGGCGCTTGAGATTAGTTACAATGGCGTCATGTGCGATTCGCCACAACAGGTCTCGCCTGCGGTAATCTAATAATCTGCTGTGGACTACACGCCACACTTCCGGCCCTGAAGCAAAGTGGTTGGATTGGACCTGGCCAACCAATTCATCAAAAACAGCCCGGTATAGGTCCCTTGCACTTGACTGCGAAACATCCCCCACTGTTGACATAATACGGAGCGTTTCCCTCATTTGACTGTATGCCCCCGTGGGTCTCCAGCTGTGGGGTTCACATTTACTAAACAGGGAGGCAAAGAACCGACGGAATAATCCTCCCCAATAACGGACAAAATTGGCAAAAGGCATTTTGCTGTCCACGGCACTGCAAACACACTTGGTCAGGAGAAAACGGAGCTTGGAAGGAAAATGCACAAGGCCCAACCCTCCGCGCCTAAGATCCTGGTATACCACCCCTCTTCTAAACAGCTCCGTCCCCCTTGACCATAAAAAACTAAACACAGCCCTCTCGAGTCGTGCCAAGACACCCTCTGGAGCAGCAAGAACAGTGCCCGGATACCACAAGAGAGGGTAAATAAAACGATTGATAACTGTTACCTTTCCCAACAGGCTGATGTGGCGATCGCCGAAGTCCTTCAACCTAGCCTCCACTAGGTCCACTTTCTCATTCCAGGTAAGTAACTCGGGTGAACCATAACCAAACCATATGCCATTGATCTTTATGGCGTCGTCTACCCATGATGCCGCGAAGGGCAGTTTTTTGACCGCCACTTACCTAGACGGAGTCCTTTGGTCTTAGTGGGGTTCAGTCTGGCACCTGTGGCTCTTTGAAAGTTAGACAACGTGCCAGTAAGGGCCCTGAAGGAAGCTAGGTCGGAGATTACGCATGTGACATCGTCAGCATACTGAAGGCACTTAACGTCAGCACCACCAGGTATGTGAAATGGTCGAAACAAAGGCTCAACTTGGAAGGCTCTTGCAAGGGATTCACTAAACAATACATAGAGTAGAGGTGATAGGGGGCACCCCTGCCGTACCCCACGATGGACTCTGAAGGGGTCCGACGGTAGGCCATTGACGATAACCCGACTGTATACGCTATTATACAATAGGGAGGTCCATTTAACAAAAACTGGATTCAAACTAAACTTCTGCAACATCTCTATTTCTTTAACCTCTGCACCATTGTTCTTTAACATAGTAAACGCCTGTGGGGGAGAAACGCTCACCCCCGACGAAAACTCCAACTTAACGATTGTGCTATCCCGACCTCCGGGCATAGGAACAAGTGGTTTGTGGCACTAGGCCACGCAACAATGAGAGAGAAAAAACCCTCAGTACTCTTTTCTAAAACGAAATGTAAGAAACAGAAAGGGAACCCAACGCAAATTACTGCGATAAGGTGGACGTGCTTTAAAACAAGCACGACCAAGTCCTTATCTATACAAGACCACACCCAACGATATAGAGAGCTTTTTAAGTGCATCGAAACGGCACATACAAACAAAAAAACAAAACTCAAACCGGATCGGACAGGAACATAAAGGCAGAACTATCCACACACCACCAAATCAAACAGAAAATTATGTTCATTACAACAACAGAACCACACACACACAACGATAGGTCCACACACACACAACGTCCTGGGTAGGACGTTAAACTGCATCCGGTTGTGGAGCTTGTTAAAGCGTGGGGATAATGAGGTTACCCTTTGCCACAACTGCCTCCGGGACACCCTTGGGCAAGGTGCGCCTGTATTTTTGGCCCAGTTTTGTTCAGTTTTTTGTTTTTGTGTAAATAGTGTATATAGTGTACATACTGTAAATATAGCAAGTTGACTCCACCCCGGACCCCTCGTGGCAGGTGGACCCCGCCCCGGACCCCTCGTGGACCCTTGGGGCAGTTTGTGATGATTGCTTGGTCTGGTGTTTTGGCTTTTTGGTTGTTTTTGGGTGGTGGTTTGGTCTGGTGTTGTCTTTCGTTGGCGGTATGTAGTGGTGTTGGTTTGGGGTGGCCGGGGGGGGGGTTGGTTTGTGGGGCGTTGGGTTGTCGGTGTGTGTGAGGTTCTATTGTTGTAATGAACATAATTTTCTGTTTTGATTTGGTGGTGTGTGGATAGTTTTGCCTTTATGTTCCTGTCCGATCCGGTTTGAGTTTTTGTTTTTTGTTTGTATGTGCCGTTTCGATGCACTTAAAAAGCACAACGATATAGCCTGCACACACAGAGATATAGTATAATATTATAGTATAGTATAATAAAGTATGCTAGCACAGCACAGTACTAAAATTCAGCACGAGCAAACGACGAGAGCGAGAGAGCGAGAGAGCTTTTTACGTACGTAGAAACGGGCACGAAGAAACAAAGTAGAACTTAAACCTGACCGGACAAAAACATAACTCGGTGAACTATTTACAGAAATCTGTACATTGCGCTAGCAAACAAATTGTCTGTACTATGTACAAAACCACCCAAACCCAAGCCAATCACGTAGGACTATTCGCAATTTCAATATTTACAATATTTACAAATTAACTATCACCCGGCCCGCCCGCACTGAAACAAGAGGACCCCAACACCTGCCGAACGTCGACCTTGGCAAACGGACGAAGTCGGCCTCCACCCTCAGCTTAATCTCCGTCCTCACCGACGCCAGGACGACGTCCGCAGGCTTCCCCTCTCCCCTAAACACAATATTACACCGGTCTCTCCACAAGGCCAGCTTTATGGAGGCCGAAACAAAGGTAAGTATCCCGCGAACACTTGTATTGCATGGCGGGGGTGACAGACCATACAAAGCGTAGTCCTGGCTGACCGCCCAGGTGTTACAAAACGTGAGGCGATCAGCCAAGGCTTGAAACCACTCCCAGAGTAGGGCCACAAAGCCACACTGCCAAAACACATGGGGCACACTCTCCCACCTTGTGCATCCAGTGCGGGGGCAAATGCCATCTCCAAGACGCCACCGAAGGCGCTTGAGATTCGTAACGATGGCGTCGTGTGCGATCCGCCACAGCAGGTCACGCCGGCGGTGATCGAGTGACCTGCCGTGGACGACACGCCACACTTCCGGCCCTGAAGCATAGCCGTTGGGTAGGACCTGACCAACCGAGTCATCAAAAATGGCCCGGTACTGGTCCCCCGCACTGGACTGCAAAACGTCCCCTACAGTTGACATGATACGGAGTGTTTCCCTCATCTGACAGTATGCCTTCGTTGGCCTCCAACTGTGAGGTACACTGTTGCTAAACAGGGTAGGCAAGAACCAACGCAATGATAATCCACCCCAATAACGGACAAAGTAGGCAAACGGCATCTGGCTGTCGACGGCACTAAAAACGCATTTGGTCAGGAGAAAACGGAGCTTTGAAGGAAAGTGCACAAGGCCCAATCCCCCCTGCCTAGAAACCTGGTACACCACTTTTCTTCTGACCAGCTCCGTTTTCCCTGACCAAAGAAACCTAAACACGGCCCTCTCGAGTCGCACCAGGACACCCTCTGGAGCGGCCAGAACAGTGCCCGGATACCACAAGAGAGGGTAAACGAAACGATTGATAACTGATACCTTCCCCAACAGACTAATGTAGCGATCGCCGAAGTCCTTCAACCTAGCTTCCACCAGGTCCACTTTCTCATTCCAGGTAAGTGACTCGGGTGAACCGTAACCAAACCATATGTCATTGATTTTTATGGCGTCGTCTACCCATGATGCCGCGAAGGGCAGTTGTTTCGACCGCCACTTACCTAGACGGAGTCCTTTGGTCTTGGTGGGGTTCAGTCTGGCACCTGTCGCTCTTTGAAAGGTAGACAGCGTGCCAGAAAGGGCTCTGAAGGAAGCTAGGTCGGAGACTACGCATGTGACATCGTCAGCATACTGGAGGCACTTGACTTCAGCTCCACCGGGTATGTGAAAAGGTCGAAACAAAGGTTCAGCTTGGAAGGCTCTTGCAAGGGATTCAATAAACAATACATAGAGTAGAGGTGACAGGGGACACCCCTGCCGTACCCCACGTTGAACTCTGAAGGGATCCGACACTAGGCCGTTAACGATAACCCGACTATATACACTATTATACAGTAAGGAGGTCCATTTAACAAAAACTGGATTCAAACTAAACTTCTTCAAGATTTTAAAGAGGAATCCGTGATCAACCATGTCGAAGGCCTTCTCCTGATCGAGGGAGACAAGCGCACATGGAAGATCACGGTCCATCACATATTCAACTAAGTCCCGCATCAACCAGAGGTTCTGCTGAATACTGTGTCCCCGCACCGCACATGTCTGGAAGGAACCTACAAGATCCGGCATGACCGTGCCTAGCCTGTTACAAAGGGCTTTCGCCAGAATCTTGTAGTCTACATTTAACAAGGTAATTGGTCGCTTGTTTTTCGGTTCTAGGGGGTCTCCAGACTTTGGTAACAATGTTATAACGCCCGTGCGCTGCGAGGGACTCAATGAGCCAGCAAGGAAGGCAGAGGCGAATACATCACGGAGATCGTGTCCGACGGTACCCCAGAAGCGTTTGTAAAATTCCACTGGGATACCGTCGGACCCAGGCGCCTTGGCGCCTTTCCGCCTTTCATCTTCGCCACAGCCTTCCAGAGCTCGTCGACAGTCAGGGGAGAACCAAGTCCATCATTCTGCTCTTTAGAGGGGGTCTTGTCAATATTATCTAATAGGGACCCTTGAAGGTCTACCTCGACATCTGCCCGGGTATAAAGCTGTTCATAGAAGGTCTTAAATACCTCCACGACGTCGAGAGGGTCCTTCTGTACCGTACCGTGGACGTCACGGACTGCTCTTATGCGGCGATCGATGGCATACTTTGTGACGTCCCTGTAGAATTTGATAGTTGGCTTTTCCTCCGCCTCCACGCAATGCACGCGAGCACGAACGCGGGCCCCGTGCAATTTCTGATCGAGATACTGTTGGATTGCGTGAAGTGCGGAGGAGTCCCCGTTCCTCTCCCTAGAGCATAGCGAGAGGAACTCCTCCCTTCTTCGACGAGCTCTTGCTACACAGTATTCAACTGTAAACTGTTTGATGCGGGACTTTACGTCATCCCACCACTCTAAATCCGATGAGAAGGCCGGCTTCAATGTTCGCCACCCTTCGTACCTGGCTTTCAACTGTTCGCTGTAGTCTGCCTCCGTTAGAATATCTGTGTTCATTTTCCAGAACCCCCTCCCTGTGAGAGCTTTTTAAGTACGTAGAAACAGGCACTGGCAAACTAAAGAAAAATCCCAAACCCAAACAAAACCATGACGGGTCACAAACACAAATGCTAAACAAACCATACACACCGCGCAACAAGGAACAAAAGAGTCTTTGTTACTACTGAACTCCAGTAACTGCCACTGCAGCCAACCCCAAAACAACTTCCCACAACCACATACCACCCAAACAAATTCCGCCCACACGCCCAAAGGAAACACCACGCCCGAAGGCAACTCTACACCCCACGGCAACAACACGCCCGAAAGGCAACACCACGCCCGAAGGCAACACCACACCCGAAGGCAACACTACGCCCAAAGGCAACAGCACTTAAAAAGCACCGGGGCAAATACAGGTGCACCTTGCCCAAGGGTGCCCCGGAGGCAGATGGGCAAAGGGTAACCTCAATGTCCCCACGCTTTAACAAGCTCCACAACCGGATGCAGTTTAACGTCCTACCCAGGACCCCCTCCCTGTTGGCCATGACTCTGGAGGCTGAAAGGAGACAGTGACTGCATCATGATCTGAAATTGGACATGTCACAACTTCACAGTCACTCGGTGACAGTGCAGATGGAGAGTACACCCGGTCCAACCTTGAGGCGTCCGTGCCATCAGGGCGATGCCAAGTGAACACGGACAAGCCAGGATGTTGCGCTCTCCAAACGTCAACCATGTCGTGATTCTTTGTGAACATGTCCAATTCCGACATGCCGACACTACAGCCCGTTTTTTGTTTTTGTGTAAATAGTGTAAATAGTGTATATAGTGTACATAGTGTAAATATAGCAAGTTGACTCCACCCCGGACCCCTCGTGGCAGGTGGACCCCGCCCCGGACCCCTCTTGGCCCCTGTTGTTGGTGTCTGGTTTTTTGGTTGTTGGCGGTATGTAGTATTATTGCTTTAGGGTGGCCGGGAGAGGTTGGTCTGTTGGGTATTTCGGTCGTTGTCAGTGTGTGTGTGGTTCTATTGTTGTAATGAACATAACTTTCTGTTTGATTTGGTGGTGTGTGGATAGTTTTTAACTTATGTTCCTGTCCGATCCGGTTTGATTTTGTTTTTTGTTTGTATGTGCCGTTTCGATGCACTTAAAAAGTCCCAGCCCGAAGATGTACGTATGGACATTCGGTCAAGCTGTGTGTCGGGGACGCAGTTAAAGTCTCCAGCCAGGATACACGGAGCACTGCCAGGAACGAAGGTAGGACGTTAAACTGCATCCGGTTGTGGAGCTTGTTAAAGCGTGGGGATAATGAGGTTACCCTTTGCCACAACTGCCTCCGGGACACCCTTGGGCAAGGTGCGCCTGTATTTTTGGCCCAGTTTTGTCCAGTTTTTTGTTTTTGTGTAAATAGTGTATATAGTGTACATACTGTAAATATAGCAAGTTGACTCCACCCCGGACCCCTCGTGGCAGGTGGACCCCGCCCCGGACCCCTCGTGGCCCCTTGGGGCAGTTTGTGATGATTGTTTGGTCTGGTGTTTTGGTTTTTGTTTTTTGGTTGTTGTTGGGTGGCAGTGGTTTGTTCCGGTGTTGTCTTTCGTTGGCGGTATGTAGTAATATTGGTTTAGGGTGGCCGGGGGGAGGTTGGTTTGTGGGGTATTGGGTTGTCAGTGTGTGTGTGGTTCTATTGTTGTAATGAACATAATTTTCTGTTTGATTTGGTGGTGTGTGGATAGTTTTGCGTTTATGTTCCTGTCCGATCCGGTTTGAGTTTTTTTGTTTTTTGTTTGTATGTGCCGTTTCGATGCACTTAAAAAGCTCCACTGCCAGGAACGAAGGATGGCGAAACGAAAACACGTCTGCTCTCGTCGAAGACCTGAACTGAAGATGGTCTTGTGTGGTTGGTGGCCTGGGGGTGTCGTGTATGTTGGCCACGGAAATTTTGCTTTGCTAGCTTGGTGTAAGGTAACTTTGTAAATGATTGTAAGTAGTTCATGGTTGTGTTCTTGCCCGTCCGGATTTGGTTCTTCCTGTTTGATAGTGTCCGTTTCTATGCACTTAAAAAGCACCCTCCAACTCTCCTCAGACTCAGAGTCTGTTTCTGTCATGTCGGATGATGGGGAGCCTGCCTCGGAACCTCCTCCCAAGGATCCACCTCCTGGGCAGGGTTGGTTTGATTTGTGTGAGGGGGAGGGGTCAGAGTCTGCACTAAAGAGGTCGGCCTCGGGCGAGGTGTCAGAGTGGGGAGGCCATCACTCTGAATGACCAGTACCGAGCCCAAGGATTAAAAAGATCAAGTCCCAACAAGAGTTGTTAGTGTGCCTTTAGGTTTGCCTTTGTTCCACATTGGCTTTGGTTCGGCTGTACGCATGTGAAGAGCACATCATTGTAAATTGGGGGTTGGCCACATGAACATTTGTTTTCTTTTTCAGTACGTAGAAACGGCCACTAGAAACGAAGGGCGAGAACCCAAACCGGACCGGGCAAAAACGCAGCAGCAAACTATTTACATGCACCTTTAAACATAAAATTGTGTTACTATGAACAAAGGACTATATACAAAGGTTAATTACATAGGACAATTTACAAATTTATTCACGCAAAACTACAGGTTAGCAGCTTTTCAAGTACATAGAAACAGGCACTGAGGAACAAAACCCAAACCGAAATTTCTGTGTTAACTTTGTATAAATCCATCCCGAACCCACGCCAGTTACACAGGACTATTTACAATCTCACTAGGCAAAACTATTTACATACCCATTTACATTAACAGAAGAGTGTTCAGGTCGAGTCTGTACAATGCTTTTTTGTAACTATGGGTACTCCTTACGTGCTCGGGAACGGACGTGCTCCGGAACAAAACCTGTGTAATTAGCTTGGGTTCGGGGTGGTCGAGAGGGGGTTGACTGCCCCAAGTAGATAAGTATGTAATAAGTTTCACAGTTACATTTTTGTCCGCTCCGGTTCGGGTTTTTCGTTTGTCTGTGCCTTTGTAAATAGTCTTGTCCTTTTGTAAATAGTCCTGTGTGGTGGGTGGGCGGGGAGTGCTTGTACATATTAGCCACAAATTTTCGTTTTGCCAGGTTAATGTAATTTGTAAATAGTTGTAAATAGTTCATGGTTGCGTTTTTGTCCGGTCCGGTTTTGGGTCTTTTTGTTTCAAAGTGTCCGTTTCTATGCACTTAAAAAGCAGCTCCGGAACAAAACACCTGACGTGTCATAAAAAAACACAAGGACAACTATATACACAAGGCCAGCAACTTAATGTGGCCAACCCCACTGAGGAACTGGGTAGGACTTTAAACTGCATCCGGTTGTGGAGCTCGTTTAAGCGTGGGGATAATGAGGTTACCCTTTGCCACAACTGCCTCCGGGGTACCCTTGGGCAAGGTGCACCTGTATTTGCCCTGTGCTTTTTACGTGTTGTTGCCTTCGGGCGTGTTGCCGCCTTCGGGCGTGAAGTTGCCTTCGGGCGTGGTGTTGCCTTCGGGCGAGAAGTTGCCTTCGCCCGTGGTGTTGCCCTTCGGGCGTGTTGTCGCCTTCGGGCGTGAAGTTGCCTTCGGGCGTGAAGTTGCCTTCGGGCGTGAAGTTGCCTTCGGGCGTGAAGTTGCCTTCGGGTGTGTGGTGTTGCCTTCGGGCGTGAAGTTGCCTTCAGACGTGGGGTCGCCTTCGGGCGTGGTGTTGCCTTCGGGAGTATTGTGTTGCTTTCGGACTTTTTTGTTGCCTTCGTGTGTGTGTTTCTGCCTTCTGGCGTGTGTTGTTTTTCTGTTTGTAAATCGTGTTGTGTGGTGGGAGGGCTGGGGGTGTCGTTTATGTTGGCCACAGAAATTTTGTTTTGCTAGCTTAGTGTAAGGTAACTTTGTAAGTGATTGTAAGTTGTTCATGGTTGTGTTCTTGCCGGTCCGGATTTGGTTCTTCCTGTTTGATAGTGTCCGTTTCTATGCACTTAAAAATAACAGTCCTGGGTAGGACGTTAAACTGCATCCGGTTGTGGAGCTTGTTAAAGCGTGGGGACAATGAGGTTACCCTTTGCCACAACTGCCTCCGGGGCACCCTTGGGCAAGGTGCACCTGTATTTGCCCCGGTGCTTTTTAAGTGCTGTTGCCTTTGGGCGTTGTGTTGCCTTCGGGTGTAGTGTTGCCTTTGGGGCGTAGTGTTGCCTTTGGGGCGTAGAGTTGCCTTTGGGGCGTAGAGTTGCCTTCGGGCGTAGTGTTGCCTTCGGGCGTAGTGTTGCCTTTGGGGCGTAGTGTTGCCTTCTGGCGTAGTGTTGCCGTGGGTGTAGTTGCCTTCGGGCGTGGTGTTTCCTTTGGGCGTGTGGGCGGAATTTGTGTGGGGAGTTGCTTTGGGGTTGGCTGCAGTGGCAGTTACTGGAGTTCAGTAGTAACAAAGACTCTTTTGTTCCCTGTTGCACGGTATGTATAGTTTGTTTAGCATTTGTGTTTGTGACTCGTCATGGTTTTGTTTGGGTTTGGGATTTTTCTTTAGTTTGCCAGTGCCTGTTTCTACGTACTTAAAAAGCGCCAACCCCACTATTTACAATATTAACATATTTACAATATTAATAGGTGATGTGCTTTTCACATGCTTGTAGCCGGACCTAATGTTGATTAAAGGCAAACCTACTTACACTGAACTTTGTAGCATGCATGAGCACAGATACAGACAGAACAGAAACCCAAAAGAAAACCGGGGCACATACCATTCACACCAAATACTCTGGCTGGGACCTTATCTTTTTAATCCGTGGGCTCGGTACGGGGGTCCCAGAGTGATGGGTTCCCCTGTCTAACACCTCGCCCGAGGCCGACCTCTTCAGTGCAGGCTCTGGCCCCTCCCCCTCACACAAATCAAACCAACCCTCCCCCGAAGGTGGATCCTTTGGAGGAGGCCCTGAGGCAGGCTCCCCGCCATCCGACAGTGCCGAGTCTGAGGACAGATCGAGGTCCTCCTCTACTGCCGTTATTTCAACTTGACTGGGTGCCGTTGCTAAGGGTGGCGGAGAGTCTACCTCAGGAGTTCCAGTACCCCCCTCACACTGCTTGGAGGCAAGGAAGTCCTGTTCCACCTCAAGTGCCGCCTCCTCTAATTCCTGAGTTGAATACTGTGGGCCTGTTTGCGAGGGTTCAGGTTCCGACCCCATATCGGCACTGACATGAGCAGAGTACGATGTGGGGCAGGCACCAAACACATGTCCCTCCTCCCCACAGAGGTTACACCGTACCTCGTTGGGACACTCTGCCTTGCCGTGCCCTAACTGGAAGCATTTTCCACATCGTCTGTTGGGACACGACTTGGCTTCGTCCTGGGTAGGACGTTAAACTGCATCCGGTTGTGGAGCTTGTTAAAGCGTGGGGATAATGACGTTACCCTTTGCCACAACTGCCTCTGGGGCACCCTTGGGCAAGGTGCACCTGTATTTGCCCCGGTGCTTTTTAAGTGCTGTTGCCTTTGGGCGTGGTGTTGCCTTCGGGCGTGGTGTTTGCCTTCGGGCGTGGTGTTGCCTTCGGGCTTAGTGTTGCCTTCGGGCGTGGTGTTGCCTTCGGGCTTAGTGTTGCCTTCGGGCGTGGTGTTTGCCTTCGGGCGTGGTGTTGCCTTCGGGCGTGGTTTTGCCTTCGGGCGTGGTGTTGCCTTCGGGCGTAGTGTTGCCTTCGGGCTTGGTGTTGCCGTCGGGCGTGGTGATGCCTTCGGGCGTGGTGTTGCCTTCGGGCTTGGTGTTGTCTTTGGGTGTGTGGTGGATTTGGGTGTGTGGTCTTTGTAGGGCTTTGTTTTTAGTGTGACCGGGGGGAGGTTGGTCTATGGGGTCCTTGGGTTGTTGTCAGTGTGTGTGTGTGGTTCTATTGTTGTAATGAACATAATTTTCTGTTTGATTTGGTGGTGTGTGGATAGTTTTGCCTTTATGTTCCTGTCCGATCCGGTTTGAGTTTTGTTTTTTGTTTGTATGTGCCGTTTCGATGCACTTAAAAAGCCCCCCCCCCCCATCTAAAACAGGTACGGGGCTGACAAAAGTACCTAATGTGGGCCTTGGAACCCCCTATGAAGAGGAAGGATGGAATGTCCCTCACCAGTTCCCTACGGAACTGTCTCTTGCCATTAAATATACCTTTCAACTCACCCCCAGTATATTTACACCACCACATTTCAGAGACAGTTCCGTACTGACTAAGAACCCTCGCAACCAGGCGCTGATCTACCTCGAAGGGAAGGTAAAGCACTGTCACCGTCACAGAGCCATCATATGGGGTGACAGTGAGCCCCTCTACCCCCTTCAGGCATGACACACCCTTAACACGGGCAGCATCAGTTAGTTAGTTAGTTAGATGGGATTTAACGACACATCAACACAAATGTGTTATGTAGTGTCAGCATCAGACTTTAACTTAAGGTCATACGTGTTTCGGGCCTCAAGCGCCTGCAACATCTCTATTTCTTTAATTTCGACACCATTGTCTTTTAACACAGTAAACGCCTGTGGGGGAGGGGCACTCACCCCAGACGAAAACTCCGACTTAACAATTGTGCTATCCCGACTTCCGGGCATAGCACCAGTTTGTGTGGCTCGAGGCCACGAAAGCAGAAAAAAAACCTCAACTAGTTTTACAAAGGACAAAAAAGAGGATGAAGTAGGAAAAACACAAGCTACACAGAAACAAAGCGCGGTCGCAAACAAAAGGACACGATAGGACCTACTTATCAACTACAACACAAGCACGCTATAAGGTTTTATGCACAATTGCAATTAGTAGTACAGCTATCACACAGTGATAAGGTTGAGCACGGCAAAGCAACGAGAGCTCGACGAAACACTTCTGCTCTCGTCAAAGACCTGAACTGAACGGAGGCAGTTGTGGCAAAGGGTAACCTCATTATCCCCACGCTCAAACAAGCTCCACAATCGGATGCAGTTTAAACTCCTACCCAGGACGTGCCTGTTTTTATGTACGTAAAACGCACACCTTTGTATATAGTCCTTTGTACATAGTAACACAATTTTTTTTGTTTGTAGTGCATGTAAATAGTCTTGCTGTTGCGTTTTTGCCCGGTCCGGTTTGGGTTCTCGCCCTTTGTTTCTCAGTACCCGTTTATACGTACTTAAAAAGCTCCCTCCCGATCCCGCGTCGGGCTTGATCGATCTCTTTGGGAGTTTTGTTTTTGTTGCATGTAAATAGTTGTATAAACTGTAAATAGTGTTTTGAGTTTGGCAGGTGGCAGGTGGACCCCAGTATCCCTCCGCGCAGTGATTGCCTTCGGGCGTGTTGTTGTCTTTGGGTGTGTTTGTTGCCTTTGGGCGTGTGTTGTTTTGGCCTTGTGTTGTTGTGATCGTTGATGGTGGGTGTGGCGGTGGTTTCTGTTTGTTGGCGGTGGCAAAGACTATTTCGTTTCCTTTGCTGGGTGTGGATAGTGGGTAGTAATTAGCTGGCTGGCTGGCTGGCTGGCTGGTTGGTTGGTTGGTTAGTTAGATGAGGTTTAACGACACACCAACACGAATGTGTTTGTTGTGGTCGTTGGTGGTGGGTGGGTTTGGTGGTTTCTATTTGTTGGCGGTGGCAAACTAAGACTCGTTTCCTTTTGCTGGGTGTGGATGGTGAGAGCATGTTGGCGATTCTGTGGGTGGTTGTCTGTTGCGTTTTGCTCCGGTCCGGTTTGGGTTCTTTGTTCCTCAATACCTGTTTCTATGTACATAAAAAGCTCGTGTTATATAGTGTCAGCAAGTAAAAAGAATGTAAAGTTGGGGAGAAACCTAACTAAAAAGGGCAAAGATGGGGCAAAATTCTATAAGAAATGTCTACACAAAAGCAAGCGCGGAAGTCATGTCAAAACTCCCTATACAGGTTACTTTCCTTGAGAAAGTCCAAAATGACATAAGGGTCTGTGTGTTCAAGTAACGTCTTCGGTAGGACTTTAAACTGCATCCGATTGTGGAGTTTGTGCACTTTTGCTTTTTGCCCAGTGCTTTTTGCTTACTGTTGCCTTCGGACGTGTGTTGTTGCCTTCAGGTGTGCGATTTGGGGTGGTTTTGGTTTGTGCTTGTTGGGGTTTGTGGGTTGGGGTCGGGGTCAGGGCGGTGGTCGCTGTCGGTGGCGGGTGATGGTGTTTGTGGCGGTCGTGGGTGGTGGGTGTGGTCGTGATTTCTGCTTATTAGTGGTACGTAACAGATTCGTTACTTTTGCGTGCGAATAGGTTAGGTGGTGTGTTTGTCATCCGTCGGATTTTGTTTTTTTTTCGATCTTTTCCGTTTCAAAACACGTTAAAGGAAAATAACGTCTTCAGGTTTGGCAAAGTGTAGTACTTCTGACGAATATGGGAGTATTCATAACCTGACAGCACAATCACATGGGATACAATATGGTCTCTCACCGCCATCAGCTATGGTAGGCCTAGTAAGGTTGGGGTTAAGTGGTAAGGGAGGATCTTAATATTGAAACCACATGATCGTTTTCTATGGCAAAAGTAAAGCAGTATTAGCTTTCCTTGGCAGAGAATGACCAATTTGTTTTGTGACAGTTTCATTTTGGTATTTCGGCTTTGTTCTATGCTGGAATGATCCATCATAGCCCTTGACATTGTTTACCCTTTCTTCAAGATGTTAGCGATCAAAGCAACTGTACTATTGTTAGATCTAAAGAAGATAAAACATGGAAGAAAATCAAGATTTAAGATCCATCATTTGCTGTGAAAAAAAGTGAATTTCGATCAGTGCACAGATGGCTGATCATCCCACTATTTTCAAAGGTCGTAGTAAGGACTGTGTTCAGTAAACCCCGGGTGAATGACTATACAAAAGCCTTTACTGAGAACTAGTGCAAAGTAGTGGCGATATGTAATGTTGCGCACACCTAAAAATCGCCATCGTAATGCAAATGGATTGGCCTAGAGAATTTCACAGACCTGAACAGACATTCCTAAAATTCAGTTAAAATGAATAGAAAACATAGATTGTGGCAAAACTATGACAATGCATCTGTTTAAATATCAATATACAGTAGGGAGTTGTTAACCGTTTATTGGCAAAGTTATTTTTACTTCAGTGGGCATCATTGCCCCACTCAGTCTCGTGACTGGATATTGCATGAAGGTATGCCTAGGCCTACCTTGTACTTCAAAATGGGGGTATAAAGCTAAATTTTTCTGATCACGAGAAATTGGTAATTGGAAGTACGAATCTGTAACTTTTGTTATATTTGCCACTCTGGTTCCACAATTGTCAATTTACTTCTTACTGTAGCTGCTCAACATTCCAATCCACCATGCTATAAACTAGCCTAGATTCTCAGTCTGAAGGCCAAAGTTATGAATCTTTGGGGCACCTGCTTGAAAATCACACTGTATCCCTTTCTAGGAAGTTGTCAGAATGGCTAACACTGGGCTCCACCTCCTGTATGCATGTTACTGTATCATTAGGCTACAGCTTAAGGCCTCGCACGAAGGCTTATCAATACCTAGGCACATTTTCAACATTTTTGCTTCTAACAGAGCAGTATACTCGGTTTAATAGGAGAATTAAACTCAAACATAACACTATGACTCTGATAGTTCTTCCAGGAGAAGAAAGTTTAGATTTCGAGGTGTTTCAATGGGACTGCAAGCAACAACATTCAAATTGTTTTTTGGAAGATGATACATTACCAGGCCCTTGGGGAGCTTTTACTCATGTACTCATGCGTACGCAAGGCAGGACTATCTAAGCGGAGCGCCACCATCAGTTGGCGCGGAGCATACAGGAAAATTTTTGGCTTTACAAACCCTCAGATGGCTGGAAACAGCACTTCCCGAGTGTTTTAAGCTGCATGTACCCAGGCCTGAAATATGGATCTCATGTCTGCAATTTCTCAATTAATGCAAAAAAAAAAAAATCAATCTATATTTCTACGCTAGGCGCCACCATCAGTTGGCGCGGAGCGTACAAGAAATTTTTGGCTTTACAAACTTCCAGATAGCCGGAAACGGCACTTCCCGAGTGTTCTAAGCAAGAATATGTTCAGCGCCCACTTTTTAAATCCCCCCCTTTCTTGGAGCACTTCACAAATATTGGAGAGGGGGTTGAATGGAAGGTTTATTACCTTGTATCAATGTTTTCTTTATTCCCTTAAGAGTTAGTGTGTGGCTGTATGAGAGTTACTGTACGAGTCAATGGGGCCGAGGCCGGCCCTAGGGAACTGTGTTGCACTGAAACAAAAGAACTTCCCATACTAGGGTCACTTGGGGCCGGTCTATGCTACCGTTGACTTAAATTATACACATTGTTGCCATAACTCGTGTGGTGTTTGTATCCCCTGTCTCGGAATGTGGCTGTCAGACCATGCTGTCCGGTAACTCCGTGCTCATTGTACAGTAAACCAGTATTTGATGGGTTAGCGCGATGCATTTTGCGGTCGCTACAAGTGAATTATTTCAACTTACATATGTGGGACGTGGGTACGCGGAATCTACAGTCGTTTTTGTGAATACGAGGTATAGGATACCGTTAGTTTTATTCACTATTCACGGCATCGGTATAGGCTTGTTACATGGTCAGATCAATAATACGACCAATTAAGCTTTCACAATATTTAGCCCGCAAAGCAAAATTAGGGAAAACCCGTCAGATCATGTAAGAAATACATGAAATCCGGACATTTTTGGCAATTTTACAAACCCGTCCGGACGTCTGGAAACCCTAACTCATAGGCCTACGGCTTACATTTGCTAAACCAGCGGAATCGACATTTTGCTCTGAAAAACGCCAAAAACTCCATTTAGGCCTAAATAAAAAAAATACAAAAATTTGGTCTGGGCGGGGGGTTCGTACGAACCCCCTGAACTCCCCTGGCTACGGGCCTGTTACTACCACATATCAAACTTTATTTTCCTGATGTATAGCACCAACATTTTACTAAACTCTTATAGTCCTTCCTAAACGTTAGATCTAAGCTCCTAAGGTTCAGATGTGACTGCAGTAAACGAAACTTAATGCAAGGTTTGGCTCTTGTGATCCTTAAAATGATCTTTCTAGCCCCTGGAAATCCCCAAAAGAGTCATTAATAGTAGGCCATGAAGTAGATGATGATTCAATGTTGTGATCTTCTAGGACGGAGATGCTTGTGAACAAAATGAAGGGGATGGGATGGGGATAAAGACCCAATTTGAGCAACATTTACTGTGCAAAATGGTAAAACTCCAGAAAACATTTCCAAAAAGTGGATATATCCTATATTCCCCTATCCTCCAAAGGAACTCCGCCTTGTGTATGATAGGAATGCTTGCGTCACTAATTGGAATGAAGTTAAATATCAGTGGTAAGACTAAGCAGTGGAGGAGGGGTGTGCACGTAGAACAGTTTTAAGGACAAAAAATACTATTGCCTTCATACATCTTAATGTATCTCTAACCTAAACCCCTAAAAACTATCCACCCCACCTTGTAGCTCCTTTGGCCATGCGGGTATGTGCATGTGCGCCTTAGACAAAATTTTCAAATGATTATACATGAAGAAATTCCTTTATATTTAGTACATTCTGGCACAGTCGGGCCCGAGGACACACCCCTTCCTTTAAGTGTAATTTTGTCTACAATCGCTCACATGCACAATGCAAACAGTCCTAGCTTCAGCTAAAAACAGTTCCTGCATCAGCCCAGTGGCGTAGCTAGAGGGAGGCAGGGGCGGTGCCCCCCCCCCCCCCCCCCCCCCCCCCACAAAGCCTCCGAAGGCGGAAATTTCTAGTATTTGTCGGAAATTTTTACCGCCTTTAATTAAAAATTCTTACAACAGAAATTAATAGCTAAAATTATATTCTTAGGGGTTTACTTACAACACTTCTTATGTTTTCAAGCACACTTACACATCAAAATGGTTACTGACAAGACTTGGAAATGTCATTTAAGGCAATCTCGGAGATATTTTAATCTAATTCTTCCGCGCGCTACAGGCCAAATGATGGTGGCGCTACGCTTAGATAGTACATCATTACTTCAAGATTGCTTTTGCCCACCCCAAAAAATATCTAGCTACGCCACTGCATCAGCCCCATTCTGTGTGCTTAAGCTACTTGGCAAAACACAGAGTTGGGAAATGTGCAACATATAGGTCTTGATCTGGGTTCAAGTGGGTTGAGATTGGTTACCAACTGGAATACCAACTGGTTTTGAAAACCTAGTTGAGAATAATGAACTATCAGTTGAACCCATTTCATAACACAAATAGTACCATTTCAACACATTTGAGCTTTTTAAGTGCATCGAAACGGCACATACAAACAAAAAACAAACTCAAACCGGATCGGACAGGAACATAAAGGCAAAACTATCCACACACCACCAAATCAAACAGAAAATTATGTTCATTACAACAATAGAACCACACACACACTGACAACCCAAATACCCAACAGACCAACCTCCCCCCGGCCACCCTAAACCAATATTACTACATACCGCCAACAACCCAAAAACCAGACACCAACAACAGGGGCCACGAGGGGTCCGGGGCACGGTCCACCTGCCACGAGGGGTCCGGGGTGGAGTCAACTCGCTATATTTACAGTATGTACACTATATACACTATTTACACAAAAACAAAAAACTGAACAAAACTGGGCCAAAAATACAGGCGCACCTTGCCCAAGGGTGTCCCGGAGGCAGTTGTGGCAAAGGGTAACCTCATTATCCCCACGCTTTAACAAGCTCCACAACCGGATGCAGTTTAACGTCCTACCCAGTCCCATTTCAACACATTTGAACGATATGGTCCTTTATACCCAGTTCAAGCATAGTTTGACAGCGTTGGATCCCAGTTAAACCGAGTCAGAACCCAATTCAAAAAGTTTCGTGCTCATATTGTGGCCATAATTTGTACCTCCTAATAGTTACTTTCCTTGGGCACATATCATGTCACACTGCAGAGATTTTAAAGAAAGTCTGGAAGAAACACTTTCGAGGCCACACTGCGGTGACACCATTGCGCAGCGCTATATTATGGTTTATGTACTACACTGTGTTCTGTAATTCGAGGTACTTACGTCAGCATGTAACAATATTAATGAATAGAGATTCAGCTTCTTTTTAAGTACGTAGAAACGGGCACTAGAAACAAAGGGCGAGAACCCAAACCGGACCGGGCAAAAACGCAACAGCAAACTATTTACATGCACCTACAAACATAAAATTGTGTTACTGTGCTTTTTAAGTGCATCGAAACGGCACATACAAACAAAAAACAAAAACTCAATCCGGATCGGACAGGAACACAAAGGCAAAACCATCCACACACCACCAAATCAAACAGAAAATTATGTTCATTACAACAATAGAACCACACACACTGACAACCCAAATACCCCATAAACCAACCTCCCCCCGGCCACCCTAAACCAATATTACTACATACCGCCAACGAAAGACAACACCAGACCAAACCACCACCCAACAACAACCAAAAAACCAAAACACCAGACCAAACAATCATCACAAACTGCCCCAAGGGGCCACGAAGGGTCCGGGGCGGGGTCCACCTGCCACGAGGGGTCCGGGGTGGAGTCAACTTGCTATATTTACAGTATGTACACTATGTACACTATTTACACAAAAACAAAAAAACTGAACAAAACTGGGCCAAAAATACAGGCGCACCTTGCCCAAGGGTGTCCCGGAGGCAGTTGTGGCAAAGGGTAACCTCATTATCCCCACGCTTTAACAAGCTCCACAACCGGATGCAGTTTAACGTCCTACCCAGGACGTAAAATTGTGTTACTATGAACAAAGGACTACATACAATGTTAATTACATAAGACAATTTACAAATTTATTCACGCAAAACTACAGGTTAGCAGCTTTTTAAGTACATAGAAACAGGCACTGAGGAACAAAACCCAAACCGAAATTTCTGTGTTAACTTTGTATAAATCCATCCCGAATAGAGATTCAGCAAGTGACGTTCTATAGCCGCTCGCCAACTGGGTTGACCAGATCAAGGAGCTGTTACATCCTGCTCAGATCATGGACCTAAGAACCTTTGGAGTTAGCTATGCTTAGATATTGCTTTCATTGTTTTGGCTGCTGTACTGGAAAGAAGACTGCCGTGTACTGCGTTTTTTATTATGCAATTGTTCACAGAGGAGGAAGACTGCCTGTTGTCAAGGGCTAAATAGAACTAAATTCAGCACTCATGTTCCCCGGTCTTTTGCAGACTCTGTAGAACGATCTGCTAGGTCAACAAACTTAAGTGAGGGAGTGAGTGCAGCTGAGGAAGTACTCGTTTATGAGCTCTGACTTATGACCAGATAGATATTAGGCTGACGGGATTTTATTGGACTGTACGACTGTGTCTTCTGTGGGATCAACTTCTACTGTAGTTTTTGTCCAAGTGTAACCTACGACTTTCCCATCTGAATCAGCCTTTCAAGGAAACCAAAGTTGACTTTAATTATTGAGTTTATTAAATGATGTGAAGTTGTAAATTATAAAACACAAGCTTCTCCCACATTCGTGTTCGCTTAATGTCTTAAAACAACTACCCTTCAAGAACTGAAATCTTATGATGATACGCCCCATATCACGTTAAGTTAAACTTTGCTCATGATACCAGCTTTCATATTTCTTAATCAAATTGGACACTTTAGTCCTGAAGTCCATTTCCTATGCATTAACGATCGTAACTTCTGTTTTATATTGTTTTTCCTATGAGTTATTGATCCATCGGTTAGACTTCATAAGCCCTACTTCTATATTACACCAATTACGTAGTACACTGTCCCTTTAAAGCTGAGCTAGTTAGTGGCGGTATTTCTATAGTTTATGCTTGCAAAATACCTGTAAGTTTTGGACGCCGTCTTCAAAGAGAATACATTTCTTCAATTCTGACATCGTATCATAAGGTTATCAAGGTAAGTATCGTTGGGATGCTTTAATATCGTCACTAGAAGTCTAGGGTGACCATTTTCCAAGGAGACAGAAATTCAAATGTTTCATACATTTTGATTTAAAGTTGCAGAAAGACATAAAATTAGTGGTTTGAAGAATGCTTAACAGCAAATGTATTGGAGGAGAATTTTTGACTTCAGTTGAGAGGAGAGCCCACCCATTCACTTTGTAAAGATGTTTGCTGACCGTCATGATCATACTTGGGTAGCGATGGCACCGGAGGGATAGGAAAAACGTGACTTACTAATGATTTCCTCAGCGGGAGGGGTAACCATGGGGTAGGCATCTTTATCTTTATAGGGGACACATTTGTTTGGTTTTCATTTCTTGCAAGTTGTAGTTTTCGGGACAAATGGAACGGAAAAGGGAAGGTGATTTGGGTGTAGTTGACTGAGTCTTAAACAATGAACCTTTCTATGATAAAAATTAGTTAGATGGGATTTTACGACACACCAACACAAATGTGTTATATAGTGTCACCTAGAAAAGAAAATGGTGCAATGTTGGGGTAAAATTAGGTAAAAAGGGGGGGGGGTCAAATTCACTAAAATGTTCAGGCAAATGCCGGAGTCATGTCAAAAATTTCTATACAGTTTATTTTCCTTGGAAAGCCCAGAATAAGGCAAGAATATGTCTGCTCAAATCAATTTTTCAGGTTTGGCTCAGTATAGTACCTCTGGCTAATATGGGAGTATTAGCAAGAGTCAACGAAAATGTGACTGACGGTGACAGCACAATCACAGGGTATACAATATGGTCTCTCATCCGCGTGAAGTAAATAGGCATGGGTAACGTAAGTGTGACCGATGCGAGCCCTAGTCAGGACTAAATCATCTCTTCGTTTACTGGGGGCTCGATGTCCCCAGTTCCGACCGTTGGTTTAACTCGGTACAATTTGTTTTTGGGAAAGGAATGCCACAGTTCTTGTCTGAATCCCACAGTTCTTGTTTGATCTGATTGAAAGCTCAGAAAATCACCAGTTCATTGTGTTCACAGATTCACTATCAAGTCTTTTAGCACTAAAAGGTCATGAGCTAAAGCACCCTTCATTAACAGCTTTCCGTGAGGCTTACTCCAATTTGGTTCAACTACAAAAATCAGTTGTGCTAGCATGGGTCCCTAGCCACGTGGGCATTCAAGGAAATGAAAGAGTGGATGCACTTGTTAAAGAAGCCCTACAGATGGACGTCACCAATATCTACTTGCCTCACACTGACTACCGGCCTAAGATCAATGGCTTTGTAAAATCAAAATGGCAAGAACTGTGGGATTCCTTCCCAGAAAACAAGCTTTACCAAGTTAAACCGAGGGCTGGAACTGGGGGACATAGAACCCCCAGCAAACGGAGAGATCATATAGTCCTGACTACGGCTTACATCGCCCACACTTATCATACCCATGCCTATTTACTTCACGGGGACGAGAGACCATATTGTATATCCTGTGATTGTGATGTCACTGTCAGTCACATTCTTGTTGACTGTCATGAATACACCCATAATCGTCAGAAGTATTAGGGTGCGTTCACACCAAAACCGAAATCTGCTGCGTTTTGCGGGCGGGACGCTGAAATTTTTATCCCATTACAAATAGGGCAAATTTATTTCAGTGAAAGTTAAGAAAATCTCCCCATTCGTTCTGAGGTAACAAATTTCGCGTCCCGCCCGCAAAATGCAGCAGATTTCGGTTTTGGTGTGAACGCACCTTTACGCTGTGCCACACCTGAAAACTTTATTTGAGCGAACAGATTCTCAGGAGAGTAAACTGTACAGGAAGTTTTGATTCCGGCATTTGCTTGGATTTTTTAGTGAAACCTGAAAAGTTTTTTAGTAGAATTTGACACTTTTGACCCTTGTTTTATTGTACCCAACATTGCCCCTTTTTCTTTCTAGGTCTAACTCTAACTAACTAACTAACTAACTAACTAACTAACTAACTAACTAACTAACTAACTAACTAACTAACTAACTAACTAACTAACTAACTAACTAACTAACTAACTAACCCACAGTTCTTGTCATTTCGATTTTACAAAGCCAATGACCTTAGGGCGGTAATCAGTGTGAGGCAAGTAGAGATTTGTGACATCCATCTGTAGGTCTTTCATGATATAAAGGGAGAAATGTGCCGTCAATTTGGAGATTGTCTCATCTTATTCGCCTTATGACAACTTCAGCCGGCATAAGGAATTGTTGACTACAGTTTGCAGGTTATGCATGATCACAAGCACCTCGTTTATATAAAAATTGAGATGGATTGCATGGGCCAGTAAATGCTTATACCATGTGTACCCTTTTCCCACAATGTCTTCATAAGTCTACAGTTGTAATAGTCGTGTTTAATCGATCAAAGACCTATACACGATAACAAATAACTTTCTCTTTCTACAATTTTTAGTGCCACGTATCTCAGACCCAAAGTGACATCCGTAGGAACGCGGTTATTATTTTACGAGGTCTACATGATGAACTATTTCACGTTTCATTCTTTATCGTGCCATTAAGAGTAAGACATTTTGATAAAGAAAATGGCTTTATCTTCTTACAAATAAAAAACATATTTTAGCAGTATGGCTAAGTTTGTCGAATTTGTTTCTAGTTACATTCATACTTGGATAAATCATTCATGGTTCCGACCATTGTTGTTAGGATTTTGTCTTTATCTTGGCAGTTTCTTCTGTCTTTCTCTACAACATGTAACGTTTACAGTAGTATCGAATAATACAATGCCAGTTCACGTTTTGGCAGGTCAGTCGTCTGTACTTCAATGTGGACGAGCAGAATCCCCAACTGAGGAAAGCTGGGAGCATCAAGGAGACGTTCTTTACATAAACAGAGCGGTAATCCTGGATAAATTTAAAAACAGTGTTGTACTATTGAGGAATTATTCTTTACTTATTGTAAATGCATCATTTT
Source organism: Holothuria leucospilota (assembly GCA_029531755.1). NCBI lineage: Eukaryota > Metazoa > Echinodermata > Holothuroidea > Aspidochirotida > Holothuriidae > Holothuria > Holothuria leucospilota. Next base: position 12,205,811 of record CM055970.1, read on the forward strand.
TCCACGAGGGTTACTATAAATGTGAGCGGAATTTACTTACAGTATCGAAGTATTTGGTGACAGTTTATGGTATGTATAATATTAAAAGGCAAATTAGATAAGATATAGAAAGAAACAACACTGGCTTTTAGTTTACTACAAGTGATTTTTTAATTATAATTGAAAGCATTTTAAGAGCATAAAATAATATAATGGCTTAACAGCAGAGAACTATTGCCAGATTTAAAAGCTGTATCGTTAAAGTCGTTTACCAGTAATATTTCATAATGGCAGAATGTAAAACAACAAAGGCCATTCATGTCCTTCAAGTAATGTAGCATTCTCCATCCCTACACTAAGTTATCTTATTTTAAAGATTAGTAACTTTGTTCAATAAATACCTCCAGTTCTCCTGGAGGTCACGTAATGTAATATTAAGTGGGCAAATTGCCCCAGAATCCTGTTGGCTGTCTTCATAACTTAACGCCCTGTTTGTCCTTGAAATTTGGCACTGCTGGGATATTTGAGTATAGTTTTTGCTTATACACCTAGTATAAAACCATGCCATATGTAAAATATAGCACAGAAATAAAATTAAATAATATAGCATTAAGAAATAAAAAACAATATATTTGCGGTTTACCGCAATGACATCTCAGATTGCCCAACATGAACTGGGTCTCTACATCACTAAAATTTCTTTGAAAATTAACATATCTTCCAAATTCTAGATACACTTGGTAAGGTGATTTTACCTGCAGATTCAGAAAATTCTCCTCTTGTAATTGGTTTTTGTCGCTAGCAAGTCCCTAATAGCTAAAAAGAAACCGCACAATGCAATTCATCACACACTGGCCGACAATTACAGAACGTTAATTTCAGTTAAACTATAATATTCGTGCGTGTGCGTGTATATCACCTCCGTTTATTGATCTTCGATTTCAAATCTTTATTTAAATTTCAAACATAACAATGTGTCCATTGGTATACATAGATTTGCTTAGGTTATCGATCATAAAAGTAATAAGCAACGAACCCATCAACACTGTATTTCTAATAAAATTCCTATTTCTAATCTCTTATGCAGATTTAATGAACTGAAAACAAGCCCACATTCACAGTGTATACACACACACACACACACATATATATATATATATATATATATATATATATATATATATATATATATATATAAATATATATATATATATATATATATATATATATATATATATATCTAAATAAATATATAAATATATAAATATAATATAATGTAATATATATATATACATATATATATATATATATATCAGTAATAGAAATCAAGAAGACGATTATATAAATGGTTACACAAGTTAACCGATTTGCATAAAATTTATCATATTGAATAAAAAGCTTGATATTGCTTCTCGCAGAGGTGTTTTTCGACCTGTAGTAAAAATAATGAAAAAAAAAACTCAATAATAGTAGGAATTTCTTTCTTTGTGCACAGTGAAAACCACGATACTTCAGATTCAAAATTAGGAAATTAATGAATGCTTGATATATCTTCAACACCAGATGTCTTTCTTTGGAAAAAAAATATATTGTCGCTTTACCACATAATTTTCTACATCTAATATAGAAGATGATACAATGTGGCAACTACAGAACAAATAACCTAAAGGTTCATCTTCTTTTACAAGATGTGCAAAGGTACTATCCGTTAACTGTCTAAAAGAAAAAAGTCTTTTCATACCGAGTATTCGGTGTATGAACCAATTTTGAAAAAAAAATATACATTTACCCTACGAACAGAATGTCAGGGGCATTGAAAAGATTCTTCCACTTCGTAACAACTTTGGCTGTACTTCCCATATTTGTAATGCATTTGTCATAAATAAGCTGAGAAACTCTTGAAGAAGTCAAAAAGTACCTATGGTACATTAATTATAATTATTTGCAAATTCGTTAAGAGAAGTGAAGGAAACCGTCACTAAGAGGGGATAGCTTTAAAACCCCCGATAAGTTGTAATAACATTGCACCAAATTAACTTAGAAAACACTATCATGAGAAATTGCAGTGCCATTGTTGTCGAGCACATCACGGACATAGATAATAACATTATCTTACAAAAAATGATAACACATAATGTCATTATTTACTTTTATAAAATAATTATTCCAATGATTGAAGTTTCTACCTGACTGATTTGGACGTTAAATGACCCAATTTGCCACGGACAAACAACATCAGCGATATGTAGGTTGTTTGTTATTTTAACGTCTGTAGAATTGGAACTGCAGTTCAAGAGAAAACTCTTACCACAGTGAGAGATACAAAAGAATCAAATAACTTCGACTAACCACGTTTATCGTCAACAAACGACGTAACCATTTACATTTTAAGTTGGCAACGAAACAAACTACATGAATTACATCCTGTCTCTCAAGTTTAATGGTGTTGTTAATAGTCTGGACGAGCGATTTTCTTCTTGCTTATTCCCCCGTATAAAATTTAAGATTGACTGGTTAAGCTTTGTAATAAAACTCTAAAGAGGGTTTGGAAGAACAAGAAAAAGATGACAACTTGAGAAAAACCACATGTTTTGATAAGAACATTTCCTATTGGAGGTAGATCTCTCGTATGCCGCAAATTAAAGACTTTTTAGGGAGAGAGTTTTGGAGGAAAACTAAGGGGGAAAAGGTCCCCGCGATTAGTAGAGAAAGAGACACCTAACAGAATAACTGGACCACTTAAGCATATAACTGTAAAATCCTTAATAAATGCTGGCTTACGACTAGTATGGGTTCCTAAAGGGAACAGAAGGGACTCATCATAATTTATTTTCAAACCAGAGAAATGTTTGAAAATTATCAAGGTTGCAAATAACTTGTCTAAAAGAATTTGCATTTCCATATAAAACAAAGTTGTATCATCTGCATATTGTAAAAGTTTAATTTCTTATTAATAATGAAAACCTCTTTTATGGCGTTACTATGCCTGAAAACCTGATCCAAAAATTCAGAACAAAATAAAAATATGTAATGCTTGTATGTCTTAATCCATTGAAGAAACTTTCAACCAATCTTATCAAATGCCTTCTAATGATCTATACAAATTGAGAAACCAGCCTGGTCATGCAAGTACTCTATAAGATCAAGAATAAATACCACGTTTCTCCAATGAACCTCCTCCTCCCCTAAAGGAATCCCGTTTGCCCTTGCCTAAAAGCGAAGGCAATTCCAGTATCATAAGATTAGCTATAATCTGAATTAATTATAAAATAAGTCAAAATTAAAATGCAAATTGATCCTTACTGGGTTTAGGAATAAACTATAATTATATCATGTCACAAGTTTTCCATTAAAATGCAAAATTGAGTGAAGCAGCCGAAATTTGACGAAACAAGTGTCAGAAACGTTTGTAGATATTATGGCTAAAATTTATATAAAGGCATGCTGACAAGAGCAGCTTTACATTTTTCGAAGTAAGAGGACCATAACAAAATGCTCATCGTCTAGATTTCTATCAAGTTGTAAGTAATTGAAGAAAACATCAGATCTATGATCACCTGAAGAATAGAGAGAACCATAAAATGCTTCCAACGTATTTAAAGCATCCTTTGCATGTCTTAAAATAGTGCCATCATTCTGTCGTGGGCTTTTTAAGTGCATCGAAACGGCACATACAAACAAAAAACAAAACTCAAACCGGATCGGACAGGAACATAAAGGCAAAACTATCCACACACCACCAAATCAAACAGAAAATTATGTTCATTACAACAATAGAACCACACACACACTGACAACAACCCAAAGACCCCACAGACCAACCTCCCCCCGGTCACACTAAAAACAAAGCCCCACAAAGACCACACACCCAAATCCACCACACACCCAAAGACAACACCACGCCCGACGGCAACACCAAGCCCGAAGGCAACACCACGCCCGAAGGCAACACCAAGCCCGAAGGCAACACCAAGCCCGAAGGCAACACCAAGCCCGAAGGCAACACCAAGCCCGAAGGCAACACCACGCCCGAAGGCAACACCACGCCCGAAGGCAACACCACGCCCGAAGGCAACACCAAGCCCGAAGGCAACACCACGCCCGAAGGCAACACCAAGCCCGAAGGCAACACCACGCCCGAAGGCAAAACCACGCCCGAAGGCAACACCACGCCCGAAGGCAACACTAAGCCCGAAGGCAAACACCACGCCCGAAGGCAACACCACGCCCAAAGGCAACAGCACTTAAAAAGCACCGGGGCAAATACAGGTGCACCTTGCCCAAGGGTGCCCCGGAGGCAGTTGTGGCAAAGGGTAACCTCATTACTCCCACGTTTAAACAAACTCCACAACCGGACAATCATTCTGTCGTAATTGTTGAATTAAAGTGGAGTTTCTCTTATGGTATTCTAAATTTAAAATATGCTTTGTACTTTTTACTCTAGATTCAGCCCACCGAGCCACTTTTTAATCTTACAAATGAGGTTATTTATTTTGTGTTTCCCATTAGGAAGGGGGAACCATGTCAGACGAAACTGAAAAAGTACACTCTAAATCAGAAAGACGGGAGATAAGTTGTCTCCCGTGCAGTCATCTGTCTGCAGCTACTCCCTCAAAGGTGGACGGTCCAGTCCTCTCTGGCATTTTTCCGACCCCTCTCCTAGCATTGCGCCAGCTCGCTAATATCAGAAGAATGCCTAGGTCTTCCAAATTACCGTCCTCGGACTACGTCTGTAAGGGTAACAATTACTGTAACAAAAGACGCTGCCAAATCTGCAAGCATGGTACAATTGGAGAACGTATCCCTGACTTACATTTTCACATCATTCTTCCTAACATTGTTTGTTATTACGTACAGGTTTCTTTGTAACAACTGTTAGCTCTTCTGCCCTTCACTAAGATAGTTATTGTACTCATTTTGCCTTAATATCTCGGTGTATCTTTTGTAAAAGATACATCGACGACATTGTTGGTGTTGCTTCAGGATCTCGTTATAAACAACAGACCTTTATAAACTTTTTATGAAACATTTTCCCCGTTTTTGAAATTCACCAACTGCATTTCCAACACTTTGGTAGTCTTTTTAGATATGGAGCTATCCATATGTAACATCTGAATCAAAGCAAATATACACTTTAAGCCCACTGATCCTCACAGTTATCTACTTTATATATACACCCAACCAACCTAGGTCTTGCACCAACTCCATCCCTTATCCCCAACTTCTTAGAACAAGGCGGATATGCTTTAATGACACAAATTTCGCCAAGGCCTCCCAAGAGATAACATCCTTCTTTGAAAACGTTAATACCCACGTAAAGGACTCTTGAAGGCCATAGGTCGTATTCAGGGAATAAACAGAGCTACCATCACGGTCCCCAAAACGGAAAACGTGAAATCCACTGCCAGAATACATTTGAACATATCATTATCCTTCCGTTCGTCCCATCATTCAGTCCATTTATAGGAACGTAGAAGTCCTCGGCCAAGATCCCTCTACCCTTGAGATTTTCCCTGAGACACCCATCACGGCATCCAGAAATGAGAAAAATGTTTCTAGGCACTTAGTTCGGACCTGTCATCCCCAACCATTAAAGCCTGACCCTCCAGGGAATTTTCCCTGTAGTCGTGTAAGATGTAATACTTGTCCATAAGTTAGCAATGACAAGTTTCTGTTGTGGGTCACAACTTACTGCTTTAACATTAACCAGCATTTTACTTGTACATCCACTAACATAGTATACATTTTAACTTGTAAGCGGTGTGCCATTTTGTATTTTGGTGAAACAAAATGGCGCCTGGCTGACCGGGTTACTGAACACTTACGGTCCATCATGTAAAACTTTCGTGGTTATCAGGTGGCTAGTCATTTCAATCCCCATCAGTTTGCTCGATACGGGACTTGATGGTAACGGCAGCCATATCATGCTGAGGTGCTCTTTACGTACATAGAAACGGCACGACGAAACAAAGGAGATCTCAAACCTGACCGGACAAAAACACAACTCTGAACTACTTACAGAATTCTGTACATTGCGCCAGCAAACAGAATTTCTGTGTTAACTATGTACAAAACCACCACGAACCCAAGCTAATTACATAGGACTATTTACAATCTCCCAATATTTCTGTATATACAATATTTATAAGTTAACTATCACCCGGCCCGCCCGTATGGAAACAAGTGGACCCCACCACCTGCCCAACGTCGACCTTGGCAAACAGACGACGTCGGCCTAAACCCTCAGCTTAATCTCTGTCCTCACCGACACCAGGACGACGTCCGTAGGCCTCCTCTCTCCCCTAAAAACAATATTACATCGATCTCGCCATAAGGCTAGCTTTATGGAGTCCGAAACAAAGGTAAGTAGGCTATGGCGCAAACACTTGCGTGTGCTTTTTAAGTGCATCGAAACGGCCCATACAAACAAAATCAAAAACTCAAACCGGATCGGGCAGAAACATAAATGCAAACTATTTACAAACAACTAAATCAAACAGAAAATTATGTTCATTACAGTAATAGAACTATATGTACAGATATTTACATACACATATATACATATACACATATATACTTATTTACAACATATTTACAGCTTTTTACGTGCTAAAACGGACACGGCCAGACCGGCGAAAGGATCACTTACATATGGCCAACAACCAAAAAACCGAACAACACAAACCACCGAAATCGCCCAGAACACCAGACCGAATCCCAGACCGAGTTCAGTTCAGGTCTTCGGCGAGTGCAGACGTGTTTCGTCGAGCTCTCGTCGCTTTGCCGTGCTCAACCTTATCACTGTGTGATAGCTGTACTACTAATTGCAATTGTGCATAAAACCTTATAGCGTGCTTGTGTTGTAGTTGATAAGTAGGTCTGGTCGTGTCCATTTGTTTGCGACCGCGCTTTGTTTGTGTGTAGCTTGTGTTTTTCTTACTTCATCCTCTTTTTTGTCCTTTGTAAAACTAGTTGAGGTTTTTTTTTCTCCTTTCGTGGCCTCGAGCCACACAAACTGGTGCTATGCCCGGAAGTCGGGATAGCACAATTGTTAAGTTGGAGTTTTCGTCTGGGGTGAGTGTCCCTCCCCCACAGGCGTTTACTGTGTTAAAAGACAATGGTGTCGAAATTAAAGAAATAGAGATGTTGCAGGCGCTTGAGGCCCGAAACACGTATGACCTTAAGTTTAAGTCTGATGCTGCCCGTGTTAAGGGTGTGTCATGCCTGAAGGGGGTAGAGGGGCTCACTGTCACCCCATATGATGGCTCTGTGACGGTGACAGTGCTTTACCTTCCCTTCGAGGTAGATCAGCGCCTGGTTGCGAGGGTTCTTAGTCAGTACGGAACTGTCTCTGAAATGTGGTGGTGTAAATATACTGGGGTTGAGTTGAAAGGTATATTTAATGGCAAGAGACAGTTCCGTATGGAACTGGTGAGGGACATTCCATCCTTCCTCTTCATAGGGGGTTCCAAGGCCCACATTAGGTACTTTTGTCAGCCCCGTACCTGTTTTAGATGTGGAGAGCAGGGGCACGAAGCCAAGTCGTGTCCCAACAGACGATGTGGGAAATGCTTGCAGTTGGGGCACGGCAAGGCAGAGTGTCCCAACGAGGTACGGTGCAACCTCTGTGAGGAGGAGGGACATGTGTTTGGTGCCTGCCCCACATCGTACTCTGCTCATGTCAGTGCGGATGTGGGGTCGGCACCTGAACCCTCGCAAACAGGCCCACAGTATTCAACTCAGGAATTAGAGGAGGCGGCACTTGAGGTGGAACAGGACTTCCTTGCCTCCAAGCAGTGTGAGGGAGGTACTGGAACTCCTGAGGTAGACTCTCCGCCACCCTTAGCAACGACACCCAGTCAAGTTGAAATAACGACGTCTGTTCAACCCGGACAGGTTGAAATAATGACATTAGAGGAGGACCTCGATCTGTCCTCAGACTCGGCGATGTCGGATGGCGGGGAGCGTGCGTTAGAGCCTCCTCCAAAGGATCCACCTTCGGGGGAGGGTTGGTTTGATTTGTGTGAGGGGGAGGGGCCAGAGTCTGCACTAAAGAGGTCGGCTTCGGGAGAAGTATCAGACAGGGGAACCCATCACTCTGGGACGCCCGTACCGAGCCCACGGATTAAAAAGATAAGGTCCCAGTCAGAGTATTTAGTGTGAATGGTTTTGCCTTTGTGTCCCCGTTTTCTTTTGGGGTTTCTGTTCTGTTTGTGTCTGTGCCCATGCATGCCACAAAGTTTTTTTTTTTGGTAGTTCAGTGTAAATAGGTTTGCTTTGTTCCACATTAGGTCCGCCCGGCTACAAGCATGTAAAGAGCACATCACATTGTTAATACTGTAAATAGTGGGGGTTGGCCACATGAATGCTGGCCTGGTGTATATAGTTGTCCTTGTGTTTCATGTCACGTCCGGTGTTTTGTTCCGGAGCACGTGAGGAGCACCCATAGTTACAAAAAGCATTGAACAGACTCAACCTGAACACTCTTCTGTTGATGTAAATGGGTATGTAAATAGTTTTGCCTAGTGAGATTGTAAATAGTCCTATGTAACTAGTTTGGGTTCGGGGTGGTTTTGTACATAGTTATCGCAGAAATTTTGTTTGCTAGCGCAATGTACAGAATTCTGTAAAAAGTTCACCTTTGTACTTTTGCCGGTCAGGTTTAAGTTCTCCTTGGTTTCTTCGTGCCCGTTTCTACGTACGTAAAGAGCTAGCTGTACATAGTTATCACAGACATTTTGTTTCCTAGCGCAATGTACAGAATTGTGTAAATAGTTCAGAGTTATGTTTTTGTCCGGTCAGGTTTAAGTTCTACTTTGTTTCCTCGTGCCCGTTTCTACGTACGTAAAAAGCTCCCTCGACCAGCGAGGTCGAGGTAGGACTTTAAACTGCATCCGGTTGTGGAGTTTGTTTAAACGAGGGAGTAATGAGGTTACCCTTTGCCACAACTGCCTCCGGGGCACCCTTGGGCAAGGTGCACCTGTATTTGCCCCGGTGCTTTTTAAGTGCTGTTGCCTTCGGGCGTAGTGTTGCCTTCGGGCGTGGTGTTGCCTTCGGGCGTGGTGTTGCCTTCGGGCTAAGTGTTGCCTTCGAGCTTAGTGTTGCCTTCGGGCTTAGTGGTGCCTTCGGGCGTGGTGTTGCCTTCGGGCGTGGTGTTGCCTTCGGGCTTGGTGTTGCCTTCGGGCGTGGTGTTGCCTTCGGGCTTGGTGTTGCCGTCCGGCGTGGTGTTGTCTTTGGGTGTGTGGTCTTTGTTTTTAGTGTGGCTGGGGGGAGGTTGGTCTGTGGGGTGTTTGGGTTGTCAGTGTGTGTGTGTGGTTCTATTCTTCTAATGAACATAATTTTCTGTTTGATTTGGTGGTGTGTGGATAGTTTTGCCTTTATGTTCCTGTCCGATCCGGTTTGAGTTTTGTTTTTTGTTTGTATGTGCCTTTTCGATGTACTTAAAAAGCCCCCCCCCCCCCCTCGACCAGCGAGGACACTGCAGCTCCGGTACGGCTTCATGGAGTCTTTGTTACCACCAACAGAAACCACCACCAACGACCCAACAACACAATCTCAATATAACACACGCCCAAAGGCAACAAACACACCCGAAGGCAACAACACGCCCCAAGGCAACCACAGCGCAGGGGGGACATGGGGGGGTCCACTTGTTACATTAAAATCACTATTTACAGTTTACTTACAGTATATACAACTATCTACACGTAACGAAAACAAAACTTCCCAAAGAGATCGAACGAGTCCGGCAGGGGATCGGGAACGTCCACTCTCTTCGGGAACCCAAACTGAACTCAACATATTTACAACTTAAGTACCTCACAAGCCACCTATGTACAAACACAGTCCTATTTACAAATAACAGTAGTTCCATATTTACAAACAACATCAATATTTACAAGTGCTCTTTTTTTTTTATTAAACACTTGCATTGCATGGCGGGGGTGATAGACCACACAAAGCGTAGAGGTGCAAAACGTGAGGCGATCAGCGAGGTGTGCTTTTTACGTACGTAGAAACGGGCACGATGAAACAAAGGAGAACTTAAAACTGACCGGACAAAAACACAACTATGAACTAATTACAGAATTCTCTACATTGCGCCAGCAAACAAAATTTCTGTGAAAACTATGTACAAAACCACCCCAAACCCAAGCCAATTACCTAGGACTATTTACAATATTTACAAATTAACAATAAATGTAGGTAAATGTCCCCAGTATGTGATCAGTTAACATTGTTTTACCCATTAAAAAGGAAAATGCCACCTAGACATTGTGTAACTCTTCATCTAATTTTCTCCAAAGGATTGAAAGTTGTTTTACAGCTTCTTGCATTCCTTCTTCGGGAGGTAAAGACAACAACTTTGAAATGTCAGGTGCTTCTTCCGTATCCGTTGATGAAAAGTGTTGTACTTCACCATCAGAAAAACAAAGAAGGCAGTCATCATTTATGCAACTTAAAGAGACAATTTCCTGGCCAACGTTGCACTGTCCTGTTTGTGTTACTGCAATAGCATCACCACTTTCAAGATGTAGCGCATGAACCCATTGTCGACCTTTTTTGTCTTCAATACTTTCCCATATCGCATTCCAAAAAGCACTTGTCTTGTGTACATATGTGGGTCTCATGTTTGGTACCATCGATTGTGGTACTTGCAATTTACATACTTGGTCAACGTCTCCATCTTCTTCAACTACAACAACAGCCGCGTTGCGACCAAAGTCAATTATTGCAACTTTGCCATTCGCACTAGTAATGCTGGAAATTGAGATAACAAATGGACTACAGTCAATAGCACCAAGGTTTTCTAAGTTTTGATCAAGACGTATCACCTCTGTTGACATACTATGGGTAAACATGACTCCACTAGTCCCCTTTTCTGATGTTACTATTGTCATGGCTGTCACAGAACTTTCTTGCGGTATTTCCAGTGTCTTTTCAGTAGTAGCAACAACTGAAAACTTTTCTTTATCTGTTGCTATCAGTAGGGTCATCAAATGGGAACCACATGCTAGAAAAAGTTTGGGAAACTCACTGCTGGATGCAAGTAAACTATTTGGAATGACGATTGGTTGCAAACCAGTCAAATCCTTAATTTTGTGACTAGATAATAATTCCTTACTCTCTGCTGACTTCCAAGACAACGTCACACCCCCCCGAAAATGCCTTTCATCACGGACTACTGCATAGACTGTTTTGCTAATAGCGATAGCCCCTACAGTAGTACCAAAGTGAAAATCAATTATTTTATCGTTGGTTGTGAGAGGTAAAAATGAAGCATGTGCAACATTACATTTTGCCGTGGCTTTCTTTTCTTCCCTGATTTTTTCTTTTATTTTCATAACTGACGTCTTCCATTTGAAAAGTTGAGCTATTGTTAGCAGGTTGTTTTTGTCTTTGAGGTCATACTGGCTGTATTTATCTCTAACGCCTTTCACTTCTTGAAGATGGATACGCTTTTGTTCCTTCAACCTATCCAAATATCCCCTATTTTTCTCGATTTCCTCATCTACATTGCTCATTATTTTTTCCATGTGATCGTTTGTTTGCTGCTCCCAACATTTAAAGGTGTGTTCAAGTTGCATTTTATAGACCTTAGGATCAACCATATTTTCTTTTAGAGCTACCCATGCTTTAGTGGTATTTTCTACTTTTTCTGTTAATAATTTCGACATATTTTCCAATTCCCCTCGACTTTTGATAATTTCTGTTGCAACCTCCTGGGTAGTAAGAACACGGTGTTTCTCTCCTCTATGTTTCTCAAAGTAACATTGAAAGCACAGTTGCTTGAAACAAGTGTTGCAATATAACTCATATGTATTGTTATGCACGGGACAAGTTGCGGTCCCATGGCCAGCACTTGTTGCTTTGTTGAGGTTCAATTTGGTGTGTAAGTCTACAAGAGAAAATTATTATACAATTAATTCAAGACAAAGTATCTTAGAAGGTGGCGATGAGTAAATTAAAAAAAAAAAAACGTGTTATGAATCCATGTTTTGTAATATGTTGTAAATGAGATACCAAAGAAATAAATCCAAAACAAATTAAGAAAACAGTTTACAGAAATCCACTAGAAAACGTGTTGAACCTAACTTATTTTCTCGCTGTCCTAGTATGTTTATTATTATGTCACACAACATTAGGCCAAACAAAAAGGTATTTGACGTTATTCCAAAGCGTATGTTGTTTATTAAAATTACATGTACCTGTATTGTCATAACAAGGTATCCAAATTTAAATTAAGGCCATGGGCGTAGATTCCGGGGGATGCCCCAGCATTTCACTGGGGGGGGGGGGATGTTAGTCTCCGGATACGTGTAACTGAAAAGTAAATTTAATTTTTCACTTTAGTATTATTAGAAAGTGTTCATTTCAAATATCTACGTGTGTAATAGAATGCTGCCTAGGCTTTTTGCATCAAAAAGCTTCTATACTTTTTGACATGGGCGTAGGAGCCCAAGATGGATGGGGGAGGGGGGCTGTAACGACTTGCCAAAAATATAACCAAAAATATCCGCGTGCTCCACGCGCATTCGAAAATTCAGTGTACATATTATATAGCCATGCATCGGTTATCACACCGCGTGCCAATAACATACAATCATTTTGTCGTGTTACTACCTTTCCGTATTGATTATAATTTTAGGGGAAGTCGTTACAATAATAATGATAATAATCAGTGGTGTAGCGAGGATTTCTCTCATGAGGGTCAGGGCATGCATTATGCTGTGTGATTGCCGGCCTGGGGGGTCTAAGGGGAGGGGCGAAAAATTAGGTGTCCTTACATGCAATCTGGTGCCAGATACGCTGCCTTTGAATAAATTTGTTAAAAGTTTACTTATTTTAGGAACTAAAAAATAAAATCGGCATCAGCGAGGGGGGAATGACCCAATGGAACCCCTATATACACCACTGATAATCAAAATATAAGTTCAACCATTCAAATACACACGGGTGAATTGATACCCAATATACATGTGTTGGTGCAATTCAAATCAGAGCTTTAATTGCTACGTTGTTAAACTATTGATTACCTTTACCTACACCATTGTATTATTTTTCTTCATTGGGTGCCCAAACAATTCTCAGCATATTGCCCGAATTTTCACAAAAACCTTGGTTGGGTTAGTTAGTTAGAAGGGGGTTAACGACACACCAACACGAATGTGTTATAAATTTGGTTGGGGGCTGCAGCCCTTAGCCCCCCCCCTTCTTCTACGCCTATGCTCTTTGAATCATTCTCAAAACTTTTTGAAGTAAAACTATGAAAGTCACATCCGTTTTACTTCCTGTCATTTAAGTTTTTCAATGGATGGCGTTTTCAATGCGTGGCAGTCTCTCATACGCACTGAATTACTCAAGGTTGGTCACATGTGGTTTTTTAACCTTGGCGGGCTTCTCCCGGAGACAGCGGCGTGTGCAGTATTTTGTAGGTGAGGGCACAACCTGTGATTCTCCCGACTGACATGAAGGAGTGTCACAAGTGCACCGAAAGTGCACGACTAGCGCGAAGCGCAAGAACGAAGCCTCCGGAAGCTCCTGCAATATAAGGTAATAAGACTGCCGTAAATTGGTACCAGAGGCCTTAGTGATCAGTTTTTTTTTTTTTTTTTTTTTTTTTTTTCGTTTCAGATTTGTGAAATTCGATGTCAGTGACGGAGAGTTCAGGTTATGGTAACGTGTAGAGCTGTAGCCTAGGTTAAAATATTCCCTGCCAAATAGCGTATTAAATAAGGATTTGAAAAATTCATGTGATGGAATTGTGGCGTAGGCCGTTGTAACACGGAAATTGGAAATGCTCTAATAGTCTGGGATTGCGCTTACTTTTAAGTATGGATGATAGTATTCCACCACTAGTGGAATATACCGTATATACGGAAAAATTGTCAAGGTAATCATATAGTCACTTCGGTTAAGTGGTAATCCTCTATGAGTAGAAGGCTGCAGTGTGCTACATTATGTGTCACATACATTAGCAGGACTGTAATTTTAAGATCACGAGGTCAGTCAAGAAGGCTGCTTGAGATGATTTAAAACTACTCAATGATGACGAAAGTTAACAGCACTTGTTTCATCCTTAAACTGATATAGTTTTACCATGAAATGTTACAGCTAGTTAAAGAGACTATCGCGAATCGCGAAGAAAAGGTGGTGATAGTAGGCCTACCTTTATCATGGGCCAGATATCGATAACCTCCTCTCTCATTATTTACTGACGGGCGATCGGAAGATTCGATCCTTTTGTTAACGACCAAATAATGTAAAAATACTCTCATAATCTCATTCTGTAGGATAATTCTACAGAATTTGAATTTTGAGTGCCCGGTGTGTCTCTTCAATATTTTTCCCTTCCCCCAATCCTTAAATCCCGCGACTAAGTAATTCCCCCCCCCCCGACTAACTTAGGAGGTGGGAGCCTGTGCCAACTGCCCCCCCCCCCCCTCCCTTTAAACACGCTACTGCCCAGAGATTTGCCTGCCTGACGGAGAAAAAGAAGCATTACACCTGTACTGTTTAGCTGCAATAGTAATTTGGAAGGATAATCTAGGATTAAGTCGTATTGCGACACAGTTCTAACGTTGCACTGTTTCAATCTATCACAATCTTTGTTTCAAGCGCAATTCATCCACTGCGACAACCCCTGTAAGTACTAGATTTTACGAATTTTTGGCTAATTTTTTTTTTTTGAGAGTCTAGCTTAAAATTTGGGAAATATATCGCCTTATTCTGTAGGCTGCGTACGAAATCCAGCTTAAGTTTTATGTATTCATATGTAAACCTTTTGCATTACTTTCAGGGCATAAACTTGCAAATAAACTGGTAATCTCAGTTCAACTTACAGGTCTTATATTGGTCTCCGAATTCAAATTCTAGTTGTCTGGGGTGACCCTATAAGTTGATCCCTGACGTTTTAAGCTTTACAGTACATTGTTGCTCTAGTACAATTTCAATTCAGTGCTGCTTATCAATGAGTCAATACCCAAGAACATTACCTTCGCGTGCACAGTTTCTACGTTTGCGATAGTTCACCCCATCCCTCAAAGTTGAAAAAATACGTCCCTGATTGAGGCTACCAAAATCAGTCATCAATTTCTAGGCTGATCAGCAAATACCTTCTTTGCTTGGGACTCATCATTGTACAGTTTTAGATTTTAGATTGAGCTGCTTAACGAAGTTGAAGAGATAGATACTTGGTGCCGATAATGATTTCAACACTGAGTGTTGTGCAATTTTATTATGATTGTTGAAGTAATTTACGATGCTACACAGTTTGATGAACAGAGAAAATTATTCGCAAAAACTATTTGTAAATGTGATATTCATGTGGAGTAAGACTAGGCTAATGTGAAATAAGTAATAAAAGGATGGAATTTGTACTAAAACGTTTCCTGTTTCATGACATGGAAAGATAATATCACTTACGTGTTACTTGTATATAATTCTGTACCACAGTAATGGCGTCCATAAGCTGGCACTTTGAAAGAGCATTTAAGAGTATGTCAACATTGTCTTCGGACATGCTTCTAGATTCCATTAGATAGACTAGAAAATCCACCGATGAACGAATTTGGGTTTTATTTGCATCTATGCCAAGAAACTTTGCAAGAACTGACACATCATCTAGGCTAAGGGTGCGGACTAGCATTGCAATCATCTTTGAGTATTCTTCCGAACGAAGGGCCGTCTGCGAAGTGGTCATTGTCAAACTAGAATTTTGGGCAAAAATGTAAGAGATACAATTGTTCAGGACTAAAAAGTAAGCTCATATCGTACATTTTGAGTTAATACACTATATCCAATTATCTGCACAACAGGTGAAATGGTGTACTAAGGTCGCTCTTTCTAAGAAACATCTTCCGAGGTACCAGTATCATCTTTTTAGGTTTTGTGCAATATTTCCCAAGTTCATGTTTTACACTACAGGGACGTTACTAGAGGTAATGGTGTGACAAGGGTAAGTTACACCTATTGTTGTAAATTTGACAAAAGTTGAAAAAGCACAGTGCTGCAGTCGGAACTCAGGTTGACGTACTTTAATTTCTCAGCTATGTTAAAGAGTAAGTTCTTTCCTTACAAAAATAGATTCTGAAGAGGGAAATCGATTCTCACGTAGGTGAATAAAACTTTCGGCCACCGAGATTGTACAACGCTTGTGCTTTGGGTATGAACTTTGCTTTTAAAAAATGAATAAACGTTGTTTGACGACATAGTTTTAGAGAATGAAAAAGTCAAGACTGAAAATTCGGAGACATTGGAAGGGGTGAAATTTATAAACTTCTTCAAAAGGTAAATATATTTAAGAAGTTTTTGATTTATAATCTGATATTTTTCCGGCACCTACACCAGCTGAGTAAGGCGGTACTCTTTGTGTGGATACAAAAGAATAAGAACTTGGTTACACCAACCTTTTGCCTACTAAAGGGAAGAAAATACCGACGGAAATATGAGACGTGTATGGCTAAGCAAATTTTTGCAATGTTCGGGCCACCCCGGGACGGGAGCAAGGTGGAGAGGTCCTGGGAAAAATCAGTTGTGCTAGCGTGGGTTCCGAGTCACGTGGGCATACGCGGAAATGAAAAAGTCGACGCACCTGTTTGAGAAGCCCTACAGATGGACGTCACCAACCTCTACTTACCTCACACTGATTACTGTTATGTAAAATCAAAATGGCAAGATCTGTGATTCCTTTCGCCGAGGACAAACTCTACCGAGTAAAATTAACTGTCGAGACTGTGGAAAATGCAATCCCCGGCAAGTGGAGAGATGATTTAGTTCTGACTAGGGCTCGCATTGGTCACACTTACCTTAACCCATGCCTATTTACTTCAGAGACCATACTATATCCTGTGATTGTGCCGCCACCGTCAGTCACATGCTTTTTACGTACTAAAAAACAGCCAGACCGGCCAGACCGGCAAAATGACTACATATGTCCAACAACTAAAAAACCCCGATTTCGTAGCGCAGTTTACCTTCTCCATCGGGGGGTGTGCTTTTTAAGTGCATCGAAACGGCACATACAAACAAAAACAAAAACTCAAACCGGATCGGGCAGAAACATAAACGCAAACTATTTACAAACAACTAAATCAAACAGAAAATTATGTTCATTACAGTAATAGAACTATATGTACAGATACTTACATACACATATATACATATTTACAACATATTTACAACCAAGCACCTCACAAGCCACCCACATACAAACACAGCCCCATTTACAAATTACAGTAGTTCCATATTTACAAACAAAATCAATATTTACAAGTTGACTACCACCCGGCCCGCCCTCACCGAAACAAGCGGACCCCACCGCCTACCGAATGCCGATCTTGGCAAACGGACGAAGTCCGACTCCACCCTCAGCTTAACCTCCGCCCTCACCGACGCCAGGACGACATCAGCAGGCCTCCCCACCCCCCTAAAAACAATGTTACATCGGTCTCTCCATAAGGCTAGCTTTATGGAGGCCGAAACAAAGGTAAGTATGTCCTGAACACTTGTATTGCATGGCGGAGGTGAAAGACCATACAAAGCATAGTCCTGGCTGACAGCCCAGGTGTTACACAACGTTAGGCGGTCAGTCAGGACTTGAAACCATTCCCAGAATAGAGCCACATAGTCACACTGCCAAAACACATGTGACACACTCTCCCACTTTGTGCATCTTGTGCGGGGGCAAATACCATCTCCAAGACGCCACCGAAGGCGCTTGAGATTAGTTACAATGGCGTCATGTGCGATTCGCCACAACAGGTCTCGCCTGCGGTAATCTAATGATCTGCTGTGGACTACACGCCACACTTCCGGCCCTGAAGCAAAGTGGTTGGGTTGGACCTGGCCAACCAATTCATCAAAAACAGCCCGGTATAGGTCCCTTGCACTTGACTGTGAAACATCCCCCACTGTTGACATAATACGGAGCGTTTCCCTCATTTGACTGTATGCCCCCGTGGGTCTCCAGCTGTGGGGTTCACTGTTACTAAACAGGGAGGGAAAGAACCGACGGAATGATAATCCCCCCCAATAACGGACAAAATAGACAAAAGGCATTCTGCTGTCCACAGCACTGTAAACACACTTGGTCAGGAGAAAACGGAGCTTGGAAGGATAATGCACAAGGCCCAACCCTCCGCGCCTAAGATCCTGGTATACCACCCCTCTTCTAACCAGCTCCGTCCCCCCTGACCATAAAAAACTAAACACAGCCTTCTCGAGTCGCACCAAGACACGCTCTGGAGCAGCCAGAACAGTGCCCGGATACCACAAGAGAGGGTAAATAAAACGATTGATAACTGTTACCTTTCCCAACAGGCTAATGTGGCGATCGCCGAAGTCCTTCAACCTAGCCACCACTAGGTCCACTTTCTCATTCCAGGTAAGTAACTCGGGTGAACCATAACCAAACCAGATACCATTGATCTTTATGGCGTCGTCTACCCATGATGCCGCAAAGGGCAGTTTTTTCGACCGCCACTTACCTGGACGGAGTCCTTTGGTCTTAGTGGGGTTCAGTCTGGCACCTGTGGCTCTTTGAAAGTTAGACAACGTGCCAGTAAGGGCCCTGAAGGAAGCTAGGTCGGAGATTACGCATGTGACATCGTCAGCATACTGAAGGCACTTAACTTCAGCACCACCAGGTATGTGAAATGGTCGAAACAAAGGCTCAACTTGGAAGGCTCTTGCAAGGGATTCACTAAACAATACATAGAGTAGAGGTGATAGGGGCACCCCTGCCGTACCCCACGTTGGACTCTGAAGGGGTCCGACGGTAGGCAATTGACGATAACCCGACTGTATACGCTATTATACAATAGGGAGGTCCATTTAACAAAAACTGGATTCAAACTAAACTTCTGCAAAATTTTAAAGAGGAATCCGTGATCAACCATGTCGAAGGCCTTTTCCTGATCGAGGGAGACAAGCGCACATGGGAGATCACGGTCCATCACGTATTCAACTAAGTCCCGCACCAACCAGAGGTTCTGCTGAATACTGTGTCCCCGAACCGCACATGTCTGAAAAGACCCTACAAGATCTGGCATAACTGTGCCTAGCCTGTTACAAAGGGCTTTCGCTAGAATCTTGTAGTCTACATTTAACAGGGTGATTGGCCGTTTATTTTTCGGTTCTAGGGGGTCTCCTGACTTGGGCAACAAAGTTATCACGCCTGTGCGCTGCGAGGGGCTCAATGAGCCAGCAAGGAAAGCAGAGACGAATACATCGCGGAGATCGTGTCCAACGGTACCCCAGAAGCGTTTATAGAATTCCATCGGAATACCGTCGGACCCAGGCGCCTTTCCGCCTTTCATCTTCGCCACTGCCTTCCAGAGCTCGTCAACAGTCAACGGGGAACCAAGTTCATCGTTCTGATCTCTAGATGGGGTCTTATCAATATTATCTAACAGGGACTTTTGAAGGCCTTCATCGACATCTGCCTGAGTATATAGCTGCTCATAGAAGCTTTTAAATACTTCTACGATGTCGAGAGGGTCCTTATGTACCACACCGTGGACGTCACGGACTCTTTTTATGCGGCGATCGATGGCATACTTTGTGACGTCCCGGTAGAACTTGATGGTTGGTTTTTCCTCTGCCTCCACGCAATGCACGCGAGCACGAACGCGGGCTCCGTGTAGTTTTTCATCAAGATACTGCTGGATTGCGTGAAGTGCGGAGGGGTCCCCGTTCCTCTCCCTAGAGCAGAGCGAGAGGAACTCCTCCCTTCTTCGACGAGCTCTTGCTACACAGTATTCAACTGTAAAATGTTTGATACGGGACTTTACGTCGTCCCACCACTCTAAATCTGTTGAAAAGGCAGGCCTCAATGTTCGCCACCCTTCGTACCTGGCCTTAAACTGTTTGCAATATTCAGCCTCCGTTAGAATATCTGTGTTCATTTTCCAGAACCCCCTCCCTGCTGGCCATGACTCTGGGGGTTCGAAGGAGACAGTAACTGCATCATGGTCCGAAATTGGACATGCCACAACTTCACAATCACTCGGTGACAGAGCAGGTGGAGAGTACACCCGGTCCAACCTTGAGGCGTCCGTGCCATCAGGGCGGTGCCAAGTGAACACGGCCAAGCCGGGATGTTGCACTCTCCAAACGTCAACCATGTCATGATTCTTTGTGAACATGTCCAATTCCGCAATGCCGACACCACAGCTCGAAGATGTGTGTGTAGACATTCTGTCGAACTGTGTGTCGGGAACGCAGTTAAAGTCTCCGGCTAGGATACAAGGGGCACAGCCAGGAACGAAGGATGGAAGGGTAGTAAAAAAATTCCTTCTGTCTGTAGGCTGATTGGGTGCGTAAACATTACATAGGATGAAGCTCCCGCAAGGATGTTTTATGGTGATGCATATCACCCGGCCCTCATGATCATGATCAACTTTTCCTACCAGGGAAGTCCATCTGGATGAAACTAAAATAACAGATCCACAGGAAGACACGGAACCAAAGGAAGCGTGCAAACCCCCACCCCATTCATAGGACCAGGTGTAGACGTCGTTCTCATTAACAATGTGAGTCTCCTGGAGGAAAACGAAGTCCACACCTAGTGATTTGCAAAATTGGAATATTCTTGACCGCTTCCGACTGTCCCTCATGCCATTGACGTTTAGGGTCACGAGGGACAGGGGGTCAGTCATGGTGGGATAGGTAACTACACATCTGTCTCTGACCTGGCCTTTTTATTCTTACATGGACTCGGTGGTGGTGGACCAGAAGGATGGATCCCCTCCACTGACTCCTCACCTGAGGCCGACCTTTTTAATTTGAACTCTGTTTCAACACCCTCACACAAATCAAACCAGCCCTCCCCCGATGGTGGTTCCTTTGGTGGAGGCTCTGAGGCAGGTCCCCCAGCATCTGACATGGCAGAGTCAGTCTCCGAGTCTGATGAGAGTTGAAGGTCATTCTCCACTGTTAATAATCCAGCCTCCCCAGGTGTTGAAGAGGAGGACGATGGAGGGCCTGCCTCAGGGGTCCCAGAGACCCCTTCACATTGTTTAGCAGCAAGGAAATCCTGCTCCACCTGATGTGCCACCTCATCAGGTGAAGGGGACCTAGGTTCCTCCACCATAGGTTCTGGGCCTGACTGCGAGGGTTCATGTGCCGGCCCCACATCCGCACTGGCACGGGCAGAGTACGAAGTGGGGCAGGAACCAGAAACATGTCCCTCCCCCCACAGAGGTTACACCGCACCTCGTTGGGGCACTCGGCCTTTTCGTGCCCCACCTGCAGGCACTTGCCACAACGTCTGTTGGGACAGGACTTGGCTTCGTGCCCCTCCTCTGAACACTTAAAACAGGTGCGGGGCTGCCCAAAGTATCTTATATGGGCTTTGGAACCCCCTATGAAGAGGAAGGACGGTATTTCCCTCTTCAGTACCATACGGAACTGTCTCTTTCCGTTCAAGATGCCCTTCAGCTCACCTTCCTGGTAGGTGACCCACCGCATATCGGAGACAGTTCCGTACTGACTGAGAACCCTCGCCACCAGGCCCTGATCGACCTCAAAGTTCAGGTACAGAACTGTCACCACCACAGAGCGATCATATGGGGTGACAGTAAGCCCTTCCAGCCCTTTAAGGCGAGACACCCCCTGAATTCGGGCAGCATCTGACCTGAACTTTAGGTCGTACGTGTTGCGAGCCGCAAGCGGCTGCAACATCTCTATTTCTTTTACCTCCACACCATTGTTCTTCAACACAGCAAACGCCTGCGAGGGAGAAACGCTCGCCCCGGACGAAAACTCTAACTTAACAATTGTGCTATCCCGACTTCCGGGCATAGCAGCAGTTGTGTGGCTCGAGGCCACGGAATGAAAAGAGGAAAAACCTCAGAACTAGTTTTACAAAAGGACAAAAAATAGGATAAAGTAAGAAACACAAGCTACACAGAAACAAGGTGAGGTCGCAAACAAATGGACACGACCAGACCTACTTATTAACTACAACACAAGCACGCTATAAGGTTTTATGCACAATTGCAATAAATAGTACAGCTATCACACAGTGATACAAGTTGAGCACGGCAAAAAGACGAGAGCGAAACGAAAACACGTCTGCTCTCGTCGAAGAACTGAACTGAACAAAGTAGACCTCCGGACAGCAGTTTGTGTGGCTCGAAGCCACGGAATGAAAAGAAAAAACTCTGACCAGGTTTTACTAAAGACAAAATTAGGAAGAAGCACGCTTAAAGGGTTTAAGCACAATTGCAACAAGCAGCAAGCTATCACACCTTCTCCATCACTCCTCCCTGGAAGTTAGTCGAGCCAGTTATTGACCTTAGTTTGAGGAAATATCTGAAGAACTCAACAAATGAACTGGTGTACCGTGCCAGCTTTAATGAGCTGAGACATAAGTACCGTCGTTATCATGCAATCTATACTGACGGTTCCAAAGCGACGAACAGGGTTGCAGCCGCAGCGACAGGCCGAGATGCATTCTTGCAAGTCAGACTGCCGGATGATGCATCAATATTTACTGCCGAACTCCAGGCACTTAAGATGGCATTCGATCTGATCGAAATCTCGGACAGCCACCAGTTTATTGTGTTTACAGACTCCCTATCCAGCCTTTTAGCACTTAAAGGCCATGAGCAAAAACACCCTTGTATAATAGTTCTCCGTGAGGCTTACTCCAATTTGGTGAGACTGCAGAAAACAGTTGTGCTTGCGTGGGTTCCGAGTCACGTGGGCATACGGGGAAATGAAAAGGTCGACGCACTAGCTAAAGAAGCCCTACAGATGGACGTTACCAACCTCTACATCCCCCACACTGATTATCGTCCTCAGATCAACTGCTACATAAAATCCAAGTGGCAGGAACTGTGGGATTCTTTCCCCGAGAATAAATTGTACCGAGTTAAACCAACGGTCGAAACTGTGAGTAATGCAGTCCCCAGAAAGCGACGAGACGATTTAGTCCTGACTAGGGCTCGTATCGGTCACACTTACCTTACCTATTCCTACTTACTTCATGGTGACGAGAGACCATATTGTATCCCATGTGATTGTGCTGTCACCGTCAGTCACATTCTCGTAGACTGTTGTGAATACTCTCATATTCGTCAGAAGTACTACACTGTGCCAGACCTGAAGACGTTATTTCAACAGACAGACCCTTATGTCATCCTGGACTTTCTCAAGGAAAGTGACCTTTATAGGACGTTTTGACATGACTCCCGCGCTTGCTTTCGTGTTGACATTTCAAATAGGATTATGCCTTATCCTTGCCCTTTTTAGCTAACTTTCTCCCAAATTTACTTTTACTTTTTTACTTGCTGACACTATATAACACATTCGTGTTGGTGTGTCGTTAAACCCTATCTAACTAACTAACTAACTAACTAACTAACCAACAACTAAAAAAAAAAAAAAAAAAAAAAAAAAACCAGACTAACAACACATTCACAAACAAAAGACAACCACCAACAACGCTTACCAATAAGTACGTAGAAACAGGCACTGAGAAACTAAAGCTACAAACTGAAACAAAAACCCCGTCGGATCACAAACACAAGGTCAAACAAACTATACACACCATGCAACAGGGAACAAAAAAGTCTTTGTTACTACTGAGGTTTAGAAACTGCCACTGCAGCCAACCCCCAAACAACACCCCAGCCCAACAACCACAAACCACCCCAAATCAAAGCCCCCCCCCCCCGTCATCCAACCGGCCTACAAAGGCCACCGCGCCCGAAGGCAACACCACACGCCCAAAGGCTACCACACGCCCGTGGACAACATCACGCTAGAAGGAAACACAACGCTCGAAGGCAACACCACGCCTGAAGGCAACACCACGCCCAAAGACAATATCACGCCAGATGGCAACATTACGCCCCAAGGCAACAACACTTAAAAAGCACTGGGCAAATACAGGTTCACCTTGCCCAAGGGTGCTCCGGAGGCAGTTGTTGCAAAGGGTAACCTCATTACTCCCACGTTTAAAACAAACTCCACAACCGGGTGCAGTTTAAAGTCCTACTCAGCTCCCGAATAGTCACAGACACTCGAAACGAAAAGGCAACACCCGACCAAACTATCAGAAACCGCCCGGAAGGGCAACAACCCCGAAGGGAAAACTAATAGATTCTGCCCTTGTTAAGGGTGTGTCTTGCCTGAAGACTCCTTCGGGGGTGTTGTTTGGTTTTCCCTCCTGGTTGAGTTGAGGGGATTTTAGGAATAAAGCACCACCCCACTTTTAGAAAGGACTACTTTAATGTTTCTTTCATATCAAGGACAATGGCTGAGTGGAATTGTCTACCCTCAGCTATTAGGGAGGCACCTTCAATTGAAACATTCAGAAGCCAATTAAAGGAGCTGAGTAGTGGCGTACTTCCAAAATAAATACATCATACTAAACGAGATGATTACCTTCTGTGCGGGGCTAATTTTAAATATATTAATCCTAATGCGGTTTTATATTCTCATTTAAAAGTCTTGCAAAGTAAATTTGCCATAAAGTTCCTACACTATTTCTTGGCTTATTTGATTTTACAATTTTACAATTTATTTTTTGAATTTCTAGTTCGTTACTTTTTCTTCTGGTATCGGCAATTTTGAATCGTTTCCACTTGTATTGGTTCTGATCGATGCATCTACCCAGGCATGTAGTACACACAATTTGCAACGTACGTACGTATGTAGTATATTAGCGTTACTAGTGGAAAGGCACAATACTATTTCGCGCATCATCTGCAGGAGGTTCATGAAGAATATTGTGGATTTTGCAGGTATTGAAACTGTTTTTTTTTCGATCATGAGTTTGTTTTTCGTGGTAGGCCTAGGCCCTAACGCTAGCCTAAGTTAGGCTAATGTTAATACTGTCAACGACAGTAACACGTGTACTGTTTTACCAGACACACTGCATGCTTAGCTTTGATAAGTATCGGTATCGGATCGAATCGATAAACCAAGAAGCATAAGCGGATGTGACGTAACGAAGTCGGCGGGTCCGAGAATTTATTCTACTTTGGCGGCTACTCAGCTCCTTTAAGCAAATTGAACCTCATGTCCTTGAGGAGATCCCAAATTTATTAATTTATTTCTGTTTGCTAGCCGTTTCACACCTACAACCGTATATCCCGTTTGAGGAGGACTGCTTGTAGTGTCTACCGGAACCAGGACTTCACAGTCATAATTAGCCTAATGAAGAAAATCGAAGTGGGTACATTGCATAGCTTACCAGTCATGCACGAAAATGTTTGTCTCTGTATTTACTCTGATTGCCACATCCAAGGAAATACCATTTAATGGTGTGTTAAATTTAAATCATCCCGATACCCTTCCCCCTTCAAAGCTTCGAACATTTGACGCTGATAGATTCGGAATTCGCCCTCACAAAGTTAGCCCCCCTTTCTGGCAAAATATTGCATCCGTTCCTGCTCTTTAAATTCAAATACGAGGAAAGTTTAGGCCACTGACTGCCATAAGGAAACACACTTTATCGCATCATGCCTGACCATAGCTCACCGACGACCTTTGCAGACTAAGCCAAGACTTCTCCTCGGTCCCCCCCCACCCCCCCCCCCCCCCACCCCCCCCCCCCCCCACCCCCCCCCCCCCCCACCCCCCCCCCCCCCCACCCCCCCCCCCCCCCACCCCCCCCCCCCCCCACCCCCCCCCCCCCCCAATGAAATGCTGAAAAATGTAATTGGGGCCTTTTTGTTTTAACTTTTTAGTTCGTATTTTCCATACACCGTTGAAGGAGTCATCAAACTTTTTTTCTAAAACAAGGAAAACTTTTTGTAAGCTGAAACAGAACATCATATTACCTTTACAGAGAACCCCGACATCCTCTTCATGAGTGCATTCCCGCTGTCCGAATTTTTCGTGTTTGCATTCCAGAAGGCTAGATTCACTTCCGTTGCATCTGACGTTGGTTAACCACACGAATCCAGATCCTTCCCCGATAGATGTGTTCTTGTAAGTTTCTGTCGCTGCCGGATACCCGAGCTGTCTGCATACAACATCGGCATCAACTGAGTCCCATCCAAAGTTACACACTGTTCCCCACTCTCCGTTGAAAAATACCTCAACTCTACCAGAGGAGTTTGTTATTCCATCTACCAGACGTATGTCCTGTGTGACGTTCTTTTCCTCCACTGAAACGTGAAGACCATACTTTTAATTGAAATGATAAAGCTCCTTGACCTAGCTATCCATCTACGAAATTGTTACAAAGAATACTTTGGAGCTTCTGTTGTTTTACGCACTCCACCTATTTTTTGCAGTCATTTGGAAGCCGTGCGAGACTTATGGGGTACATATTTCACAGTCTCCTTGGGGCCGCTTAGATAAGTGTAATTATCAAATCAGCTTTAAAATGTAAAATGTCGTTATTGTGAACGGTGTTGTTAAAATATCGACACAAAATTCTTAATTTAGAGGGTCATACAAAAAAGCAAGAGTAACCTTTCCAAACTACTCATCAGCCATAAGTGGTGTAAGTGGTAAAAATGACTTATCAAACTGCTCATCACCCACGTAGCTTTACAAAAAGATTTTTAGACTACATATCAACTACGTAGAGGGGCAAGTGGTAAAGCTGTTTTGTCAGACTATTCATCAGCTACTTCTCTGTATAAGTGGTAAAATGACTACTCATGTACCACTGAAATTGGTAAAAGCATAATTCGTCAAACTACTTATCAACCACTAAGTGGGGCAAGTGATTCTGTTTTCATTAGACTACTCATCAGCTACTTAGTAGTGTAATTGATAAAAATGAGTCTTATCAGACTGCTAATCAACCACTCTGCTTTACAAAAGATTTTAGACTACTTATCAAATTCTTTGTGTTGCAAGTGGTAAAAATCGCTTTGTCAGACTATTCATCAGCTTTTTCTCTGCGCCATTGAAAAATATGACTCGTCAGACTCCTTATCACCCTGTAGGTGGTGTGAGTGTAAACCCAAAAGCGAATCAAGGGAGGAGCGACAGGTGCACGTGCACCAGGCACTCACATTAAGAGCCCACACATGTAGGGGCCGCTAAAATTTTGAGAAATGATGTTATGGTTCATGACATGTAATTGTTAGCAAGTAACGTTGGCGCGATGCGTGTCTTGTGATTTTTTGCCGACCACCATACCAATCCAGAACTAGGTGCCGGGTAGACCTCTAATTATCGCAACAGGAATGTTTCTATGATGCCTAGCCATCCGCGTTGTACTTTTATCTTAAACTGTTACCGTTTTCTGATCATATCACTAATTCTGATTGTATGAGTCTCATACAAACAGAATTTTGGAACGCTGTCCGCCAACAACTGTTTCAACAAACTGCAAATATTCTTTTATTCCTCCCCGAAAGTAATCTGTTCTCAGTTATGATCAGGCGCGGATCCAAAGCTCCAACAAAAAAGTAGGCGCACTTTTTTTGGGCGAAATCCGAAAGTCTCTGAGGGTTTGTTAGTTAGTTAGATGAGGTTTAACGACACACCATCACGAATGTGTTATATAATGTCAGCAAGTAAAAACGAATGTAAAGTTAGGGAGAAAGTTAGCTAAACAAGGCAAAGATGGGGCAAAATTGTATTAGAAATGTCTACACAAAAGCAAGCGCGGGAGTCATGTCAAAACTTCCTATAAAGGTTACTTTCCTTGAGAAAGCCCAGAATGACGATAAGGGTCTGTGTGTTCAGATAAGGTCTTCAGGTTTGGCACAGTGTAGTACTTCTGACCAATATGGGATATTCATAACAGTCTACGAAAATATGACTGACGATGACAGCACAATCACATGGGATAAAATACGGTCTCTCATCACTATGAAGTAAATAGGAATGGGTAAGGTAAGTGTGACCGATGCGAGCTCTAGTCAGAACTAAATCATCTCGCCGCTTTCTGGGGGGAAGTACATCTAGTAACCAGAGGAAGTGCACAAAGGAACAAATTTTCACTTTTCCTCCTTTGATTTTTTAGGCCTGCGAAAGGGGCGCAAACCTCTCTGTTCTCCCTGTATGCTGGGGGGGGGGGGGATATTCTATATCTCCGGTTACCCGGTATCAATTATTGTTACTGAACTAGTAGGGTTCCCACAAAATGCATGCACCAGACCCTATACGCTTAACCCGGCCCTGGGTAAAACACCATTTGTCAGACTTCTCATCAGCTACTAAATAGTGGAAGTGGTTAAGGAGACTTGCCAGACTTCTCATCAGCTTAAACACAGTGTAATTTTAACACTTTAATAAATTTCACTGTAACAACATAAACCAAGCATCATAACTGAATTTCCGTGGTTACTTTAAAAGCTTTGAAATCCTTACTTTTGTCTCCAAATGCAAATGGATATTATTAATTTTGAATGGTAGAAAATACAAATTAATGCAAACATTCTAAAGGCAAACCTTTAAATGCCAAATTTGTGATATTTACTCTCAATTAAATAAGATCGAACTCAGGGTGGCGCAATTTTATCGTTACCTTTGCAAAGTACTCCTGCGTCATCGAAATGTGAGCACGAGTAAGAGTACCATAGATAGGAGAGATGTATGGCAAAATCATAGTCAAAATCGTCAATGCTACATTCCGAGACGGACAACTCATTTCCACTGCACTCAACATTTGTCCATATATGCCCAAAGCCTTCTCCGAAGGTTCCTCCACCGTAAATGTTTACTGCAGAAGAGAAGCCAAGCTGTCTGCATACCACACTGGCATCATTTAGATCCCATCCTACATCGCAAACGGTGGTCAACGATCCTTTATACATTATCTCTACCCTACCAGAGGAGTGGGAATGTCCTTCCGCTAAAAGAATTCCTTGCAAACCGTCCCCTGTAGATAAACAATTGTAGCTATTTTTAATACACCTTATGCATATGACGTCACACTGGAGGCAAGCGTGTTTCATTGCAACTTACACCAACGAATGCCTGCAGCTGATTTGTGGATACGCGCTTAATTGAAATCACTACGCAAAATGTATGGTGTGCGTGTAGTGTACTTCATTGTTTTTCCTCCAAAATGACGTCGCGTGACGTCAATGCATAAGGTCAACAGTGTTTCGTTTTTCTTCCTAATAATTAATACATGGTGGCTAGGTACTACCAAGATATAGATCTTAGGGACTTAAATTACGTAGAGACTTTAACGAACCTCAAAAGGTAGCAAATTTGAATTATTTGTTAATAGTACAAAGTACAGATTTTATTGCGTAAGTTTAAAATTACAACATTATGCGACTAAATGTATAATTAGACATCCAATTGACTCATCTTCTATCTAAAAATGGCATTTCGTAGGCTACTGAGAGATAAAACTGAAATAAATTTACAAACAGTAAGATGGTAGATTGCTCAACTAATTTCATTGTCATTCGTTTACTACTCAAATTACCTCCCTCACTATTATTTTTTTCTCTTTAGTTGCAACGGCCCCTCCCAACATTTGATCTTTTTGTAGCCTAGGAGAACATTTTGATTCCAAAATGAAACGAAGTGTTTATTGTGAGTTGTTCTTAAATATCATCGCAAATGATTGTAAATTGGAATATTTAAATAAAGTGAATAAATTTCATTTTTATAAGGTGATACCCTAAGTGTGGGCGTGGAAGAAATATATTTGTGTATTTTCGCCAATTTATACAAAAGAGTATATTTTGCACATTGTAAATTCAAAATATGGCAGACTTTCATTGAAGGCCTTTTACCAACCACTGTAAATACTTTTATCATTTTACACGGAGTTTACGACTCTGCATTATACTACCTTTGCAGCAAACAGATACACCCCCATCGCTGCAGTTGCCTCGACTTGGTCCATCGTGCTTACACAATGACACAGATAACTCGCTTCCACTGCACTTAACGTTCCTCATCCAAACAATATTAGAACCTGGAATGAAAGGGTTGTTGGTGGTCTTTTCGGCGTTGCTGAATCCCAGCTGCTTGCATACTACTGAAGCATCGACCAGACTCCAGTTGCCATCACCACAGATTGTTCCCCATTCTCCATTGTAAAATATTTCTATGACCCCGCAGTTGCTTGTTTCATTATTCAGACGGATTCCTTGTATACCATACCCTGCATTTGATTTGAAAAGTTTACTTTTAAAGTGCCCCCATCAAAACATAGATTCACATTTACTAAGCTATTAAAATATAGGCTACTCTGGAATGGGTAAACCCACCATGAAACCAGAACTGAACGCCGCGTCATTTTCAGATTCATATAAAATGGAGGACTTCATGTTATTTTTGAAATAAGGATTATCATAATTTGTAAGTACTTAAAAGGGAAGCAGCATATATATGCATGACATTCAAGCAGATGGAAAATATCATCGTAACTAAGAAAAATGTGTGGATTGTTGCTTCACTTCTCAGGTCAATGCTTTATACTAAGCGTCATTTTAGTCTGGCGGCGAATTTGAAAAAGACCTTTAAAAATTGACTTACCCGGTACCGACTTGTGTAAAATATAGCGACTATGCTAAAACTATTGTTTATAATGTAACTTTAAATTTTAGGTTGGTTTTCAATTTTTAGAAGTTCCCAAACATGCAAATTTTCAAGGTCAAAGGTCAAACAGGTCAATTTTTCAAAATTTTAGTATTTTTAACACACTTTAATATAAAGAGACTTATAAAATGCTGTGAGTCAAAATGAACAATTCATACAGTCCTAAAGTGCTCAAAAAGTAAGGAAAATAAAAGAATTTTAATCTGCTTACAGGGTGTTCTCGTAGCCTAAACAAAGAAAATTGGATAACGGACTTTCAGCACCTTTCAATTCAATTCTAGACCATTGGTGAAGAAAAACGTCCAGAACAGTGATGGCGCCAGGTGGGGGCAGGGGGGGGTCATGGTCCCCCATCGGGTAAGGTGCCCCCCGTCAGGAAAATTTTCCGGTTTCGTCGGGGAGCTACTATGTATACGATTAAATATGTAGTCCCCGACAACGGGCAGTCGCCCCGACGATTTACTTAATTTTGGTCTAAATTAGGGCAAATTCTTCAATTAAACCCCCAAATTTTCCAATTTTCTTCGTTACAAACCCAAGTTTTTTGAAATTTTCCATTGGAAAAGCCCTACTTTTTCAATTTTTCCTGTTAGGAGCCCGACATTTTCGGCGAGCTTCGCGCGCCAAAATTTTCCTTCAGACATCGTTTCGGCACTTTATCGCCCACATCAAAGCTTCGGGGCTGCCCCCCGTCGGGGAGCTTGGCCCCCTATCGGCGCCACCCCTGGTCCAGAAACTATCCCACGCATTCTGTAAACTATGGACAAGTGATGTTTAAAATACAACCTTTGAATGTTTCTTTAGTTTCCGAACACACAAATTTTGAAGGTCAAAGGTCATTAAAAGTCGCACTTTTCAAACTTGATCAGTCTGCATTTTACGTTTTTCCACATAAGGACCCTTCACAAAATTGTACGACTTCAAACAACATTCAGATGTTTTAAAGCAACTTTGTCAGGGGTGGGCCAGGTGGGGTGAGGAGGCCATGGCCCCTTCGAGAAAGGTTGAGGCCCTCGTCGGAAAAATATTCTAATCTTTTAAGTGAAGTGAAGTTTTCCATCTCCGACGGCGACTGGTCGTCCCAACAGTTTAGTTGAGTTACTCTCAAAGAGGGCTATTTTTCAAAATAAATTCCAAACCTCACCTTTTACATTTACTTCAATAAAAAACAAATTTTCAAATTTACTTCAATAAAAATACCAAATTATTGAAATTCCTCTTTTGTCCTGGATTTGGGCTATCGCCTCCGCCCCTACCAATGCCGAGAACTTGCCTAGTGCAATCCTTAAAATTAAGTGGGATATAATGAAAATATTTATAGGCCTACCATGCAATGTAGGCTATTTTCGTAGCTGTATCAGAGAAATCTGAATTTTTGTTTCGGTTGTTAGGATGTGTGGAACCATTGCATTGATTAGATTAAATGTGCGAAATCACATAGCCTAACTAAATTAATTGACTTAATTATTTATTAGATACATTACGGTGTTTCTGTCATTGCAAACATATTTACCAACATGAACCATATCAGCAAAAAAGGTAGGTTGTAGCAATATCCCATGCAAAAACAGTAAATGTTTGTCTAAATGTTTTCGAACATGATGGTAAATTTTATTAAGGCAGAAAGCGTCTTTGCTCGGGAAGGCATGCAACTAATACATTTTAGCGCTACAAAGTGACAAAGTACGGTTTTGTTTTGTTTCAACACACATTTTTCTGCTATCTTTTTATGAGAGGGAGTTGGAACTTAGTCGCAATGGAACTTGGTCGGTCTTTTTTGGTAAGTTTATGGGCGATACATATCTTTTCTCTAAGTAGCCTCGATTGGTGCATTGTTTCCAACCCACCGTCTTTCCGAAATTTAAATTTATCTTGTTAAACTATACTTGTCCTCTCATATAAGCTAAAAACAGTGGTTTGGGAGAACTTACAGCCGCGATTTGGTAAATATGAATGCGTTTCCTACGTTTTACAAGCCATTAGATTTCCTCTACGTGTATATTTTTACGTGATTTGAAAATGAGTGAGCATGAATGTTCTCATGGCCTAGCCTCCTCGCCGCTCCAGGAAGTAGGACCTTCTTCATAGTTTCTGCGAATTTCTCTGCGGTTTTGTAATTTTTTTTTTTTTGTAAACATTACCTTTTTAAGGCACTAAATAGTTCCCGTTTATTGATACAAGCACAATTATATAAGAACCTCTCCTATGATATCAAACCCTTTAAAAATTTGAGTGAGAGGGCAGAGGCTCTATCAAGGTGTTGATAGTTCTTTGTTGACAATGTGTAGACTTCGTTGTCCAGCAATCTTTTGCACGGTTCGTTCCCTTTTAAAGTTCTTAGGTCTAGAGATGTTACTGATTACTAGGACTCTAATGGGAAAATGTAAATTATAGGCGCACTAGTCAGGGGTATTGGTAGCTGTAGCCGCCGGAGTTTGGAAAAAATCCTATTTCTCTGGCACATTTTGTGAAAATCGGGCCATTGGTCGGATTATTACAATTTTTCGGGCAAACGGCTCAGCCTCCTCCTCCCCCCAGAAAGTGTCCCTTACATCCATGGTAATTGATACATGAATTTAATTAATTTTGTTTACTGGTGAATAAAAATTTAATAATTTGTGGTTACAGAGCAATGTAATTGAAGTTTTTTCCCTGTATTGGAAAGCCAGTGAATGATTCTCGCACCGGTCTATGTTGTCAAGTCATGGAAATGGCACATATCCATAACAAGACTTTATTTTACTTGCAAAAAAAATCCTTTAAATAAAATAATTCGCAGTTTTCAAAAATGATTATGTTGAGATGAATTCAAGGAAGCTTGTATGGGGGCTGTTAATACGGTACAAATTCATATATGATCTTGCTTTCATTTTGGTAAAGTTATAAAGAAACTGTTTGGTAATCACAATTAGGGATTACGTGTTTAATTCCAGCCACATCTAGCATCGTGAGGCGGATATTTAGAAAACAGGTTCCTTTCTAAGGACTGTTATTATGCTTTTTTCTAGCACAATATAAGGTTTTTTCGACAAATGATTGCAGGTAAGAAGCATTCAGAAAACTTGGGGGTTGGGGGGTTGGGAGAAGATGCGTTGCCACCAATTATTGTTTTATCCTAGCAACAAGTACATAAACTGGTTGACTAAATCACGAGTCAACCAGATTCAGATATAGCCTAAAACCAACCATGTGTTGACCAGTTAAACAATCCGGAGAACGGGTAATCTGTTCGAAAATACAGGTCCATAAATAAGGAGCAGTGGAGGGACCCACAAACATTTACGAACGGCAGAAATTGAACATACAAAAATTTTACCTTTGCCTTTTATGTTAACACATCTCGTGCCTTGAAAATGATTTTCCCTCTGACATTCTGGGAGCTTTCTCGTCCCCTTCAGCACGTTGTCTGGCAAAGGACCTGGATGGACCTGGCTCTAAGAGGGCTTGGTGATTTGGTTTTTCATATGCAAATTAATGAAGGCAGTTTCAATTGACAGGATACTGAAACTGCTTTTTGTTTAAACAAAGAATTTGTTAATTGCTTACCGATTTAACCCATTTATGGCAAGATTTTAGTGACACATTTTAAAGGTGGAGTATTGTATTTTATTATTCTTACATCTTATATGGGATTCGCAAATTTTTATAATGAAAAATTTCAGCTGTTAAGCACTACTTTTCCTACTTACAGAGGGCATTCCGTTTGTAATGATCATTCTGATTTTTCGCCTTCACAAGCTCAATATGAAAACTACCAGATGTTTATTTTTCATTGCCATACAGTCTAAGGGTTTTAATAAAAGTATGGTCAGAAACCTCATCTATATGAGAAAATCTTAATTTGTTTACCACAAATGATAACTTGAAAACACTGACGCGAAACACCATAGCCACATTTTTTCGTTAATCTTATCAGATATGGTTTCTAAATTTGACTTAAGGGCGGGTCACATTACAGCGATTTTCAATCCGAAATCCGATCCGAATTTTTCTTCATCGGACCAATAGTTTTTTATATAGACTTTGTTCTAAGGATGGTCGCGCTACATCGAAACCTGATCCTAGTTTGTCTCATAATAAATTGTTCTTCTATCATTATATAACTTATACCGCTCAACACAGCGGTATTTGTTCGAAAATTAATCCGATGTTTTGCACGCGCGTCGGATAAATGCTGTCTACCGATGTGACGTCACGAAACCATTAGTTTACATTTCATTTTTGTAGTCCTCTGACACAAATCATATATTTAGACAGGATGGCAAATGTTTGGCTCTTTTCCAGCAGGAATGGAGGAGATTTTAACTAAAATTCACAAAAATCAGACCGCAATCCTATCCGAAGTCGCTCTAGTGTGACCTGCGCTTTAGTCTGCATAGCTGACGGGGTTTTTCCTTTGACCCTTCTCTACGGTTACCCTCAGATGTGTGGCAGATGATAAAGAAAGCGGCTATGTTGTCAAAAATTCAGTTTTATTCAAGCGGAGCATTATATTACAATGCAGAACTTATAACGATCGTACCTTGTCTTAATTGAGAGACGCTTTATCTCCACGTGGCAAAACATTCATAAGATGCATTAAAATATCACACCGTGTAAATTTGTAATGAGGACAAACTAAAATTTTATGAAAATATTCAAGGAAATTATAATTATAATTAAGTTATAAATATAATTAAATTATTAAATTATAAATATAATTAAATCATAATTAAGGGTTTTATAAATTGATTGGAGTTCAGGAATGTTTATTGTAAATTTATTCAAAATATTTACTACACTAAACTCAAGGTAAAGCCTCCCCATGAAAACGAAGTGAAGGTGAAGCACACATGTATAGTACCAAGATTGTTGAAGTTTGGGCGAAAATGGACTCGTTACCTTTAACCCTCCTAATTACCATATTCGGGTAAATTTTAAAGGTGACAACCAACAGAAAATAAAAGCTGACATTCTAAGGAACATTTTAAGGGTAGGTGTCAACTTTTACAAAGTTGTACCGGGGGGTCGAAAATTTTCAGACTTCGCCACTAGTCTATTTCCATGATGATTTTTTATTCCCTGCCAATGATTTTACAGCAAGGTTGCGCATCACATAATATGGTAAAAGGTGTCTTGTCTATGATAAATGATGAGTTAGCCCTAGACAGCCGATCTTTTTTCAAAAAGTAAGATAAAAGGTAGACTATTTTTCATTTGTGAAGTTCCCCAATTATTCATCTTTATATTTTTTTTCTGTATGCAACTCAAAATGACCTTTTCTAATAGGAACATTCCAATTCAAGAACTTTTGCTACAAGATTTTACATGCTTCACATACACACCGAAAACAACCAGCAGACGAGATGTGCTTCTCCCGCTTCATCTAACTAAATTGTTACTTTTATCAAAAGGTTGTACAAAAGGTTTTTGTTTTTTTCAGAAAAAAATAGTGTTATAGTCAACTCCTTTAGAGCTATACAAGAGCTGCAAGGATTACGCTGTCGAATGACTCTGTCTGGTTGCTTCCAGTTGAGCAATCTGATTGGCTGATCTACCTGTGTATGTCGCTCTAATATCTATGCCAAAGGACGGTTAATAGATTGTTCACTCATTATGATCTCAAGAGTTTCTCCTGTCAGCTTTGTTGATAAATAGTACACTTTTCCCGAAGCTCCTGCCTTCCGCCCATTGCAGCGAATGATTGCCAATCCATGCCCTTGCTCTGATATGGTACTCGACAGTATTCAGCTACTTATACTCTCAGGAAGGAGGCAGTGGAGGAGGGGGAGTTGGTGATTAATGTAGCCTTTTCCGCAACTACATGGGGCACGGTAGATACAAACAGTCGGTCTTTAGGCAGGTGCAATTTTTTATGATTGAAAATACCTCAAACAAGCTCAAGAACCTGAAGATATTCTCAGACGCTCCTTTGACATAGCGCATGATGGTTAGGCCTATACTGTATCTATCTCCTATGTACTAAGTGCTCTGTGAACAAGGTGAATTAGGGCAGTAAATCTTTGAAGGGTCGGTAAAGTAATTAAATTGTTCGGAAAGTTGTGTGCAGGCGATTTGTATTTTTATTACACCACTGTGGTCCTCTTCCATAAATTGTTTTCAGAGAAATGTATTGTTGTTTTGTTTGTTTGTTTATTATTCTCTGTGACACCTCCGAGGAGGTTAAAGAGACTGGAATACATACAGATCATACATACATTATGAAAAATCTTAAGGTGTATATACAAACATAGAAACGAACTAATATAAGAAGAAGAAAAGAAAAAGAAAGGAAAGAAAACCAGGAAAAAGAAAGGAAAATAACAACACTTGTAAATGGCAACAACCTGCCCGTTTGGCAGTGGAAATATGTTTTAATATATTCTGTCCAGAAGGTTTGATGATTGTGGACCGTAGGGGTAGCCTACCAAGTTAAGCTTTCTTTATCAATGTCAGTGACAAACTGTACCTTCAATAGTTTGTGACCAAAAGCGTTTTTCTCAAAGGATAAGGAAAATAAACGTTGCAGCATTTAAATCTTCCATGAGGTCTAACAAAAGAGATCTCCAAGTGGGGTTCAAGCCGAGTTGCCCCCACCCCCACCCAATGCTCGATGCACAGCAGTAAGGAATCCTGTTCTTGTGTTTATTTCTGATCTAATTTGACTATAAAATTCGGCCTCAACTAAAACGTAATCGTTCCTCATGGGTAGTGCAACGACGCCTTTCACACAATTTGTGATTGTTAATTGTTAAAATGTTGTCTTTGACATTTAATATAATTGTAACGTGGATGCTTCAGCGTGGGTGCATATTTTACGACGAGACGAACATCGGGAACAAAATAGCAAAGAGGGAAAGAGACTGGACGAAAACGATCTCAACTGTATTTTCTCCAAATCAACTCTCCTCTCAACTCATCGAACACATATCACTGACAGCAACATAGAACTTACTATTACGTAACTTAAACAACATGCAAGTAACTCGACAATACAACAAGTACATAACATGCAAATGATAAGTGAGCGACCTTTAAAGGTATCGTATTGCTGAATATTCAAACATAATTACTTTCCTTTATTTTGTATCCCGTTTCTCGTACATAATTATGAAGCGATATAACCATTTGCTGTTTTACTCCTGGGGTGTGTTAAAGACAAAATGAAGCTACGAATTTGACGTTATTAAACGTAGGTTAAGACAGGCCGAATTGATATTATCAGGAAACCCTGTTATTTTTCGGCCAAAGATGTAAAATAAAACTGTTAATAATGTGTAGTTGACATTTCCATGTTACTAACATGTTTACTTTAAAAAGAGATTCCCAATTAAAGTGAAAATTAGTTCTGCTGGACTTTGTTGTAATGACCATAGTTGTAAATGAAATACTGTGACAATAGTTTGTACTGAAACAATCAAAATGTTGGTAGACATTGCCTAGGCATTTTCAAACAGGTCTCCTATACTCCCGCTACACTTGCTGTAAGGCAAGTAGGGAAGAAATCCCTTTGACATACATAGTTCTGAGAATACGACAATGTAGGAAAAATCATTGTATAGCTGCAATACGCACTACACACCGAAATGGACACTTAAAATGTTAGAAATTACTTAAACCTACCACGGACTAGAGACATCACAAGTTGACGACAGAAAATCGTCCTCGATACATTCCGCCAATAATTTGTAATACCATACCCTGTAATTCACAGCACAGTACAACACAACGATTGAAAATGTAAGATTCTGCTCATACTTCATTTAAAATGTCTTTCTTTTTTGTATTTTTGCAACACTATTTATATAAAAAAATTGGGGGAAATTTGCTCAATTGTTACTACATCCTCTGGAAACGTCTGATCATAATAGTAACAAAATCGGGATCTGGTAAAAAATTTGAATAGATTAGTTTAATAAGTGGATAACGTCTGACCAATTTTTATTATGTCTTGGCGACTAATTAACCTCATCCTGGGTCTTTACAGAGATGATCATCACAGCATTTTATCTGCATTTTTTCGGAGTGTACCGTTAGTTGGAAATGTATTTTCAATTGGTACGTTTGATTTATTTATGTTAAGTGAACTGTAAGAGAGTACGAGTAAGAATAAAAGATAAATACGAAATAACAAAACTTCAAACTCCTCGCCAGGCTCGTAGCCAGACATTTTGCTGAAGGTAGTAAAGTACCTTTTTTCTAGAGGAGTGAAGCACGCTAAAATACATTGGGGGACAGAAAGTATTTCTAGGGGGCTAAAATATGCTTTCCTCGCTTAGCCAGTAGCTTACCTCTCAAAAGCAAAAAGTTGAACTTTACCTAGTTGCTGAATAAAAACTGATTTGATTTATAGATGTAAAGAGCTTGTTGTGAGAAACGTTTTCCATAAGATGAAGCAATTTCTTGGAATTTTCGGGTCAAAACAATATTAAATGCTTCTTAACAGACTGTTTCAGACTGTTAAATGGTTTTTCGATCTTACGATCTTATGTTGATGAAGACGTTATTCGAGCACACAGATCTTTCCCTCTTTCTAGGCTTTTTGAGGGAAAGTAACCTCTTTAGAATTTTTTGAAATGACTGCCTCATTTGCTTTTGCCTAGACATTTTAGTAGATTTTTACCCCAACTTTCCTTTTTAAAGTTGTTTTATCCCTCTAATTTAGCTGGCACTATATAAAACATTCGTGTTGGTGTGTCGTTAAACCCCATCTCACTAACTAACTAGCTAACTAACTTACTAACTAACTAACTAATTAACTAACTAACTAACTAACTAACTAACTAACTAACTAACTAACTAACTAACTAACTAACTAACTAACTAACTAACTAACTAATGACTGTTATATAAAGTCGTTAAATGAATCTAGGAGTATTAGCTTTCATGGTGAACTTATCTGAAACAAAAATGGTTTGTGAATTCAAACTCAGTACAATAAAATGTGCCTTGTTTAGGCCAGCAATATGGCTTTAATAACGTAAATATATATCGAGTAGGACACATGTCTATCACACAAATATCTTCAAACGTGACTTTTACAGGAATTAGATGAGTCAATTTGCATTTTATCTTACACCTTTTATTGCATTTTGCGTGATGGTCTGCTTACTTTGAAAACAGTAATTACTAGGGGAAGCCACGTTTTGATGTTTTAGTCAATATTATCTTTGGAAAGGCTACTATAGTTACACATCAAACGGATAAAAGCTTTGTAAAGAAGTATATAAAGTGACATCTAAACTTAAATGAGCTTTTCATTTGTTCCAAGAGGCCTGACTTAAATATTCATCGTTAATTACGATATTAACCTTTCGACCAAGGCCATTTTTACTCTGAAATGGTGCACATATCACAACTGCACACATTTGATCATATTTAATGAACTAAATCAAAAAAAAAAAAACATTTTAGATAATAATTACAAATCAAACTATTTCATGGATGTTAGGATGAAATTGTAGCAAAACAAACCATTGTCATGATGGAAACGCAATGCGGAATCGTTACTGTGTTAAGTTTTAAATAATTATAAAAACACATGCTTTTATATTACACTTATTTCGAATTAGCCAAATGTGCTTGAGTTGGAGTCAGGTCTAATAAACACATTTCGCCAAAGTTTACTTCATTAACAGTTGGGCAATCCTGTAGTGTTTTGTTTACATATTTTACGCTCACAAGCTTGAAAGACTGTTCACTTAAGAAATGGGTACCAAGGAAAACCAGATCTTGATAACGGTACTCTTATCATGTACCTTTTTTACATTGTGATATGTACTAATTCCGCAAATAAAAAATGGAAATGGACACTTATTAAATTCTTCATAAAGTTTGGAATGAAACCATACTTTACCGTACTCATCCATAACTAATTGGTATCCACCAAGAATACAGTCAGGTAGGGTTTCATCCCCAATTCTTAAAACCGCACCTAACAGTATTTAGCTGATTCCTATTACGAAGATAGTTACAGGGCAAATCTTCTAATTCGAACTAACTTACTTCTAGCCCCTCCCAAAGCTGCCTCAAAACTCTTCCTTGTGCAGACACAATTCTAGTTAGTTGATAAGGACTTTAGCCTGGTGAGCATACAAGAACCTATAGTGTAATAACAACACTCTCTGTGCATGCTATGTAACGTGAGCTACGTTGCATCTTTTGAATTTGATGTCAATCAAACAGCAGTTATTTACTGAGAATTTTCCTTTCCCCCAACAAAAATGTTTTTGGGGTTATCGGTGAAAGCCTTTTCATAAACTTAGGGATGAAACCATACTTTACTGTTTTTGATGGGAAGTAGTTGGGTAACCCCACAGAACAATCAGGCGCGTAGCCAGACTCTTCGGCCCGGGGGGGGGGGGCAAAATGAAAATTTTCGTCCCGATTTCATGATTTTCCAAAGTAATTGTAGAGGTGGGTCTCTCCCACCCACCGTTTACTTTGGGTCCAGCCCCCCCCCCCCCCTCGGCCAAGTCCGGAAGCTCTGGAATTGTAAAGAATTGGGGCATGAGAATACAATATCGACTTGATATTCAAATGGCCTTATCAGTATGCGAACTGATAAAGTCAAGTTGATCACTTTGTTTTTCATAAGGCGGAAGAAATGATGATTGATTTGATGACGTCGTAGTGCCTTGTCAGTGGTAAATTGGACGTAAGATTGAGGAATTTTCCACAGGGATCCATAACCTTTCCTCAGAGGGACCTTTGAGACATTATCCAAGCGGAGCGCTACCACCAGTTGGCGCGAAGCGTACAGGGTAATATTTTGGCCAACTTAATATGCCTTCCCAGATTACAGGAAATGACACTTCCTAGGTGTTGTAAGTTGCACTTAAAATGATCAAATATTTTTTGGTTTTAAGATTTTAGGAGGATTGCTGCCGCAGTCAGCCACACCAGGGGGCCCCCTGAGAGAAAATTAAAATCTAAGTGGACAGAGGTAAGATTTATCACGTCAGTATATATCTCAGCTGGGAATGCAAAATATGGGTGGAGCTAGCACATGTTTAAGTGTCTATGTGGGCTTACCCTGTGGCCCGACGAGCCTGAACGAAATATTTAACTATTTAAAATGGAATTGGATGCGCACTACAAACAATATAGAATCACAATTTGATTTTTTGATAATTACCTAACTTGGACTAGGCTATCGGTAGGTCAATATGATGGTCACGGTGACAGGGTGAGTGCAGATGGGAGCGGATGGATTATGCCGGGAACTACACGGGTCTTTGTATGGAATAGTCCATTTAAGATTTTCACAAAGAGCAAAAATGAAACAAGCATATATATAGGTCGAAGAGTTTTGTAACTGATTCGATCATGAATGAAATCAACCCAAGTACTGGCATAGCCTTTTGAACAAGGGAAGAACGTTCAAAAGGCTATGCCAGTACTTGGGTTGATTTCATTCATGATCGAATCAGTTACAAAACTCTTCGACCTACATTTACAGTCGATCTTACCACGTTCGACCTATATATATATATATATATATATATATATATATATATATATATATATATATATATATATATATATATATATATATATATATATATATATATATATATAGGCGAAGATAAATAGTGTAGTACAACGCTTCTCAACCGGTGGGCCGTGAAGCTCTCACAGGTGGGCCGCGAGATCCGCCATGAAAAATAAAATATTAAGAAAAAAGAATAAACTTTTTGTAAGGTGGGACTCAGAAAAATTCTGAGAGTGAAAGTGGTCCTTGAGTTAAAAAAGGTTGAGAAGCGCTGGTGTAGTACACCGGGATGACATAATAAGAGCACGATACATATATGTATATAGATATATACGTGTATATTTCAGGCACGCCTGTGCCCTTCTTCAGCACAAGTAATGAAGTGAAGTGGCCATATGTAATGAAAAAGTATACATGTAGTACAGTGAACTTAAAGTAAAAGCCCAGACGGTCACGCTTTACCAAGAATGGCAAAGGAAAAAATCACTGAGTGCACCTAATCCAAGTTTAATCCTTGGTTGTAGGTGTTAAGCTTGATAATCCACTTACTCTCGGACCTAAGTCTATTGTTGAGCGTGCGGTAATACAAGCCTAACAGGACACACTTGAGATTGGATAAGTTGTGATTGTGTTCACTGAAATACTTGGCAACTGGAAAACTAATAGCTTTATCTTTGACTGTCTTTTTGTGATTATTAAATCTAAGTCTGAATTTCGAACCAGTTTGTCCAACATAGTTACCATTTTCACATTTATTAGAACAAATCAAATATACGACATTAGGGGTATCACAATTGAAATGACCGGGCCACGGTGTCTACTTTGTAGCTCCAACCCTGCCTTACCTACGTATTAATTGTTACAGTCAATACAGTTAAGTAAACAACTCCAATGGTGTTACAAGTTATATCATCAATAATTTTAAAATTCTCACCAGTAGTAAAGCTTTTTATACTCTCTTTTAAAATATTACAGGTTAGACAGTGTTTAGAATGCGTTTTGTAGCACCCCCTTTCTCTCTCTCGTTGTTCTTAGATATTTTGGCCCTTACTTAAGAGAGATTTCTAATTAGGAGGCTCTCTATAAACCACGACCAGGGTGGATTTAAAATTAACTTTAAATATTCTAGACATTTGTAAAATGGAAAATGTTTTGATAATATATGAGAGAGAGGCGAAAGGCGTGGGTTACGAGCAGTCCCTAAAGGGACCAGAACTTGTTTCTTTTTTTATTTTACTGGGGAAAAAGAAGAGTACTTCGCAAAACTTTGTCGGCTTTACCTATTTTTTTCTCGGACTTTAAAGCTAGGATAACCACGTTTACTAAGAGTGACTTCAAGAATCTCTAAATCCCTTTGAAGAAACTCATCTTGTGAACAAATGGATTTGAAACGTTAGGCCTGTCCATAGGTTGTATTATCTAACGTATGTCTACCAATTACAGAACAAACATTGTTGTGGAAAATATTGTTAAAGAGTAATCGGATAAAGAGAGTAAGTAAACGATTTTCGATATATATTTATACAGTATTTATACAATATTTTTTACAACGATGTTTTTCCTTTAATTGATAACACTTCTCTGACACATTGCTCCCTCCCTTACTTAACTTGCTGTTATGTCTCGTCAGTATGTTATTTAATACTTTCTCTATGTGGGTACCTTAACTTCTCTTTTAACCATAAAATA
This sequence comes from Holothuria leucospilota, assembly GCA_029531755.1. Classification (NCBI taxonomy): domain Eukaryota; kingdom Metazoa; phylum Echinodermata; class Holothuroidea; order Aspidochirotida; family Holothuriidae; genus Holothuria; species Holothuria leucospilota. The sequence continues at coordinate 12,249,441 of CM055970.1, forward strand.
TCGGTCTTTGGTAATTTTTTTTCAAGTAGGGGTAAGTTGTAACTAAATAATTCCTTATACCCAACAGTTAAGGAGGTGGAATACAGAACCGACTTGGGCTTAATTTACCTTCTCTTTTAACCATAAAATATCGGTCTTTGGTAAACTTTTTTTTCAAGTAAGAGTAAATTCTAACTAAATTAGGTAATTCCTTATACCTAACAATTAAGGAGATGGAATACAGAACCGACTTGGGCTTAATTTATCCCGCATTCTTAAGAGTAATGGTTTCCGTGGCGATGAAGAACTTCTTTCTCAAATTATGAAATAAACTGTGTAGGCAGGATCCAGGTCACGGAAGTGCCCTGCATTACACCCCGTTGACATATTTTGACAGCACTGTATCTTTTGGGTATCTGTGCTTCAGGAGCTAGACATCGTTTTTAGTGAGGCCTGATGGTCCGACCCTACTCAGAAACGGATTTGCGATTTCTCCCTTCTGAGGGATAGTATAAATTGTGACTGCGCAAAGAAGACATCAGCAAAGCAATGAAAATGAATTATATCAGTAAAAAGGAATTCGCAAACAGTTTGTCCACAATTAATTGTCAGATTTACAAACTTATGGCTATGCAAAGCTTTAAATACAAGAGATAGGAAAGGAAATGTTTGTTAGGCTTTTAAGCCAGCTCTACCATAAAAATTCATTTACCCTTTGGGATTTTGTTTTGCCATATATTGAACTGTAACCTTACTTTTTTGAGTTATTTTGTAACATCTTAAAAATAGAATTTAGCAACTTACCCTCAGAATATCTCAAGAAGTATAACGACAACAGAATGATCAAAATCTTCATTGTAAAAGCTTCCACTTTAATAAAATTACGACCGATTTCTATATATTATTGGTGGATGCAGAGATTGCAAGAAACCACTGGATGTATGTATTCAATTTTATTAGAAACACATACAAAGCTCTTCCAAAAAGAATGAAAAGTGAGTCTGTGTGGTTCGATCGGTTCATATGAGATGATGGTCAATGGCCAAAAATGAAACGACTGAGTAAATTAGTAAATATGATCTAGACGTGTGCACAGTCACCAATGGAAACTTTACGAATGCAAAGTGCGACTGTGAATGTGCGACTTTGTATTCAGCTACGACATTTAGGAGAAAGCAGGCAATTGATGAGCGATACTATTTGCATTTTCGTGTACTCATAACAATACGTTCTGCAAACAGATGATTGATCAAATACTACGGGATAAAATATTATCCACCTAGATTGATGTGCAGAAATGGATTTTATTGTCCCATTTTGTCAATCGCTGATACGTTGAATGCCTTTTTTCAAGGTCGTTTCCAGCCACCATTTTGAATTTGAAAGTGGCGGAAGTATACCATTATTTTCAGTATTAGATGCTTATATGAGATCATCTGGACTATTTTCCCAAACTTATCCGACTAAAGTTCATAAAGAGAAACCTTAATAACAACATATATTACCAAATAAAGTCTAGTTCATCATTTGAAAACCCAAAATGGCCGCCAGACTTCTTATGTTTGCAACTTAGTGTAATAAATGTAATTTTAACTGTAGATGGCCGTAGAAAGTATTGATATGGAAGGATTTTATGGTTTCATTTTCTTAGCATAGGCATATTATATATTTAAAATGAGCAGACATCCAATCCAAGGAAAATGCTAATTAGCATACATCCAAAATGGCCTCCAGCGATAACCTAACACTAAAGCATTGTAGTTCAATAACGGCTGGGTTTATTTCCTAATATGAGATAATGCCTTATACGAAACGTGATTTCAAACAATCTCATCAACTTATTAAGGATAACCCTTACCAAATCCACTACGTCTTGTGATCCATTTTGACGTCACCATACCATAGTAGGGATATATTCTGCATCAGTTCTGAGTTCATAGGCAAATGTACTAATTCAGAACTCAAAAATATGCTTTTGAACTTTCTAAATTTTCATAGAAAGCTAAGAGTTTGATTTTTGATGAATTGTAATGTTTCATCAGGGAAAGGGAATCAGGGGTGGTGCCAGAGGAGCAGGGGTCGTAGTCTCAGTCGAAGAAGCTGTCTCCCCAGGTCATTTGGGGGAATTTCATTTTTTCGGGGAGCCCAATGGACATGATAAATAATGTCATTCCCAAATTTTTCTTACTTCCTTTTTCAGGCAGAGGCGCTCCCCTGAATGCAACGTTCCCTTTTTGTATACTCACCTTAAATATCACATTGATTGAGTTCCTTGTAAATCTTGTATGTATATACATAAGACTTAGGCCAAAGTTGAGTAGAAAGTCACTTTTTCGGGAGATTTAAGGCAAAAATTAAGAGAGAGATATTGAAGAGACAAAGAGGGATTTTTGGAGAGACAGATGAAGCACCCAACTGAACTTAAGTTCATTTATTGGGGTCATATAATTTTATAATGAACTAACTTCTCCCTACAGCACTAAGCAACTAAAGATCTCCTTCCTCGCCCGTAAGGCACCAGTCAGTATCAATATCCGGCCCATGACCCAAATGCTAACAATTTTATTTCGCGCTTCACGATGGTTTTGGCAGCATGTATTTAATAGCAGTTTACATAGCGAGGGAAGGTAGAATGCAGGATGTTACAAAGCACAACTGGGATACAAATTTGTCTGTGCATGATAGTCTTTTCGTCGAATTCATTCCTCCTTTTTTCTCTGACTTTGCTGGTGGCCTCTGATGTGCCTCTGACCTTGAGTCTTTACCTCCCTGATTGCACAGCCGTCCTCATAAAGAAAAAAATTCATCGAACAGCCACAAGTAGAGATTTATAATATAGAGGGTAGGATAAAATTCTCTAAACATATTCTGCAGAGTCAATGCAAATGTACAATTGTAGTGGTAAATTTGTGAATTAGAAATTTAGAAAGCGATTCCCTGCAATCTTTTGATATGGGGATGCCAATTTTTCTACTTACAGGTAATTAGTAATGACAGTCGTGTTAGCTAGACAGGTTGAAGAATGTCACCAGCAGAACTGTATTGAAAAATTCGTCTCCGTGGCTCAGAATGCAATTTCGTACAATCTGGGACATTTAGGATGCCAAATATTTTCTCAAACTCTCTAAATTCCAACGAGTGAAATTAGGGATGACTCTAAAATTAAGATTGAATATTCACTCTAAAAGAGTGAGAATGACTCTCTTTCGATTAAAATTTTTCACTCCAAATTTAGAGTGATCCCTAATTTCACTCTAAAAGAGTGATTTTTACTCCAAAGATTTTAGAGAGTAGTGGCGACCCACGCATGGCATTAGACATATTGTGTTGTCGGGTGAGGTTCATGCATTTTAGGGCATTCAGAATGCCAAGTTTCCTGATCTCAGTCCTAACATCGATGGGGCGGAGGTTGGCTTTAGTCCTGTTAATTCAGGATTCACACCAATTGCAAATTTCTGAGCCTGCCACCATGTTAGGATTATTGTCCATTAATTGACTATCAGAAATATCTACACGCAAAATATGTCTTGTTTGGTCCTTAATAGCCCTATCGATCAGGTACAACTATATAAATTTTTAGAATACGTTCTGCATTGGCGGGATCAATTTATTGTGCCTAAGCCAATGCCTTTTACAGCCTTTGTACCCTACAGTTGCTTTTACCTCTTTACTATTGCACCAGAGGTAATTTTTGGGAGCCTTTCTATCTTGCATTGCAGGTCTGAGGATCTCCCCGGGAGCTTCGCCCCTGGACTCCCTCTGGGGCTCTGCCTCTAAAACCCACCAGGGTCTACCCTAGACCCTACGCGTGAGAACTCGCACTTCGCGCTTGTGGTGTGCCTTTTGTGCACTTCTAACTCTCCACCATACCAGTCGGGGGATGTCACAGGTTGTGCCTTCCACTTCCAAAGTCCTTCACAAGTCACTGGGTATTTATTTACAAGAGATCCTAGGCTTTGGTATGATTTTATTTTGATATAATATCGCTTGTTTGCATTACTAATTTTGGTAACAAATTATACAAATACTATTTCTTTTGGTTATTGTACCTTCCCTTGGAGGGGCCGCCGGACATGCCTATGGACTTGTGTGTTACGTTATCGCGACCATGATACCTGCCCATAAGCTGGTGCCTACTGACACGGTCAAACAAAACCAGAAAAGCTCTCGCTTTTGGAACCTTTATCAAGCCGGAAATCTTGCAATAGTCGATCACTTGTCTCTCAGCCTCCTAAGCAAGAGATCAGAAATACTCTTACAATGCCGACGTCACAACCCATCTAAGAAAATCACTCAAGTGCATAAGGTTTAAAAGACTAGACACTTCGAAGAATCAAAATTCACCTGGACCTCCTTATGAAAGCACTGTTATTTTGACATTTTATTCGCATTTACGTTCCTGTTTTTGCAGTTTTGCAGTACTGTTCCAAACTTGACGCCTCGAACGGTAATAAAAGCAGTTGCTTGTGAAAATGAGCACGACCAGTCTTGATCGAGTCAGCTTTGATTATTCCCTGAAGAATATACAGTTGTCATCCACCATGAGTACAACCGTAGACTTAGAGAGCCTTATCAAACGTATGAGATGGTAGAAATTCTCTTCGAGAGGCAAGAGGATGGTGTAGAGGAACCTTGGATGCTGTGACAGCAAGTTCGGTTTCAGATCCAAAAGGAATGCGCTCGCAAGCAGTGATCTCAAATCATTCGAAAATGACTTTATAACCATTGTATAGAACATCGGATTAACAAACTTCATCCATCGACAAAGTCCTAATACCTGCCGACAAAACTAGGCATTTGTAAGCAGCAAACCCATATAACTATACCATACTCCTAAAGGACAACTTCACATAGAAGTACAAGGTTGCTGAATACATCCCTTATAGCTGACATCAATACAGAGTAGACCGACATTGCCTTTAAGCTAAACATCCAAGCTCCTATCAGTCACAAGGAGGAGAGAGAAGCGCTTACCACCAAAGAAGACCATAACTTCCCTAACGAATTGTCATGCAGACTTATCAACCCGCCAGAAGTGAAATAGGACGAATAAGCACGGTTATTCTTGACGGTACGAACGACTGCCAGAGGGCCGCCACCAAAATAAATCAGTGGAGGAACACATCCTCAATACTTGGCTGGTTGACTTTTTCTAAAAGATAAATAGTCCCACAGTTTTATGGTCTTTGATTGTAAATTTCTACCCATCCGTAGCTCAGCAGCTACTCACTGCAGCATTACAGTGGGTAAAGTCACGTATGTCCATCTCAAAACTAGACTTTGCTATCATCATGCAAGCCAGAAAGGCGTTCTATATAGCAGAGGTCTCCCTTGGACAAAATGTGGGTGTTTGGCCGTACCAGTATACACTAACGTATGGAAATATCACGGCCGCTCTGCATGAGATTATGTAGTGCCTTTTCTTTTCAGCCAGTTGTAGAATAGAGCCACGCATGGAATACTCATCATTTACAGGTATGAAGGTCAAGGGTTAGTTCAGTTTAAATGTTCCTTCTGGACACTTAAGTCCTTTGGGGGAGTAAAACCCCTACAGGGGTAACATTGCTTTTCTCCATTCGACATCAAGTGGAAAAATGGGTATCGCAAACTAAGCTTTTTATGACAAAGGGGCCATCTTATTTCGCCTGAGCGATCATATGGTATCGTATGTCAGGTAATGTTAATGTTTGCGGATATTTCTTGTTGAAGCCAATTCCATACAACACAAGAAACGTTGATAAGCATTCCTTTACTTTTATTAAAGATGTTATATACAACTTACAACATGCATCATTTACTAACATTAAAAAGTGTAAGATTTTACTTTGTTCGATGAACACTTTTACTTATCATAGTTATTTCAGCTAATTATTGAGATTGATCTCAAACAAAATATGCTCAAAGGATTGTGCTTTGTGCTGAAGCATTTCCATTGCTATGCTTATTTGTTCATGTTTAATGGAATCGTGTTTTGCCCCTTTGGAGAAGGAAAGCTGATTGACAATTCCTCTTTCTCCTTTTGTTTAGGACTTTGATATAATCGTCTTAGATGTTAACCCCAGGCGCGGATCCAAAGAGGGGGTTTTCCCGGCCTCACCCCTCTTTTTGCCACGTCAACAATAACAAATACGCCAAAACGTAGCATAATGTTAATCTAGGAGAATAATCAAGAGGGCTTTCAGCACCCTCCCCCTTTCGAAATTTCTGGATCCGCGCCTGCACCCTTTAGTGATATGGGACATTTTGTGCAGCTTTTGGAAGTAAACGGTTTCATCAGGGGTTTCAACAGCTTTCATGTGCTGGGTGGTAACTTCATCTGGGAAAGTGTCTGAGCCTGGCTCTTTGAACACAGTTGATGACAATATTTCAGAACCACATAAAACATTGATACGCAATATTTAACTCAAATGTGATTAAATCCTAAAATATACTTATTGTATGCTACATTTATCAACTTTAAATAGTGTTTATTTTCCTCTCCTTATGCTGCATCGATTATTCCCCGTTTATTGTGCTCCGCGCCTTTAGAAAAGATAGTTTAAACTATTAACCCTCTTTTTTGCCATACGTTCGATGTAAGCTTCTTACATATGACCCTTTTAGTGATAAGGTTTGGTGTTCACCTAATCAGGTTGAAACCTGAGTTATGGATATGCTGGATTTATAACTATGTACTTTGAACGCTGTTGTAATCCATCTCTTTTGTCTGTTACCTTTCTTCTTCTTTTCGAGATTCCGTTGTTCACCAATGAATGAAGGCTCATTACTCTTTTTCTTTTTAATAGTTGGTATCGTATAAATAAACGGATTTAAAGCAGAGTTAACAGGCATTACAAGTACAGTGAGCCATGCATACATATCAACTGAAATATCAGTACCTACTGCAGATAAGATGCCGGTTATAATTACTGGGAACCAGCAAATCAGATCCGTCTCCATAATAATTGACAACCGTAATGCCAATTTTATCTCAGACTTGTCAACGTGGCCCCTTCCTGATTGCCTTTTAACTACAATAGTTGATACAAAAATACACACGTAACAGAGTGTGATAACTAATACGCATGCAGAACCAAAGTAAATGTAATAATCTGTGAATAAACCCACTGTAGACCTTTAAAGTTGTTGTTAACATTAATGTTGCTAATATATCCGTATTGGCCACTTTCCACTAAAACTTCATCACCCAATATTTCAGGAACAGGAACAAATGGCAAACCCAAACAAATATCAGAAAAACCAAAGCTTGCTGTACATATTCGGACAAAATTATTGGTGTAAGTGCCATTATACCACCTACTACCCAAATCATTAAGCAAATTTTTACTGTCAAATTTGGTCCAAAACGAATGTTGCCAAATGGAAACACTATTGCAAAAAATCTCTCGATACTCACAAGTGTAAGAATTAGAAGTGATACAACGTTTGACAAAAACACAATAAAACCAAATATTTTGCACAGAATCCCTTTTTTCCAACCTAAGGCAAACAGAAAATATTCATTGCCAAAAATTACGTCTGCTAGGCCAATAGCAAGAAGATACAATCCCATTGCAAAGTCAGTAACTGCGAGGTTGAGAAGGAATGTATTTTGATTGGTGCTAACAGTTGAGGTAAACAGTTTACGCATAACTGGTATCTCATTTTTAAGTCGACTTATAAATACAACAAAGTTTGCCACCACAGAAGATAGACACACTACCCACAAAACAACACGAAGGGCGTTGTTGGGAAACATAGCCTTACATGTGTTAAACGGTGAAAAAGGTGCCGAACAATTAGCGTATCGAAGAGGCAGCAAATTTCGTAGTTGTCAGTCACTCTAAGAAGAGAAAATGGCGACACAAAGAATATTGCAACGCAGATATTTTGCTTCTATTTGTACTGTACATCCTACTTAACAGTGCGAGTACTACATAGTGCATTTAAGGGTAACAACATTCTAAGACCAGTGTTACATACAACTGATAATGTAGTAATTGACCGACAATGTATCATTTAGGGAATAAAGTCATTGATACCCATGTCTGTATATCAGATTCGAACAAGCTATGACGTCACGCATATGGGCTGAGAGACCCGAGGCGCAGCCGAGGGTCTCTGTCTATATGCGTGACGTCATAGCCTGTTCGAATCTGATATAGAGACATGGGCACCATGACTTTATTCTCATTCATAAATACTTTAATTTGGAGTACCCAAAAAGCGAAAAGCTTTCTTTTTTAAGTTTTCATTGATCATGAATTAGTCTCCCAAGCTGCGTAAACTTTTGCAGGCTAGGTGTACACGGCGACTATCAGACATATACATAACATTACATAGTTTGAATGGAGTACGGGCTGTCTGCTACACGTAACATTCGCTAGCTAAATGCAGTGCATGCTGCGCTGCTGCTAGCTGTACTGCACGCTAGCTTTGAAAAGTTTAAAACACTGTATTGAGACGGTCACATCTGTCTCTTTTCGAAAGAGACAGTTTTGGAATTTTGAGCGAGGTCATATTTGAAATGAATTTTTCTGTTCCACTCACTTTGCCAAAGTGGAAACATACTCGTTGACAGTCCTATTGAAATTGCATTTGGAGAACAAGCTTTACTTGGGGATCTGTGGTTTTGGTGCTCTTGCTCACCGTGGCATTCGACACACTATAAACTTTAGGCTTGCTACGTTGTTGAAAAAAATTAGGCTAACGTTAGGTCTAGTAGCCTAGGCCTACTTAACGTTACGTTGCTTTCAAACACTAAGTCAGTACAGCTTAGAGGCGAAGCGACCTTACCTGAGAGTGCCAATTGCAAGCAATTAAATTGCTCATCTCTCACTTTTGCGATACGAAGTAGTCTCTACAATGATGATCTAAAACTTGATTCGCTTGTGTGGACTGACAATATTGACAGTTATCTGACAGGTCAAAACTAGAAGGGCTTAGAACAGTTAGTATAAGTCTAACGTTAGGTCTAACGTTAGTTACTTGGAACTCGAACTAACGTTAGGCCTATGCTATAACGTTAGGGCCTAACGTTAGTGGTTTCATTATATAGTGATCAAATGAGCGATCTTAGCTTGGAAATGTCTCAAATCATTGTACTCCTGTTCTTTCTGAGTGGACTGAGCCAGACAGATGAGATTCATCTTCACTGACTTTGAGTTTTGCTCTCAGAAAGAATGCATTGCAAGCTGGATGAAGTTTTATGATGCAGTGTTTTTGTAGGCCTAGGTCACTAGGCCTAGGCCTATTGGAAAGTAGCACCTCTCCATGGGCCGTTTATGCCGTGTATTTTAGACTGAAAATCACACTTGTATAAATTATGGTGCTAAATTTCTTTAAAGCTCAGTTCACAGGATACGTGGTCAACGTCACTTTTTGGAATATTAAAGACGACCTTTTAAGTTTAGTGACTTTTTTTCTTTTCTTTGCCTGCAAAAGTAAAATCCAATACAGAACCAAACTGATCATTCATGAACACATTTTTTGCAGATCGCCTTCACAATGACTCGTATAGACTTCGAGAAATCACGATTATTATTAGTTCTAGGCTATACGCTTTGTAGCCCCAATTCTATTATGACATCATTATCAAGATCATTTCGATCAAAAAAGATAAACATTTGGCAGGATTGCGCTCATTTTTCATCAACATTGATTGCCTGTTTCAGAAAAAGTTCTTTGAGTATTGCAAACCTTGGTTTAATTCCTTCTTATCAATTACCGTATGTACCAAAACAAGCAGACGATGGTTTGACACACTTAAATTAGACTACTCAAAGTGATACTCCCATGAATTTCTTCTGGAAAGGCTAGGAAATTTATCTGTAGAAGCTGGTTATTTGTTTAAATGTGAAGCAAACATTGCTGTCAATCAAAATATTTTTAATTTCAATGTGAACAGCTAAAGGAACAAAAAATTACAGCTACGTTAGGCCCGTACCTGGTTTACTTTGAACGTTTAATCTATAAATAGACCAACTGTTTACTATCACAGCTGTGTTTACAATGTTCACGAAAAGCTGCTCTCCATACACCCTATGTCTCTATACTGGATTAGAACATGGCTAACTAACCAATCAGAGGCCAGCATTCTCAAAAAGTATATATGAATAACCGATAATGTAGTAAAAATTGACCGATAATGTTTCACTAACCGATAATGTAATCACAATTGACGGATAATTCAGTAACTTTTACTACATTATCGGTCAAATGGTAATACATTATCGGTTAAAAATTTACTACTACATTATCGGTTTTGAGGTGATACATTATCGGTTAAAAAGTTACTAAATTATCGGTCCATGTTTACTTCATTATCGGTTAGCGATACATTATTGGTCAATTACTACATTATCAATTGTAACAAGCAGGTTTGAGCTTTAAATGCACTTTGCCTTTGAAAGGGAAAAGGTACAAAAGGTTGTCATCCTGGAAAGAGAAAAACAAATCTTGTTGTGACAGATAACTACATTACACTACTTTATTTATATTAAGTGTGCACAAGGCATACCCTATGAAATACATTCGTGTAGGAAACTTGAAGAAAAATCCTAAAAGACGCATAAGAGGACTCTGCACAGAACATATACTTAACGACTGGAGGGAAGACAGAATATTTACAAAAACTTCAATCATGTTAAAAAATGGTAGAACGAAAAACATATATGTTTATATAAATTGTGTTCGAACTTCTATCGTTCTTGTACAGATGTAGTAAGTATACCATCGATGCTATGAATTGCCTTAATGCTTGCATCACCATATAACATACCTTACGAATAAGTTTACCTTGTCATTAAAAGTAAGGTGACATAAAGTGAGTTTATTATACATGGTAATAAGCATTTGCGTTATTTATCACAGTTTGTAAGTTTACATCAATTGGATATAAACAGCAAACATAGTTAGCACTTGGAAGCAAACATAGTTAACCCTTACTCAAACTTAAGTGTTATGGTAGATGTTTAAAGTTTTTACATGGGCCACATATGGATGTGATATCTGACCCACATCTACATGACCTGAAATTTATATCTTAATAGATGAACAATTTTTAGATATAAGCCAAATTTGAGACAAGTCTGATGAACGCCGTACATGGGAAATAAACCCTTATCATACTACGACTCGACATAGATCAAATACAATTTTGTCTGAACCAGATAAAGTTACGTGATTGATTTCTATCTATATGCTTCCAATATCTGCTCGGGATATTGAATTGATAACAGCCGGAAATTTACATTATAATATTTGAGCTGGAAACGGATTCTGCCGGGCTGTTGCGTTCATTTCTTATCACAAACCTATCAAATATCATTAATTCTTGGCAAGTTATCATCATTTTTGCATGCCTTGCGCCCTCTAATCCTCAGTCCTATTTTGTCTTCAATACCATCCCAGGAAAACGGTACCGATACGGGTTTCATAACAATATATATATATATATATATATATATATATATATATATATATATATATATATATATATATATATATATATATATATATATATAAAGTACTGCGTAGCACTTATGAAGTAGGTAGGTAAAAATGAAGTAGTAAATAGTGCTAAAAGTTTGTGAAAAATTCCACGACGTTTCGGGTTTAAACCCTTCATCAGGTGGCAAAAATGCAACTGATCGTTGACACGGCCAAACGTACAATTTAAAAAAAACACACAAAATTGGGCACGGTCAAACCGGCTAGGAAAACAGACAGTGTCTTAAAGGTCATAATTTTTTGTGAATACATTGTAATGATATTATGTAAGACGTTGGCCGATAATCCACTACCGATGTGCTTATCTTGATGAATACTTTATTTCCAATTTTCTAAATTATTAAGCCTCATAATTTGAGCTTAAATTGTGACTATGTCTATTCTTACAAATAATTTGCGTGTTCTGCTTTTGAAGGCAAACACTAACAAAATTGCAATTGCTCTGCCCTAAAGATGCAAAAGGATCTTAAGTTGAGCAAGTATAAGTTCCTAATCAAATGAAACTTAAAAGTGGAGAAAGGAAGAACCTATTATGCATACTTTTATTCCAAAACGAGTTGGTGGTATGTAAGAATACAAAATTTGATATAGAGTTACCGCACCATTATTCCACATAATCCCTTTGAACTTCTGTCATCTGTTCCGACAAGCAAGAGCACAAAACTTCGCTCACTTGAAAAGAACGACTGGTATCCTACTTTACTCATTGAAAAAAATGAAAAAGGATTTTTTAAAAGACAATGCGCAATTAATTAATTCAAAGTGCATTCGGATGAAATAGATGTGCAGTGAACAATTACATCAACAGCTACAAAATGATCCCAAATTAACGAAAACTTACAGTCATTTCCAACGATACCACCAATTTCTCAATGACACTATTTTTGTAGTTATGAAAACTGAGAAACTTTTAACAGATAAATTTTCCACCTTTCCGGATCCTTCGTGATAACAAAGCGTAGCTCATAAACTTTGATCTTACTTAGTTTTATGAAAATTGACAGCAAACGTGCGCACAAGTGCGCATTCTGAGAAATCAGTTAAGTTCTTACTTAGAAATTACGGCGAAAACACCGGTAAGGTGTGTAAGGTTTAGTTCGGAAGGGAAAGATCTTGCTGATAATGAGACGTAGATTCGATGCACTGAAAAGCCCTTTTGGAATCTTTAAAGTTTGGAAAAAGAGGAATACGCGCACATTCTGTTTAGCCACAAGATCGGGGTCTATTTTTGAAAAAGTGTAAAAATAGCACTACGAACACACATTTGTGTGAGATTCGACGTGTCAAAAAGGGCACTAAAAAGCCTGTCCAATGAGATTCCAGAATCTTTGTATTCTCTTTCACGCCAGAAAGGGCTTTTATATATGTGACTTAAATTTTTTTATTAAAGATCACAGATTTATATGACTAGTGCGTTGTTATGCAACAGGAACTGCAGCTCTCAATTATGGCTGGTGTTATTATGTGGTGCTGGGCAGGGGCGTAGCGAAGGTGTAATCTTGGGGGGGGGGGGTTGTAAAGATTACACTTTGCCGACAGATCTGGTAATGCTTAGCGCGAATTCGAGCTTTAGCGGGTGGGGTCCAGGGGCCCTCGTTAGGGCCCCTGGTGGGGTCCAGGAGCAAAGCCTCGCTGGGGGCCAGGGGCGAAGCCCCGGAAGATCTGAGGTTTTAGAATAATCTCGGGGTAACAAATTAAGCCTCATGCAGGATAGGTGGTTCATAATACATTATCCAATACAAAGATTCCGGATAATTTTAATGTTAGGCTATTCCTCCCGTCATGCTACTATACTTCAGGAGCTGAACCTGTCGTTCAGAACTGGAACACTATGCGTTCAGCATCTGAACACTACACGCGTCAGGCGTTCAAATACGGTAAGTGTTCAAATAGGCGTCCGACGTTCAAAAAGGGAGAAAAAGTGTTCAGAATCTTATCACAACCGTTCAAAATAAGCTTTGAACGACAAGATGGGTTCTGTATCTGTTTCATTTTGGTGTTCAAAAGTTAAAAGCCTGAAATTGAAGTGAAGAGAAGACACGTGCGGCCCGCATTATTTTTTTTTCCCAGGATGTTTGTAGGTAAACCGGATCCTCAGGAGTTTGCAAAATGTGTTTGAAGTCAAGGTTAGGGTTTAGAAAAAGGGCTAAGGATACCCTCTCCATGGGTAATCGGGTGCTGCTCCCCATAGTGGTGATAAAATAAAAGTGAGGAATATTGTGCAGAAAGTGCTTTTCAAGAATGTCATATGACCCGAAAAAGTGCGCCTATACGGAGCCTCTAATTCCCTTTCTTTCCCCGAGTTGCCGACGATATGTCACTCGTCTAATTACACAGACTGCCGTTGATACGGTGGTTTACGGTCGTCACATGCATAATCAATTTGCCGACGGGCCTTCAACTTGAAAGAGCCAATTAGATGAAGAGACGACAATCGAAATCCCCGATAATAGACTGACCATGCGTTCTCGTTCTCTTTCTTTTTTTTTTCTTTTCATTCTCCGTCTTCCCTTTCACTCCCTTCCTTTCCCTTTCCTTTCCCTTCTCTCTTCTTTTCCTCCTCTTCTGTCTTCCTCTTCTTTTCTTTTCCTCTCCCCTTTTTACCGACAGACCGGAAATTTGCCGACGGCGACCCAAATATTGGCGGGGGGGGTGACACCCCCCATACCACCGCTCGCTACGGCCCTGGTGCTTGGAGTGCAAAACATCAAAGCATCATTTGACAGTGCCTTTCAAACCTGCTTGTTTTGGACATTACGGATAAAGATGACAGGCTAAACAGATTAGACTAAGGCGCTTGGATTTATAGAGGGTTGCTATGACCTGAAATGTTTGTCAGTGCATGCGTGCACGCTGAAACGTTTTCAACCGATAATGTCATACTTTAATTTACATGGAAAATATTAAACAGTGTAATAAAAATTTACAAAAACCACATTATGCACAGACTTCTCACGGCCTCATTTACCAGTGATTCGTTACAACTGTAACAGAAAAAACTTAGATAGGAAAGATATCATGGGTCTGTATATTGCACAATAAACATCGAAAGATAAACTGCCCAGTTATTGGTTTATATCTTTCCCAATAAATTGATAAAATTTCAACAAATGTTGGTAAGACGTTTACCAACGCTCTTGGGAAGTAAATTCCCAGCAGTTATTCACTGTTGATTTGCCCAACAAATGGTCAAATTTTTAACCAATAACTGAGGCAATTTTTTACCCAACTTAGATGGTCAGTTTTTACTACCTTTTTGAGGTTCTTATATACACGCCCAATATTAGGCAAAAAGTTGCTCAAATTTTGACCAATTTTTTAACAGTGTAATAAAACACAAAGTGATCACTTTCACAAAGCAATTTTTCTTGCTTTAAGCACTTCTCTGATCTTGCAAAATTCATGAAAGCTATCAGAAATGATTGTTCACTTGCTAAATTGGAGTGATATTGACTTACATTTTGTTTAAGGCTGATAACTTAATGAATGTCTCTTTTTCTACAGCAAAAATTGAATTTTGCAGGAGATTCCTTGATAAAAATAAAAAAGAGAGATTTGAGGTGCACATTTATTATGACAGGGAGCAAGAATTCAATCACATTCTGGTTCCTTTGTTCCATGTGGAAGTTAAATTTTCTACGTAAGTTAAAGCACTATTTTCTCATATAAAACCAAATGTGTTCGTTTTGTCGAGTTAGGTTATATCTCTGGACATATTGGTATTCAAAGCACAATCATTGTTACAAAACAAAAATGTTTCCAGCGTTAGTTAACGTCTAAGTTATGCAAAATGATATATATATATATATATATATATAGGTAGAGCGACGTAGCGACTTTATATGAATGAGTCAATCCACGCTATAGCGTGGATTGACTCATATATATATATATATATATATATATATATATATATATATATATATATATATATATATATATATATATATATTTACACCGTATTGATAAAAATGTGTTTGGGTTATAAATTTTCGTCGTTGTTTTAGTCCCTTCTTTAATTTGGGGATCAACTGTAGATCAACAATGGTAGCATTTTAGTTAGTGGAGTGGTGCTGACTGAATTTATCTGTGTAAAACGAAATACCTTATAACATGTCTTAGTATGTACGCTTGTTGGAACACTTCCGAGTTTTGATAGGGTCACTTTGTCCAGTTGCCGTGAAGAGCGATTCACGATAGAGTGTATACATCATGCACGCGTCTTTGTGGAATAAATCCTATTGCTCATCTGCCCTGGGTATGCTGTTATTGCATACTACTTTCCCAAGCAGGCAACTATTTAAATAAAATCTTTTGACTAAAGTCTAAGGCTTTTCATACTTCAGTATAGCGGTGTAAAGCTATGACGGTTGAATACTTCTCCACTCTTAGCTATGTCAGTGATTGGCCGGGAAGAGTAAGGTATAATCACAAATGATTTCCATAGCTTTATAGCCCGTGACAGTTTAGAAGTATGAACCAGCCTTAAACCTGTATCCACAGTTTTAGTTAAACCAACATATCTCCATTTCCAAACCCTGAACTTGGTTCTTTGACCACTCTCTTTTGACGTACTTTGGAAAAAGGAAAATGCAAACACCCTAATCTGAATTTGGGAACCCCGGTTTTGAAATTCACGAGTGTCTCCGTTTAATGAAATTTAATGAAATGACCGACCTATGCACAATAGCTTCTTAGCAATCCTTCAATATGAAATATTTTTGCTTAGAAATATCATGAAAGATGTTTGTAAGTCAAGAAGGGAAATTTTGTAAGATGCAGGTGTAAGATGCAGGCCATCTCTTTATTTTGGGTATCCTGTGCCTACGCCACACCTATTCACACATATCCACACATTAGCGTCTTGTACCCCTGATTGCTAAATTGTACCTTTGTTCTCCAGTCTTTTTCTTTTTAAATTTCGTCTCATGCTCATCCTATGGCAATGCAGAGGCAATGCATGCCAATTTTGAATGTGTGCCAACTTTTTGGAAGACACATTGTTATGCAAAATATCACAGAAACTACTCAAGTGATAACAATGTATAATGTTTAACTAAAATTAAACAGTATTTATAAGGGTTATATTGAAACTTTTACCTCCTTTTGTCAGTTGAGGCATATCTATGTAGCTCGTAAGTCACTTTTTCACCTAAGGTATCAAAGGTATTTACATATTTAATTTAACCTCAGGAGAGACCCAACGAAATTTGTGATACATTCATAATAGTTTCCAAATTACCTTTCATATAACTATTTATTAAAACGTCATTCATTTTTAGAATGACTATTCATGCAACCAAAATAAAAAAACATTATTAAATGAATTTTAAAAATCCCTTTAGGTTTAACAACAAAAAATATTTGTATACAAAAGTCTTGGTTATACTCACAAGTCAGCCAGACTCGACGGGAGGCTATCCCATTCAATCTTAGAAATTTCATTATTGTGTAAATGTTTAAACCAAATGAAAAGACCATAATGATATGCTGTTGTATTATGGAATAGTTGAATGCAATTTGATAAAAGATTTTGATAAGACTATAAAATATTTCAACTATATCTTCAGACTATTTGTATAAAAGTAGATGTCAAATGAAGTACTTACAATAAAAAATTGTCTATGTTGCCAATGTTACATTTTTGAGCCCCTATTTAACTTGTAAGCGTTGTGTCATTTTGTATGTGGGTCGAAACGTCCCCTGGCTGATCGAGTTACTGAACACTTAAGGTCTATCAAGGAAAGCCTACCTGGCTTTCCGGCAGCTAATCATTTCAAGTCCCTTCGGTAAGTTTGCGCGATACAGGACTTGGTGGTCAAGGCAGCAATATCATGCCGAGGTTCCGACTGCCATCGTTTAATTGCAGAAAATCGGTCAATAATGATAATAGGGGCCCTAGTCAGAATATGATGTGCATAGAACCCATGAAAAACATTTGAAATTATTGGACATACATTTATGTCATGCATTTGTATGTCAAACAATTGTAAATTACCCTGTGAACATTATTAATTGATGTTACCATGTTTATAATAAATTATCACAGTCATATTAACCTCTAGGTAAAATTCCAGGACCATATATGGTAAACTTTTTTAATTGCAGCATTTTATCAGCATTTTATTTCATAGCGGGCGAACACAATTTCATAGTTTGATTTGGGAAGAGTCTTCGTGTTTATTTTTTGTGGTCACATGTGGAGACCGAGAGACGGCGATTTAGTTGAGAACTACTTTTTACAGAATATATTTCGTCCAGGGAAATGGAAGTGTTTACAAGATCAGGACAACAGTTAAGGTATTTCTAATATTTTCTGTTAAGGAAAAAATGTTCAAAGAAAGATATACATATTTTTTTTTTTTTTTGCAATAGAAATGATAGTAAGTTGAAAGTTTAGGGATCCCTTTCGTTTAACAAAATAAAAGATAATTTGAGTAATTTAGAACCTTTTAGTGTATTAATTCTATTTGACCGCTAAATTCAAACGGTCCTGTTAGTACTGAAAGAACCAGGAAATGATAAATATCTAATTCTCTATATAAGTTATCACAACGGTTAACGCATGCCCTTGAACCAAGCATATAGTTTTATGATTACTTTTACAAATAAAAACCTTGTCATTGACATGCTTACTCAACCGGTACCTTTGTAATGCTTTATATGACCAAATACGCTAAGGGAAACAGGTCCATTGCTGCTTTCAAATGATTTTCCAAATGCCCTTGTCCCCTCTGATATTGCTTCTGCAATCAAAAAGCTGTCACTTAAACATTACAAAAGTTGCCGTACCAGAAGGTATGTAAGGAATAAACACTTATACGAAATACCACGTACAATGTATAGAGGCTATCTGGAAACACACCACGAGGGATTTCTTGAATTAAATTTCGAGACAACACTCTGGAGTGGGGAAAAATATTAAGCTTGTCTTTAAATGTGAACACTTTAGACGATTTGCTTATCACACTCCTTTCTCTTGTTCTTTTATGTATCGATGAAGAATTTATTTTCACTCTGTTGGAAAAGACTTTAACCATTTCATCATGTAGGTAAACAGCTTGGAAGGTCACCATAATCAAATTAATATATTTGGAATATGTCACCCATTTATTAAGATCAATAAAATGCAATTACATAACACAGCAACTATTTATAGTACCGAGGTCAGGCACTGAGTGCAACGTGGTGTCAGAGTATATCAGACGACTTGATGACTGAACCATGGTCCAAAAAAATTATCCAAAGGAATGAAAAATGACGAGATGTTGTTGCATTATTTTGAGCCAAAAATAATATCAGTGAATTGTGGTTGTTGGAAAGTAGCCTGAAATTATCTAATCACCAAAGTGTTTTCGTCAAAGTGCTCATTGTATTTGCCTTCTCTTTTATTCAGGTTCAGTGCTAACGAAAATGTGAAATTTCACCACCCTAAGTGCGATAAAGCAACTAACAGAGCCCATGCTTAAAACGAGGAATATCATCAGAAAGCGATCAAATTTACATCTTAAAAGGCAGGTGAGAACCAATAAAAAGCACTATTTGACTGATTCACAAAAAATGACATTTCATCAAATTCATTATGAGGACAAATTGATAACATTCTCTTGTACAAACACGTTATGGTCGCGATTCCTCATTCCAAGTTTGCCGCTGTTTGTTGTTTGTTTAATCTATTCCTGATTGCTCCCATCAGTGCAATTCTATTCAAGACACGATATTTCGTTTTGAAGATTTCATTTACTTCCGACTAAAGATATGGAAATTAATTATCGATAAAAATATTAGTCTCAGAAAAAGTAACGTTACCCAAATAATTTAAAAGCAATAATTTTATGTTGGCTTAAAAAGGAATGCAGGAGATGACAGAAGACAGCATTTTAGTAACTCTCCTGCTCCGCTACCTCATGTTGTGTGGGTGCCAAACATATATAAAACTAGTCAGGAAAGTGCGAGTAAACAATTTCTAAGTCCGTTCAATAAAGCTTCCCTGCTAAACAGTATAGGGTCAAGGTTTCTGAATCCCATTCTATCGCTCTTCATTCAGTCATTATTTTCTTTGTGGGAGAAGTTTTACGATATATCCGTCTGCACTTTGCCTGCAAAAGCATGGGCGCAAAACCTAGGAACTCTTTTTTGCTAGCTCGTGTTCATCATAGGCCCAATTCACAGATGCCCACTATGACCACTGGGTATTCTTGACCTGCCAAGTGGTTGAAATTAAAAAGATTATAATTAGAAGATGCAGTCTACAAGACCCCTATTTCTTTGCATACTCATACCCATGAATATGTAATTTTTCGAGAGACACATACTGAAAACATGATGGAAGTTATAAATTTTAATTTTCATCAAAGATTTGCATATTTCGGCACGCCATTTGTGCCTAAATAAAAAATTCGGAATAAAGATTAGGTTAATACTTACAAGACACTAATATTAGATGGAAACGCATTCGGCGATAGATTCAAAATTTTGTTGTCAGACAGATACCTGAAAGGAAGTAAATCTCATTTTCAAGTTATTCTACTTATTCCTTCAAGAATCTATTAGAGCCGTGTACTGATAATCCTCAAAAGTTTGTATAGAAGCCATCGCATTAGTAATGAATACTTTCTACGGCATAAATTTGTATGGTAACATGCTTCACTGTTGCCCTCATGAGGTTTGCGTTTTCAACAGCCGCTCTCCAATCAGTTTTTACACATCTGGTACAGAACCTTGCCCAACCATATGCTGAATTAGTTGAATACAATTGAATCCGATTGAATTGTGTTGAATAGAACGCAGTACATTGAGATGAAATTGGATTAGAGTGGAGTGGATTTCATTAAATTGGATTGTATTAGATTAGATTGTATTGAATTGGATTTGATTTGATGTGGTGTGATATACTGTGATGGTATGTCATTTGACGTGGTTTGATTTGAATTGAAATTAACGGGACAGCATGAGATAGAGTGAATCCGATGATGAGATGGAATGGGGATGGATGAAAGGAAATTGGATTGAAATAAATTGTACCAGATGTACTGTCTTTGGTACAAAACTGTAATGTCCTTCTTCTTTAAATTATTGTTACCTTTATTACGAATTCTGTTGGAACACTCGCCAGTTCAGTGTTATGCATGGTAGTAAAACATTGTAACACATCCTCAAGATTTAACCACAGACCTGTTGTATATGGCTAATGTGAGTTCTTACATTTATAAATTACAGATAAGCTACAAATGTGAAATGGCAAATGCTACAACTGATATGCTAAACAGCACAAAGTTGCTCTTTTCATATTGTCGTTCTACAGAGAAAGCAACAAGGACGGAAAAAGGATACCTTTATGAAGACAATCTCACTTACAAGAAGTCCAACACCTGTAGTGACGAAAAGGTACCTGTTGGTATCTGCGAGATCATGTTGTTGTCCAATTCCCTGAAAAAGGTAAACATGTAAAGTGAAGGTTAACATTTATCTTGTTTCACCTGCTGCCTCTTTTGTACATATTTTTCAAGTAAAGTACATCTTTATAAGGAATAATATGTATATTTCCTATTGTACGGGGAGGCCCGCGGCTAGTAATCCAACTTTCCTTGGAACATTTTATTCGTAATCTTGTTTACCCACACTTTTGAACTTAAACCCATGTGTCTGACTATGTCTAACTTAGTGTATTAAGATCTTTTGCCATTGCAGGTTACTTTATTAGTCTTTCCATTACCTTCTTTGCCGTGATTTAAATTTAGAAGGAGCTATCCATTGCGCAAATTTTTGTCAAGTTCTCCAAGTGAATTTACAGATTCATTTATATTAACATCTAATTTTATCAACAAAATCCGACTAACGTGATCGATGGGCTCATAGATACTTATTGTCTTACAATGGCATCAAAACTGTTTCCTAAAGAGGTAGTCGCTTTCACTTGTTTGAAACTTTAAATAAGTTTGTCGTAATTGAAGTCTATAGAGGTTTACAGCATGTTTTATGTGTAACAAGATAGCCATGGTACATTGTAATTGGAAATTTAACACATACTTTCATGTCCATCTTCTTTGTTGTAATTCTGATAAATAAAGGATACTTTACTTCACCAATAAATGAAAGAAACTTCTCGGTGCTACCCACCCTTTTTCATGATGGTAGACGGCTACCTCAACTGTCAATCTGTATAGTGCTGTGATGCCATTTATGTCGTTAATCGAATGCGAAAATGTTTACGTCTTTAGCTCTTCAAGAATGAGTTCAATGCAAAATGAATATACCAGACAAAATAGCACTTTGCTGCAGTGTACTTTATACTTCGAAACCATGCATTGACCAGAAAAAATGACAAATAAAAATATACAATTATGACATCGAGTACTAAACTGACACACCGTTGCCTTCAACTGTTTCTACATCCGGGTAGAACTTTCAAGAAAATAAATTTTATTAGTTCTAAGCTTTCATAAGGCATATTTAGCTCTACAATGTATTTAAGTGGGCTAATTTATGTACCACTTAAACTGTTTGCAGGAATCCTTTGAGAACTGCAAATATTTATTGGAAAATGTATTAATAGCGTATCAAAGAAAAGACGTACCCATTACTTGGAAAAATCATACATTGAAAGAGCCTCCCTAACACTAATTGTCTAGTGTTTTGTTTAAACGAGAACTGCTACCGCACGAAAAATAATGGCTACTATAAAACAAATGATTATGAAATGTTGGTGGTACTTACAAGAACTGCAACTTCACAGTTGATGTAAAAGTACCTGGTAATATCTGTGTGATCTTGTTGTTACTTAATTTTCTTGATGAGAGGAACAAAAGTAAATGGGAAGAACGATTATTATGTCTGATTTAATTGTGTTGTACAAAGGAATCACATTTTCTAAGAACGTTGAGTACATGCTTAAAATATTCTAATGGACTGTCTCAGATTCGCAAATTTCTGATCATGGCAAAGGTGGTGATTGATCCACGCAATAACTCTTTTCAAAGCAAGACGACTACACCGCATAGTGAAAACGTTTTAGTTAGAAAATGACTTTCATGAGTTACTTGTTTGACTTACAAATACTCCAGATTTGTCAGCTTTGAAAAGGTATCATGTGATAGCTGTGTGATGTAGTTGTTACGCAAGTCCCTGAAAGAGATGAGCAATAGCCAATGCCTGAGATGTTAAAATTGTATTGGTATCTTCACAGACAGTGGGCCTTACTTATTCCTGAGATTAGTTATACATATTTCAGATACTCTAATCAACTGTGTCACATTTCTCCAGATTGGTGAAGATAATCATACATCACAAAAACCCTTAAAATGTATCATGTAAGTCATCTCACCAAAACTGATTCTAAGATTATGAAATCAAGGTAAGGTGGTTAATGGACGTACTACTTACAGGTATAATAACTCTTTTAAAATTGACACGGTATCCGGTAATATGTGTGAGATCTCATTGTCATGTAATATCCTGAAAGCGATAGACAATTAAGGAAAGCAAGTAATGTGAGTATCAGTACATCTATAATTATGGTACTACTTATTGAATTTTTAAAATGTTAAACCCACGGTACACACGTTTAAGACAATCACCCATCATTAACGATACGCAAAAATGTTTTTATTAATCCACTACCATTGATATAAATTCTTTAAATTAAAAGAGCATGTGACGTAAATGAAACATCTGAAAGGCACTTCCTTTCCTTCGTCAGCTTTGTCAGAATATATCAATTCAAACTTTTGATCCGTCATGTATAAATTAATGACAAAAATGTGTTTTGGCCACATTGTATTCTAGATAGATTATCATAACTTTGAGACAAGTAAATCTAAGCAAAATTAGACCTTATAAGATGTGGGAAAGATTTTACATGAAATTACTACAACGTTGTACTCTAAATATCAAACAGATGTTAATAGTTCCTCCCAGCACAAAAGATCTGCAGTACAAAAAATTACGCGTAGTGTGCATTTTGAGTCTTACAAGAGGGAAGTTGTAGGATGAAAAGCTAACATCCTTCCTGATGTTTACACGCTACCCCGCTAAACAGCAGGTATAACCAACTTGAATTCAGTAACACGGTAAATGTAATTTAGCCCTGAAATGAAAATTGTTATCGAATTACCACATTTATCACTTTCTACAATGGGATACACTTAAATTTGTTTGGTGGGAATATGCTGCTGATATCACTTCCGGAAAACTTTCAAAGACCTTGAAAAGAATAATGTAAAATAATGTTTCAGTCGTTATTTCCTTCGATTGATTTGTTGATATGTTTTTCTTTAGCAGAGCTAATTAATTAAATTTAAGTCCAAATGGTAAGGCTCTGCAACTTCCGAGTTTGTATCGTTTACAATCACGACAGCAAGAATGAGATATAAAATACACTTCATTGACTAGGCCAATAGGAGTATCCCAATGAACAAGCAACCACTTAATGCATTGCCAGCATTTCAATAATGTTGGTTTGCTTTGCATCATTATTATCCTTGAAGAATTCCTGTTTGCAGAATACAGGAAGAAATTGAATTGGTAGATAACGATATTACTTACAGGGTATTCAGACTTGATGGGAAAGCAAAGGGTGATATATGAGATATGTTGTTGTTTCCCAAGTATCTGCAGAAAATAGCCAAATCAAGTAATGCCAGCTTAGAAATGCAATTGTAAAGATTTAAAATGGGTAAATGGCAATATTTTGAGGTAATTTACAGTTGCAAGACCGTTTTCACAAATAGTCATGCCAAAAAAGAAGTCAGAATGACAGGGGGGTTAGAAGCACCGGAAACAAATACTACAAGATCGAAAAGGAAGTTAATGAATGTAAGTTCTTAAAATTATATGTTCTTTACCCTAATTTAATAGCAATGGCACAGTAAAGTTGTGATATGAGCATGCCGCTGAGCTATGGCTTTTTCAGTAAAGGTGTAATAACTCTGATCGTGCGCTCGTTTGCTACATCCTTCCCATAATTGACTCTGAATATTTGTCTCATCACTCTAAACATACAATGTGGTTTTGTACTGACTTTTCCAGCATGTTCTCAAACAGACAGTAACTAGTTTTGTTTTATTTGAATGACACTTAGCTCTGTAACTTTTGACCTGTGACGTTATCAGCCATGCATGCATTACTCTTTTCAGTAAAGCCATTGCAAACCAAATAAGAATTTCATCGGTCTTGGGGTCTAAAAGGGGTTCACAAAACTCGGCTTTGTTTACCCGCAAACCAAACACACATGCGCAATCTTGAAAGAAGCTGCTACCGGAACAGGAAAGTTTATGAAATAGGAACCAACTCAAAGTAAAAGTAGAAAATACATACGTGTTTGATAATTTTCAGACTTACAAGAATAATAGTCTCCACGCTGATGAGAAGGCATTGGTTGGTATCTGTGAGATTCTGTTGTTAAACAAATCCCTCGAAGAATAAATAGTAGAGATAAAAGCAAACTATCAATAACGGGATAAACACAATTACATGGATGCTGTAATATCTCAATTTGGTGACTCTTTAATTGATTGTAGGGTGTTGTCTGTAGAAAAATAACATTGTACGAGAAAGGTACACCATCGATGGTGTTTTTGTATTGCCCCGTCAAGGTCGATGTAAATTATGTATTCCTTTCGTTTTTATCCAGGCAACTTGGTGGGTAGCTGAGATTTATGGTTCAAGCTGGGTTGTGTCTTAACGATCGGTTAGATATTTGCTTTCTTGTGTTAATGCAGACGACTTTTAATGATATTGTCTAAAGCAGGTCTGTAACTTCAATTGATGCAATCCCCTCTTACATATGTAATAAAACAGAACCCGTGTAGCGTTATCTTGTAGGCAAAGAGGCAGCTTTGGTCTTTGGTGGGGTAGAGTCCTCAATCATACAATAACTGTCGTTTCCCATCGGAGAACAAAACAACAACAAGGCTGAAAATCAGCTAATTTCCTAAAAACGAAGTCGCTGCAAAGCAGTGTAACGAAAACAAAGAATTTGCATAGATAACCTCCTTAAAGTATGTTGACCGTACAATTGTGGACGAGAATGCATTATGAGATCAAAACGACATTGCAATTTCAGGACTTATTTTCAAGTTCTATTATTGGGGCCCTAGTATATCTTTGTTTCGACAGAACGAGTCTAAAAACAGCTCATATTTAATGTAAACTTCTATTATGGTTTGACGGAGTAATACGAGTATCCATTATACGAACAATAAACACCACTCACCCAAGGACACCACTGTCGAGAGTGTGGGGGTGCTCCTCAGATATTTTCAAAAGTGTTTTCCCTGAGGTAAACTTTGCAGTATGTCGGGATGAAAAATTGCCACTTTCTTTTGCAATTCACTGACCTTGTC
Organism: Holothuria leucospilota; assembly: GCA_029531755.1. Classification (NCBI taxonomy): domain Eukaryota; kingdom Metazoa; phylum Echinodermata; class Holothuroidea; order Aspidochirotida; family Holothuriidae; genus Holothuria; species Holothuria leucospilota. The sequence goes on from CM055970.1 coordinate 12,275,252, forward strand.
AGAAAGTAGCTTTTATTTTGGGGTACAGAAATGTTGAGAAATGTTATGATCATTATGTTTTACTTTAAGGGAGAGTTATTGTGGGATAAAAATATTGCTTCGGGTACATTTACCAGGGACCTAACCTCCCAGATTACCTGTATTGGCAAACTATTCTGTTCGTTGGGAAATTATAATAAATTGTTGGGAAAGTAATCACAAACTAAGGCTTCTGGTTCAGTAAGAGATTTCTATACCACACTATTCGGGAAGCCATTGTCTTTTGCATAAATCCAGGCTGTCGGGAAAATAGAAGTACCGTATTGCATAAATATGTGCCATGAAATAGAAGCTATGTCCGACATTGTGAAATAGAAACCTTCTGGAATACGACGCAACTCAACCTGAGTGTTCGTCGGGGATTAGTTGTCGGTATCAGTGGTCAGGTGCGACGGGACACAGTCGGATTGTAGGTTAATCATTCCCGCAACACACTGCTGAGCTGGATATATGCAAAAGTCTACCTTCTGTTCATTAGTCACACATGGAGCCCAGCACATTGAGCCGTCACCTGATTTTGTAAAGGCTTTTTTCGACCAGTCCATCAAAAGAAGATTTCCCTTGAATCGATGACAGCTGCACACTGACACGACCTTATCAAACTGCTAGAACATTGCCCCTCCCCGACTTCACAACAAATATCAAACAGTTTGAGTTTTTCGATGTGGTCGAAGAAAACTTTGGAATCGTAACCCTGATCGACAGTCAGGTTTAGAAAAAAAATTTGGCATATACCTAACCGAAACGTCTGCCAAGCGACTAGTTTTCACTGTCACGTAGCAGTCGGGTCTCGATAGTGTGCGCTGATTTTCCATTTACTCAAAATCGTGAAGTCGATTGCGTTCGCGTTTGCTGTAAATTTGAAAGTGCGTACACTTTGCATTCCCATTGTTGCGAAAGAGGCTCGCTTTTCCGACTTTTTCTGTAGATGCAGTGCCTAAAAAAGTTACCAATTGGCCTTTAAAATGTTATTTAGGGCCTCTTCGCGCGCATCCTTTACGTGCAGGAGTTTTCTAGTTATTAATTCAAGCAGGACGGAGCGTGCCTTGAACTATTGAGAAATCCCGTGCAACCTTGGTGATCCTAGCTCCCAACCCTCAAACTTGCTGCTTCATAAAGAAATCGAATTGCCGTTAGTCCTAGCGATTATGAAACGAAAGAACAAGCTGCAATTTGTAAGGGCTATTCAGGGAGTATTCAGTGCTATTCGTTCATACATACTTGCTGTATAAAATGGGCAAACAACCAAAATATCAGTAAAAGTATTTTTCGGCCCGCTTGCGCGCATTCATCTTCTACTCTTGTTGTCCTTTCAAAATTTTACATAGAACAAAGTATAATTAGTAAAAAACTCAACAGAAACTCCAGGACTCTCCACACCCCTCCGCGTCATCAATTCCATCTTAAACTAATAGACTCGCGTTTAGTCCAAACAACGCTATTTTGGAAGACAGAGACAGACTGAGAGTCTATGGCCTGTTTAGTGCGTATCAAATATCATTTGTACCCGGTTATTATTTTATTCTAGTGCCCAAAATTGTTTAAATGTTCCAGAGCTTCCTGGTGGTTGGCCCCTGGTCCCTTGGGACATTACTGAAATAGACCCAAAGGAGGCAACTGTGCCCACGTTGAAGAGGATCTTATGCTCCTACCATTAAATAACTATCTCAGAGTTATTACTTCCACGTCGAAGTTGACTTTACTGTTGTAGCAAAAATTTGACTTTGCCAAACGTTAAACTGTTTTTTCCGATAAATTTTTTTTGTTTTTGTTTTTGTATTTTATGTTTGTTTTTTATTTGTTTTGTGTTTTGTTTATTTGTTTTTTGTTTTGTTTTGTTTTGTTTGTTTTTTGTTTTTGTTTTCTCTTGTCCACCCGTTATATATGAGAATTCCATTACATATTGTTTCTTTTCTGTTTTTTGCAAAGATTGCCTTTAAACAAGGGTTATGAGCTGACCTTTTTTGACATAGGTATTTTTCATTTGTCGAGAATGTAACGGCTTCTTTGTCGGGAAGATCCCCGACTTATCGATCCCTCTGGACGAACCTCGCTCATACAAACAATTTCGCCAGCAGAACGTTTTACAGGAGTAAATACAACAATCTTTACAAGTAAAGAAATTGATGTGTTTAAGTTACTTACAATGTATATAAATATGATCCAAAAGCATGTGGTTGTATCTGCAAAATGTTGTTGTGACTCAAGTTTCTGAATATTCAAAGAAACATGTAATTCTATCATATCATTATCAAATCAGAAAGATAAATGGATATGGTTGTGAAGAAATATGTGCAAAGACGAAATTATGCCAATCTTAAAGAGAATTAAACCTAGTATCTGATGTTTTTAGCCTATTCGAGACAGTACATATAAGCCACATAATACAAAACACTCACTGCCTTTCGACTAACACTTCTTTAAATAAAACTTTATTTAATGTTGTAAGTCTTCACTTTTCATTCTCGCTAAAATGTACACCTCTATAGGAAGAAACAAAATGTCTCTCTCATGTGCTCGGAAACTTTGCAGTAGATGTTAGTGGTAAAATTATTCAAAACAACATTCTCAAAACTTTGGCTCCCCTACTTTCATTTATTTTCTTCTGTTTAGCTTAAGGTCTACGTTTACAATGCTGGAGTACAGTTAGTAGATTATGAATACCCAGAGATAAGAGCTGAATAGGATTCCAAGCAAGTTCTTTAGAAACTAAAATGTGATGAAAAGGATTTAAGAGAAACTGTTTCGTGTTACCCACTTTTTGTACAGAAGTACAACATGTAATCATAAACTTAAAAGATCTGAATATTTCATTCCTCTGTGGCTAAAATGTTGTATTTCCGAGACTGTTACTGAACTATTCGTCGGAAAGATTTTCTTGACCATTTTGGGAGAACCAGGAATAAGTTTTCACCACTGTGACGTTTTTTTTTTTTTAGGATGATTGAATGGTTTAGTGCTATTGGTGTTTAAATGCTTTCATCAATCTACACATATGGGATTATTCCTATGAGTGTCCATCGAGTACCTGTTACTACATAATTTAATTGTCATTTACCTCTAAAGGACTGACGATGTTATCAGCAATTAATACCTCATTACGTACACAAAGACTGAATATTGTGCTGTAAAATCACCAAACAACACTTAAGAATAGTCACTGCTGATTTTCAGAAGAAACGATAGTTTCAAGCTGACTATCGTAATGGTCTTCTGTAGTTTTCATGAAAGAAAAAATTCTTCAAATCAGTAACCTATTCAGCTCACAAACAGCACACAGTATCGTACCCAACGGCCTTTTTGGCTTTTATGCATAATTTTAATTTCAAAAATGACCGTTACTTTTAAACACATTAATGACTAGCTATTCAGTATTTCGTAGACATAGGACATCTTGCATTGATTTGTGAAAAATGCATTCTCCTTGCATGTACTATGGGGATTACTTTTATTGTCCAACCAAAAGTTTTAACTCTTTCTACAGAGATGTTGCAATGGCTGTATAACATGTTCTTCCTTGCCTGCCCCATAGCTGGTCTGTCAGCAAACAACCTCAAACCTCTCTCTACCTTCCTCCCTGACCACATTTTTCAATTCATTTTATCTTAGTGTCAGTGTGCTACTGTTAAAAACAAAACAGCTGTTGCATGTTATGAACTTGAAGAAAATACTTTTATGAAAGGCAGTAGATTTAATTGGAGAGATTTAAAAAACTCCATATCAAGTATACTTTGTGACATTACGACAGAAAAGGTATACCAGCAATTTAACTGCGTAAAGAAGTTAGCAGCTCAAGTTACTTTGAACGCCACGGGCGTAAACAACGTGTATAAAAATACTATACAGTATGTCTAAGACAAAAGTGAAATGTAGCTAGATTCGGAACTATTAAGGGGATGGGGGTGATTTCAAGTGATACAAAATTGAAGTAGTTATAACGCTTAATTAAAATGTTATAAGTGATGTGGTACATACAGTCTATAAAAGTAACGTGGAAGCAAATCTGATGGTATTGTCGAAAGGTTGTTATAGTCCAGATTTTTGAAAAAGACATAGAAAGAAAAAAGACCGGATTGGCAATGCTCACTCAAAAAAGAGGAATAAGTCTGTTCATGTTTACGTAGGCTCAGGTACGACATAACATAAACTTCTACGGATCTTCTGAGCCTATTTTCAATAATTCAGTTCTCTCGTCATTCTACAAGTAATATTTACGTTATATAGGCATCTTAGCCTATCCTCATCGAAACAGGTAAACACATTCCATTATCACCTTTGCTCTTTAAAGCATGCGAGAAACTCCAGCTGTAAATGCAGTGTTTTTATGAAACGCAAAAAAGGACCACAAAATGTTTTTTGTTTATGCCGTTGTCCCTACAGGCCTGCAATATACGAGACCTGCATATGTACGCTTTTCGTCCCTCTTAACAGAGCTTTGGTCAATTGCTTACACCGTATTATTTATCTAGTTCTCCTAATCCTACAACTAAGAACTTTCAGTTTGTTGGAAACAGAGAGTTGACTTGTAGTGAGACGTCGAAGCAAAATAATAAATTTAAGTTGTAGTGACTTTCTTTGGGTAGTGACCGTAGTGTTAGTTACTTTCTTGCATAAACATATCACCATGTTATCAGCATAATCAACAGGGGGTGGTTGCCCGACAAAACTATACATATGTTCAACATTGTACAAAGACAACGTGTTAACGGTTAGGCTGAATGCTGAACAGTACACCGAACTGCATCGGGCGGTATCAGGACTAACAAGAGCGAGTGACAGGTGGGTTCTCTTGGGTTACTTTTATCGTTCAGCGTATATGGTAAAAAGGTGTGTGTGTACTTAATATATTGTTCCTATAAAGAACAAATTGCAATTTACTACTGAGGAAGCGGGTACCTTTCCCCATTAATTTACTTAAGAGAGTTGAGATACATCTAACCCTCCTTCCAAACATTTAAAGATTAGTGTCTCAGCGTACATCCATTTATTTCCCCGTTGATTTGAATGTCCACCTAGTAGCGTATTAAGGGTAACAATTCACCCGGGTACCAACCTTGGGAGGGCAATGCCAAAGCTAAAGAATTGTCTAAACAATGAGTTTTAAAAAAAAAAAAAAACTCTAATACAGTAGCCCCTGCACGAGAGAGCGGGGCATAGAGGGTCGTGCATCCTCAATCGATTGCAGAAATTGTATATTATTAACGCAAAAGGCGTAGGGGTGGGTTAAGGAGTCTTTCGAACGAATGTTGGATCATGTGTTTTAATTGTGGTCTATTCGAAATCAAGATAAATTAAGTTGCCTCGCTTCGCTCGTTTTATCTTACGGTCTATTGCTTTCCTTACATTTCAGACGTATTTGTAGTGTTCGACGGTAAGGATTCTACCTTTTTTACTGCAATTGCAAAATTTTGGCTCGGGGTTTGCGCAATTACCACAGTTTTGACTCAATGCAGGATTTATATTATTGGGACGATATTGCCGGAAATATTTCTAGCGATCCTATTTTTCGAAAAAGTAAGATACAATTCCAACCTTAGGCTTGCTTCAAGGGGGGATAATGGGATATTACGCTCCTATTCGTTTAATTTCCATCTGTTATAACAAGTTGTAACTGGTATGATCTGTCATGTCCTCCTGCCACGTTGGTCAACTTCCCTTGTGGCGGGACAAAATAAGAGTCAGTAAGATACTAAGCAAATAACATATTTTTTTACATATAATATAGGCCTAGGCCTTTGATGAAAAAGAAAAATGTGTAACCGACCCAGTCGATGATTTTTTTATGTTTTCTCGATTACCGGGGAGCGGCAGTCTCCAAGATAAAGCGTTATTCCCGACAACAGTCAGTCGGCACCCCGTTTGAACTTGTTTTACTCTCAAGGAAGGCATATGTTTCAATACGACCCATAACTCATGGTGGCTTTCAAAATGTACTTCGTGCGTGCAGTGTACTTCAAGGTTTGCCTCCAAAATAACGTCGCGTGACGTCAATGACTAAGGTTTGTTTCTAATTGAGAAGCGATACTATAACAGACGAAAACGTCGTCTTCTTCGGAGGTGACAATTTACTCTGGGAATAAAAGCATTCTCGGTTTCTCCATTTTTGCCTGTTCATGGTCACCCATTAACATATTCAGGTGACCTTATTTCCCCCAATTAAGTTGGTACCAATCTCCTCGTTGCAAAAAATGTCGTTAAAGATCTGTTGTCAGGCTGAGATTTTTCTGAGACTCCCTTTTTATCCTCCAAGAGTCGGTGTGACAACTTGACTGTTCCTTGTATAAAGGTTGAAACCGAGACGACAGATATGGTGAGTAAAAGACACCATCAACTAACATTTGTCCATAAGGATACCAAGCGTCTAAAGTTTGTTGTTATTTCTATCTCTTTCCCTCTGCTGGCTTATTTACATCCATGCGCTGTCCCAGTTATGAGTTGAACGTGATTGGAACAGTCTGCTCGAAGGCCTATCTAACTGACCTAAGGTTAAATTACTTTAATGTAATATTTCTGCAAAGAAACGAAATGCAATCAGGTGAATTAAAGGTATAAGCCAGATTCTGGGCATCTCTAGCGATGCAGACAGGGCGTGGTGGTAATGAACAAGGGACGCTGTGATAAGAATTAAAGGAGGAGTCTAGTCCCGTAGTTAAGTCTAAAAACAAGTTGGCGAAATTCTTCCGGGACGTGATTTATGGCCTTGTTAGAACTATTAGAACTGCGAGAACAAGTGAAGGTGTGCATAAGATCTGTGGCGCCAAAAGAACACAAGGCTTGGTTTCTACCTAGGCTAGCTATCGATTGCAGAGAATGCAGCTAGGAATTACGAAGACCTTACTGAGATTGTGCAGTTACCAAGTAACATAATTATTAGCATACAAAGACGGAGCGAGAAAAGTAGGACACGTTGTATCAGTTTACTTGTAACCAATGTTCTGTAACCTATGCGCAATTTTATAATCCCCCTCCCCAAGGAAAGGTATGTTTCCTTTGACGAAAGAGGAAGATCGTGTTCCCCTGCAGGGCAACGGTAGGCCAGAATCCATCACGAACTGGGAAAGATCAAAACCGAATTCACGGTTCAAGGGATATAAAGGCAATCCTCATCCGTTAAAGTAGGTAAATCAAAGTCGCCACCATTTATTCAGATCTTAAGGAAGGGCTCAATTACTAGCTCTCCAACGTCCTAGAATGAGAGTTTAGGTTGTGGTTTTAAGTTGGTTTGTTTTATTACAACCATCTATTTGTTTTTAACTGAGCTGAAATCTGAGTAGAACTACATAGCCCACGATTTAGCTATAACTCTTGCTTCTTGGAAAATTACCAGGACATAACTTCCTGCTTTCACTAATGAAGTTACCCTTGACGGAGACTTGAGTTTTTCATTACAACATGTATTTCCTCATGTACAAGCTTTCACCAGTAAAGTTACCCTTGACGGAGACCTGGGTTTTTCATTACAACATGTATTTTCTCATGTACAAGCGGGTGTATCATCTGAAGGTGTCTACATCTCCACATCCATGTTTACTAGAGTACTTGGACAATGAAGTTGTTCTTGACATAGACAGTGGCTCCTCCAGGGTTTTGGGGACTGTTCGCAGAACCGATGACGTCGTAATGCCACCTCAGTCCACCCCCCCACCCCAGCCCCCCCCCCGTCTGCGAAATTTGCACCCTTTTTGTGCGTCCCTGTGATTGTATACAGCAGTGTAGAATGCTTCCTTTGTCACTACAAAAAGGTCCCGTCCTGGGGGAGGGGTCTAAGGGGAAGGAGTTTTCCCCTACCCTTTGAGAAATTTTTGCTAATTTAAGGTTGCCTAGATGCAAAAATGGTGATATCTTTAGGGTATTTTTGGAACTGATAATATATGGTCCTTATGTCCTTATTGAGTGAATTTTAATTTTTGGTTAGGTGAAAGAGAAAGGTGTGCGTCCCTACGATTGTATACAGCAGTGTGGGATACTTCCTTTGTCTCTACATAAAGATACCGTTCTGAGGGAGGTCTAAGGGGAGTAGGTGTCTCATCCCCTTTGAGAAATTTTTGTTAACTTAAGGTTGCTTAGATGCAAAATGGTGATAGCTTTGGGATATTTTCGGAACTGATTATATGTAGCTGGAAAATATCCATAATTTAGTGTATTTTAATTTTTGGTTTGGTGGAAGAAGAGAGTATGTTGTCTTAGAGAAGGGTATGTTGTCAACAAATTTCCTGAAGCCCCCTTTTGGCTACTTTAATGACTTCTGTTCGGGGAAGTGTTTACGTAAAAATACGTGCGTGGAGTCTACAGGAACATTCTTGGACTATTAAGAAAATTTTCCTTGGCTTCATGCGCATTATAAAAGGATATCGAAAGCTGGCAGACACCGGTATAGTGTCTCCTGGAAGCTCTGAGTTATATGAAATGGGGCACTGATATGATGATTACTACCTGACATCCAATTAATACTATAGAGTATGATGCAGAGCACTTTACAACTGTCTTACTTTTACTAAGTTTGAACGAAGATCCAGACGAGCAGCTTCAGCTTCCAGCAGTGGGGAATGGGAGGGAGGGAGAAAATAGGTGCAGGGAGGTGATATTAGACCTCCCTGATAGGTAAAGCAAAAGCCGTTAAGGACTAATAAGCGCGTTTCAGAATGTTTTTGCGTCATAAGTGTATTGACAATCACCATCTATACCGGTAATGGCTGCGCACGAAGCGCTAGGTTAAAATTTTTGAAAAATGTATAACGGCAAATACATAGTTTCAACCTATCACATAATGCTACAAATAAGACTGAAATATACCATAGGCCCCTACAGAGGTTCGAGATGTACTTCTGTTTTTCGGAAAAGGGTTGTGATCAGAATAGTTGCATGTGTAACAAGCTTAATATTGGTCATGAGATGGAATGAATACAGTAATGAATGCGCGCGAGGGGCGCCGAAATTTTTCGTTGCATAAGATAACCATAACAAAACCTGCATTCATGATCTGCATTGAGACACTTTTAATTCCCAAACAAACTTATTTGCTATCACAAAGCCAGTCTTTTACCTGAGAATTCGTAAACAGCTTTCAACTTTTGTTGCTGTGCTTCTGCAGGAGTTGCTACAGGAAATTATTGATAATAAGGACAATATTGAGGTCTAGTTTGAAGTGTGCGAAATTTTGATAGTTTGCGAAGGATTTGCGATAATTCTGATATAATTTGAGAACCATTTGTGATAGAAAATATGGTTGCAACAGATCCATCACTCAGTCCAAAACACACCTCACCTTATCCCCTACAGAAATCTATAGCTTAACGACTTTGGGGACCATTTTACTAGTTCCAAACAATTTTCTGAAATTGATTGCCCCCCCCCCCCCCATGCCGGCGCCACTAGACATCGAAGCCAGCTATGTGGCTTAGACATAAACACCATCGTCAACAACAAAATGAACATTATTTCGAGAATGTTTTTACTTACAAGGTTTGCAAGTAATTCATTCTTGACAAGGAACCTGGTTGTATCTCTGAGATCATGTTGTTATTCAAGATTCTAGAAGAAAGCCATACAGTTAGTAATACTGTAGTTCTACGAACTCTTATTATATTTGTTTTTACAAGTAAATGCTTGCTTAAGAAATCCTTCAACGGGTTACAAACGATTGGGCACGTTAAAAATTTTTGCACACAGCTGCAATTTACCATACAAAGCACAACTCGTAAAACCTTAAATTTTTATGCCTAGAGGGAGCGTAAGTCTTTCAAGGATCTGCAATCTCATTCCAGATAGTCGAAATCCTTCCTACTAAGTTTACTACTAGACCCTCCTTTATTTTTTAAACAAAACCTCTTGTATAGTACACCTTCAAGACAGAGCCACAGTAGCCTGCAGTGGGTTACAACTGCTAAAGGCCATATTGACAAACAATTGTGTGCCAGCTTTATTGAAGGTATAAGTAATCATTGACCACCCAGAGTGATGTTCTTGTTTGAATAAATATGGATCAAAGTACTGTTACCAATTGCACTTAGAATTGAGGGATATTTCCTAATTAGCTTTGGGGATGCCATAGCCCTTTAGGGATCACGTTCTCTTCCTCGCTCCCTAATGGAATTTTCTCAACAGATATGAATTACTTTGAAAACACAAACTCTCTGCAGATTTAGGTGTATAAATATAAAAGTATAACAACTAAACAAATTTCATGAAATGTAAAACAACTGCAACGAGTGTGTGTTCTGCAATGCCTAAGTTTTAGTGAATTGACAATAACTTTAGACACAGCGCTGTACCAGAATTTTACATCAACAACAAAGTAGGCTAGTTACTTTCATAGTTAGACAGTAACACTTTCTTGTACATATAAAAAACTCCAGCAACAGTACTGTCAAATGTTTTGACGATCCATATTTTACATAAATTAAAGAAAGTTTTATGTAGGATAAAACTTGTGACATGTGACTGTCACAAGCTTATTACAAACACAAATGTTTAATTCAAATATTTACAATAGCTGAAAGTTTGAAAATGACACACATATTCCGTCATAATTTATCAACGGAAATGTTGTCTTTATGCTCAGGTCAAGATTGTTCATAAAAGGCTTATTTTTATCTGGGATAGAAATGCAAAATGGGTGTTGTTATTGAGACTTTGATGAAAATCTTTTTTTTTTAATTTAAGTAAAATGTGAGAGTACCCACACACATTGGATAATGATTCACTGAAGTGTTGGAAAGATATTAAAGAAGGGTCATAGTCTTACCTTGGGAAAACCTGTAAAGGATCTTGCCTACTGTGTATGCACCTGGAAACATATGTTAGACCTACTGTATCTTAGAAAAACTATTTACATTTACTCTAGCCCAGAGCTGACGAGAGGTCTGCAAGTACTTTTTATGTAAGACCTAAAATCGACTACATCGGCTTGCTGTACAAATCGAAAAATAAATTCCAATTGATGAACTTAAACACAATATAAAGATGTGTATGCATTGTTTTCAGGAATCTCTGTAATCTTGGTCGAGGTCAGTGGATATTGGTTCAATTATTTACGGTACATACTTATTCGTTTTAGAATCTGAGGTTAAAAAATTCTCCTCGCTCGGTATGTTTCCAATTTGAGGTGGAATTCCATAGGTAAGGAATCAAAACAACTTCTGGGACACCGTCATTATTAAGAAATTGTCATAGCAAATCTTAAGCAAGTCTCAGTTAAATGATCTTGTTCCATCTTAGAGCTGTATTCCAGTCCTCCAAACGTAAGCAGGATGCTCTTAATTAGTTTCGGTTTAACAGTTAATGATTTCGCTTAGCTCTTTTTGTGTTTGTTTTTTATTGACAGGCTGCATAAATTAAGGGGAAAAGCCCTTAAGGAAAAGAGTAGCGTCATAACACTTTTGACATTACACCATGCAGCGTAATGAGTAAGTTTCAACTTCAAATCCGTCTACGGTTCTACACAACAAATCAGAACAAACATAGGCCTTTGTGGTGTAAGCCTGACTAAACCTGGGGATGTAAATTTCTGGTAAGACTAATACTGACTGGAAACTTAGGCTATATATTTATATTTCATATGTGCATACCCCTTTCATTCTGCGTTAAACATAGGCTGAAAACTTGGTAATTTAGTGTGGTATGGAACAAGTTATACCCACACTATACCCACACTTAGAACATTCCCGGAAGTGGTCACTAAGGCAATGAGTGCTAATGTCAAATATGTGTCATTTTGGATCGTCTAGTTTGTAAACTTTCGTTCACTTTACCACTGATCGAGGAGCTTGAAAACTTGGTAAAGCTACCACTGAATGGAGTATCAACAGATATTTAATCAGCATACAGTATTAAAATTGTTATGAAATATCAATTGTAAGGTTCCAACGGTGAATCGTCGTACGTACACTGTAAAAAAGACTTGGGTCGATTACGCTTAGTTCCTTTTATGGCTTATTATTAACAGGCAGCATAAATTAAGGGAAAAACACTTTTTTGTCAATAATGATGTTACTTACAGTTCCACAAGATCTTTTGGAAAAACACCAGATGAGACCTGCGAAATGTTGTTGTGGTCTAAGTATCTAGGAAGAATAAAATCTAGTTGTATTTTACAAGCCAAAATCGACTGATTGGCATAATCATTCCTAACTGAATAAGAACAGCAAATTTTATCTGTGTTAAGAATTTAATTTAAAAACATAAAAACATTTTGTCCTGAAGTTAATTAGAGTTCCAGACAGGCAAATTAACAATCATTGTAGAGCTTTTGCCAGAACGTTGGTTGCCAGCATTTATCAGGGTTTCCATATATAATATGATTTCAAATTTATTACATTAGATACTTTTATGGCACAGATTCATGGCTGAAAAGTAATCCTTGTATAGCTTTTTTCTATTCTGCATGGTGCCCGGGGATGTTGTGAGGTTCCGGATGGTGTTGGGCAGTGGCGGGTTGTGCCAGGTAGTGAGGGTGTCCATCATTCCTGTCTTGAAGTATTTGTGTTTGCAAGGTTTTCTGCTTTTTAACTCTTATTGCATGAAATGACCTCTGGAATCAACCGAACATAATAGGAACCTTCCTATCAACAATAAGACAAGTTTACGTTTTGATACTTAACCTCTGGTGACCTCAAATAATCTTTCACCTACACCAAAAATCCGCAGACTGAATCTCTCTCTCTCTCTGAATAAGGCAAACCTATGCACAGAGTGCGAAAACTATCCATCATCTCTGTATTGAAAATTCGTGTTTCCAAGGTTAAGGTATTAGCCAGTTCATCCGCTCATTTGAGGTCTCTTCCAGTCATGCCACTAGGGTACAACATTAAACACATTATATACATGTTGTTGTAGATAAAGTACACATGTCATAGATAACAATACGGTAATACGTAATGTGAAACCTACTTGCGTTTACAATGAGTTTACAATGGGCATGGTTTCGATACCAGATACAAAATATGTTCAGGTTTGAAAGCATTGACTAAAATTACGAATATCACATGTACGCCATGAATGCAGGCTATAGACTTAATGCAACTTGCCATGGACCTTCGTAGCTAGTCGAGTTGCCGCTTGAATACAGTCACTTTATTATTCGGTGTTAAAATTTCTTCTTGTTAAGCTGAAATTTACCTCCAATTAACAAACTTGGGTTCACTAATTCTCATTATAAGAACTGACCAACAGTGTGATTAATTGCGTGTAAACGAAAAGCGTCATAACTCTTCTGACATTACAACCATGCAGCATGATGTGTTAATTTCAACTTAAAATCCGCGTAGACGGTTCTACACAAAAAATCAGAACAAATGTAGCCCTTTGTGGCGAAAGCATGAGAGTCCTTCTGTAGATCTACTTTACCTCAAGTCGACATTCAGAAGAAAAGATGTGTTGAATGAGAATGCCTTAATTAATAACATTCTGTCAAAATTGCCAATAGACCCTTTTCCAAATAGCAATTACAAAGGATTATGGGATACGTTTTGGTATAGGTCGTTTTTGTCAATGGCATTTTACTGTGAACAAAAACGACGCACACCAAAACTATATCCCACAATCCTTTGTAATTCCTATTTGGAAAAAGGTCAATGAGCAGGTCCCCTGTTGGTGTTATTAATGGAAAGTCGACGAAACTTAGGACTGTAAATTTCTGGTAAGACTTATACCGACTGGAAACTTATACATTTATATTTCATATGTGCATACCCCTTGATTCTGCGTAAAGCATGCGCAGAGAACTTGGTAATTTAGTGAAACAAGTTAATACCACACATTCCCGGAAGGGTCGCTGAGTCAATGAGTGCTTTAATGTGTTATTTTCAATCTTCTAGCTTTTGTTAACTTTTGTGCACTTTACCACTGATAGGGGAGTATGAGAACTTGCTAAAGGTATTACTGAATGAAATATCAACAAGCCTTAAATCAGCATACCATGGTAAAATCATTATGAAATAACAATTGTAAGCTTCTAACTGTTATTCGCCGTACATTGGTTTATATGCATAATGTGTAAGATACGCTATAGTAAACAGAAGTAGGAGTACTATATTGTGACCTCTAACCCAGATAGCTTTGACCTCGTTTAGTAAAGTCTTCCTCTCAATTGATAAATTCACACACCAAGTATGAAAGTGTCCATTGTCATTGTCTTAAAATAACGTGTTTTAGTTTCCGTTTTTTAACTTTCCTGACCCCAAATGACCCTTGACCTTAACTACAAAGAATAAGATTCTTCCTGTTAAAATGATAACTTTTTGTATTCAACTATTAATCATTCCCATTTTGAGACAACATATTTACAAGAAATTTTCAAGGATATCACATTATCTCCTCCACTTACCTCATATGCCCTTTGACCGTCAATAAAAGTGATAAAGTTGATTTTCTGACTATAACTCATCCACATCCAAGTATGGAAAGAATTCATGCTTTCTACTTGAGATATCGTGTTTACAGGGTTTTCGGTTTTCAGTCCCTAATAATCTCATATGTCCTTCACCACACCCAGTAGGATCTTTTCCTTAATATGATAAGTACATATAACAAGTATGAGAGGTATCCATTGTTGCTTTCTTGAGATACCTCCCTAACAATTAAGACACCGCCTTACCAAGAACGATGCACGATGGAAACCATATATTTATATAAATAAGTACTACCACAAGAAGGAAGAAATAAACTGCAATATGATCAACTAAAAAGGTAAGTTTTAAGTCGGGACTTAAAAAATATGAAGGAATGTGACCCTCCTGCTGCTCCGTAGGAGATCATTCCATAAGCCTGGTGCAGCCATCTGGAACACTGTCATCGCTTACTGTTGTCTTTGGAATACGGACCGGGAGTTTGTCATAAGATAATCAGTAGGAAAGTTGATGTTGCCGGAATAATGAGTTCTTTAATATAATGTGGGGGCAGGGAGTGTTAGCACTTGTACACATGTACGAGTATCTCAAAACTAATATGGGCCCTGTTTGAAAGCCAGTGAAAACGGTGCAATAATGTACTTCTAATGTGAAAAGAGTAAGTCGAGCACGTCTGTTCTGCAGCTTCTAAAGTAATGTTAGAACGTGTTCAGTAGCTCCTTAGAGCAAAGCATTGCTAAGGCCTATTCTGACCGGACCGCTAGTTTGCAGGTAGCTTTATCCGTTAAACAGGGTATGTGAAATAAGTTGCGTGAATGGTTATTGACACATTTTACAATAAAGGAAATTTGATCACTTATAGTCACACGACAGTCAAACATGATTGCAAGATTCCTTAGTAGCGTTGTTGGTGTTATCTGTACATTATCCAGGTCAAGTTAAACAGTGCTAATTCGGGAAACTCATCTTGATAAGCCCGAAATAAAGAACCTAGTTTGTGATTAATTAGGTTATAATTTGTCGACTAGCATCCAGTCCTCCATTTGTTTGATACAACTTTGAAGTTTATAGAGTGCATCACTGCAAGAATCAGGAATTTTAGGATCAAATGTCATATACATAAATATGGCACCTGGTGTTATTCTTGGACATTATGTTGGTGAAACGATGCTTATAAATACTATGTGACCCAAGTGGTCCCAGAATCGATCCTTGAGGGACCCGTTTTCCATATCATGGGTGTCCGATTAGATGCCAAAGATGCTCACCCTGTCTTTTCAATCACGCAGGTAGCTTTTTAACCAACGAATTGGTATGTGAACACTATCCCGTGTTTCTTAGATTCCTGTTACGTTCCGCAATCCAAAAAATAAAGACAATTTTTCTCAAGTCTCAAGGACGGTTTCCTCTTTCTGACACAATAATCACGAAACAGAAATTGAGCAAACCACAGTACATCAAATAAACCACAAATCCCAAACGCTTAGTGATTCCGTGCCCAAAAAGCTTTGTTGTAGTGACGTTTATCTCTCAACGTTATTCTTCTTCAGATATAATGTTTTACGATTTTTCACAAGTTGGCCTCTGGTGATCTCACATGTCTTTTGACCTCTACCAAAAACAATGGGGTAGTCCACCTACTGCATATCACATCCCTCACAGTTACATCGTGGAGCTAGAACGAATATCCCAACGGTATGGTTATATAACAGTGTTTGAAAGTTTGAACTCCTTTGATTTCATTTGACCTTTGACCACCACCAAAAACAATCGAATTATTGAACGCAATATGGGCATCCATATACCAAATAAGAGATCCATCAAGATTGCTCTTAAAGGGAAAATGCAGTCCCCCGATTTGAATTAGTGTAACCCGTCATCTTATTCAGGAATGACTCCTATCAATCATGTGACAATATTGTTATAAATTAATTGTTACATTCATGCAGAATAACTCTTTGATTTACCGTCAGTATTCGATGTTTTTATACAGACACATAATGTTAGATACTTGTGAGCTAAATAAGAGGATTTTTGTAACAATGAGCTGACCTATGAGAATAAATTTGAGGCGACTGCCTTCTCCCTTTAAAGTCTATCGTGGTAACGTGGTTTCACCATGTCCTCTGGTGATTCGAAATTGACTTTCACTACCACCAAAAAGTGTTCTTGTAATTTTAATGTGGTATCCAAGTATGAGATACTTTAGTGTATTAGGCTTTCGTACTTTCAGCTCTGTTGACCTCAGATAACCAAGTGCGACAATTACGAATCACCTCTGTCTTGAAACTTTATTTTTCCTGCACCAAAACAATGGGTTCTTGTATCAGCTTTGGCCATCCACATACTACGTATTAGACCCCGCAAATTTTCACGATTTTACTCCATTGACCTCAAATGACCTCTGACAGTAGCCAAAAATAATTGGATTGTTGAAGAGAATATGCATGGGGCACCCACATGCTTACTATGAATTTCGTCAAGGTTACTCTTTATGAAATATCGAATTCACGAGGTAATCATTTTATGTCATCCACATGCTACGAGATACATCCACGTTTCCCTTTTTTAAAAACCTGTCTACAAGTGCGTTTACAATGTTTTTGCAAGTTCACCACCTGTGACCAGGGCTGACCTTTAAACTCTGCTAAAAACATGGTATTTTTATTGTTTAAACACATTTACTTTCCAAGTATAAAGAAGCATTCATGATTCCTAGCTGGAGATGGTGTGTTTTATAGGTTTTCGGTTCGCCAGTAGGGGCCTTCTACTCAATATGACAAATCTGTTTCCCAAGTGTGATAAGTAACAGATGTCAAAACTTGAGAAAGAAATATTGAATAACAAAACCTGATAAAATACGTTCTTGAATTTTAGCCCGGCGAGTTTCTTTCCACTACACCATCAACAAAGACATTAATTTTAATCAGATTTGACTTATCTTAAAGTCAAAGCATCCTTGCTGCAAGTCGATCGATACTAATTCATTTACCATGAAAATCATAAATTTTCTCTATAACTTCATCCTTGAGTGTTACAATTATTTAGCCTTCCCTTTCCGTTGATTACGAAACAACACAATTTAGAGGTAGGCCTAGAGTCTATTCTTGAGATATCGTGTTAACTACCGTTTTGCAAGATGCTTATAGTGTAAACTCTCGTGATCGCAGATGACATTACCAATAGGGTTCTTCTTGTTAATATGAGAAATCTATATATCAAGTATGGAAAGTGTCCATTATCCTATCTCAAACTATCATGGTCACAAGGTTTCTGGTTTTTGACCTCTGGTTACCTCAAATGATTTCTGATTTCCATCGAAAACAAAAGAAACCTTTCTCGTAACACGATTAATCTATACATTTAGTATGAAAATTATCTGACATTGTTATACTGAGACAACTATTTTACAAGCGGTTTACAAGTCTTTCGCAGTTTCACCCCCGTTGACCTTAGATGAAATTTCATCTCCATTAAAGGCGATACTGTCCTTTCTCGTCACATGACAAATCTACATACTAGGTATGAAAAGGATTTATCATGTCTATCTTGAAATATCTTGTGTAGAAGATTTTGGTTTTTTACCTCTGGTAACCTCAAACCTTCACATCGTGTGCAACTTCCTTGTGTCTGTCCTTTATTTCATTTTACTGAAAGACCGGATTATTCAGGGTTATGCAAAACCAATTACAAAAGTGGAATGATATAATTATTACTTACAGATATACAAGACTTAATGGAAAAACAGCTGATGGTATTTGTGAAATTTCGTTGTAACTCAGATGTCTGTTGGTAAAATAAAAAGAAAATGAAGATGCAAACCAAATGTTATTCGCCATGGGTGGAGAGTGACAACGGAAACCCTCACAAGACCCCAAACAGTTTTTCAAAGAATAGTCTCTATTTGTTAAAAAACATAACATATAATTAGAGGGTATTATTGTGCAACAAATTATTCGTCATTGAATAATTGTATCTCAGATATTCCATACATATTTTTGTACTAGGCAACTCAAACGCTAGCCTTATAGATTAACATTTTTGAAGTCGCCTGGTCGTCAAGTTAATCCACTTGTACTGAAAACTTCCCAAGAGTCGCCCCCGGAATGTCTCTCACACGGTTCCTCATAATATCTTAAAAACTTAGATAACTTAACCTGCCTTTACGTAACTTTCCTGTGCCGTTTGTTTCCTTAAATGGGTTATGTGACTATAACAGCTTTGAAGTGTAATCCTCAACGGGTGTGTAACAGAGTTATTCCGTGCGTATATAGTGGTGTGCGTTCAAGCACTCGATGGGTCAAAGCTGTACGATTGGCAGTTATTCTTTCAAAATTTGCACCTAGATGATAGGTATCTTTACATTTAAGTCATATTGTATTTAGGAGCATAGAAATTTCAATCCCTCAGTATGCAAACGATTCACCTAGCTTTCTTAACGGTATTTGGAAGTTCCTAGATGAATCACTTCAATTTGTTCACATGTGAAAAATGTGTGCTATATTGCGGTCGAATTGTTCTTATAGCTAAGGTCTGACGCTCAATATCCAAACCACTGAGGAAATAATTTCTAGGTCTCCTTTGGAATTTGAGCATCTTCTTCAATCTCAACGGCAACTGTAGGCTCAAATTAATTTCCAACCTTTAGAGACTAAACCAATATTTTCTGTTTAAACATCAACAAACTGAAGCAATATTACAGGTAGTGTTTGGGCCATGCATAACTTGTCGCAGCTTTCTTTCCTTTTTTCGCCCGACTTTATTCGAATATTTTTCTATGGTTGTGTTTTCACTAGTTACCAAGGCAAAGAGGTAAGGCGTAGTTACGTCCCTACTACTTGTAAAATTTATTCGACTCGGGCGTGATTGCGGCTGTAGGAGGGCTTAAAAAATTACCAGTGCTTTACAGTTTTAGCGCGAAGACCAGAGTATTTCCAGAGAAATCGCAAATTTCACTCGATTTTGAAAGTGTTGTACATCACTTCGTTACTGCTTGGTGAAATAAGCCTTATCAAATCCCTTAAAGGCATATTGGATATCAACGAATTTGGAACAACTGTCAAGTCTACCTCAATATTAAAATAATTCCTACATATAGAATGCATGCAGATAGTACAGATTTTTTTCTGAGGATTTCCCCTGGAAAAGCTGTCCGGGCGAATTAACACTCCGTTGAATTTCTCTCGGACAACTCCCTAGGGGCAATCGCCACCTAAGTAATTCCCACTCAAGCAAATTCCTCTTTGGACGACATGCACCCTCAGGCAATTCCCCACGACAACATTATAATTGCCCAGGGAGGGAATTGTCTGGGGGTAAATTGTCAGGGAGGGAATAGTCCAAAAGGGCATTCCCTAAATGGGAATTGCCCGGGAGGGAGTAGTCAAAGAACATTTCAGATGTCAATTCATGATAAAAACATCGAATATTGGCTATTTGGATAAATTCATTGACACTCACCTTTCAGGAAACCAATATTATTTATTTAATAAGTAATAATCGTACTTCTACAGAGAATGCCAAGTTCTTTATGTCCTTTTTTTTGCATTGGAGGGACAATTGGCTAAACAAAGTAATACTATGAAAACTTGATGGACGGTTCATATATTATTACAACTTACAGATTTTTAAGATTTGACGGGAATGCATTTGGCGTTAACTGTGGAATCTTGTTGTTATTTAACTCCCTGTTAAAGAAAAAACATAAAGGTAATTTGTTTGGCTTTAATGTCGGATATAAACATTTATAAATCCGTGATAGAACGAGGATCCATCATTTAACATCTCATGTAATTAGAGAAGAACGAGATATTAAAACTATGACAATCCGTAGTATGATTTGAATTCAGCATGTTAAAATCAAATGCAATGGGAGCGAAACAAGACAGAACTAATGAAATAATCCATACCTTACATGGGATCCATTATATAAACATGGCATGCAGTGGGAGAGAGACGAGCAAAAAACTGAAACAATCTTTACTATAAATTGGATCCATCATCTAAACATTACATGCAGTTGGAAAGAAACGAGATAGAACAAAAAATACAACGTGCTGTAAATTGGATCTATCATCTAAACATTGCATAAAATGGGAGAGGAACGAGATAGAACAACTAAAAAATCGGTACTAATGGGATCCACTACCTAAACATCACATGCAATGAAAGGAACAAGATAGAACAAACGAAGTAACGACGCTTATATAGATGTTTCAACATGGGAAACTGCAACGCGAAGTTATTAGAACCCGCTCTCTCACAGTGGTTTTCGTAAAGATTTTGCAACCTGTGCTTATGTTTCTTAATTTATTCAAACAGTGATCAATTTGTAATGGTAAATAACATTGAACGTTTTTTGTGATTTTCCCGTCACACCATCCGACCGAACATAGATCGAATCGAAAAGGAGAATAAGAAAACAATGCTTGTTTAAAGTAAATAGCCCTCACGAAGCTGTAGATTGTCAATGATGTAGTGTCTTTGTTTATTATTATTAAGTCATTCTGTAGGCATATGGGGTTTCTGGCTAGCACGGTAGGTGTGGTATGCCATGCAAATACCTCGTGAGATCAATGTACCTCGTAGGATGTGAGATAAATGTACTGTGAGAGCAATGGCGTTATTGAGATATATCAAATCATTGAGCTTGCTTAAGGAATTATATCATAAAAAGAGCTTAGAATTAGCAGCAACTCCAGTCATCCCTCCAGTCATCCCTCATAAATACAACTTTGTAGAACCTAGAACTTAGAAATTGACTGAACTTTAGAAACTACCGAAGAGTCTGCTGGTAGTCTTCATTCTGCCTCCATCATTTCGACCGATTCAGCAAACGTTAAAACTGGTGGCAAGCGATTGGATCAAACCTATAAGTTAACAAGATATCAGCTCAAATCAATCAAGATGTGGAATAATTCAGGTGCGAACGAATTGGTATATTAGATGAATGACCTTCACCTCTGGGATTTACATAATCAATCTGTTCTAAGAAGATGATTCACATTAAATTGGTCAGCAAGGTACCAACCACTTTCAGCCCAAATGATACTGAATTCCACAAAAAAAGGCAATCACGAAAGCAATCAGAATATGCAAAGCACCTACTAAGCCCGCTGGCTTGCAACCTAATCCCTGGACGTGTTTTCTATTTCAACAGCAGGTGTCATACCTTGGGCACTTCGTTTCAAAAGAGGGCATTGCGACTGATCCGGGAATAATTAGACAAGTAAAAGAATGGTCTATTCCAATAAATGTCACTCAGATCCAGTTTTTTTGGGTCTCTGCGCTTATTACAGGAAATATTTCAAGGGATTTCAGACATAGCGAAACCCTTACATAGACTGATAGAAAAGGGAGCAAGGTTTGCTTGGTCAGAGGAGTGCAACAGTACTTTCCAGAAGATGGAAACAGCCCTAACTTCTGTCCCTATTCTGGCTTACCCTACTGATGATGGTCAATATATTATCGATACCGATGCCAGCATTGTTGGGCTTGAGTGGGTGTTGTCCCAGTGTCAGGATGGGCAAGAAAACTCATAGCCTGTTTTAGAAAAACGCTGACAAGGTCTAAGAGACGACACTGCAACACTAAGAAGGCGCTGATAGTAATCGTGACATCTGTAAAAAAATCCACCATTTTTATACGGGCGTCCTTTCACCGTCAGAACGTATCATGGAGCTTTTCGCTGGCTTACATCCTTCAAGTGGACCGAACGTCAAGTTGCACGATGGCTTGAAGTCCTTGACAGTATAACTTTGGGGTAGAACACCCATCAGAAAGACGCAAAAATGCTGATCATTTGTCAAAAGAGCCTTGTATTGACTGTGAGCACTGTTACAGAATGGAAAAGAAGTTTGCAGAGAGAGCTAAAAGTAAGAGCTCGACTTGTGGACCATTCACTCTAGAAAACATTGACGTAAATAATCCAGGGTCAACGCACACAAACCTTGTGGTAAGTGTCATAAAAAGGGACCGTTTTAAAGAGATTTTGATGATAATACTGCCCCTGAAAATGAACAGCATGGCACGGAGAAACAAAGTAGCGACAATGACAGGAAAGCCTGGCATAAATACTTTATAACTCAGGGACAGACAATTGAAAGACAAGACTTCGCTCTTATTCTAAAAATAAAGGAAATGGGACGGAAAGGCCGTCATGAGAAAACATCTCAGGTGAACAAAAGGCTGTGAGAAATTACTGGCTGCAGTGGAGGAAATTTGAAGTCCGCAATGGTGTTCTCTATCGACGGTTTGAGTCTGCCTCAGGTGACAAATACATCTACCAGCTAATTGTACCCAGTGACCTCAAAGACAAGTTTATGTCATTACCTCATGAACACAAACTTACTGGGCACTTTAAAAGCCAAAAAATAGTTGAAAGAGTAAGTAATAACTACTACTGGAGCGGATATGTGCGAGACATGAACGACTGGTGCCGAAAGTGTGATTTGTGTAGTTCCCGCAAGGGGTCCACTAAGAAGGCCAAAGCTAACAAGAGAAACTATGCTGCTGGTGACCCTATGCAAGGAGTTGTTATTGATATCTAGGGACTATTGCCAAAACTTGAGGCACCCATCCGTTATAGGTAAAGGGTTATAGCAAGGTTTTTGTGTTTTCGAATGCTTTAGGCATTCCTGAGCAGTATAATCGTGTTGTACTCACAAAAATGTTAAGTCTGTAAATCCCTGAAAATCGTTTTCTTCTATACTTCTTATGTTGAAATAGGTAAATAACCTGCGCATTATAGCAATCAACAAAAAAGAACAATCATTTATAAAGTGATCTACTGTTGTTTTTTTAAGCTAAGCTTAGAAAGTAGAATAGCCTACCATTGCATGGATTACGTTTCCTTTTGCGTCATATCCCCTCCCTTCTTTCTCCAAATAAATAAGCAAGTTCAGAGTTATTACTGCACATGCACAGAGGTTTCAAGTCATAGGTCATATAGGTACAGAATATAGTTTGGAATGTCATTATAAGTTACACTAGTGTCAGATAGTATTTAGTTCATGCTATCCTTTTCCAAGTAATTTACAAGGTACGCCACGCAGACTTGTTTATCTCACAAGATTTAGTTATTCCCACGCTTCTAGCACACCTGGCAGTCTTTCCGGTTTCCTGTCACGTGTTTTGGTGTACGTGACTACTTCCACGTCTTGTACCACGCCGGAAGGTCCCCATCCCATATTTTGTAGGTGTGGCCAATTTCACTTTCTGTGGCCTCCTCATTGGTCATACAGTACCGACACATTAATTAATATTTATTTGCTTGAGTGCGTGTTAACTTATAGCCAATAAGGAGACTTCATTTTAGTTCCTGGATCTTCCCACAACCCTCGTGGCTTGGAAGCACGAGAAGGGCTCCAGCCCGCACGCCAGGGTTGCCATTTTGGCGTTTTAAACGCCAAAATAGGCAAATTTGGCGTTTTTTTACCTTTGTTGGCCGGTAAAAATTGAAAGTGCACGCCAAACGGCATTTTGGCGTTTTTTGGCGTTTTTTGTGGCTTAATGGAAATTAAAATAAAACACCTTCTTTTTCACCAAATTTCAAGAAAAACCCTTCTTTTTCCCCCGATTTTAATAGTCACCCGAGTAGGACGTAACGGGTTTACAATTTACACCCCATTTGTAGCAATAATAGATTGAGTATGTAATGATATATATCGTATTAAAAACTTTGAAAACGTTGACAAGTGTTATACTGTACTTAAATATAGGGTCAATTTTCCTCAAGTAGCAGCTTGTTCTGATTTGGCGTTTTTTCATGTGATTTGGCCGGCAATTTGGCCGGTTTCGCCACAGAAAATCTGGCAACCCTGCCCGCACGCTCTCACTCGTGCTGCAGACCTTGAAACGTAAACAACATGCAGAGTCACTTTGTACATAAATAATTATTCTTTTGGCCGGCCTTTTTTCTGATCAACTTTAATCATCTTTTTTTGGAATGGAAATAAATCAACAATCACCTGGAAATCAACGTTATTTGAACTGTCTGTAATTTTCTGTCTGGAGTTACACCCCAAGATCCCCGTACAAAGCCTTCGCAGGAGCGATTGGCCCATTATCCCACATGGTGGAAGAGTCGGGGCTTTTACTTGGCGATTAATTTCACGTCATATGGAGGAAAACGAGGCAGTAGGATAAAGCCTAGGCCTCTACAACTTGGGATCGCCTTCTTTATGGATACACGGGCTTGAACTTTATACGTTTTTATCCCCTGTTCCCTTCTTAACGATAGCCCGAACTCTCTATCAAAGGAAATCTCCCCCACCTGTATGGATCGAAGGACTCCCCATTTGGATCTTTGTGGACCTCAGCAGATGTATTGGCCTAATTCAGAATTTTTAAATTCCTGAGGATTCTTTTCGCCAACGATATCAGTCTAGTCTAGCCTACGCCCAGTCTGGATCTCGCGAAAGGTTTAGCCAACGACAGCGATCTAGGATCTCCGCCAACGCCGGTGAACTCTTTACGCGGGTCACGACGGCTACCTGCAACGCAGAAGTCCCCGGACAATGACCGCTGTAATCATTAGGATTTAGCCTAGGGCTATTTATTCAAGGTGAGTGCGAGACACCCCCCCCCCCCCCAAGTATGCTCACTTCTGCACGGCATAGGCCTAGGCCTAGTTTAAGTAACTTTCCAGTAATTTCATGTTGTGATGTATTGTTCTAGCCTGGGCTACTACAAACAGGTGTGCATTTTTGTGTAATTTTATCGAAGTCTAAATTTAACGACATTGTTGTTATCTAGGCCCTACAATGCCTAGGCTAGCCTGTATAGCGTAACAGTGTGGGTCTGACTCAAGTTGTTTACATGGCTAATCTGCGTAGCACAGACTTCCTCCCTAACCGTTTCCATGGCGATAAAATTAACGCAGATTTGGCTAGAGCACATTTTCTGGCCTTTGCAGATTATTTAGAGGCACACAATTTGCAAAATGCTGCAGACAACGCTCAATTTCAGGCTGTAGTTTCTCTTTTCAAACGTACTTTTCCGGATCCAACTGACAAACGCCGGAAACAATACAAACAAACAAAGTTCTCCTGGTTCAACTAAACGATTTATTTCGCCGAGAGGTTTCCTTAAATAAAGTACAACGTTACTGTCACATTTTATTCCCCAACTGGGAATCTTTTCTTCCGATCTCGGTTCTTTTACATTCCAATCAAAAAACATAGTACACATAGTTAGTGTCAACACACGAGCTAATTAGCATAATTCTCCCTGGAATTTTCCAGTACCTCCAAGTAATACATAGATGGCAGCAGACAACTAAATGGTTCCGCAACATCCTCCCCCACATTGGAGAGTCCACTCTACAATACACATGGTGCATCAGTAACATTAAATAAAGATCATACAGAGTACAATACAAACTAAACGTCAAACCTTCTAAAGACAACCAGGATTTACACTTTTGTTTCTTCTTTAAACACAATAAACTTCAAAGTACCCATTGGCTTCACACACCAGTACAATAGAATATTGAGTACAAACACCACCAAGCGTATTATACTATAGGTCTAACAATTTCCTTGGTACGATTTGTCTACCCGAACGAGTGCAATACCCTGTACTGGGTGCACTACCCTTTGTTTTAACCACTAAACTCTGTTTCAAACAATCTGGTTCTAAAGGCTCACTTTCAGCCAATTTGGCTTCAACAGACGACTCCTTTTGAGAGGTGTTCAATTCCATATAACACAGCTTTTGAATGGGTCGGATTATAACTCCTGTAGGAGTTCTCAACCTTACACTTCTCACCAAATTGTCACAACCTCTAAACATTTCCAGTACAACCCCCAAATCCCATTTCATTCGTGGTCTCCTATCTTCCTTGATCAGGACCACAGAACCAATTTCCAAATTGTTTTTGGCTTTAAACTTCTGGATGGCTGGAGGAAGATTTCTGAGATAATCATTTTTCCATCTTTCCCAGAACAAGTCAGCACGATGCTTACATAACAAACTTCTATCCACTAAATCTTGCCTAGTTGTGAGCG
This sequence comes from Holothuria leucospilota, assembly GCA_029531755.1. NCBI lineage: Eukaryota > Metazoa > Echinodermata > Holothuroidea > Aspidochirotida > Holothuriidae > Holothuria > Holothuria leucospilota. Next base: position 12,301,644 of record CM055970.1, read on the forward strand.
TTTCTTGCCCAGTCTCTGGTTGGCAAGAGATTGTTCTACCCAACAGAAAATGTGAGGGGCTCAGGGGGGCGGGATCATTTACGTCAGTTCCCACATAAGTCAAAGGACGAGAATTAATACAAGCCTCGATTTCATGCAAGACTGTTTCTAACTCCTGCCTGGTCAACGAAGCACGTGCTACAGACTTCTTCAGGGCAGACTTGACTGAACCCACCAACTTCTCCCACCAGCCTCCCCACCAGGGTGCCCGTGGGGCTATAAACTTCCACGTAGGACATTCACTTCCATACAATTCCAGTAACTTAGTTTGCCCTTTGACAAAGGTTTTGGCATTATCCGAATAAATAACAACTGGTAAGCCTCTCCTTGCTACAAACCTTCTAAAACTCAAAAGAAAATCTTGTACAGACAATGAATCAACCAGTTCAATATGAACTGCTCTGATAATAGAACAAGTAAACAATAAGATATAAAATTTCCTTCCTGGGAAGTCACAACAGTACAGAGGACCCCCATAGTCCATCCCAATGACAGAGAAGGGAGGAGACTGCTGTACCCGTTCTGGGGGGAGAGGTGCTGCTGTCTGGTTGCACGGCAATGCATCTAACCGCTGGCATGGTGCACAGTTCCTTTTCACTGACTTAGCCAGTCTTCTTACACCCACAATGTAGTATCTATTTCTCAAATTAGAGACAAGGGATTCCACTCCAGCATGTTTTAACTTAAGATGATACGAGCGAATCAATAGCCAGCTGAAGTAGCCTTTGGGTAAAATAACTGGGTGCTTCTCATCGTAAGACAAATCAGACAGCTGCAGCCGTCCTTTAACCCTTAACACATCATCCTTTCCCAGGAAGGGTGTTAATTTAGCAATGCTGGAACCTGAAGCTACATTCTTACCACTTCTTAATGCAACAATTTCAGAGTGGTACACTTCTCTTTGTACTGACTTGATCAAGACTGTGTTAGCACGTTGTAACTCATCATTAATCAGACAACCTGCCCGTATTTCCCTATGTGTTAATCTGTCTACAAACCTTAACACAAAGGACACAACTCTAACTGCCTTTGTCAATGTTCCCCACCGTTTCACATCAAAGGGGTTACTCACTTCCTCATCCTGTGGCGGTTTCACCGTTTTCATTTCCTTTACTGATTGAGAGTGACTAGCAGATGCAAGCACTGCTTCTTCCCTTTCGGTACCCTCAGATTCCTGTAACCAGTCAGGACCCTCAAACCAATGTTTGGACTTAACTAGCTGATGTGCAAAGGCACCTCTTGTGATCAAATCTGCAGGGTTACCCTTCCCTGGACAATGATTCCAACAAGAGGGATCAACAATTTGATGAATTTCTCGCACCCTATTCCCCACAAATGTTTTGTACTTACTAGGATCACCTTTAATCCATGACAACGCCACCATGGAATCTGTCCAACACTTGTAAGTTACAGATAAACTCAAGGCTTTCATTACAAAACCAACTGTTCGGGCAGTCAACAATGCCCCAAGCAACTCAAGTCTTGGCAAGGTTACTTTCTTAATTGGAGCCACCCGACTCCTTGCCATGACAAAGGACATTCTGTATTTGTTTCCCACTGGGATTCTGAGGTACACAACTGTTCCATAGCCCTTCTCTGAGGCATCCCCAAATGCATGTACCTCAAGCCCCTGCAAACTTGACCAAGCATATGATCCAAAATAGCGTCTTTCAATACGCAAATGACAAATAGATTTCAATCCTTCCACCCAATGTAGAAAATCCTCCCTCAACTCTTGTGGAGCTAATTCATCCCATCCAACACCGCTTTGCCACAACTGTTGGAAGATAATTTTAGCCTTCATTATGAAGGGCGTCAAAAACCCCAGTGGGTCAAACATTCGGGCAATAATACTCAAAACTACTCTTTTAGTGACATACAAGTCACTGGGAACCTCAAATCCAGTGAAGTCAAAACTGTCACTTGACGCTTGCCAACCCAATCCTAAGACCTTGATAGATTCACTCTCTAAATACTTTCCACTAGACTCTTTGAAGATCTTGTTTGCAACTAAGTCACTATTTGTCTTCCATTTTGACAAATGCATACCAGCTGAAGCCATAATTCCTTGAGCTTCAGTGAACATAGCAAATGCGTCCCCTTCCTTATCTGCCCCCGACAACCAATCATCCACATACAAATTTTCTCTCAATTCATCAACTGTATGTGAAGGAGGGACTCTCGACAAGTGATGCTTAACTGTTGCATTCAGCAGAAAGGGACTTGCACAATTTCCAAAGGGAACCCTTGTAAACCTCATAACTCTGACATTGTTCCCTATTTTCCAGAAAAATCTGTGGGCATCTCTGTCTTCAATCTGCACATTAATCTGTAGAAAGGCCTTAGTAATATCTGATACAAGGGCTATTTGCCACCTCCTAAACCGTATCAGAATGCTCACTAAATCAGGTAGCAGACATGGACCCTCATCTAGGCAATCATTAAGAGATACGCCATTAACTCCCTTGGCAGAGGCATCGAAAACTGGCCTCACCTTGGTAGATACACTACTATCCCGCACTACAGGGCGATGAGGCATATAGTAAGTGGGATATGGGCTAACTAACTCTGAATTTGGTACCTCCTCTATGACCCCACTTTCCTCCATTTCTACCAAAGCCTTATTGTACTGCTTTTCTAACTTAGGATCTTGGGACAGTCTGTTAGTCTGTCGATCAGTGCGCTTCATAGCTAAGGCTTCATTATTCAATAACCTTGAACGATCAACATCTGATTTCCATGGTAATGCTACTGTATATCTATTGTCACTGAACTGAACGGATGCTGAGAATCTTTCAAGAATGTTATCAACAGGTGGCTTCTCAATAATTCTAATACCAACCGTTTCCAAATCCCAAAATTTATGCAATGCCTGTTCAGGTATGTCATTTAAACACAACAACTGTGAGGCACTGTAACCCTGATGACCTCCTTTGTTCACCCATGACCCCGAAAGGACCCAACCAAAATGTGTTTCTTGGGCGACAGGACCATTTGACATTCTGACCATGCCCTGTTTTACAAAGGACCAATAAAAATCCAAACCCACCAAAATATCTATGGTTACCTGTCTGTTATCCTCATAGTCATCTGCAAACTGCAAAGGACCCAAATTTTGCATGAACTCATGAGGAACCTTAGGGCGACTTAATTGAGCACAGATAACTGGAACCTCCACAGCTTGAAGTAAGCAACTACTACCCGTGCTACACTTGGACCCCTGTAACCCCACCTCATATACATTCCTCTCAGTCTCCCCACTGCCAACACTAACTCCAAATGATGAGTAGGAAAGGGACTCAGTTGACTTCCACTTTGGTCCCACCCTTTGAACTAGCTTAGATGAAATATAGGACCGGTCTGACCCACTATCAAACAGTAAAGTTGCCTCAACTGCCCCCTTTTCCCCAAACACCATTACCTTAGCTGTCTGTAACACTGTATACATATGAGACTTAGAATGCAATGAGACATTAACTGGTGAAATAACTGCTGCATTGTCTGGGGGACCTCTGGCCCTCTCACTAGGCATAGGCACCTGCGGCACAAATGGGGCAGATTCTGGTGTCAGATCACTACGTACAGATGACTGCTGTGGCTTGGCAACAGCAGCTTCACTATGTGTTGGTGGTTGGTTGATACCTGTATCTTTGGCGCCCCACTTACTTTTGCAACACATTTCATGATGTTTGCCCCTACAATATGAACACAAAGCTCTACATTTCTTAGCAAAATGATCACTACTCAAACATCGAAAACACAACTTAGCACGAGATATCGCTTGGTGCCGTTCGTTAACAGACAATCGCAATATATCCCAACATTTGCCACTTGAATGGCCTTTCCCACAAAAGCCGCAATGAGATTCTTTTGAAGCAGCTTGTAATGCTGACACAGTAGGTGGGGATTGATATCTGGTCTCCGAAGATGGGCTATCTCTACTAGCTGATGATACACCTCTGAAAACATCCGATCTCTCTCTACGCTGTAGTTCCCGTTTTAAGAATTGTAGGAGAAAATCAAGGTCACTTTCCTTCCCTTCACCTTCACGAGCCCACTCCATGCGTATGTCCTGAGGTAGACGACTAAGAATGACCGGCGTCAGGAAGAAACCATACTTTTCCCCACTTATCCCCAGGGATTCCAGACTACGTACATGGGCTAGCAACTCATCCTGCATGTTCCATAACACAGGAAGGGTGAGGCGTCCTTTTGACTGCGGTGGGGAGAGATTAAGTAAGGCTTGGATATGGGCAAATATTATCTTTTCCGGTTTACCGTAACGTTCTTTCAACAGATCACACGCAACACTGTAATGCTTAGCCGTTGGGGATAGGCCTTGGATGCACCTTTTTGCATCTCCTTCCAGCAGTGCCTGCAAATATGCGAATTTATTGACGGGTGGAATGTCTGAATTATGCACAACAGCCTCAAACTGATCCCAAAAGGCTTGCCATTCAACAATATTTCCGGCGAACTTGGGCAGCTGCAACTTTGGCAACCTTGTGGCACTTTTAGGATGACTAGGGACACTGTTAGCTTCTGCTCTAAGTGACACATGATCATGTTCCACCTCATTACCCTTCATGCCTGGATCTACTTGTGATAATGGTACAGTAGGCCTACTGGCTTTTGCCTGCTTCATTTTTTCCAACGCCAGGTAGGCTGTTTTCCTGATTTCTGTGACCTGTTCTCGATAATCAGCAGCTGAAGCTACCTCCTTGTCAATTTCAGCTAGATCAGTCAATGATTCTATTGTTGATTGAACTTCATCCACCTTTGCTAAGCGTTGATTAAAATTTGATAACGAGATTTCAATTTCTACTGACGTGACCCCTACTTTAGATATGGTACTGTCCAATTCCATGGCTGCCCGTGACAGCCAACCCTTCTCAGCCATTCTTGTTTCCTTAGCCTTTTCCATTGTTACTTCTGACTGAAGCCAAACTTTGGCTAGGCTATCAAGCTATTAATAGTGTTCCAGGCTGAGTTATAATGCTACAAAACACGAGTCACTGAAGACCTTTACGTGTAGACTGCTATCGATATGATTACCCTGCTCAGTACTTTATATTACAGTACTGTCACTAGTCCTGTATTAACACTGTTTGCGCTGGTTTACGCACTAACGTTAGGCCCAAGCCTAACGAATATAGGCCTATTTGCCATAGTCTATCTAGGCCACTTACACACAGTAACGTCGAACTGTCTCCCGTCAAGGAAATCTCAAGACCGTCCCGGGTTTCGGCACCATAATTTTCCGGATCCAACTGACAAACGCCGGAAACAATACAAACAAACAAAGTTCACCTGGTTCAACTAAACGATTTATTTCGCCGAGAGGTTTCCTTAAATAAAGTACAACGTTACTGTCACATTTTATTCCCCAACTGGGAATCTTTTCTTCCGATCTCGGTTCTTTTACATTCCAATCAAAAACATAGTACACATAGTTAGTGTCAACACACGAGCTAATTAGCATAATTCTCCCTGGAATCTTCCAGTACCTCAAAGTAATACATAGATGGCAGCAGACAACTAAATGGTTCCGCAACACGTACCCTTCAAGGTACTGCACGTATGTGGATTGAGGGCAAAATTTTTCCAGACCTTCCAAATTTAAGGGCCTCTTGTCTAGCCCGATTTAGTGAATCTTCCTCACATCATGCCTTAAGTAGGCAATTTTCAGACCTCAAATATGTTGAAGGAGATACCGCAGAACAATTTTTAGCCTCAATCAGAAAACTGGCTTTACTTCTGGGCTATACTGAACTTCAAGTGCGTGATAAGTTTCTGGCTGCTCTTCCTAGCGATTGTCAATCTGCAGTCTTAATGTCTACGGACCAAAATGCAGGCATAGACGCCCTTGTACAAAAGGCCCAGATATATTTAGATTTGAAGAATTCGTCTGCATCGAGCCCCACCCCTACAAAGGTTGCCTCTTCACAAGACACTGCCATGTCTACGCAGACAGATAATGTGTTAAATGCTAGCATTGCAGAATTATGCAATAAAATTGACGGTCTTCTAGATAGCCGCTCTCGTAGTTCTAATAGGCAGGCTAATAATAATGGTCAATCCTCTCGTCAGCGTTACAATTCGAGAGATACCAGACAACAAGGCCCCCGCCGTAGGCCACACACACAAGCGCGCTCCTACCAACCTAAGCCTAGGCCAAGATTTCAAGGGCTGTGTTTCTATTGTAATGTCCCAGGACACAAAGCAGCAAACTGTTTCCTGCGACAAGAACATTTAAGGGCTCAATACGGCCCCCAATTTCATTCATATCCGCCTAACGATAGGCAGTTTGGAAATCAAATTCCGTCGGCTTATAATAGCCCAAATTTTCACTAGGGAATGTCGGTGAGTGTACTCCTCACGCCAGGCGTTCCGGAAAAGAGGATTTACAAAATTATGCTGCGCCTAGTAATACGGCTTCATACTTGGGAAATGAGCCCGACGTTACTATTCAATTAGATGAAAAGAATTTTGTCAAGGCCCAGCTGCAAGACGGAAAGAATATTTTAATGTTGTTTGACTCTGGTGCAACACGGTCCATTTTATCCAAATCTGTCGTTAAGAACTCTCGTTATTTAAGTTCACTAAAGCCAAGTAAAGTTGAACCGATATCTTTTCGCCTAGGAAATGGTCAATTTTTGGTTGCTCATGAAACTTTGACATTTATTGTACATATTCAAGGTCATAGAGTTCAGTTGAATGCTTTTGTCACTGAAAATCTGACAGGCATAGATTTGCTTTTGGGTACAGATACTCTTAAACAACTTAATGGAGTTCTGGATTTCTCAAACAACTCCTTTAAGATTAAGCCAAGTGTGCAACGTTTTCGACCTACCAGTAAGGTTGTAATTTACCCAGGTCAATGCAAGTATATTAATGTGCAAAGTCGTGTACCATCTTACGTACGTAATACTGAAGTAATTCTTCAGCCAGCTGCATTTATCGCACATATGTGCCCTACTTCAATGATGGTCAAACTGCATAAAGGTAGAACGCGATTTATGTTGACAAATAATGGTACACGCCCATTTGTTGTGTCACCTAAGCAGAATGTAGCCTCCTTTGACTTGTCTGACATTGCATTAGTAACCCATGAACTTCATGAAGACTGGTATCATGAATGGTTGGAAGAAAGGCAATTCTCTAGGCAGTCTTTAGGGCATGTTAATACTGCAACATCGCAATCTTCTAGTGCTGGTTCTACCGAATATTCACAACGTGACCACGTTAGGCGTTATAATTTGCACCGTTACCCACATTTGAGGGAGGATGACCCCCTAGCTTCACTGACAGAGTCCGAAATTATTAGACAACAGGTCTCCTTAGATGAAAGTGCTCTAAATTCAAGGGAAAGGGAAGAATTTTACCAAATACTGGACAAAAACAAGGAAGTCTTTTCACTGTATGGCGAACTCTCAAGTTGCCCGAATTTTGAGGCAGATATATCATTAACCAATACGGAGCCTTTCTTCATTAGGCCCTACAGATTATCTCCAGATGATAAAGTTATTGTCTCAAGAGAATTAGATAAATTGGTAGATCTTGGAATATTGGCTGTTGGACACCAGTCATATACATCTCCGGTATTTTTGATTCCAAAAAAGGGCACAAATGAAAAACGTGTTGTAACAGACTTCCGTTTTCTGAACAGCAGAATTCATAGAATTAATCACCCCTTCCCACTCTTGAGTGAGACCTTACGTACTATTGGTAACTCTGAGGCAACAATTTTAAGCGTCTTAGATTTGAAATCTGCTTTCTTCTGTATTCCTTTGAGTAAACATGCACAACAGTACACAGGCATTGCTTCTTATAGTGGGGGTAAACATTACTACTATAAGCGTTTGCCTCAAGGCTTGAATCTCTCACCTGCAATATTTCAAGCTAAAATGAATGCAGTATTGTCACAGGTACCAAACTCAGATCAGTTTTGTATTTCAATGCATGACGATATTATTGTTTATAGTAAGGACAAGCCATCACATTCTAAGCACTTGTTAGCTCTTTTTACAGCATTAAAAGCGAATGGTTTGAAAATTTCTCCACGTAAATGTAGCTTATTTCGCTCCTCCGTTTCTTATATGGGGCATATTTTAACGGTACACAGTTGCGGTAAGGCTACTATCCAACCACTTACTGATAGGTGTGCTGCGATTCACAATACACCTGTACCACACAATGCAAAGGCAGCACGTAGATTTGTAGGTGCAGTTAATTATGTGTCAAATTTTTTTCCTCACATCCAGAAACATTTGAGACCTATACACAAGTTGAGTAGACAAAAACGTCAATTTAAGTGGACAGAGGAACATCAGAAAGCATTTGACACAATTCGTAATTTAATGTGTAATCCACCAGTTCTTCATCTGCCTAAACGAGGTCGTTTCACTCTGTATAGTGACACCTCAAGGGTTGCCACTGGTTCATATCTAACCCAGACAATTAATGGAAAGGAATATCTTTTGGGTTATTACTCTAAGGTACTGCCAGAAGCATGTACTCGATATAGTGTCACTGAGTTAGAGTTATTTGGTTTGCTCGTTAATATTAATGGCTTTGTTCACCTTCTCAAAAATGTTGAATTCGATGCATATGTGGATCATGCTGCACTTGTAGAAATTCTTACTTCAAAGCGAGAGCCCCCTACATCACGGCTCAGGAATTTGTTATTCAAGTTATCACAATTTACATTTAAGATTGGTTACAAGAAGGGTTCTGACCTTGCTTTAGCTGATTACCTTTCCAGAACGCCTCAAAATGGTGATTCAGAAATTGATAGGATACTTCCTCTTGCATTTTCTGCGGTATCTGAGCTTCTCCAAAATGACTCGGATGATAATGCTCTTCCAGTTTTGACCAGAGCTAAAGCTAAAGCATTGGGTGTTAAGGTACCAGATTTGTTCCCTGGGAGGAAAACTTCCCAACCCCCAGCAGACAGGAGTCGGAATGTGCAAACCCCTGCACAGAAAAGTGATGCTACTCCACGCCAAAGCGTGCCATCACCGGCTCCCCATCAGGCTCCAGTCCCCCTGCAGATGACCCCCCTCCCAGTGCAGCCATTACCTGTGCCACCACCCCCCCCCCATCTTGCACCATCGGCCCATGATGCCACGTCAAAATGTTATTCCACCGCAAGCTCCAAAAGAGCCACGTCTGGTAGATTTACACGAAGAGCGCCACAGGGACCCTCCTGATGAGTTGATCACTCCAAGCAGACCCCTTATTTCACATGTAAAGAATTTTCGGACGACACATATACCGAATCAAAGAGACATCCAACGTGTCATGCACAAAATTCAAAGTAAAATCATCCGAAATTACGATCTACCATTTGACGCAAAAGAATTGAAAATGCAACAGGAGACATGTCCTTATTTTAAGCCAGTCTACGATTTTCTGGCATATGATATTCTACCTCAAGATGTCAAGTCTGCTCGTACTATTCGTACCAGAGCTGAACAATACATTATGTGTGATGGTCTTTTGTTTAGATTGACTTTGCATAGAAAGCACAAGTCTAGGGTGGTACTACAATTAGCTATTCCTGATACAATGGTAGAAAAGATTCTTTCAAAATATCACGATGGTCTTCTCAGTTGTCATCAAGGTGTTATGAGGACATACCTCACCATAAGGCAACACTTCTTTATGAGAAACATGTTCCAAGTTGTAAGTAATTATGTCAAGGCTTGCCTTAAATGCCAGCAATTTAAACCCAAGCAAGATAAAATTAGGCAGTTCCATGCAAGAGTACCAGATTCATATAAACCTTTTGATAAGATTAGTTTGGATTTTAAAACTATGCCTACATCCAATGCAGGGTATAAACATTTAATGGTTGCATGTGACGAAATTACCAGATTTGTTATTTGTGTTCCTTTACAAACTCTTGATGCTCAAACCATTTGTGAGGCGATCTTACAAAAAATTGTAACTCTTTTTGGTCCTCCTTCCATGCTTATAACTGATGCAGCCAAGTCTCTCACTGGTAAATTAGTCGAATTGTTGTGTTCTGCACTGAATATAGGCAAGAAAGTCATCAGTGTCTGCAATCATGGCAGCCTCCAAGTCGAAAGGCACATCCAGACACTTTCAAAATTTCTGAAGGTCAACCTCAATCAATTTGGTACTGATTGGGTAAGATATGTTTCCACTACGACCTATGCGTACAACACATTCTCCTCCCCCCACTTGGGAGACCACAGTCCCTTTGAGTTAGTCTATGGTCGTAAGCCACGTGACCTCACAAATTTGACCTTCAATCCAATGGAAGAACTTTCGCATTCATACAGTGAGTACGTTGATCTTCTGAAGAAAAGGTTTGAACACTTGTCTCAAACCATGCTTACACTTCAAAGCATAATCTGGATAAGCAAAATGCTAAGATCACGAATAAGCTAGAGAAGAGCCCCATCTATTCAGTAGGACAGCTTGTCTACTTGTACAAGCCAACGAGCTCTTCGCTTACTGCAAATTCTCGTAAAATTGTTGCAGAATGGGTTGGACCATTGGTCATACATGAAATTCTTGATCGCACTCATTATCTTCTTCAGACATTACAAGGTGATGTTTTGCAAGATGTATTTAATTTCAACAGGCTTAAACCATGTTTTGTACGTGCATCAAATGAAAGTAAACCTATTACAAGTGTGGATAAACTTAAAGCAGCATGTAATGAGAATGTACATGTAAGTGTGGGCAAGAATTTTCCCAATGTTCAGTTTCAAGATGAAACGGGCAATGTTTTGCCTCAGGTTACATGCAAAAGATATTTTTGCAATTTATCATGTTGAGCCAATCGATGCCTCTATGTGCCTGGAAAACGTTAAGCCCAATCATAATTTGGCTGCTACAGTGCCTTTAAGTGAACACCAAGTAAAATTACAATTTCGAAAATTAGCACATGCTCCTCGTAGCACGATGGAAATTTGCCGTGCACGCTTTCATAGGGGAAATTTACAGATTTTGTTGAGCATGCAATTTACAGGAACAGAGAAACCTTTTAAATTTTGGTGGAATGCTCATCAATATTCGGACACTACCGAAATTTTAGAACTCTTGTTAGACGCGCGTGTCCCGATCACAGGTGGTCCTGATAAATTTGTGCAACAATTATTCCAGTAACAGGCAGGCATCGATTCTACGATTTCTATCCACGTATGTGTTGCTTTTCAAACAATCTTCATTGCATATTGTATTTTATCATGATCACGTGGTTCCTTTTAGTCCTGTTGTATACATTTTTGAGATAACATCAATGCATCGCCTCATGTTATCTTTGTTCAATGAATTTTCATTTGCTGCTACCTTTAACCTTTGTTACTTGCGGTGAAGTCGTCTTCATCACGTCATACAATGTAAGTGAATATTTACTGTCAATCAAATGTGTAAGACAGGAGTGTTATGTCATTGTGGATTCGGCAGAGCGTTTACCCGGTTTAGTAGAATCTACCTGGAACAGTAGCAACACTGGTTTCCACACAGAAAATGCGTATCACAAATGAACTTTTGTTGAACCTGACAGTATTTCATTGCTTGCTCACAGTCGCTATGAGTCATATTACTTTACCTTTATCATTCGTGTTCAACATTTCTAGGACGGCAACGTTCATTGAAATTTGGTTTGTACATCATTTAACAACAGGCAAAATGTATTCACATTTCAATGTTGTTTGTAAATCCTAAGCTTAACTTTAAGTATTTTTGGAAATGGTCTTGCAGTCAGCTGTACTCTGTTCAAGTCATATCGTAGGTAGAATTTCCTGGTTTCTCCTCACCAGATGTTATAATTCTGAGTACACCTACATGTTCTTGTTTCAGTTACACTGCTCAATGTAACTTCTTAACAGTAAAGAAGTCCATTTACTTTCAGAGGGTACCATTTATCCTTTGCTCATGTTGTCACTTTACTCAAGTGTCATTTTTTGTCCTTTACTTCTTCGTATTCCTAGTGTAAATACGTACAGTTTTGCCTTGAGAAAACGTTGATTCAAATGTATGATTACGCCGTGCATACTTCACTTGAGCTATTTCATTTAGTTGTGGGACCCACCTTCCTTCCTTCCTTTTATTGTCTCGTACTCACTCATCATGTTGTATTTATCATTTGTATCTTACTTGTAGAGAAAACATTTCTCGTGATGTCCTATCACCTTTAAGAGTAAAATTTTTTCAAACTGCGTTCTCAAAATTTTAAAAATGCAAAGGGGATGTCAGATAGTATTTAGTTCATGCTATCCTTTTCCAAGTAATTTACAAGGTACGCCACGCAGACTTGTTTATCTCACAAGATTTAGTTATTCCCACGCTTCTAGCACACCTGGCAGTCATTTCGGTTTCCTGTCACGTGTTTTGGTGTACGTGACTACTTCCACGTCTCATACCACGCCGGAAGGTCCCCATCCCATATTTTGTAGCTGTGGCCAATTTCACTTTCTGTGGCCTCCTCATTGGTCATACAGTACCGACACATTAATTAATATTTATTTGCTTGAGTGCGTGTTAACTTATAGCCAATCAGGAGACTTCATTTTAGTTCCTGGATCTTCCCACAACCCTCGTGGCTTGGAAGCACGAGAAGGGCTCCCAGCCCGCAAGCTCTCACTCGTGCTGCAGACCTTGAAACGTAAACAACATGCAGAGTCACTTTGTACATAAATAATTATTCTTTTGGCCGGCCTTTTTTCTGATCAACTTTAATCATCTTTTTTTGGAATGGAAATAAATCAACAATCACCTGGAAATCAACGTTATTTGAACTGTCTGTAATTTTCTGTCTGGAGTTACACCCCAAGATCCCCGTACAAAGCCTTCGCAGGAGCGATTGGCCCATTATCCCACACTAGGTAACATAATTCTAATTGTGAATCAGATACACGTACGAAATTTAACACGAAAAACTTTCAGCAAGACATTTCAGAGTTATTTTTGAACACAGTGGGCAATTTACGAACGTAAGCACATCCATTATGTACCCATATGGCCTATGACCTGAAGCCACTGTGCATGCGCAGTGATAACTCTGAACTGGCTGATTATGGGTTCTCACGACCATATCAAGAACATAAAATAGTTTCAGCTTTACTAGCTCAACTTTACGAATAGATCATTGTCGTACTGTAAATCATCAAACTGATGTGTTTAACATTTTCCGCTAAAAGCATTTTGACTATTTTCTAAAGTCGTTGCTTTGATGAAAGATGAGAATGAATTTTAAAAAGAGAGTAAATACGAATAATCTTCAACAGGAGAATGGACGAAAAGCATATTAGTCATATCAAAAATTAAAACCTTAGCCATGAGTAATTGTCCGCATATATCTCCAAGTCCATTGACCCAAAGCATCCTTGAAAGACATGTTTGGATGTGGTTGTGGCAGACTAAGTAAACGACTGTTCAAACAACAATTTTATCACTTTAATTGACTTACTCTTGAATACTGTTGTCTCTATTCTGATGATAAAGTTTCAAAATGCTTTAGTTCTTCGTGACTTTTGTAGAAATGGTTAAGGGTTGCGTCTTTGTTTTGCAATTTTGAAATTTGGGGCTCACAGAGCCTACATTATTTCAAAATAGGTGAAGATGAAACACATGTTAACCCCTGAGCAACATCTTTTATGGGTATTGGTCTTTATTTTGCACCCCTTCCCCATATTTCCATTTTTTGATGGTTGACGCCCATAAGGCATGGGGTACCCCATTTTCTCAGTCAACAATTCTTTGGGATGTCATCTTGCTTACAAATCCTAACTGCGAAAAGGAAGGGAACAAATAATTGAAATGACAAAGGAAGTTAAATATACTTAGTAATTTAATAAAATGTATTAAGAAATAATTTGCCCATATCGGTACTAGGTTGGTATAATTGACTGTAGAAATTGGGTAGAGGTATCATTGACAAAGTGCCACGTGACCCCTGCTATGGTTAATACTTGCTACCCACTACTCCATTGCATCAAATAGACCCATGCAACAATTCAGGGTCTACCGGGCAGAAGATCACCTCCCGAACAATCCGCACAAGAGCACTTCATACTTCAAGGAATATATTTTTTCAGGAGTAACTTATATTCCTCTACGTTTTACACAGAAGATGATTAAATTTTTGCTTGTATTTGCACAGCACGCAAGCACTGATTTTCAGAATATATCTCTCAATTACGTTAGCAGTCAAAGGAAACTCGATCAAAATAAGTTTTGCATGCTGTTTCTGTTTAAAAGCTTGACCGCCTTAAAAAGGGCGATGGGATCATTGTAACGTACTGAAAGATTCTAAAACAACATGTATTTACACATTCAGCCAGTGACCACGAGGTATATGATGAGACCTGCTACTCCAACATTGTAAAGAAGCCTCCACTGACGGTTTTAAAGCCATCCTCTCAGTGACAGATGTTAATCATCTACAAATGCAAGAGCTTGTTCAATCATAATCTGAGTAGATCACCTAGGTGGGGATTATTTGCTCAAGAATCTGCTAGCATAGGGGTTACTTAGTTATTAATGTAAGAATAGATGTGAATAACTTTCTACAGCAGTTTTCAGTATACCCCTGAGTAGATCACCCAAGAAAGGAGCTACTTAAAGGAACGGTATAAATTATTATTTAAAATAGGTTGTAAAATTGTGATTGTGTCTGCCTTTTCATCCAACAACCAATGTCATTGTTAAAGGTCCGGTGACATGAAAATAACATAGATAGATGTTTGGTGTAAAGTATTAAAACACCTAGAAAATAGCCACAATTCCCATCAAAATCCATCAAAACTTGACCATTTTACAGGGTAATTTCTATTTCACACTTTTATCATGAATAAACATGAGCTACATATGCAAATTTGTGATGTCGCGATACTAGGACTAGCCAAACATGGCTAATTTTATCCTTTGTTTTTTCAACCTTCATTTCAAGGACAGTTGTTACATTAGTATGTCCTGAGGAATTTATTTTGAAAGTTAAAATTGTGTTTTTGAAAAATATATGTATTACTCACCAAACTGTAAACCATCTGATGGGTAATTAAGAGATAATTAATATAGGGGTAACAAAATCAATGCCAACCCTTTGCAACAATACACATCGTCAGTTTTGCATAGGCAATGAGTAACTTCAGAAAATTTCAAAATTTGAAGAGTTATATCTTGAGAACCATAAGAGATTTCGAAATAATATCTATGAATCTTTCCTTGGACAATCTTACTCTTTAACTGCCAAGTCAAATCAGGCCCTTTTGCTGGCATGTCACCAGAACTTTAAGAGATGTAGTTGCTTCATTTGTACGATCACAGTTCTGTATATCCAACTAAGCCATCGGAGGCTTAGACTCCTAAATTCCTAGCACAATTCGGGCCTTGAACCGATTTTAAAGTATAGTATAACTGTATTGGCACAACATTCAGCTAAAAATAACATTAGCGAGAATGTTTTGATATAGTACAATATCCGTCAAAATTATACCTATGACTGTATGAGATGGGACACGGTTATGCAAACAGAAACACTGAATAGCCAGTGCAGTCTATAGCGTAAAAGGCAATGACCACAGGCAGACTAAGGTATATACCGTGAACGTTTCTTGCTTCGGCTGATAAAACACGACTGCATATCCTTTCAACTGAGAATTGTAGTTCTACTCTATCCGAAATTACGTAATGAGAATTTTCCTGTTCATTCTTCTCGATTTTTGGTTAAAGAGAAAACCTCCAATTTTGTGATCAAATCAAATCTTTCATTTATATGTTTAAGCTTCATGTTAGTTTTAAAAGCTAATGATACTGGAAGGAAAGTTTCATTGACTGGATAGGTGTTTTGCAGTAGCTTGCCAACTACTGTTCAAATGGTTGTCAAACGACTTTCGCTGGATACGTGTTGACATAAAATGCAACAGATGTCTTTTCAACATTACCAGCTGTATGCAGCTGGCAGTTTCGAAACAGTAAAATGTGTCTACAAGCAGACAAGAATTTTCCCACCCCAAGGTAGTTCCCAAACTCTTAAAACAGTATTAATTTTTTTTCTAAAACCGTTAATGACGCCATATTGTAAAAAGGCTAACCAAATGCTAAAAAAGCTAACCATACGTGCCAAATTCACAGCGTTCTTTGTTTACACTTGTAACATTGCTAAAAGGAACAGTGTGTAATTTGTGACCATGTTTAGATTTTACGTGTTTACAAAAAGTGGAAATAGCACTTATAGCTAAAGAAGTTCTCACAGCATACGACATTCTTCTGTCTCTCTTACGAAAAATTGTTTGAACATCATGCCTGAGAGTGTGTTGTCTAGCGTTTGCGTCATTTAAATTAAATTATGCCAAAGTTTATTAGAGTTGTGTTATGTCAATTGTCCACAAAGCCACAAAGCGTTGGAAACGTCAACTATTCAAAGCCATGTAAGCATCAAAAGCCAAACTATGTTTGCAACAATAAAAAGGCTATTTCCTATAATATCGTGAAAAGAGACGTATTGTTTGTTACGTCCTTATCTACAATATCCAAGCATCCACGTTTCAATTGATAATAGGAATGAAAGAGAGAGCAGAAACTACTTACCCCACTCTTTTCCATATGAGACTAAAATGAAAAGAGGAGAGGCATTCTATCTCAAGTACGCACCACTTTGTTTTTATACCTATACAGGGGCGGCGATCTGTTGAAAGTATTGGGGGCACCTGCTTGAGTGAACACTTTGCGCCTCCAGCCAGTGCGTACAGGGGACCTCCGTAGGTCCCCTGTTGGGGTACAGGGGCGAAGCCACTGGAAGCCAAGCGATTTGGTGCATTCTAGAGGACACAGAAGACATATTTCTGATCTAAAGTTCTTCGCAGCTGCCATTAATAGGATAATATTGCAATTATTTATATCGAAAATGTGTCTAACAACATTTACTTTTTCTGCATACCTCTAAATATTGGATTGGACATTTGATATTATGTCTCCCCTCTAAATATGTTGAGGAGACATGTACCCCCCTGTCCCCCGTGATCACCGATATACCAAATTACCAAATCGTATTTTCAAGTTCTCGCACTATAAGAGGCCAATACGCTCAACATATAGAGCTTTACCTAAAAATACTATATAATGTGACGTTCATCTACCCTATAAAAAGTGCACTCTAAAAACGATCGTTTCAAATTTGAATCGACCGGTATCGGCGGTACAAGTAACCATAATCTGATTAGATATTTCACTACAGTAGATTTGATTCAAAATTAAATCACATTAGTTTAGTTTTGCACCACATTTGGTCAAATACTTGAATAGATTCCGATTAGTTGCTCCTCCCGACCCCAGTATGCTAAACTTTGACCCAACCGTGTTTACCGTATATTAAAAAATGCATTAGCGAGTATTGTTCACCAATTTGGATGCACACCTGATCATTATTTTTGCGGGTACAAATTGATTGTTGGCCAGTGTTGTATTAAAAAAGCTTGCCTACTTAAATATGTATATGAGTGAACTGATAAAACATAACACGACAAGAAATGCAAAAGTCATCATGTGGTAATAAATGCAATGAAACATTAAAACATTTTATAAATGTAATCAGAAATGGCGATGAATATTCAACATATTTTACAATAAAATTTAGTCTAAAGGAAAGATGCTGTGTTTGTTAGATATCATAACTCCTCAATTATAACTAAAAAGATCCTGGCGAGTTTTGCCAATGACGAGATATTTTGCAATTTTTTACGGATATTTTGACATCAGAGGAATATCACACGTTGGTCACCTGTCTGTCACATTTTCATCAAAGCATATCTCGAATCAATCACTTTACAATTATGCTAGGCAGCATTTATTAGAGAATTAAGAAAGTACGATGACTTCTATAAGGTGCAAAAATAAAAACACCATTTAAGTTGTTTGAAACGGTAAGAGCCCTTCTCACTAAAATTAGTATACTTAGTTGAGAAGTAAGTAAAATTGAAATTGAAACAAAAATGAAATAAGGACCATGCAATACGACACAAACGAATAACAGTAATGATATGGATTGCAACATTTGTGCCGACTTATTCTAGGAAATGTTTCCTTTTCGAAAACGAATTACGAGTTTGCTGTTAAGTTCTTTATTCAAGTTTTTGTAAAATTTTGCAATTTTGTTTGTGCGTAGCAAGAAAGATAGCGTTGAGTTTTTCTCGTGTAAAGGGGTTAAACGGCATTTGTTCAGGTTTAAAATTACTAAAATTTTGCAATTTTGTTTGTGCGTAGCAAGAAAGACAGCGTTGAGTTTTTCTCGTGTAAAGGGGTTAAACGGCATTTGTTCAGGTTTAAAATTACTATCAGTTATTTGAGAAAGCATAATTATGTTATTATCCTGAAAACTGAGAAAACAAAGCCAAATCAATTTCTCTTACCTTTACAGAGAACCCCAACTGCATTCCCTTGATTGCAATTTTTCTCTTCAATTTTGGATAATTGTTACACTCCTGAAGAAATGACTCATTTCCATTGCAGTGAAATTGGTCGACCACACAAATCCCGGTCCCTTACCAAAAAATGATTTTGTAAATGTCACGTCCGCAGCCGCAAATCCAAGTTGTCTGCAAACCACATCGCTATTATTTAACGTCCATCGATCGTCACACATCGTTCCCCATTCTCCATGGAAACGGACTTCGATACGTCCCGAAGAGTTTGAAAATCCATCCACCAGACGTATGCCTTGCACGACAATTTCTGTATCAACTAAAATAAATACATTTGATCATGTTTATAATAGATTGCACCCGATCATGCACTTCTCCAGATATCTATCGTAATTATGTCAAAAATGAATTTGCTAAGAAACAAAATGTTCCATACATTCTGGAAAATGCCAGCTAGACCTCATTATGGTTTCAAAAGACTTCACCATCTCATCACAAGACAAGTAAATGAAATCACTAATGGTGTGAACGTCACCTCCTGATGTCCAAAATAAGTAGGTTAAAAATTCCGCACTGTCAATTTCAAGAAAAGGAAGGAGTTCTGCCATGATTGTATTTTGAATATTTCGAGGCGTATTCAAATGTGGTGCTTAGTGTTTATAAAACCTCTGGTCTACTAAGTCTACTTGATGTTAAAAGTACAGACGCATGTGATTCAATTCCGAAGTATTTGTTAGCCAAAATCACAAGTCCATGGACATCGTGAGAGTAGATATGAGTGCATCACCTTCTAGTCTTGGTCAAAGCGACATAGTCGCTCTTCCTTACTTCTTACTATGTACAGCAATAAAGCTTTCTAAAATTGACTGGCGCCAGTTTCAGCTATTTGCTGTTACTGTCAACGCTTCCAGATGAAATATACATATATATATATATATATATATCTATATATATATATATATATATATATATATATATATATATATATATATATATATATATATATATATATATATATATATATATATATATATATATATATATATATATATATATATATATATATATATATATATATATATATATATAATGATTTTGATTCTTATAGCTCTCTCTCTCTCTCTCTCTCTCTCTCTCTCTCTCTATATATATATATATATATATATATATTGCCTAAATAAAATAATGTTCATTTGGTGGTCATTTTTGTCACCAAATTTGTAAAAGACTTCGGTGATCTAATAGTGTTTTGCCACAAAGTTTTGTAACGCAGCCCAACAACCTGTCGCTTCGCTTTGGTCAGATCAGAACGTTTCATTATGGTCCATGCGTTCTCAAAGGGAATTGAAACCCTGTTGTTAATTGAGAAGAAGAGAAAGGGTTGGATGACAAACGCTCTAGATTATACTAGGAATCTAATCCGACGAGCAGACTTGTCTACTTTCTGTCATTTTGACGGTTATACATGATCATATTTACAGGCTGGCACTGTTGCGTTAATATTTGTACCCGCGAGGAAAATTCCTCGTGGCAATAGAGCATGATCATATCACCATGGAGAATGAAATATGATGAGATCCCACAAGAACAAAAAAGTGAAATTTGAAAAAAAAAAAAACTTCAGTGAAGTCAATGCTGTACGGCTCGTGCGACTCATTGATCCTCTCTGGTTACAGGCCATGTCATCGTATTTATATCTACCTGCAGTTAAGTGCTCTGAAACACTTCTCATTCCCCCTCTGACCGAACTATCTAGCCCAGTCACTGAAAATGTCCATCCTGTATGAATTAAAACAGAATAAATCGGGAATCCAACACAAGCTCTAACGGGTGGTTAGTGTGAGCGGCAGTCTAGACAATAATGTCAGCAATGCACAATCTCGAATATCCCATCTGTCTCAATATTCAAGGCAATTGACAGACATTACGAAAAGTGGTACCTTAATATCAGTTCCTACAACTATCATATACTGCAGGTAGTCCCCGCTTTAAGCTTACCTAAGGAGAGAAGCTTATTTTGCTACTTGATCTCAGACCAAAGTTTGATACCTTGGATCATGCAAAACTGCTTGTCATATTGGAGCAAATGTTTCTTCGTAGAATTGGTTTGCTTCTTGTATAAGCTGTCGATTGCAATGTGTTTGTGTAAACGGGAGACCATCCAAAACTAGGTCCATTCGCTCTGGGGTCCACAGGTACCTACCTGTCCTTGGCTCTGCACGACTCTCAGTATACACGCGACCCCTGAAAGACACCTTTCAACTTTATGGCAGCTATTATACTACTGGTATGCCGATGGTGTGCAGTTGTTCATAACTTATGATTCAGCCAACCCGTTGAGCTGCGCAAAACCAGTGGAGCGAACTGCAAGATTGCATCGTGCATGTTAGTCACTGGATGTCAACAAAAGATATCAGTCAGAAACTAACCAAAGATAAACCTGAGCTCTTAAACTTAATCCCAGTGTCTTAACAAACATGAAGTGTCGTTAGTACCTCAAAACGGAAGCCTGTCCGAGTGTTCCCCAGAGCCTAAATTGTTGTGTCATGGATGGATTATCGCTGTCGTTTGTTGTCCAGAGCTTCAAAGTAACAACTTCAACAATTGCAGCGGGTGCAACGCAGAGCAGTAGCGGCATTTTAAGAACTGATCGTAGTGACCATATTCTATTGTTCTAGATACTCTACTCAGGTTCAAGTTTATTAAAGTTTTAAGTGTACTTAAGTCCAGTAAAAATACGCGAAAACACAAAATTATCAATAAGATGTTAAAAAACGAAGTTAAGAGTTACATTGAAAATACCATCTCAATGTTACCTCAGAATAACATTTAGAATGCTGACAAACATGTACAAGTGACTGCATAAACTTTTAAGGGGTTTCCTTTAAGAACCCATTCACGTCTATGTACCCCTTTTCAGTCTCAGATCATTCTCTGAAACAGCCTTTCTCGCCCCTACAAGCTACAGCCAACAGGTGGTTAGGGGACAACCGTCTGGTGGGACTTGAAGACTACCGCAAAAATAGGTAGATTTTTAAGAGAGTGTAGATCCCATCTCAACCAGATGAGAGTAGTACATGTTGCTTAGTGTTGTAACCTATCTCATATGTTTCAGTTATACATATAAGTGAAACTTCATATTTCTCTTAGTAGTGAAAGGACGTCTTCTATAAAATCTAACTACCAAACGTGGGGGCCGGCCGGTCGAGTTACAAAAGATTGTGAAACTCTGCATTAAAACATCCTTTTCGACCCCGTGACCGTCTGCTAATCATTTTGGCGATAAACCTTTCGTGTAAATGTTGTAGGTCGTTAAAACAAGCAACCATAAGAAATAAAGAACCTCTCCGATATCAGTGTTCTTCATATCAGTATTAAAAGTATTTTACTACGAATAAATCTACATTTAGTGGTTATTGCGTTTTTGGTTTTCTTTGATAAGCGCATTGAACCCTGGGATTTTACGATATAAAAGCATCGGTGTAATAATAAGCCACTAGATGTTTGTCAACATGTACCGATCTTTGTTGTGCCATTTGTTGTTCGTTTTCGAAACATCAGTTTGCCTCTCTTGAGACACAACTCTGTGTCAGTAATTCCCTGTGAACCTACTTAAGCAGGAATATGCAGTGGAAATTGCTCTTATGTAACTTACATGTACTCATTTTAGAGTTAATGAACGACGAAAATCGTAAATACAAATCTCTACTTCCTGTAGTCTGTCTCGGACAAGGTAAGAAATTCAAAAAGGTATATGAAACCGTGAAGCAAGGTTAGGTAGTGTTATATCTAATTCGCAACTAACTAACCATCTAATATAAGGCTCTCCATATATGCCTTGTGTACCAGTGTGTGGCTGTTTTTAGTGAGCTTCTGCGATTTTGATTGAAAACAATTTATCATTGTAAAGTCAAATGTATTTAAGTATCGGGGGAAGTATTCACCTACGATCTAGCTTCAAGGTGAAATACGGTAAGGTATTGTAATTTCATGGTTCACTAAAGTTATGTAACCATTATTGTAGACGAAGTTGTCTCAAAACTAATTTTACCGCCACAGAGCACACCAACATACTGTCGGTGATTGCATTCCGGCTGTCTCAATATTTGGTGTTTGCACTCCAATAGGTTTGATTCACTTCCACTGCAACGTACATTTCTTAGCCAAATAACTCCAGATCCACGTCCGAAAAATACATTCGTATATGTCACTACCGCAGCAGGGTACCCAAGTTGTCTACATACAACGTAGGCGTTAACCATGTTCCAGTTGTCATTACAAACGGTTCCCCATTCTCCATTGAAAACAACCTCTATTCGACCAGAGGAGTTTGAAAGTCCATTCACTAGACATATATTCCGTATGTCATTTTCTGTTTCAATTAAAGTATAAAGACACATTCGCAGACATAATCTTTCCTTTTTGTTTTAAATTGCATGATGTTTACCTTATACTAAGTGCTGTACAAAGATCTAAGCATAATCGTACATTTCGGGAAGAAGTTGCTTAAGACATAACTATGTAACTATTGTATTGAAGACAACGATCATTGTCATTCTTTGTAAAAATGAAATGCTGAGAAATGTAGATACTACCTTTTTCCATTTTCTTTCCTTTTTCTAAAACCATTCAGAGTTCATCAAAATTTTGTTATAAACAAGGTAAAACTTTTTGTGAGCTGAAACAGAACATCATACTACCTTTACAGAGCACCCCGACATCCTCTTCATGAGTGCATTCTTGCTGTCCTAATTTTTCGTGTCTGCATTCCAGAAGTCTAGATTCATTCCCTTGGCAACTGACACTGGTTAACCAAACGAAGCCAGATCTTTCACCGAAATATGTGTCCTTATATGACTCTATCGCAGCCGGATATCCGAGCTGTCTGCATACAACATCGGCATCAACTAAGTCCCATCCATCATTACACACTGTTCCCCACTCTCCGTTGAAGAATACCTCAACTCTTCCAGAGAAGTTTGTTATTCCGTCCACTAGACGTTCTTTTCCTCCACTGTAAAGAAAAGACCATATTTTTAATTCAAAAAGGGACGTTAAAGCTTCTTAAAGTAGCTATCAATCAACGAATATGTTTAAAAGAATACTATGAAACATCTGTCCTTTACGCACTACACTTAGGCTATCTCGTGGAGTCATTTTGAATGGGTGCAAGACGTATCGGGTTACTTATGTCACAGTCCCCTTAAAGCCGCTTTGTGTAGTGTAATCATCGAATAATCTATTAAATGTAAGATTTCGTTATAGTGAACTGTGTTGCTAAAATAATGACTCATCACTATTAATTGAAAGGGTCATACAAAAAACAAGGGTAACCTTGTGACTACCCATTAGTCATTAAGAAGTGCAAGTGCTGCTCATCAACCACGTAGCGTTACAAAAAGATTTTTAGACTACGACCAGCTACTTTGTGGGGGAAGTGGTTAAAAATGATATGTCGGGCTACTCAATAACTTCTCTGTGTAAGTGGTAAAAATGACCCATCAACCACTAAAATTTGTAAAAAACCAATTTTTCAAATTACTCATCAACCCCTAAATGCACTGTTAAAAATTTCTGTAAATTAACAGACCGTTTTTACAGTACTTTTGTGTGTGTGTTTTTTTTTTTGCATAGGCCTAAGTGAACAGTTATTTAACTAACATATATGTCTTTAACATAAAAAATCAAGTAAACAATATAAAGGATTGGCTTTTAAAAAAAAAAACATTTTCAGTCTTTAAAACTTTCCGTCTCGTAAACATGTTTGTAAATTTACCGCTCATTATGACGTATGAAACATTAAACTTAAATGGGCGGAGTTTCATGCCGCAAATCCTTTAATGCTGATTTGGCTCTCAAATACCAGCAATCCCTGGATATCCCAAACCAGTCTATGTTTGGTCTTCCACCTTGAGCATGCAAAAGTGCCAGACAGAATCTTTTTGTCTTTGGACTTAATTCAGTAGTTCCAGTCACACAAATGGTTATGTGTGTGCTTCTATGACCAATCACTTGTGTTTGCATGGAGGGAACATAGCAAACAGGAAATTGGCAAGGCTTATAAACTCCTTGGTAATTTATTACAAGATATATCTTACAAGAAGGTGTGAGCAAGCATCCAAACCATGAAAATGCCTCATGATATTTTTGTTCATATTTTCTGTCACAAAAATTGCTTCTTCATTACTTCATGTTTTTTGTTTTTTATCATGAATTGTATAACTAATTATTTACTTTGCTTGAAAATGTTTACAACTGGTATATTGGTATTGTTTGTAATATTTATTTCCTAAACGATGATTACATTATTTGAGAATTTTGGTTATGCCTCACTTATAAAGAAAAATCGGTTTACATAAGCACTATCGTAATAAACAGAATTGTCACTTTTGGGCAACTGTCTTCTCGGCCTTAAGGGTAAGATCATGTTTAGAAATGTAGAAGTCTACAAGCTGAGAGGATGGTCACGTGCCTCTTTATGGAATGGATTTTAATTTTTACATAATTTCCTCTAAATTCATCTAGATTTACATGTAATCTCAGTCTGTTAATTTTAACATAAGAAATCTTTAAACTGTACACAAAAGTCGTAAAATTAAACAGAACATTTTAGTAGTTTGACTGTACAGCAATTGTTTGGAAAGTCTACTACCAAAGAATATCTGCAAATTACCAGATCTATTTTAACGGTGTGGGGTAAGTGATACGGTTTTCTATCAGACTACTCATCAGTTACTTAATAGTGCAATTGATACAAATGACTTGTCAGACTCTATATCACCCACTAGATGGTGTGAGTGTTAAAACACGATTTTTCAGACTACTCATCAGCTACTAAATGGTGCAAGTGGTTAAGAAGACTTGTCAGACTACTTATCAGCTAAAACGTGGTGTACTTTCAACACTTTAATTGGTTTCACGGGAATAACATAAACCAAGCCTCATTACGGGCTTACCTGTTTTAATTTAAAAGCTTTGAGATCCTTATTTCTTTGAATCGTTTCTGCAAATATTACTAGATATTATTAATTTTCAAAGGTAAAAAATACCAAAAAATGAAAACATTCTTAAGACACTGTTTTAAATGCCGAGTTTGCAACATTTACTCTCACTTAAATAAGATCAAACTCACTGTAATGCATTTTCATGTTTACCTTTGCAAAGTACTCCTGCGTCATCCAAATGTGTACACAAGGAAAAGTTCTGTTGGTAGGAGGTTTTTATATCACGATAAGCGTCAAAATCATCACTGCTACATTTCGAAACGGAAGACTCATTTCCATTGCACTGAACATTTCTCCATATATGTCCAGAGCCTTCTCCAAAGGTTCCTCCACCGTAAATGTTTACTGCAGAAGAGAATCCAAGCTGTCTGCATACCACACTAGCATCATTCAGGTCCCATCCTACATCGCAAATGGTGGTCAACGATCCACTATACATCATGTCTACTCTACCAGAAGAGTGGGAAAGTCCTTCCGCTAAAAGTATTCCATGGAAACCTTCCCCTGTAGATTTAAATTGTTACTATTTTTAATACCATGTATTTTTCTCCGTAATCAGTAATACGGCATGATGACTAGGTGCTACCAAACAATAGACTTTAGGGACTTAATTACTTAGAGACTTTAACGGACCTCAAAAGGAAGCAAATTTGATTTAATTTGTAAATAGTACAAAGTGCAGCTTTTAATGCCTAAGTCTGAAATTACAACATAATGTGTCCTTAAGGTTTAGAGAGAAATCCAATTGGCTCAGCTTTCGTCTTAAAATGACAATTTGTACTGAGATAAAGATACGTTGAAGTCAATTCATAAACTGTAGGACGATAGACTGATCAAATAATTCCAACTTTTACTATTCAAATTACCATACTAAATATTCTTTCTTTTCCCTTTAGTCGCAACAGCTCCTCCCAACAAGTGATCTTATCGTAACTCATAACAACATTTTGATTCCAAAATGAAAAGGCTTGTCTATGGTGAGCTGTCTTAAATATCATCACAAATGATTGCACATTGGAATAATTTATATTAAGCGAATAAATTTCAGCTTTACAAGGTAGACTCCTTAGGGTGGACGTGGAAGAAATATCTTTGTGTATATACGTCAATGTATACAAAAGAGTCCATTTTGCAGATTGCAGATTCGAAATATGGCAGACGTACATTGAAGGGCCGTATACGGACCATTCAAATGCTTTTATCAATTTACATGGTGCTCACGTTTCTGCATAATTTACCTTTGCAGCAAACAGATATACTCCCATCGCTGCAGTTACTTCGACTGGGTCCATCGTGCTCACACAATGACACAGATAACTCGCTTCCGCTGCAGTTAACGTTCGTCATCCAAGCAATATTAGAACTTCGAACAAACGATTTGTTGGTGGTGGTTATGGCGTCGCTGAATCCAAGTTGTTTGCATACTACTGAAGCATCGACCAGACTCCAGTTGTCATCACTACAGATTGTTCCCCATTCTCCATTGTAAAATATTTCTATGACAATGCAGTTGCTTGTCTCATTATTCAGACGGATTCCTTGTATACCATACCCTGCATTTGATTCAAAAGATTTAAGTCTTTTAAAATGTCTCCATCAAAACAGAGATTCACATTCACAAAGCTATTAAAATATAGACTGCCTCTGAAATGGGGCAACCCCACCATGGAATCAAAACTAAACACTTCGTCATTTTCAACTTCATATACAGAAGATTTTCATGTAATTTCGAAAGGGTTATCATTAACATATGAGCACATAAAAGGGAAGGACTTTATAAAAGCATGACATTCAGGCATATGGAAAATATCCTCGTAGCTGAGAAAATCTATGGATTATTGTTTTGTTTCTCCTCAAGCCAATCCTTTGTAGTAACCGTCATTTCCATTTGATTTTTCAATTCCCCACCATTGACTTTACGGCAAGGTTGCGCATCGTATACCATGGTGAAAAGTGTCTTGGCTATGATATCAAATCGGTTCTAGATAGCCGATCTTTACTTGATAAAGTAAGATAAAAATGGACTCTTTCTCATTTCTCAAGTTAACTAATTATTCATCTTTTTTCTGCATGTTATTCAAAATGCCTTCCTCTAATGCAGTGGTTCTTAACCGGTTACCTTCATAGCAGGTGTCGAATATGTACTCCTCTTTGGCGTACATACTCTAACACCTGCGAACAATGACAGAGATCATCCAATTTCGTTATATTCATGAGCCCAATATGATTTTACTCTCTCGACTGTTTATTGGTTTATTGGCTTCAATAAATGAATATTCATATTGCACGAAATTGCTTCAGCTGCAATGTTCACTTTTACACAGTAAGTCAATGGGACTTCATTGTGTGAGCTTGAAGCGGGCGAAATCACACACTAAAACCCCATTGACACTTGTCGTTCGAAACAGCATGTTAATCAAGCCTTGCTTTAGTCGTTTTTTCGTTGAATATTTATAATTCTGTTTGTTGTGATCGTATACATGAATATTTAATAGCGTACAGTTTTTACGCAGTTTGACGAAGAATTCTTGCGAAAGTTCGCGGACGTTGCTATTACAAGTGCAGCCAATATAGGTGCAGGAGTAATACACGTCCGCCGGGCCGACTACTTAACCGGTGGGTAATTACCCCCCGGGGGTAATTATGGTATCTCAGGTGGGTAATTATTGATCGCCGATCCTTACCAGTATCTTTTTTTTTAATTATTCCAGTTCTGTAAGATTACTCCCGAGTTCGACAATCTGACACTGTGGTGACTGTAAGTACTGAACCGTAGTACAATAACGGTACCAGACCCATTTTAGTGTACTCGCATATTTGGGAGATGATTAACTAAAACCGATTTAGGACCGCTTTATGGAAAAGTAAAGGATTATACATTGAAAAATTTGTCTCCAAATTAAAGTTAGGGTACTTTAGGACGTTAGGGTCTGTTTTCCAGGGATATCGGGCATGTTCTTTCAGTGTCATAGAGTTATCACCAGGTTATGACCATAAAGCAGTCCATAAGGTCATTGTTATTGTCCACAGGCATTCTCTTTGCTGTGAATGTGAATTATGGAGAAAACCAGTTTTGATATATTTTAGGACGGGGAATACATAGGATGGCTGACTGGAAGGGGGGAATGGGACGGGGTGGCTAATTGGAATGGGGGGAATGGGACAAAAAAGGTTAAGAACCACTGCTCCAATGGAAACCCTTTCAATTACATCAACTTGAACTTTCGGTGCAATATTGTATATGCTACACATATACATCGAGCAGAACAAGCAACTGAAATGTGCCTCTTCCGTTTCATGTAACTAACTTGAATCGAGAGGATGTAAAAGGTATCTTTGCTTTTTTAACAAAACTTAGTGTTACAGACAACTCCGTAAAACATCTACAATGAAGAATTCAAGGATTACGTTGTCGAATGACTCTGATTGGTCTCTCCCAGTTGAGTAATCTGATTGGCTGATTTACTTCTGTTTGTATCTCTAATTCCTATGCTAGTATATGGTTAATGGATGGTTTTTTGCTCATTATGATCTTACGAGTTTCTCCTATCATCTTCATTCATTAATGGTACACTTTTACAATGCTCCTTACTTCCGTCTATTGCGGCGACTGACTGTCAATACAAGCATGCCTTGCCAAAGCAAATCCCCCCCCCCCCCCTCCACATTGCTCTGATCTGTTGCTCTCCTATGTTCAGCTACCTACACTCTCAGGAATGGGGACGCTTTGATTGATTAATGTATCCTTTTCCTCAACCACATGGGGTAGATACAAACAGTCGATCTTTAAGCAGGGTTTTTCGCTTTTGTATTTTGTTTGTTCTTGCTTATTTATTGATGACTGAGAATACCTCTAACAAGCTTCAAAATCCTGAACATATTCTCAGATACTCCCTTCACATAATGCACGAAGGTTAGGCCTCTACGTACTGTATTCATCTCCCATGTATACTAACTGTTCTGTTCACAAGGAGAATTAGAAAAATCATAGTCAATTTGTATAAAGCTTTGGTAAAGTACTTAATTATTTGAAAAGTCGTGTGCACGCATTCCATTCTTTATTACACCACTATGGTCCTCTTGCATAAATGCTTTACGAATAGTTGTATTGGTGTGTTTAATATATACCGTTTATAGTGTTTTGTAATTGTGGTACGTGGGGGTAGCCTATCAAGTCAAGTTTCACTTATCGATGTCGAGCAATAGTTTTTTGAAAGGATCGGGACAAAATGAGTTCCAGCATTTCCATCTTCTCATAAGGTTGAACAAAAACGATCTCTAAAAGGGGTTTAGGCTGAGTTGCCGCCATCCCCACCAATCCCCATCCTCGATGCACAATAGTAAGAAATCATGTGTTTGTTTCTGAATTATTTTAACGAGAAAATTCATCTTTAGCTAAAGCGTAAGTGGTCCTTATGGGCCTTTTACACAATTTGTCTTTATTCATTGTTAACATGTTTTCGATAGTTAATTAGTGATATTTAAATTTGCTGTTTCACTCCTGGGATATGCTTAATGACAAACTAAAGCTACGAATTTGACGTAGTTAATCATAGATTAAGACAAGCAGAAACTTAAGAATTGTAGTTATTAGGAAACCCTGTTATTTTACGGTCAAAGATATAAAGAAAAGTTTTCAATTTACGGTAATTCACATTTCCATCTTACTGAGTTAACATGTTTTCTTCAGAAATGATCCACAATTAAGGCTCGTACATATTAGCCAGGTGTTTGAATCACAGCCTGAACAATTCTGGTGGACTTAGTTGTAACTTCAAATGATCATTGTAAATGAATGACTGTGACAGTCTGCACTGAAACAAAGTTTACATAGAACTGGTCAATGCATCTTCGAACCATTCTCTAATACTTCCATTTTACATGCTGTAAGAAAAGTAGGGAAGAAATACTTTCACCAGTGCTGTAGCGAGACAGGTCTAGAGACCGGAAATTGTCGGTTGTTCCGAGACCGGTCTCGAGTCCCTATGCAAACAGCGTGTAAAGCCCGTTGAGAGGTCGGTCTCGCTCTCGGACCCTCCGGTCTCGACTACAGCACTGCCTTTCACATGCATAGATCTGAGAATACGACAATATAAAACGAATCTTTGAGTAGCGGCAATGTGTATCACAAGATGAGGACAGAAAATCGTCCTACGTCACTATTGTGTGGTACAATACCCTTCATATCAAAACAGAGTGCAACTCAAAGCTTGAAAATGTATAAGTTTGACCATACCCCTTCAACTTTTTCTTTTTATTTGTATTATTGCAGCAGGATTTATATAACAAGAAGGGGGGAAATTGTGATTAAAAGTTACTACAGCCTCCACAAAGATCTGATCAAAGTGGCAAGACCCCCAGCCAGAAGAGAACGCATAGAGGCGTACAAGCTGGTGGATGAAAACAGAAAAATGTTGAACAGTCCCAGAACAGTTACTCTGCCGTTTTTCAGATTTCTACTCTAAATGCCAGATCACTTCGGAACAAGAGCAATGAATTTGTTGCTTGTATTCAAAGCTATGGCTTAGACGTCGTTGAAATCACTGAAACCTGGTTTAAACCAGAAGACAGCAGCATCATTTCTTCATGTATACCTGCAGGTTACAAAGTTTATCATTTTCCTGGGTTGAAGAAAACAGGTGGTGGGGACTTCTTGTTGGTTAAGTCAACCTTGTCAATAAATGTGCGTGAAAACCCCACTGCTTATGCATCTTTTGAATCTCTTCATGTTGAACTTTCATGTAAGTCTCAATTAGCCTGCCTTGTTATCATCTTCCGCCCTGAAAGAATTATTCCTGGTCAACGTGTTAACTTCTCACATTTTCTTACTTAATTTGAAAATTTTGATCATGAGTTTTTGTTTCATCCTTCAGAACTCGTTGTTACTAGTGACTTTAATGCCATGTTGATGATCTTTTCGATGGCAATGCCTCTAAATCAGTGGTTCTCAAACTTTTTTAGACTACCGCCCCCTTCCACCATCTTGAACTGTCCCAATGCTCCCCTTCCCCAACGTCGGACGCTCGACAATATTTTTTTCCCAGTTAACTTTTTCTATTTGCAAAAACAATAAAAACCCGCAGAAAGCAGGCATACTGGAAACTGGTATAGAGAGCCCAGATGTAGTTCAGTCAGTGTGGAGGGTGAGCTTGGTGTAACCCTGCGAGATTATGAATGTCTGGCTCCATTTTAGTGAGAAGTGAAGGGGAAGAACTAGTGGAGGGGAACAGACCCCCTGGATGCCTTATTGTGACCTAAATCGCTGCAGTGATGTGTCATAATTGCCATGGACCCCAAAATTTAGTGCCAATTCCCCCCTGTTCTCCGTGTACTCTCTAGCGCCCACCTGAGACTTCCAAACGCCCCCAGGAGACGGTAGGGACCACTTTGAGAACCACTGCTCTAAATGTTTGGATCCGTTATCATGTCGTGATTTTGTTCAACATCTCTCTGAGCTCACTCATTCACCGCTGGCCGTTGTTTTGATCTGCTTATTACCGGTGAATCTGGAAAATTTCTATTCGGTTACGCTTCTGTTCATCCTGGTTTATCTGATCATTTTGCTCTCATGGCTTCCTTATGCATAAAGAAACCACCAATACCTAAGATTTCTGTGTCAACCCGTCGTTTGAAGAGCATCGACATTCATAAATTTTTAAAAAGATGTCAAATTACAACTAAGTTCTATTCTCATAGGTGATTGTGACTTTGATATCTTTGTCACTGCCTTTGAAGACAATCTTCAAAATAATATGGATGTCCATGCTCCTGTGAAGACGTACACCAAGAAATTGATTTGAACATCTTCTTGGTTCAATGACGACATTCATTCCGCTTGTAAGTTACGTCGCCAGTTGGAACGCATTAAATAGGGAGAAACGGCAGGCTCGAAGTATACAGGGCGGAATACTGCAAACAACGTGATATTGTGGCTACACTTATCAGACAAGCCAAGGTCTGCTATTACTCAATAAAAAATCACTTATAGATCAGGTAATCAAAAGAAGTTGTTTAGAGTTTTTAATAAGCTACTAAATCAACCAAAAATCCTGTACTTCCATCAGCTGCGTCTGAAAGATCCTTGGCCGGGAGATTCTTACACATTTTTGTCGAAAAAATTGAACATATCAGGAAAACTTTCACGCCATTACCTGGCAGTCAGTTGCATTGTGGAACTACATCACCTACAAAACTATGCACTTTTTGAGCTGCTAGTGAAGCAGAGATCAAGAAAAGTATTATGAAATCTGCCTCAAAATCATGCGAACTTGACTCTCTTCCAACATCCAATCAAACATTATATTGCCATCTTTGTTCCATATATCATCTCATATCCATATTGTTTATGCATCCTTTTCCTCAGGCCCTTTTCCAGAAAGTTAAAGGATTGCTTACATTCGTCTGCTTTTGAAAAAGGTTGGTTTAGGCAAGGAGATCCTGAAGAACTACCGCTCTTAGGCCAATTTAAAACTCTTTGGAAAAACTATTGAATGTGTTGTATCTTGTAGGATTAATGATCACATTGCTGCCAACAATTTATCTGAGTTTTTTCAGTCTGCATACAAGCAATACCATGGACAGAAACGACCCTTATTAGGGCTAATAACGATATTTTATCGGCATTGGATTTAGGCAATATTGCTGCTTTGTACTCCTTGACTTGAGTGCAGCTTTCGACACTGTTCATCATGACATTCACTTGTTGATACTCCGAAATCATCTTGGTTTGAGAGATGAAGCACTCAAGTGGTGCAAGTCTTATCTATATCAAAGACCACAGTATGTTTGCATCTGAAATGCCATCTCTGACCCTGTTGTTCTGGATTACTCTGTTCCTCAAGGATTAGTTCTTGATCCCCAATTATTCACTATCTTTACTTAGTTCTTACCCAGTACGGTATCTATTATTCTTAGGTACCGTCTCCAGTTTCATGTTCATGCGGATGATACACAATTTTATTTTCGTTTAAATCAGATCAAACTGTAGCTTACTCTTCAATTGAATTATTGAAAAGCTGTATTCAGGAAACTCGTCAATGGATGCAACAAAATTTTCTTAAATTGAACGATGATAAAACGAAATTTTTACTTTTTGGATCCCATCATCAGATGTCTAAAGTCAGCATCCCCTACATGAAAATAGGAGACCCAAACATTTTTCCTGCTTCACAAGCTAGACGCATTGGGGTTATTTTTTTATTCTGCAATGACATGGAGCCACATATTTCCAGCGTTATCCATTCATCTTCAGTTCATATTCGGAACATTAGTAAAATCAGGACATTCGTAAACCGTGATGTTGCTGAACGGATCGTTCACTGATTCATTACTTCTAGGCTGAATAACGGAAACTCACTCTTGTTTGGTCCACCAAAATACCAGATTACTCGACTTCAACGCCTTCAAAACACGGTTGCAGGGATTGTTACTTTGTCAAGGAAATATTGCCACATAACACCAATACTTTGCGAACTTCACTTTTTTTGCAATTTTATTCAAAATAATGTACGAAATTTTATTCTTTGTTTTGAAATCACTCAATGGGATGGCCCCAGTCTATATTTCTGAGCTAATTAATCTTTAATCGCCACCAAGGAATCTTCGTTCGAGCAGTATGTGTCTCTTACAAGAACAGAGATCTAAACATTCTTGGGGTGATAGGTCTTTTCTTGTAGTTACCTCACGCCTTTGGAACGCACTCTCACTGGAATTGAAATCCTGTAACAACATTTCAGTTTGTTAAAGACTTCTAAAAAACTCATCTCATGAGGCAAGCTTTCCCTGATTTGGTGTACTTGTTTTTCACCTCTTCATTTTTCTTTTCTTTGGGCCTTGAGCACCCTGCAGAATGGATATGTGCGCATTTTAAGTTATCATTATTATTTTAAGTCGGAACCTGGTTAAATATTTCAATAGATTAGTTTTTATAAAGGAATTACTTCTGGTCAATTTTAATCATATCTAATCAAATATTTAACCAGATTCCGGGTCTATAAACGGATTCATCAGAGAGAATTTTACGAACAATTTTTCGGAGTGTACCGTTAGTTTGAAGTAATTATTTTTACTTTATTTATGTTAAGTGAACTGTTAAGTGTAAGTAACAATAAAAGATGAATACGATATAACAAAACTGCAAACTCCTCCCCGGGCCCGTAGCCAGATATCTTACTGAAGGGGGCAAAGTACCTTCCAGAGGAGCGAAGCATGCTAAAATGCATAATAGCAATAGTAATTTTGACTTTTGTAGGGGGACAAAAATATTTTCTAGTGGACACCCTATGCTTTTCTCACCCTTTTGCCAGGAGCCAGTAGCTCGCCCCACACAACCAATAGTATTAACTTTCTCGAGCAAGTTGAATAAAAAATTATGTGATTTATCCAAGTAACGAGATATATGTGAATAAAGTTTTCAATAAGACAAAGCAAATCCTTATGATTTGTGAGTTGAAACAATAGAAAATGCTTCTGAAAAGCACAGGTTGAAATGGTATTTTCATTTAGTTGAGTAACTAAGTAATTTCAAGAGCAATTAGCTCTCCTGATGAACTTATCTGGAACAAAAGTTATTTGTGAATTCAAGTTCAGTACAATAAAATGTGTGCTGTTAAGGCCAGCATTATGGGTGTCATAACGTAAATAAAATGCAAAACATTAATCCAGTAGGGCACATGTCTAGCACACAAATATCGCCAAACGTGACTTTTACAGCAATCATCTGAATCCATTTGTAATTTATTTTACACCCTTTCTTGCTTTGTGCGTGATAGTCTGCTAACTTAGAAAACAGTTACTAAGGAAGACCACATGGTGATGGTTTAGTCAATATTATCTTTGAGAACGCTACTGTATACAATTACACCTTAAACAAATATAAACTTTGTAAAGAAGTATATAAATTGAGTTTTATTAGTTTTTCCTCTGTTCCCAGAGACCTTACTTAAATAGTCATCGTTAATCACGATATTAACCTTTCAATCAAGGCCATTTCCACTCTGAAATGGTGCAACATGTCATAACTGCACTCTTTTGGTCATTGTGAAATGTACTTAATCAACAAAACCATTTTGGATAATATTAACAAATTAAACTCTTTCATGGATGTTAGGATAGTTTGTACCTAAACAAACTATTGTCGTTTATGAGGAATTACGGCTGTGTTGAGTTTCTAAATAATTTCAACATGTTTTTACATTTCAGCGATTGAAAAATGGACACATATGAAATTCATCACTAATTTTGGGATGAAACCAAAATGAAACATAAAGTCAGGTCGTGTTTGATCCCAAAATGATTGAAACTTCACTTAACAGTGCGTAGCTGGTCCTTATGAAGAAGATAGTTAAAAGGCAAATCTTCTAATTCCAACAACTAACTTACTTCTAGCCCCTCCCAAAACTGCCTCAAGGCCCCTCCTTGTGCAGACACAAATCTAGTTTATTGCTTGGGGCCATATCCTGGTGGGCATTCAAGAACCTTTAACATGTAATCAGGACACTCTCTTGGCATGCTGTGTAATGTGAGCTTATCTGCATCTTTTGAATTTGTTGTCAATCAAAGAGCAGTCATCAATGTAGAATTTTCCTTTCCCCTAACAAAGATATAATTTGGGTTACGAGTGTATGTCTTTAGGTACGTTATCATGAACTTAGGGATGAAATCATACTATTTTTTTACGGGAACCAGTTGGACAACACGAGAGGACATATTTCATTCACTGCACTTTACCAGTAGTTT
This sequence comes from Holothuria leucospilota, assembly GCA_029531755.1. Taxonomy (NCBI): domain Eukaryota; kingdom Metazoa; phylum Echinodermata; class Holothuroidea; order Aspidochirotida; family Holothuriidae; genus Holothuria; species Holothuria leucospilota. Next base: position 12,337,822 of record CM055970.1, read on the forward strand.
CATTAGCTCAACCCACGAAGTGTGAGTAGAGCTTATGTGGTAATGCAGAGGGAGAAAATATCTGTCTCTCTGTTCAAAAGCTTTCATCTTCTGCAATTGGAGGTGGATTTTTGTGAAATTTGCAGTGAAGGTGCCATATTAGAATGGCAATATATTTTGCTCCTAACTACATGATTGGACAAAGATAAGTGGTAATTTTTGCCATTTTTGATAATTTTCCATGGTGTTTTTAGAGGCCTCCATTCTTTTTGGAGTCTCACTGATTGGATAATGTGGTTATAATGAACGGTAGTGAGCTTAAATTAGCATTATCTGGAGGAGCATGCTCACCAACTTAAATGAACAGCCGCAAGGCAAAAGCCTGCATGCGACAAGTTTTCAGTTACTCAGTTACTTTGTTTTGACTGCTATACCTAGGCATTGCTAGTGTTTCTGGTAGTTTCCAGTGTCCAGTGTGTCCACTATGTACACAACTAATGTACCATTATGGCCAAGTTCCCAGACAAGTAACTGATCCTTCAGCAGCTTTAGTATCTATTACATAGCTCTTCTTGCTGTGTGAGGACATTGCATATAGAGGGGTCATTCTTCATCCAGGAAGTTGCTATTTGGCTCATCACCACTGATTTCCCTGGTCTACTGTAGCTGGAGTGGTAGTCTAAGAATGTTAAAGGGGCTCATTGAGTTGATATCAACTATTTTGTGATGAGTTTGAAGGAAATCATTGCATGACAATGTTTCTAATTAGCCTAATTACTCATGTATCTTTTCTTATAGTTACCAGAATTGTAAGAAGTTGTACCTTTTGTAGACAGGGTTTGCATATGATTAATACCTAATGGTAAAAAGTATCTTGTCACTAATTCATAATGAATGGTTTTAACCATTAATTACCCCATCTTGGACAATATTCAGTCGTGTGAAAGATGTACAGAATCTCTGATTTTGACCATTTACCATCAGGATGTGAGTAAAACTCAAAAGGTGTGAAAAAAATTATGAATTTCGTGAGTGAGCCCCTTTAAAGTGAAGAGATTTGACCTTTAGTCACTCAAGACCCTGTGTCAACCAGGGAATCAACATTAAGGAATCAGTGTTAGAATTTGGAATAATTACAATTTTAAAAGTACACAAATCAGCACTACTTAGCATCATTGTAAAGGCAATAGGTAGTCACCCCATTGAGAGGTACAAATCAGCACTACTTAGCATCATTGTAAAGGCAATAGGTAGTCACCCCAATCAGAGTTAGTATGCCCCGTCACTATAGTTCATGAATGGCCTATTTTGATTATGTGACAATGTTTTTGTCAGTCAATTGTGAAATTCAAGGAGAATGTCTCCTCGATTTACCCATTGTTTGTAATAGTTATGTTCAAAACGTCTTCAGAGGTGCTTGTAATGCAATATGAGGAGATTTGCAAGAATCTGCTGATTTTTCAACGCAAATTTTGGGGGCGACTGCCTACTGCCTTTAACTTCAAATGGATGGTGTAATTTTTATCCAATACTTCGTTTTTGCTCAGCAGTTTCATGGAGGGGGGGGATATTTGATAGCTAATTCTTCCCCCACTGGTTATGCCACTGCACCACATAAACCGGTCGCATTTATGCACTATGACTCTAGTTTCTGATACCTTCCTCTATGGGCAGTATTATATACTGTAGGGATGAACTAGCTATAAAGATTTTTCCCTGACATGGTCAAACTGCTAGGTGAACAGTGTTTAAGTGCTTGCCAACCCAACATGAGTTTAGGTATGTATTAAGTATGGACCATGACTGTGTTCAAAATTACTTAAAAACTGAACAGGTCATAATATCAAAAGGGTTGAGCGACTGTAGCAATGCTGCGGTAGCTATAATACATTGTTCAGTTGAAAATAACACTGTAAATATCTAACATAATGTGGGTTCCCGTCCCATTTGAGTAAAGACCTTATGCATTGACGTCACGCCTAAGTCACGTTATGGGAACGAACGTGACGTCGACTAGTTTCACTTGCTGGATAAGGTCCATGACTTGTTACATAATTTTAGGGTGTGCCAGTGTTCGCATTAGGCAGCTGTATCTCGCTTTTCCCGGATCAGTCTCAGCAATCCCGCAAGCATTAAAAAATCGCAAGGGAATTTCCTGCACCTGTCTGGAAAGGTTGCTGGAAAAAAGTTGCCTTTTTATGTTGCAACTCATCGAAAATCTCCTACCCTCTCCTGTACCCAAAATACCTCAAGATATTTTGGAGTGGGGGAATTTTCCCTTCCACAAATTCTCAGAGTTAGAGCCAACACTGGATGAACACATGACTGAAAGATTTTTGTATAATTCGGCTTGGCTGCTAAAATTAGCATCGTAAGTATTTGCTTTGAAATACCATGGTATCGCCCATTCTGCAATTGTGTTCACTATTCTTGTCTGAGAACTGGAGTTGCCGTTTAAGCCTTTTAATATTTGACTATCTTTATTACCATCCAGGCATATTTTCATTATGTAAATTTTGCTTTTTAAATATTTCATCTACCCGGTTTGGTATTCGAAATATTGTTCTCTATTTAACATGTAAATTTTAGAAAAGAGCATTGGGCACCCAACAATAACTCTTTTGAGAGATCAAAAGATGCCGTTATTTACGATACTAAACTAAAAATGGCAATGTGTTCAACATGTCACTTGTCAATCGAAAGTTGAGGAATGGTTCGGTCGTTAGTTTTTTTATATCTTCCAATTTATGTTGTGAAAAAAAAACATTTTGGGTGAATAGGTGGGGTGGAAGCTGTTTACTTACAATTCCAACTATATAAAACCTACAGCTAACACAATGCGTAGTAAAATAGACATCAGGTACTAACATCAAGCTGGAAATTTTTTACAAATGGCTTCTGGTGACTAATCAATTAAGAAGCAATTCTATATTTTATTCATTTATTTGATTTAAGAGTCAACAAGTCGTCCCAAAGTGCTTCACTGCTTCTTTGCATCTACCCCATGGCTGTCACTGGGATGTTACCCATAAGTCCTGAACTCCGCTGACTCCATTACATAACTATAACTCTTGTGATAGATTTCATGCATATGACGTCGTAGAACAGAGAGTGCACCCCTAATTACAACTTACAACAACAAATGCAGACAGCTGATTTGTGTACAGGTCGGATACGTAAGTTTACTACGCGGCTCGCGTGTAAAGTATACGTAGTGCGTGCAGTGTGCTTCAATGTCTACCCTCCAAATGGACACGGCCAGATCTATTGCTGTCTTTAAAGGTTCAACTGCTCCATTACACCTATTTTGCTGCTGCGATTCGCTTGTTGGAACGGTTCATTTTGTTACGATGCCTTTCCTGTTGATGTGATCATTCCGTCATACATTTTCATGCCAAGATGATCCCACAGAACTGACGGCCGTAAGAGTTGGCAATAGACCCTTTTCCAAATAGCAATTGCAATGGATTGTGGGATAGAGTTCTGGCAGGCAATGTTGTTGTCAATGGCATTTTGCTGTGGCAAAAAATGATACCCACCAAAGTTCTGTCCCACAATCCTGTGTAATTCCTATTGGGAAAAGAGCCTATGAACTGGGAAAGTCTCGCAACGAATTGGAAGATATGCCCTTCATTGCTACTTTATTTTATGGACTTATCAAGGTTGAATGGTACTGGGTATATTATCACACAGGGTTTCTTCAATAATATTGTCAATAATATTTTTGAAAAAAATCAGATACTTTTAAAATTTACACCTTCCCCGATCTAAATTTTGTCAAATTCAAGCCCCCAGATCGTTATAAATGATAAAAGAAAAATAAGCAATAAATAACAATAACTTAACACCTGTTCGACAGCTATTAAACTTACTCCCTGCCGGCAAGAGAGTTGGCACCACAGAATTCTGTGGTTTCAAATGGCTTGGTAAATAAAATGGAACATTGAAAAACGATCTGCTAGGTCAAAAAACTCAAATGAGGGAGTAGGTGCAGCTAGAGAACACCTCATTTATGAGCTTTTCTTTATGACTAGTTACATTTTAGGCTGACGGGTATTTTCTTACTTTGTACGACTAAGTCATCTGTGGGATCAACTTCTCATGTTGCCCTTGCACCCACCGTTTTGGTAATTTCCTGTTGCTCATAATATATATATATATATATATATATATATATATATATATATATATATATATATATATATATTATATATATATATATATATATATATATATATATATATATATATATATATATATAAGGTCACTGCGTAGCACTTATGAAGTAGGTAGGTAAAATGAAGTAGTAAATAGTGCTAAAAGTTTGTGAAAAATTCCACGACGTTTCGGGTTTAAACCCTTCATCAGTGGCAAAAATGCAACTGATCGTTTGACACGGCAAACGTACAATTTAAAAAAAAAACACAAAATTGGGCACGGTCGAACCGGCTAGGAAAACAGACAGTGTTAAAGTGGTTACCACAGGTAAAACAATGCAGGAATTGCTGAGTTATAACAGTTCCAAGTCTAACGTTCAGACCATGTGGGACAGGATTCCAAGTTCATGATTAGACGGTTTTCGGCAGCTAGGCGGTCATGATCGGAACCTCGACACGAGATGGCTGCCGAAACCATCACTGAGTCACGGATCAAGCATGTTGACAGGGGATTGAAGTGTGTGGCTTAAGGGAACCCTGGGAGGTTCTGTTTAATGGACTTGAAGTGCTCAGTCACTCGGTCAGCAAGACAACGTTTTGTTTCTCCCACGTACAGTATATTACAGCGTTTACATACGAGAACGTAAACAACATTGGCTGAAGTACAGGTAAAATGCTGATGAACGTTAAACCGGTTGTTGTTGGGGCCTACAATGGAAAGGTTTTTGTCATAACTGACCACCGGGCAAGTATTGCATCTCCCACGGTTGCAAGGAAAAGTTCCTGGGGTGTTAGGCACTACTGCTTGAGGTTGAGACGCACGGACCAAGTGCTTAGATATGTTCTTTTCAATTCTGAATGCTGTGATGGGGGGTTCAGGGAAATGGTCACGGGTGGAAGGGTCATGACGGAGGGTCTCTGTATTTCCAACTCCTCAGTTGTGTTTTTAGACACTGAATTATCCATCTCCGACCGTAAAATCAAGTCCAATCTCCACTTTAAGCCCACTGACTCTCACAACTACCTCATGTACCCTTCCAACCACCCCAGATCTTGTACCAATTCGATTCCTTTCTCACAACTTTTACGGGCTAGACGGATTTGTTCCGACGACCAGGATTTCGCTAAAGTTTCCAAGCAGATTATTTCTTTCTTTGAACAACGCCAGTATCCACAAAGAGTGCTCTCTAATGCCCTGAAACGCATACAAGGAATTGATAGAGCCTCTGCCCTTGCCCCCAAAACTGACCATACACCCACCAGACGTATCCCGTTGGTCCTATCCTTTCACCCATCTGTAACTCCCATAGTACGTGCCATTTACAGGAATGTAGAGACCCTCCGTCATGACCCTTCCACCCGTGACCATTTCCCTGAACCCCCCATCACAGCATTCAGAATTGAAAAGAACATATCTAAGCACTTGGTCCGTGCGTCTCAACCTCAAGCAGTAGTGCCTAACACCCCAGGAACTTTTCCTTGCAACCGTGGGAGATGCAATACTTGCCCGGTGGTCAGTTATGACAAAAACCTTTCCATTGTAGGCCCCAACAACAACCGGTTTAACGTTCATCAGCATTTTACCTGTACTTCAGCCAATGTTGTTTACGTTCTCGTATGTAAACGCTGTAATATACTGTACGTGGGAGAAACAAAACGTCGTCTTGCTGACCGGGTCACTGAGTACCTGAGGTCAATCAAACAGAACCTCCCAGGGTTCCCTGTAGCCACACACTTCAATCCCCGTCAACATGCTCGATCCGTGACTTGATGGTTTCGGCGGCCATCTCGTGTCGAGGTTCCGATCATGACCGCCTAGCTGCCGAAAACCGCCTAATCATGAAACTTGGAACCCTGTCCCCACATGGTCTGAACGTTAGACTTGAACTGTTATAACGCAGCAATTCCTGCATTTTTTTGACTTGTGGTAACCACTTAACACTGTCTGTTTTCCTAGCCGGTTCGACCGTGCCCAATTTTGTGTTTTTTTTTTAAATTGTACGTTTGGCCGTGTCAACGATCAGTTGCATTTTTGCCACCTGATGAAGGGTTTAAACCCGAAACGTCGTGGAATTTTTCACAAACTTTTAGCACTATTTACTACTTCATTTTTACCTTTATATATATATATATCTATATATATATATATATATATATATATATATATATATATATATATATATATATATATATAGTCACACTTCATTCAAGTTACACTCCTTTTCCGATTAATCTTTTACAATATTCTCCAAAGGGCTTTTTGTTCCTTTAATTGGTTAAACTGCTTTGACACCCCGTCTCTGACTAAGATTGCTGTACTGTCTCCTTATTGCGTTATTTGATAATTTCTCTATGTATAGACGCATTAGTATTTCCAGAGGAGGAGTCACATCTTCCGTACCTTCCTTTTGTACTCAAAAGTACCCGTGTTTGGTAAGTTTCTTAAAGTAAGGGGAAATTGTGACTAAATTGGGTAGTTCCTTATACCTAACAGTATCGAAAGTGGAATACAGACCAAACTTGGGTAAAAGTGTTCTCCACAGTTTTTAGTCGAGTGATTGTACCGTGGCGATGAAGAGAATTTTTTCCTCAAATTAAAAATGAAACTGTACAAGCAGGATCCAGGTAGCGGAAGTGCCCAGGCACCCCTCTTGGTATAATTTGACATTGGTACTACAATTGACAATTTTAAAAGATGCGAATAAGTAGCCATATTTGACCCTCACCCTCACCCCACCCTTCTCCACCGTCTCCCTCCTCTCCCTTTCCAGAAATGCCGAATTCGGTGATACAGTGGGGTGTTCTTGACGGCTTAGAACTAGAATAAAATCAAAAGATTACTCCGTTTAATCCACCTTTTAGAATCAAATATAGTAAATATAAAGACAACTCAGGTCAGGACTTAGTGTTTCATAAACCGTAGAGGGGTCCGAAACAGCTTGAAAGAAACTCCCTTGATTCATTTACGCACATCTTCATAGGTTCAAGTTTTCCTCTGAGACACTTAACTGCAGCACTGTCTTTTGGAGGTGTATCAGTGCTTGTGGAGGTAGACATCGTTTCAGGTGAAGCCTGATGGTCACGTAATAACCTTACTCGGAAATGGATTGGTGATTTTGCGCTTCTGAGAGACAGAATAAATTGTAACTGTGCAAAGATGATATCAGCAAAACCATGAAAATTGAATTAGGGCAGTAAAAAGGAATTCACAACAAGGTTGTCCACATGCATTTACCAGGTTCACAAACTTATGGCATATGACCTATGCACGCTATGCAAGCAAGAAATAGGAAAAAGAATGTTTCATTGAACCCTTCAGTCAGCTCTACCATAAAAATTCATTTCTTCTTTGGGTTGTGTTTTGCAAATAGATTAAACTATAATTTTCCGTGTTTAAAATTATGTTTTAGCCTGTTTAAAACAATATTGAGAAACTTACCCTCAGAATATGTCAAGAAGTATAACGTCAACAAAATGATCAAACTTTCCATCGAAAAAGCTTCCTCTTTAATAAAATTACAACGGATGTTTTTATAGCATTGGTTTATGCAGATATTACGAGTTGCCACCGGAAGTATGTATTCAAATTTATTACATAAAGACACAAAGACTCCCCCAAAAGGATAAAAGTGAGTCTGTATGGTTCGACAGGTATTTAACAGGAATTCTCATCAATTGAAATGATAGCCGATCGTCACAAAGGAAACGACTGAGTAAACTCGTAAATATGGTCTACATGTGTGCACATATCGCCAATGAAAACATTTCCTTAATTGTAGGAGAACTTTAGTAATCAGCTACGTTTTTTTTATAAGAAAGCGGTCAGAAGATGAATCTGACTATTTGCATTTTCCGTGTAATCATAGCAATACGCTCTGCAAACAAGTGACTGGTCAAATACTAGATGAAATGTGATCCAGCTGAATTAAAGTGCCAAAACGGATTTTATTGCTTCACTTTGTCAATGGTAACGTGCTAATCTCAAAAACGTTGAATGTCATTTTGTCAAGGTCATCACAAGCCACCATTGTGAAGTTGAAAACGGTGGACGTATTCCATTATTTTTCAGTAATAAATGCTCATATGAGATGACTTGGACTATGTAAATCAATTTATCCGATTACTTGTGATAACGAGGAGCCTAAATAAGAAAAATATATTACGAACTGGAGTCTGGTCCGTAATTTTAGTATTCAAAATGGCCACCAGAACTCATATGTTTGCAGCTTAAGCGCAGGTCACACTAGAGCGATTTCGGATCGGATTACGGTCCGATTTTCGTGAGTTTTAGATAACATCTTCTCCATTCCTGGTCGGAAAGAGTAAAAAATTTGCCAACCTGTGTAAATATATGATTTGCATCAGAGGACTACGAAAATGAAATGACAACTAATTATTTCGTGACGTCACATCGGCAGACAGCGTTTATCGGACACGCGTGCAAAAATCGGATCGATTTTCGAACAAATACCGCTCTGTTGAGCGGTATAAGTTATATAATGGTAGCAGAACAGTTTATCGTTAGACAGACTAGGACCATCCTTAGAACAAAGTCTGAATAAAAGACTGGTGGTCCGATTTAGAAAAGTTCGGATCGGATTTAGGATTGAAAATCGTTGTACTGTAACCCACCCTTTAATTAGTACAATAAATGTAATCTAAACCTCCTGTGGACATAGAACGTGATGAAATGGAAGGTTTTACTGTTTTATTCTCTTAGCATAACATGTTATGTTTAAAATGGACAGAAATCCAATCCCAGGAAAAAAAGCTTATAAGCATAAATCCAAACTGGCCGCCAGCGATAACATAACTTTGAGACATATATCTAAATAATGATTGCTTTTTTTCCCTAAAATGGGATGTTTTATATGGAATGTGTGATCTATCTGAAACAATGTTATTATCGTATTTAGCATAAACTTTAACAATTCCACTACCTCTTATAATCCATTGTTACGTCACCATACCATAGTGGGGATATATTGTGCGTTATTTTGACTTCATAGGTCAATGCGCAGATTCAAGTCTCACAAATGTACTTTTAAACTTTTTACATTTTGTTAGAAAGTCAAAGAGTTTGAGATTTGATGCGATTTTACTGTTTTCATCCAGCAAAGTGGATCAGGGGTGGTACCTGTCTGCCAGATGAGCACGTCTGGCTAAACAGCCTCCCTGAGTGAAATTGCCATTTTAAGATTTTTACGTTTTACCCCGCTCACTCACTACTATTTGTATGATATTGGCACCAAAGGAATCAGGGCACAATTCCACACGCTGATCAACATATCTAGCAAGTTGAATGCCCAGACGAACTTTGTTACTATGAGTTTGCTTGTACAAAAGCATTTCCTGACATTTTAAAAACTTGAATATAATAAATGTAAATCTGAATAATAATGAACATTAATGAAGATGATATACTGTTCATTGCCCCCCCCCCCCAAAAAAAAAGTATAACCTCTCCTTATAAGATTACCTATACTAAATTAGTCTTGTTCAAGACTCTAGTTCATTTAGTCCACCATATATCGGCTGTCAAGCATACGTACCAGTGCGCCCTCTAATCTAATACTGACTCCCCAGACCAGTGATTGAACTCTTCGGAACTAGTTCTGAAGAGTTCAAGAGTAGGTTTAGAGGGCGCACTGTTAAGTATGCTTGACAGCTGATATGTGGTGGACGAAAATGAACTAGAGTCTTGAACAAGACTAATACTAAATATGTAACTAATCCACCTTCCTGACACCAAATCCGGACGTTTTGTTTTGTAAGGTGACACATTTGTGTCTCAAGACATGCATATATGCATGATATCATGTCTCTAGGTTAGGTTAGGGTTAAAGCAATCAGGAAAGGTAGAGGGTTAGAAGGATTGAGACTTCTTATTTGCCTGATATCATGTTACGGATTGGGTGTTCCTGATAGCAATATATTGCCCTTTCAAGATTTTTACTTTTAGCCACGCCCACTCATTAAAATGCATGATATTGGTGCTAAAGGTTATTGCCCTTACTCGAAATCCAGATATGGGCCAGATATGAAATTCCGTATATGGGCCAGATATAGATTTCATATCTGGCCCATATCTGCTGCAGATATGGGATTTATATCTGGGCCAGATAAAAAATTGGGCAGATATAACCCGGATCTACGCCAGAACCAGATCTAAGCCATATATGGCCAGATAAAGTTTTATCTGGATCAAGTCTTTATATGGAACAGATAAAATTTTATCTGGACCAGATATGGTCCTTAAATGAGCAGAACATATTTCCATATATGGCCCATATCTCCACCAGATATGGAATTTATATCAGATCAGATAAAAAGTTGAGCAGATATAACACAGATCTAAACCAGAACCAGATCTAAACCATATATGGCCAGATAAAGTTCTATCTGGATCAAGCCTTTATATGGCACAGATAAAATTGTATCCGGGCCATATCTGCTCTAGTTATGAATCATAGTTAGGACTTATAGTCCACACTCCTCATGGAGACTTTGACACCAGCTTTTTTTTTTCCAAAAGTCCCCTGACTCTCTGGCGAAGAGCCAGGGGCGAAAACCAAACAATACTCCCGAAGGAGTTCTGCTCCCCGAAGGAGTAACAACGTCCCCAAGGGAGAAACTTTGACTTAACTGACACCACCTGACAGTGGTCCCGTTCTAGACTGGCTGAATAGAACAGGTCCCACCCTGGGAGCTCCGCCGTCGTGATCACGGACACTCCTGCGCCAGGTGACACCAGCTTTTTTTTCCAAAAGTCCCCTGACTCTCTGGCGAAGAGCCAGGGGCGAAAACCAAACAATACTCCCGAAGGAGTTCTGCTCCCCGAAGGAGTAACAACGTCCCCAAGGGACAAACTTTGACTTAACTGACACCACCTGACAGTGGTCCCGTTCTAGACTGGCTGAATAGAACAGGTCCCACCCTGGGAGCCAGCAAACAATGTTTAAGTGCTCCATGCTCCATGAAGAATTTAATATAGGTATTGGGTTGAATTGACTTAAGTACATAAATTCAACTTATTTCATAACAGTGAACAGAAAAATGCCTTGAAATGTCCTATTTTATGTAATCACAGTGATATGGGCTTCTTATTTTAAACTTTATTACGTATTTGACTCTAAATTTTGTTTACTGCATAGTGCATATTTTACTTTCAACTTCCTAAATCATGAAAAATGTAGGTTTAGATACAAGCTCCGCCCAAATATGCAAATCATTTGCCTAAGTTCACTTAATATACTGCGGTATTAACAAAAGTGTAGCCACTAAATAACTGCAATGTCTGGGAAGGTGATGTTGTATCCAAAACATGTCTTAATTTGTAACAAGCATAATCCAAGAATCAAATGAAATAAATAATAAAACTAACAAAATGCTTATTTGAATATCTAGCATATCAAGTTATATATGGCTTGATATGGCCATATAAAACTTTATTTGCATATCTGGAATTGCATTGTATCAAGTTATATCTGGCTTGATATGGCCATATAAAACTTTATTTGCATATCTGGAATTGCATTGTATCAAGTTATATCTGGCTTGATATGGCCATATAAAACTGTATTTACATATCTGGACTGGCATTTCATCAAGTTATATCTGGCTTGATATGGCCTTATAAAACTTTATTTGCATATCTGGAATTGCATTGTATCAAGTTATATCTGGCTTGATATGGCCATATAAAACTGTATTTACATATCTGGACAGACATTTCATCAAGTTATATCTGGCTTGATATGGCCATATAAAACTTTATTGCAAATCTGGAATTGCATTGTATCAAGTTATATCTGGCTTGATATGGCCATATAAAACTGTATTTACATATCTGGACTGGCAGTTCATCAAGTTATATCTGGCTTGATATGGCCATATAAAACTTGATGTAATGTATCAAGGCATCTAATTCTGGCTGTATATCTGGCTTGATATGGCCATATAAAGACTGTATTTAACCAGATATATCCAGATATCAATCCATATCTGGATTTGGAGTAAGGGTGAGCCACACAAACTTTCACATTAATTGCTGGATTCCCCCCAAACTATCCTTGGCGAAACTAGCATGCTATATGCGAAACCTTTCCTTGTATGTGTTTTGCCTTCGTTACCACAAACATTTAGCGCGTCCCACCATACAACCCCAAAAAACATACCGACCGCCCAACAGTTGTTTACAATGGTTACGGGGGGACGTTACCTTACGGGGGCCCACCGTAACCAAAAAAACAACTTGAGAATAGTAAAGTTTAATCTATCCTTTAACGCCGGAATTTCAACCTTTGGAATTGGGGGCAGGGGCCCAATGTGATAAAAAAAGGAAATATCTGGGAAGCTTTCCCAAAAAAACCCCTTTTCCAACAAATGGAGACAGGGATAGCTTGCCTCAATTTTCCCTCTGGGAAACAACTTCCTTGGATGCCCACACTTAAATTACATTTTACCACGTAAGAAGGGACAGGGGGGGGGGTACCCAAAAATGGACCCCTAATACAAAAAAAAAACCCCATTTCTCCATTCCCACACAAAGGCCTCCAACCCACTGAGGTGGGGGGGGACCATTTAAACCAGGGGGCCCCGTAAACGCCAGGGTGCTCATGCACCCCAGGTGGCCAAAAAAAAAAAAAAGGTTATCGCACCTTTACACTCACTGTTACCATCTTATGCTTGAATCTTTAGTTTGGGTTGCCCCCATCCTCCACCGACCCTGATTTACTTCTGGTCCTTATACTAAGTCTGTCTTGGGAATATTTTGGGGGGAACGTGGAGTGGAATCAAGGCTTTCAGTCAATTGATCGAACTTTTCCTAACTTTATCTTTGCTTGTCTCTGAACGCAAAAAAAAATGAGAAAAGTGAATATGATTGACATCATAAGTAATACCGTGTGGCATGCGTAAAGAATCCTACCATGGAATAACGAGGGCGACATTGTCATCGTGAGAGAACAGAGTAGCTGAGTTGGACGACCCGTCTTCCTGAGCTGGGCAACTTCTTGACACAGACAACCAGGTACCCAATTTTAATTCACTAATTTAAACTTCTCAGCATCACTGCGACCAGCTATGCCAAAGACACAAATTTCAGTGCCCAAATTTTTTCTAAGTGGTTCCACCGGGATTTGATCCGAGACCTCTAGTATGCAAGGTAATTCACAGTCACCTCCAAATTATTCTTTAAACACAGTTATGAGCTTGTTTAAAATTGATAAAAGTTAGATTGCGTTTTAGAAAAACTAAATAACCAACTTACTGTACACAAGAAATTGGCCGCGCTAGTTCAAGTTGTGCCGAAACGTCTCAACGTTGCAGAATGCGTTAGCGGCAAGCAGGCGCGGATCCAGAAATTTTGAGGGGGGGGGGCCCAAGATGGAAAATCCCATGTGCACCGAAGGTGCACCACGAGCGCGAAGCGCGAGTCCCTACGCGTGGGGTCCAGGGGCCCGCGTTAGGGCCCCTGGCGGGGTCCAGCTGCGGAGCCCCGGTGGGGGTCCAGCTGCGGAGCCCCGGTGGGGGTCCAGGGGGCGAAGCCCCCCGGAAGCTCTCGCAATATTGCATTTTTAAGAGCACAGAAATCGGCTCCAGTTCTTATGTCAGTGAGATTTTATACCTTTTTATGTTGCATGGAATTTGATGTGTATGGCTCAGTATAAGTCACTATATGTACCTGCAGAAGTTCCGGAGAATCTAAGTTATCTTAAAACTTGAACTTGAAATGACTTTTACCGTAATGAGTGTTTTATTTTCGTTATACGGTATTCGGGTATATGAAGTCAGATGAAACAATTGCGCGCAAAGCGCGCCGAAAATTCGAATTTACATTTAAAACCATTGCTATCCCTAAAGGTGTCAATTCCCTTTTGTGATCAATTAGAAGGTGGGTTCGATACTAAGGTTTTCAGTTCTCAAAAGAGAGGAGGTGAAAAAATGAATATCAGTTTGCTTCACATCCTTACATACTGGCTCCTCTGAAATCACGTTTGTGCACACGAATAATTGGCTTATGGTAGAATCCCACCGATGAGTAATGCGAATACGTTTGGGACCTTATTGATAGTAAAAGAAGCAATTCAAGGCTAAAAGTGCGCAGATCAAGCGAAAATCAAGAAATATTGAGAAGACTTTGCAAAAATCGTGAAAGATTTCAAATGACTTTTGGTAAAAAGTGATGAAAATAAATCCATCACTCAATACAAACGTACCTTTCTCCGTAAGCGTAAACAATTGCGCGCGAAGCGCGCCGAAAATTTTCGGTATAGAGCCTCTCGAGAGCTCTGCATTAATTGTACACTGAAAAGGGGGGCCAACAGGACTCTCACAACCTAACATCCATATGGGAGGAGAGATGATATATTACCTTTTTTTATGAATTACTGAAGGGTAACCCTTCAGAAATCTATGACCGATGGTGCCGGCGGGAGTGGGTGATTGGGGGAACCGCAGATAACTGCTAAACCGTGCCTTTTTAGGCAGTGGGATTTTGTATACGCTATATACAAGAGTGGGAGAGCCTTTTCTTGTTAGTACATGAGAGTGCAATCCCAGGAAGGGGTTTAACGTCCCCTTTGAAAAATTTTTGTTAATTTTAGGGGGCCTATATGCAAAATGGTAGTATCTTTGGGTCATTCTAAAGTGATTGTTTGTTTAAAAAATGTCCACAGTTTAGTGAATTCTAACTTTTGTTCGGGTGAAAAAGGGAAGTAAGAGACGGTCAATATATTGTCTTCAAACCTTAAGTCCCAGGAAAAATCATGGGCGTGAATCCATCTCCAAAAGTGGGGGGAGGGGACTTTTCACATTTGTGAATCGCCGTCCTGGTGGAAGAAGCAGTGGTGGTAGCCAGAATTTGCGTCACGGGGAGGAAATACGTTTTGTGATCGTCGGCATGGGGGAGGGTCTGAGGAAAATTTTTCTAGAACTGAATGCCCTCAGATGCGATTTGGTGCAACAAAAGTGTAGGATTTTTAGGCTATTTTAATTCTAAAAAATTCGTTTTCCTAGGTATAATTGCAGTCTCTTCCATCATTTTTGAAAAAGTGAGGGGAACTTTTTGACGATGTCCCCCTTCCAAAAAAGTGAGGGGACGCGTCCCCCGTCCCCCCTTGAACCACGCCCATGGGAAAATTGTACACGCAATTATACCTGCGTGGAGTCCACGGAAACATTCTTGGACTATAATAAAATATTTCCTTTACACTTTAAAAGGATATCCAAGGTTGACAGAGAACAGTATAGCGCCTCCCGGGAGCTCTGAATTAGTTACAGTATACAAAAGAGGAACCAACGGGATTCTCACTGTCTACCCGACATCCATATGGGAGGAGATATGATGTATCACCTTCTTTTTAGGTGTAGCAAGAGGGATGGTGGACAGGCAAAATTCGTTTCAGAAAAGATTTTCGTCGTTATTGAACGTCGCGGTAAAATGTTTGGAAAATAAGCAACGGCAATTACGTACTTTCAATCTTTCAAATCATGTGCTATACTAGATTAGTCAAAGATCCTATAATGATGAGAGCCCTGCAGAGAAGGAGATGTACGTTTTAGAGAAAAATGTTTGCATTGGAATAACTTCTTGCGTCATAGCTTTGTCAATGGTATGTGAAACCCTTTCGTGTGCGCGCGAAGCGCGCCGAAAGTTTGAATAAAATATAAGTCCATGACAAAACCTGCTATTCAGAAACGAATCTTCTGACTGAGAATTCTTAAAAGGCACTTTTGCTACTTTGTTCCCCCGTGGGTAGTTACCGAAAGATATTGATAATAAGGACAACTCTGACACAAGGCTTGACGCGAGCGGCACGTGCGAAAATTTGGAATTTGTCAAGAATTTCCAAAGCTTGTGATAGTTTGAGAACAGTATGTGAAAGGAAATGGTTAGAAGAAATAAACCAATCATCAAAAATGCATCTCACCCTACACCCCCACAGAAATCTGTAGCTTAAACGACTTTTGGGACCATTTAAAAAAAATTCAAGAATCGATGGGGGAGGGGGACACACGTCACCAATTGCCCACTGTGCCGACTCAACTGTCTGTAGCGTAGAAGCCTTTTGAGTTCATGATTAAACTTTTCAGAGTTTCGAAATCGAATAGGGTATGCACGCTGCTACTTTGCCTGCAACAGCTGGTGCCACTGTGCACAATAGCACGTCACCTGACAGCTTGTCTTCTGTATTCATTCTGCAAGGTCTATATGGAGAAAACTTTGTCTCTCAATCCCTCTAGATTACAAAAAATTTCACTCTTTAACACAAAATTGTTACTAAATTTCAGTGCAGATAGCCGGGCCCATACTGCATATGCCACGATGTTTACTTATTTAGATCTTAATGCAAGGATCATTACTCAGCTATTCACCTGTTTTCGAACATTGTAGCTCTCCTTTCGTCGCCAACCACTTTGAAAGATATCTAAAGAGATAATCCGGCTATAGCTCCACCCAACCCCTACAGAAATATATACTTTGAATAGGTTCTTAGACTCTTTTATTCATTTTTTGCTCTTAATTTTCTTTCTCCTTTTCTTTTTTTTTCTTTTTCTTCTTTTTTTTCTCCTTTCGTTTTTTTTTTCGTGGCGAGGGGGGGGGGGGGCCCGGGCCCCCCAGGCCCCCCCTGGATCCGCGCCTGGCGGCAAGAAGGCTCATATACTAAATTGTAGTAAGAGTTGTAACTGGAACTCCTTCGTAGCACACACTAGGGCTGTACAACCACTAGAATCTAAACTCACAAGTGGTGCCTGTTCTCTCTGAGTAATGATACTTTGTAATATCAAAGGGGAAAGGAACTTATGCCGCTCAATGTTGTAACTTGTCGTTAGCTTTTAGGAAGTTGAGAACGTCCTGGTAATTGTTCGACGCATCCTCGAAAACTTTCTTGTTAGAGGATATCTCGACCAGTCTTTCGTTTATGGCTACAGGGATATTTTTGAGTATGTTTGGTGGGTGGTTTGATCGGTTGATCGACCCCCCTCAACAAAAGCGGATATACGCGCAAACTTGATTACAAGCACACAACAACAAAGAAAACAAACAAGAACTGAAGCAGGAAAATCATTTGGTACAACCCTCCTTTTAGCAGGAATATTGAGACCAATATTGGAAAGAAATTCTTCAGAATCTTAGATGAAGAGTTGCCACCAGGTAATAAATTACAGAAAACTTTTAATAGGAACACAGTTAAATTAAGCCACAGTTGCATACCAAACATCAAAAACGTAATTGACGCCCACAACAAGTCTATAATCCAAAAGGTACGCGGTCCCTCCACAATCCCTTGTAATTGTAGAAATAAAGAGCTGTGCCCCTTGGACGGTCAATGCCGGGAAGGAGGAATAGTCTACCAGGCAACTGTCATACCTAAGGAAACCTCTGACAAGCAAACATACATCGGCATCTCTTCCACAGAATTTAGCCCGCTATAATAACCATAAGAGTTCTTTCACCCACCCAAACAAAAGAAACGCAACAGAACAGAGTAAGCACATCTGGTCACTAAAAGATCAAGACATCAACTTCGACATAAAATGAAAAATACTAAAACGCGCTAAACCTTACAATACTACAACCAAAAGATGCAATCTATGCCTATACGAAAAGTTTTATTTAATGTACAAGCCTCTAGAGGCTTCCCTCAATAAGCGTTCAGAACTAATGTCCAAATGCAGACACTCAAAAAAGTTTCTCTTACATTCCAAACGCACGCACACAAGATTTAAGACGCAAGTTAATAAATGAATAGACCACCTGTTACTTTTGTTTCTTTATTATATACTCTTCAGTCGCACATAATCACCTGAAGAGTGAAGGCATGTTTCCTTCACGAAACAAATTTGTCGTGATTTATATACTATATACTATATACTATATATATATATATATATATTATATATATATATATACATATATGTTTATGTATATGTGTATATATATATATATAATTATATAGGCCTATTTATAATATATATATATATATATATATATATATATATATATATATAATTAATGTTATCTCTATAATCACCTTCGACAGCATAATAAGTAGAATCGTACTGTTTACGAGATGGAATCACAAGCTGTCACCAGGGAAGTGATATTAGATGGAGATCCATCGAAAATTTTAATTTATGCTAATCCAATTAGATTGACCTCAGAGGGGAGACTAAATCTTTCAATGGGGATTATTGAACTAAAGGGCATTGAACTCCTTTTTCTAATATCCAGAGCAACTTCTTTTATACCTGCAGAGGCCCGAACTAAAAAGGATTATGTGGAAAAAAATGCTTGAATGTCTGACTAGTTGCCGACAGTCAAGTACTAAGCACTGTTCCGACTTTCAAAACGACAAGGAACTTAATGTTCAAGTAACTTGTTCAAAGAACTTATTGTTGCTGGCAATAATCCAATGCTCAGGGAAATGAGTAAAAGAAGTATAAGACTAAAATTTGCTGTCGGATCCTGATTAATTTTCGCATTCGCTTGCATGATTTAAAAGACGCACCCATATTGAGCAAGTAATAGGAAACTAGACAAGTATGTTGTGAATAGCATCGAAACGCATCGAAACCCTCAAATTAATTAAATGATCCCAAAAGGCGTTTAAGCTATAGATTTCAGTAGGTGTTAGGGTGACGTGTGTTTTCGACCGAGTGATGAATCTATTGTAACCATTTTCTATCACACAAAGTTCCCAAACTATCAGAATTATCGCAAATCCTTTGCAAACTATCACTACTATAACTAAAACTATTTTCCCCTTTCAAACCTTACCTCAGTATTGTCCTTTTTATGAATAATTTTCGGTGGCAACTGCATCGGTAGCATGATGTGGAAGGTTGAAAGTACGTATTTGCCGTTATATATCCCCCCCCCCCCCAAAAAAAAAATCGCTCACAGCCATTACCGGTATAGATGGTGATTGTTAATTAATACACTTACGACGAAAAAAGCATTCTGACAGCGCTTTTAGTCCTAAAACCCTTTTGCTCTAACAACCAGGGAGGTCTTATATCACCCCCTGCACCTTTACCCCCTCCCATTCCCCATCACTGGAAGCTGTTCGTATGGATTTTCGTTCAAACTTAGTAAGAATACGATAGTTGTAAAGTGCTCGGCATCATACTCTATAGTATCATTTGATTTGAGGTAATCACCATCATATCAGTGCCCCATTTTATGTAATTGATCCAGAGCTTCAAGAAGGCACAATACCGGTGTCTGCCTGCATTGGATAACCATTTATAATGCACAATGAAGCAAAGGGAAATTTTCGTAACAGTCCAAGAATGTTTCTGTGGACTCCACGCACGTATTTTTACGTAACACCTTTCCCCGAAAAGAAGGCAGTAAAGTAACCAAAAGGGGGGCTTCAGGAAGTTTGTTGACAACATAGCTTTCTCAAAGACAACATATGAAATTGCAACAGTCCCATGCAATTTTCCGAAAATTTATTGCCTACCTGTGCCGAATCTGCATGAATGCGTATATCATTGTTACACAAAGGGAAGTAAAGTAACGTTTTGCCCAAAATGATAGCAACTTAATCTCTTTGAATTCAATCATTTCAAACAAGACGATGAATCTTCTGGGATAACATTACTTGATAACAGCCGAACTAGGAACCTTCGCTTGAATAAGGAAAGCTGAAATATTTGTATTTGTTGCCTTATTCCGTCTCCGACGGGGAGTTGTTATTTGACGACTAGAGCTTCAAAGGCGATTATCTGGGCATTAACATTCTATAGAAGACCTCTTGAAGCTTTGCTCACAACTTAGCTTAAGCAGGGCTTATCGTGACTGTGCTACGAGCCATTATTCATACATAGTTTTCAAGTTGAATTAAGTACTTTCCTTAGGATTGTAACAAGTTACTCTTCTCATTCAAAATTAGTTAATAGTGGGTGTAACACGTTACAATTTGTCGGGCAATAGCTGCAACTATAGGAGCCAGTTAATTTTAACTTTTTAAGGGGAAGTACCTGTTCACAACCAGTTATATATGCATGCACTGTAGTTTCTATTTTTTTTTTTTACTTTCAGTTTCAGTTTTATTTCCTTCCTTCTTATAACAGAATTTTTGCAGATTGATCAACGTTTGATCGATAGAGTATTTACAATATACTTAACAATATAACCATTAACATTGTAATATAACAGTAGTTAGCTGAGCAAATGGATGGTGAGATAGGGAGCTGCGTTAGAGTGACAGCTCCCTGGTGAGATCATTACAATGTTGAGTGCTAGTGAGGGGGTGAGAAGGGAGAGGGACCTGCAGGATGTTACAAACCTTTTCAAGTCTAGTCCCTAGAAGTACAGAAGTACGGACTGTCACATTTCACATTTATGTGATCTAATTGAATAGAAACCAGTTTCCTGGAGCGAATTGAGCAAGCGTTAGGGTAACTTTACATGAGAGTCTCCCCTATCCCGCAAATCGTAGAAACTATCTAAGGTTTTTTTTTTCTTTCTAATGTTGACAGAGGTAGGCAACAACAGTTTAGAAAGAGGCAAATGCCTTTTCTATCACAACTACAACAAATATTCAATTTGTTTTCTACTATCCGTTATTTTAAACCTACCAAATATTCCGGTTTTTCAACTCATATTCCAGTAACTGATCACATTACGATTTAATGACGTATTGCAACATAATGAAGCTTGTAACTTGGTAGAAGGTAGACAGTCCCCATAATTATCATCATTAGAATTGAAGTGTACCTAATCAGAACTAAAATGAACAGAAATGGACAACGGTCCTACATAAAGTCGTGATAACAAAGGCGACTTGGACCTTGCCTTTAGAAGCATGCATTTCAGGAAATATAAAAGGCAGCCTTTGAAGATGACGTTTCAGTGTTCAAAATATCTGTACGCCGTTGCAAAAAACATCTACAATATGCCATCCACACAGAAAAAAAATACTTACTCATCAGTTAGTAAAATGCTATAACTAAAATGAGTAAATAAACACGTCAGCTAGTTACTTCATTCATTTTTCACATTGAATGCAAGTAAATTTATTTGCAAATATTCAACGTTATTGAAGTGCAAGAACCAAGTCACTTAAGTTATATCTGTAAGTGAACATTCTTTGCCATTGACCACAACACGTAGCCTGATTTCGGCTTTAAATCGCATTTTTTAAAAAAAGTTGGACACGGGAAGAGTATCATCTGCAGGTTTTTTTCGTGTGAAAGAGAGTTGATGGACAAAGTTTGGTGAGAAAATATTGTCTTTGAAGGCGTGAGAGTCCCGGGGCGTGAAAAATTTGTACACAGTGCACAAGGGCTGTGAAGGAGGAGTGTAGCCAGTGGCGTAGCCAGAATTTCTCTCACGGGGGGGGCATGCAGTATGTTGTGTGATCGCCGGCATGGAGGGGTCAAAGGGGTGGGTTCCCCCTCCCCTTTGAAAACTTTTGAAAAATTAGGTGTTCTTACATGCAACCTGGTGCCACATATGCTACCGTTTGAAGAAAAATTTGGGTTAAAAATTTACGTATTTTTAGTAACTAAAACAAAAAGTCGGCATCAGTGAGGGAGGAAATGGCCCAATGGGGTGTCCCCCTCCTCTTTGAAACTTTTTGAAAAATTAGGTGCCCTAACATGCAATCTGGTGCCACATATGCTACCTTTTGAAGTAAAATTTTGTTAAAAAATTTACGTACTTTTAGGAACTAAAACAAAAAAGTCGGCATAAGTGAGGGGGACCATGGCCCAATAGGGTATCCCTCCCCTTTAAAAATTTTTGAAAAATTTGGTGCCCTTACATGCAATCTGGTGCCACATATGCTACCTTTTGAAGTAAATTTTGTGTTAAAAAATTTACGTACTTTTAGGAACTAAAACAAAAAAACCGGCATCAGTGAGGGGGATCCTGGCCCAGTGGAGTGTCCCTCCCCCTTTAAAAATTTTTGAAAAATTACGTGTTCTAACATGCATTCTGGTGCCACAAATGCTACTTTTTGAAGTAAAATTTGTGTTAAAATTTTACGTGTTTTTTGGAACTAAAACAAAAAAGTCGGCATTAGTGAGGGGGCCATGGCCCAATCATGGGGTGTCCCCCTCCCCCCTCTGAATTTTTTTTTTGAAAAATTAGGTGTCCTAACATGCAATCTGCCACATATTTTACCTTTTGAAGTAAACTTTATGTTAAAAAAATTACGTATTTTTAGGATTAAAAAACAAATCGGCATCGGTGAGGGGGCCATGGCCCAATGGCCCTCCTAAATACGCCACTGAGTGTAACGGAAACACACCCCCGTTCAAGGGCTAGCTTAGACCGGAGGCCTGATGACAAATCTTTTATATTTGCAGTGTTGCTAGCTATGGAATGTTAGGAATATTGTGGCTTCTAACAGTTAGGGACGGACGGTGACTGGGGAGAGACATCATCTTCGGGTTGTAAACCTGCGTCCATCATAAAGTAAGGATCACACTCTGTGCCTAGCCATGAATCCTTATGTTTCGACAATGGCCCATTTCAACTAAGGTTTAGGCCATGGGCCAGAGGCACTTCACAAGCACCCTCACCCACTCCCCTTCCCAATATTTTTTGGGAACCTTACGGCCCTCTTAATACGAAACGGGTTAAAGTCAATGTTTTGGGTCTTACTCATTCAAAGTGGCTGCCAACAACAGAACGGCAGCAGAAATAATAAATATTTTGTATTGAATAGTAACGACTAGTAAATTGCCTTTAAAAATATTTTTGACACATCTACCCCTAAGATTTGTTCATATTTAATGAAAACAAAAACATTCTTTGGAAGAATCACTAGGGGTTATCTGCCTTATAAGTTCCTTCTGTAAGGGATGTTTCAAGAATTCCTGCACACTTGTGGTTCTCACACAACAAAAAAACTAAAAATTAAGCTTGACCATGTTGTATTTACTCTTTATGGTGCAGGTATCAAATTTCAGTGCAATGGTAGGCCAACCATCAATGCTTGGAGTATTTCCAGGGGTACCAGAGGGTAACACTTCTACAGTACCTTATGTAAATTATGTAAGCACAGTGCTCTTTTATCATCTTCTCCGAAATATTGGATTTGTGATTGTGAAGCATTTCAGAACAGTGTCTGTGCATTCAATTTTTGGTCTGATAGTTATATGAAGCCATGTTGCTAAAGAGGGTGACATTTGTCTCCCCCAACCCAAGCCCCACCCCACCCGTGCCTTTGCAATGCTTCATTGGATGGTGGTTAAAGCCATGACAGTTTGAACAAACGTGATATATGTTTTATATAATCCACATTACTGTCTGAAAAAAATTGATAACTTTCGAATAAATTTTGAAATGTTTTGTAACAATGTTTACGATTTTAGTTGGAAGAAAGAAATATTCCCAAAGGGGGAAGAATCACCATGGGTTTTTTGCCTGATAATTTCCATCTGTAAGCTGTTATTCAAGAATAAGGAAATCTTATACACCAGTATTTTCTCTTTAAGAACACATTTGAGCTTACAATGTTGTCTTAATCTTTATGTTTTAGCTATCAATCTTCAGTGCAGAGATACCATTCATTCTCGAAGTATTTCCAGGGCCAGCAGAGGATAACTACTCCGCAGCACCTTATGTAAGTTATGTAAGTACAGTGCTCTTAAAACTTCAGAACCAGTTATTTATGAAATGTAAGGAGACTTAAATGGAAAAGGGAGGAGACTTAAATGTAAAGGAAATAAGAGGAAATTGGTAAAAATAGCTTACATTTCAAAGTAATATCGGGATGATTGCCTGTGCCCCTTCAAGTTGCACTCCAGATCAAACCTTTTCCTGATATGTTTTAGTAACCAGAGTTTTGCTTTTCTTCATGCTCCACCTATTCTTTTGACCTTGAGATGTTTATATACATTGTTAGTTTGCCCAAAGATGTAAAGTTTATAATGATCATTGCCCAGGATGCATATATATTTGGTGTAAATTTGGATGTACATTTTAAAGTGAATAAAAAGTTGTTTCCAGTGGCATCTTGCCTGCTTACTCCAAGGTCTTACTTAAAGTTGTGCTAACATTTTGGCTTTTATCTCATTAATAGGAAAAAGGAGTTATAGGAGGGGTATCTAGAATGTTCAACTTTTAATGGAAAATGCAGTCATCCCAATTAGAATTAGTATACCCTAACATCCTAATTCATGAATGGTTCTTTTTAGGCATGTGACCAGTTCCTACGGAATTTTTAAATTCATAAAATATAATGCCTTGCTTGCCTTTTGTTTGCATATTTATGATCAAATAAAACCTTTTGAGGTACTTGTGAGGAAAATAAGAGGAAACTTGCAAGAGTTTGCTGATTTTTGAAACAATTTTGGGGCAATTGTTTATTCCTTTTAAGCGTTTCTTTTGCTTGTTAAAATGATATAAATGATTAGAAATATTAGAAAATAAATTAGCGTGTCACACTTGAAGGTAGCATTCAATTTATTTACTGCCTAGATCAGGTTGTATGCATACTCTACTTTTGTCTTTTTTACTTGCTTGCAATCTAACTTGCCCTTCACTGATGTATCAGCAGGCCGGATAGAGCGTGGCATGTGCTGTAATGTTCTAAGTAATGGTTTCATTCAATTTGGAATGGTATTTCAGATGCATGAATGTCTCTCATTTTCACAGCCTTCTACCACTCAGAAAGATACAACCATTTTGACACTTTAACTCAAAGAATTAAAGTGACTGATTGCATCGTGACTCAGATATGTGCTAGTTTTTCGTCCAAATTAGGCGTTACTTTTGCACTTGGACTTGAAGCAAGGACCAGTTATTGAGGAGACTAAAACTTCATCAGCATGTGCAAAATGGCTTCATCATAGTACTCTGAATCTCACAAGTTGTGTTTGTAACTGAGCAATAGGTTTTTCCAGAATAGACATGTTTGCATCTTTGTTGTGAGTGTTAAATATGTTTTAATTTTTATTGCCTTTGAGTATGCCACTACTTCATTGATGAAGTCAAGCATTAATCTGTAGAATGATGAACTTCTGATTGATGATATCAGCATGATGCATGGACTTTCCTCAGCATATTTCATCATTGCGTTTCAGCTGCTTAAACATCTAGAATATTAATAAGTGATCATAATGTATTAAGTATTTCAGACTTTTAGTGTTTTATTGAAATCCTGCAATGACTATACTAATATCTGTTTGAGTAAAGTACGTTTTAGCAGAAGTATGTTTGTATTGGTTTTTATGAAGCTTCAACTTATGTCTTTGTTCCTGATATAGTGGCATAATTACTTTCATAAGGGGATTCTCTTAAACCTACTTTCTCCTGTTACATTCAGTGTAGGAGCCTATGTATAAGGGCCCTCCTAGGAAAGTTGACACCTAGATGGACTTGTTTTTTCACTATGTTTAAAGTTGCCATCCTGGGGATGGGTTTGAGTTGGTTTGTATGTTTAAGATGCAAGGTGCTGCTATCTTTGACAAAGCTTTTAATTGGAATTTTATTGTCAGGCAGTTTTGATGGATTCATGACCATTTCCAACGCTAAAGAGGACTTACTTGGGGGAAAGAAAGCTTTTCAAATCCAGACCGGATTCCTCATCAGCTGTAAGGCTCCCCTTCTGACAGACAGACAGACAGACAGAAGGGGAGCCTTACAGCTGATGAAGAATCCGGTCTGGATTTGAAAAGCTTTCTTTCCCCCAAGTAAGTCCTCTTTAGCGTTGGAAATGGTCATGAATCCATCAAAACTATCAATTAAGACGCTGGCCAGAATCAGGCAATTGACTAAGTCAATCTGCTACAACAAGAACACTATTGTCAGGCATTCTTATCTTTTCCTTATGAGTTTCAGCTGTAGTATGGCAAACCGCCAAGGCTGATGTCTAGAACAGACAATTTCCTTTCCCTCTATTAGTAAACCACTGTTTATACAAAGCTATATTTGTATAGACTTACTATGACTCTATCGCCTGATTTTTTCAAAAGCAGAAAAAGTATTATGCTGTTATTTCGTATTGTATTTGTCTGAATGCAGGAAAATAAAATTGAAAAATTAGGCTGCTTATGTTTGAACGGGGATGTATTATTAGTCATTAAAAATTACACACTTTAATAACAATGTGCATCATAACATGCTTATTATTCAAATACTGTTATGTTCATATCGACAGCATTTGGGAATATCCTTGAATTTTTTTCTTTCATATCCTTTTAAAAGTGCAATAAAATGTTTAAGTTTACACAGAATTTTGAACTGTCATCCTGTTTCTACTATGTACACTTACTAACCACAATAAAAGAACGACTAGTAATGTTACATGTCCTAGCATATAATTTTACTACTTGGCTAGTGAAATCAGGGACAAAACCCAAAGTAGTATTTCCATTACCTGATTAGTACACAAACTCCCCACGGTAGCAAAGCCATTGCCCCCAGTGAGTATCTGTACTCATTTTCGAGTAGTATGCCTACTAACAATGGTTAGTGAAATCAGGGATCTAAGTTTACTCATTTTGGTGAGTGCTTTAGTTTTCTGTACAGCTTTGATTTCCAACAACTTTTTGATAATTTGTTGCAACGATGAGCAGGTAACTTAGTCCTTGTACCGATGGAAAGAAACTTTGTTATTCTTACTGTCAAAATTTCAACTTCACGTTATCTTAGTGAAACGAACTAATGAACCTTTGGGCTAAGATATTACCGTTCACTGCTGCCAGTGGAGGTTTGACGGGAGTCATGTGATCTAAATATGGCCAGTTAGGTTAGTTAGTTAGATGAGGTTTAACGTCCCAGTTTCCAACCAATTGGTTCAAGTCGAGACGACCACGGCCTTTTTTCCAGTTGTGGCTCACTGGCTTGTTTTCCCTACCCCGTTGCTTATGCTGAGCACCAAGCACAAAGGCAGTAGGTTCCATTTTATGGCCAGTTAGGATGTTGGACATTTCATCTTAATAAGCAAGGCGCTTTTAAAGGACTGTAGAAATTTGATGTACTAGTATAGTTGTTTATCAGCTAACGTTTGCGGAAGGATCTATCTAATAACACAAAATTGAACTGAAGTTTGGCTGTATAAGGAAATTCATTACACTTTTCACATGCAGTATTCTTTTAAATGAAATCATCATTCATGCTAACAAAAAGATAAGTCTCGGTCTGTTGATCCTACTTTGGAACCCACTTAGGCCATATGAGGCCAGTAACCAGACAAGATACTGAAAGGGAAGGGGGTCAAGTATTTTTTGTGGGGGCATACTTAACTAACATTAAGGCAGTTGCTACGGGTTTGTGCCCTTTTAACATAGGGACTATTGACTTCAGTTTATCTCAAAGCATACCCATCGTTTTAGACGTAAGCGTATCACAGCTCTATCACATAACGATGACTAATAAAGAAGTCAAAAGTATTACATTCACTAAGACGGTATACAGGAGGAAAAACTGTAGCTGATACATCAGTAGGGCATTCTATCGTTTAACAATTGGATTCACTTCAAACTATGGCGGTACACAGCTGGCCGAGGGGGGGGGGGCACTCAAATATTTTCAACAGATCGATTTTGAAAATATTTGGTTACTAACTTATGCCAAATGACTGTTTTACACTGTTTTAAGGAAAGAAGTGCAATTTCTGGCAATATTGGGGTCACCTTTGGCAATAGACCCTGTGCATATGATGCCACAGAGCAGAAAGTGCTCCTATCATTGCAAGTTACATCAGTAATAAAAGCAGATAACTGATTTGTCAACCAGTCGTATACGTACGTAAGGCTACTACACTTGCGTATACGATTTTAGGCTGCGTTCATGCCATGTGTTTCATTGTTTTCCTCCAAACTGAAGTCACGTGACGTCAAAGCATAAGAAATATTGTATCCTTGGTGCACTTAACACCAGTGATGGTGGCGCTCTGCCTATCCTGTTTCCCTTCTGCCAAAAAAAAGGGTACAGCCTTGCTTCAAACCTAATTACATGTAAAACAAAAATGGCGATGTTGGAGATACTGTCAACCTGTCCTGTCAACCTTACCGAGTAACATGTAGGCAGGGTACACAGGTTATGCAGAGTTCGTAAATTTCATCCCATATCACAAAGCCTAGTTGCTGTTCTCTGGTTGTGTCATGCGGTACGGTCAGTTGGTGAGCAAAGTTTGGCTATTTCATCAGGTAGTCCAGGTGGTTTCGACACAATGTAGGCCCTTCATTATGTTGTCCCCGATACAGTCTACAACTCCTAAAGTTTTAATATGTTTTTCTTTTTGTTCTTAATCATGATAACATGTTTTTTGTGTTAGCCTACTAAAAATTTTTCGAGCCCTTTGCAATTTCACGATTCAGACTGAAAAGAACAGTATCAGTGCGCAACTCGGCTCTTGACATATTAAGTGATTTAATGCAAAGTATACGGTACTCTGTAATTGCATGGAATAGTTAGGCTCCTTCATATCCCTTTCTCACCCCCTCGACATGCTGTCGGAACTTGGGGTCGCTGGCATGGCCCTACCTCATGTCGGGAAAATTCTGTCGCCACCCATGGTCGGTTTACTTATTTTAGCTTTCAAAAGGGTCATTTCTGCGATAAAACCCAAGCTTTTTGGTGTGCTTGCCCACTCTTCCTCAGTTTCGTTACTAATAGCTAAATATAGAACAAGCCCTTTCCATCTTTTCAAGTAACTTAAGTAGAATTTATCGTTTTATGTAAATTCCGGGAATCTCATCTCATTTCGCTAAACTAAGTTTACGTTCTCTTGAGTTGTCGTTCGGTACAGCTAGTAACTCGAAGAGGGAAGTATAATGCAAGTTGTACCCGATAGGACCCAACTGCTTGGATAGTTGACCTCATTGGGGTTCACAGGGGGGAGGACATTGGGCCATGTCCCCTCACGGATGTCAATTTTCTTCAGTTCCTAAAAAAAAAACGTATATCTTTTAACACAAGTTTTTCTTCCAAACGTGGCATATGTGGCACCAGATTGCATATAAGGACACCTAATTTTCCAAACATTTTCAAAGGGGAGGGGGACACCCCTTCCCTTACACCCCTCCCCCGACCGGTGATCACACAACATATTGCATGCCCCCTTTGATTTGAGAGAAATCCTGGGTACGCCATTGGTTGACCTATATAAGCTTTAAATAAGTACAGATTCTTTTTAGTGTAAGCTTATCCAAAAATTTCGCGCGCTTTCCAATTTCACAGTTTAGATTTCGGAAAAAACCTTAAATCGGACGGAACTATTTTTCTCTAGTATATACAAAATTTTGTGCAATATATGCCCCGCAATTGCATGGTATCGTACACAGGTGTTCTTCAAATCTCTCCTCACCAACCCCTCGACGGCATCGGGCTGTCGAGGCTTCGGATCGTTGCCCCCCCCCCCGTTGGGCAAATTCTCGCGCCACCCCTGCTGGACCACTACCGGTTGGACTGTCGGTTCTCAGCTCCAACTGCAACGCTTATCAACACTTTCAGTCGGCATTTGCTTCTTTTCAGTCGGCAAATACGGCCACCCCCATGATAAATGCTCTTGCAACACCCCTGGATATTAGCAGACATTCAATCTCTCCCTAAGTTGTCAGGGAGAGATTGTGTAAAGTTGTGAAAAGTTGTGTGACTGTAGCTGCACATAAATAAAACACTTTCTCAAATCAATTGTCGCAGTCGTCGTCAGTGCTGTTTTGCAAGCAGCTTGAGGTTAAGCTCTTGTAAATTGCCGCACTGCGTTTCATTAACATTGATTTTTCTAGCAAGAACGTGTTCAATAACCTGGCAGTCTTACCGTCTGATTGATTGAATCGGCAATATTGCTTTAGGGTATCCTTACCAACCAGTGTTGTGTCCGACACCGGCAAATCCGACATCCACACCAGCAGCTGTCGACACCAACACCGACACCGGTATCGGAAATAGGAGTCCGATACCGACACCAGAAGGGTCCGACACCGACAACGACACCAACACTTGACACCAGTTCCAATAACAGTACACACTCTAGCAACGTTAGACGCTAGTAGGTTACCCTTAATTGAAGACTGACTGAGGGTTTAGGTCATATATAATGGCTTGTATTTCCCCTGAACCTGTATGCCCAATGTTGTCCACCAAACCAAGTGCTGAGTGGAGATTTGGCCATTTGGGAGGAAGTTATTGATGCCAAATGATCAATGTCAGCACGTTAGCTTAGCTTAGGCTTATGCATAGGCCTACACTTTCCAATCAGACATCACATTGGCGTGGGTACCTGCCTTGCCTAACTGGTGACTGGAATAGAAGTGATTAATGGATTACTACATAAAATATGGGAAGCAGAACAATATCCCAATAACAGTTTTGTATTTGTTTTATCAAACCAAATAATGAAGCAATGATATACATTTCAATTAGTACCATATTGTAGAAGTATTGTTGCTCAAATTTTTGACCCTCCAACAACCCCCCTCCCCCGACTTCAAAAGGCGATGGGAATTTGCATGCGATTACAGTCACATTAATAATGAAACATAGATGGGTAAAAACAGTTACTGAAGGCCCTCAATACAGTAGTACTCGTGCCCTTCCCAAACTGCCCCTGCGCACCTTGGCTATGAATCATGCTCAGAATCAGATGTTTAAAAGGAGTTAAGAATCTGTATGGGATTATTTACATTTTGTGTCAGCTTAAAATGGCCAGATTTTCCTGTTCTACAATCCTGGACAAAATTATCTGGGACAATTCCCCCGCGCCCTACCTCAATGCTGGTTCTGACGAAAGGTGAATTAAAGTTGAGCGCTGAAGAAAAGAGCGCGCTTTTCGTTTCTTCTCAACATTGAACGAAGGATGGAGGAAGGTCCGGAAGTGTCCCAATAATTTTGTCCAGGATTGAATCCTGGAAAAAATTATCTGGAACAATTCCCCCGCGCCCTACCTCAATGCTGGTTTTGACGAAAGGTGAATTAAAGTAGAGCGCTGAAGAAAAGAGCGCGCTTTTCGTTTCTTCTCAACATTGAACAAGGGGTGGAGGAAGGTCCGGAAGTGTCCCAATAATTTTGTCCAGGATTGTCTCAACGCCTGTACAAAGGTATAGGGACAGCGGAATACGACAAAGAACAGTATGCTTATCATAATAATGGTTAAAGTTCCAAGCGCTCTGTTCAAAGACAAGGCAGCTGGATGGGGGAGGGGGAGAATGGAAGGTACCACTGAATTACTATGAACAATTAACGAACATATTAATTGAATCTCAATGCAAATGTAGGAAACACCGGGGTTATTTGAGTTGTTTAAGTTTACGAAAGGGTCAAACACGAAAAATTACTGAATTTATCGAGAATATAACCACTTCCTCGTGTGGCTATCAAAATTTGGTTTTCACTTGGGCAGGGAGGGGCATAAAATGCTGTGAAGACATATGAGGGATGGAAAAAGGGAAGAGTGTGAGTCAATTAGCAACAGCCAGTGATATATGTTGGAGAATATTGCAGCTGTTTACTGTCCGTCGGGAAGGAATGCCGCACGAAATAGGACCTTGAGATAAGTCGTAAATGTCCCTGCAGAGCAGCCTATAATGTATCTAATAGGTAGCAGTATGAGCGTACAGTAAGATTAGCTATCATAAGTCTGAGGTTGCAACATGGCTATTCTTCTTACAGAAAGCGACTGCCAAACTCACAGTATAATTTGCTAGTACACTGCATGCACTAGGGTAAACGTCTGACTGCACGGCATTCATTTACAAGTAAAGGTGCGAGGCCCCCTACCTTTCGTACTCTTGTACATCTTTCTTGTTCTGACAAAACGTAAGATGTATTAGAATCTGAATGGCGCCACGGTTGACCAGTGACTGAAACGGTTAACCGTTGACCACTACACAGTAATTCAATGGGAGAAAACGGTTCACCCTCAGTTTTAACATTTAAAAGACAAGGTAGTCAAGATTTTTCTGTTCGCTTAATGGTCAAACATTGCGAATTTGTTCTTTCCGTCATAATTTTCCGTCCTGCTTTTCACGGCAGGTCTCACATGATCTTGTCTGTATTAATTCATCCTTAAATCCCCTTTTAGGCAACCAAGTGATTATATTTGGACGAGAAAGTGATGGTAAACCGTGGGGTAAACCGTTCGACCAGTAATGGGAGGAGGCCTGACTAGTAAAAATAGCGCCATCTACTTCACGACACAACCGCTCACCTATCGCCTATGTCTATTGATACTCAATTGTTGAAACCTCTTCTCTTGTAACTGTCTGCTGGTTACGCTATAAATCTAAACATATTTATCCGTATAGTTGTTTTGAGGCACAAATACATTCAACTGATGGCCTCTGTACACCTTTCTCCCCTGAAGTTCTCGAGCCCGACTGACCAATTACTAGTTTTGCTCCTAAATAGCATCGTTCTTTTGTGTAATAAATAACCACTGTCCTCTTGTACTGCATTATTTACATTCAAGTTATTCCTCCTTAAGTAGAAATTCAGCAATTTTTTCATAAAACAATCCAAAAGACCTCACATCACTTTTTTCCCAATACCAGTAAACTTAACCAGCTACCAGATTTGTCGCTTGCCATTGCTAAATTTCTCCTATATTCAACACGAGACTTCTCCTATACCTTTGTAAAGGCGGTCAGACAATCCTGGACAAAATTATCTGGGACAATTCCCCCGCTCCCTACCTCAATGTTGGTTTTGACGAAAGGTGAATTAAAGTAGAGCGCTGAAGAAAAGAGCGCTCTTTTCGTTTCTTCTCAACATTGAACGAGGGGTGGAGGAAGGTCCGGAAGTGTCCCAATAATTTTGTCCAGGATTGGAGCCTTTAGAGTGGACCAATTGGCAATACTGATCAACAGCAAACATACCTAGTGTGTCCAATATGGAACTGAAAATAAAATATGAACAGAACTCATGACATTACGAATAAAGATTATTATGTATGGAATGCATTAGTTGCACTGTAACTATTGTTGGTGCTTGTAGGCTGTATTTAATGGTATCAGAGTGCCTTGCCAAATAAAAAAAACTAATAAAATAGAAAATACATAATAAAACACTGGGAAAAATAAAAAAAAAAAATGAAAAAAAAAAGAAAAAATTGCCGGTGTTGATCGACACCAGCAAAATTTCCGATACCTCAGGGTTCCGACACCGACACCAGGTCTATCATGGTGTCGACACCGGTGTCGGTCAGCACAACACTGTTACCAACATGTCAATACATATTCGTGTTGTATTGGCTGCGCTAAAATGCTGCTTTTACACCTAATCTTTCTATTAGAGAGCGTGGCGGCCTATTGGTTAAGGTGTTGGAATTGTTATCTAAGTCGTCCTGGTTGGGTTCCCACCTGGGTCATTATGTTGTGTCTGTGAGCAAGATGCTTTATCTGGATTGCTTTTCTCCACCCAGGGGTGAAATGGGTACATATGGGGTAAATTGTATAGCAATGGACTGTTTGTGGCTGCTGTTATGGGAAGTCCTTCAATTGACACGATGAAGTGACATTACTGTTCAGTGTGCCGGGTACGAATAGCAAGGGATGTGCACTATATAGTGTGGGCTTGACAAGTTACAAATGGGTAATGATTGTGAAGCGCTTTGAGATGTGTCACATATAAGGCGCTATAAAAATCCATATCATTATTATTTTTTTTTTGTCTAAGAGGTGTGTATCATGTTATCAACTCTATTGCCTAAGAATGATGCAAATGGAGGGAGCTCCAAAATATATTTCTGCAGAAGATAATTGTATCAATCAGACGTGTCTTCGAAATCACTGCTTCACTTGAACTGTACATCCACGGGTAAATCCAGTAAAGTGACAGTTGGCCGTCTGTAGAGTGGTCAACTTGTCATTTTGGTAAGAAGTATCAATGAACTTCATAAGAGAAGGATTGGAATGGACTTTCAAAGTTACCCCCAAGCACCCGCAGTGTGTGGCTGAATAATGTTCTCAAGATTAAAATTTTCGGGGTAAGTCAACAACAATTATCATGGCAGTTAAACAATAACTGTTATCAGGGAATCGCAAGGAGCTCTTGAACTTTGATCATGCAGTACACCGTTGATAGACAGCGTTGTGTACGGTATGGCTGCTTGAATCCCTCTTGTAGAACTTAACACGAGACTAGAATTTCAACACTTATCAACGGATGTTTCACTCTCAGTTGTGGATGGTAAGAATAAAGTCTTTGTTTTGGTACCTTTCAAGTCAAACTGTGACGGACTTATTTTCTTCGTTTACTTTAGTCGGGCTCTCTTGATTTAAAGACTTATTTTACTTCATGCAATCTGATGTGTAGAACTTTTGAACACATATCTAATGGCACTTCCGGAACATTTTTCATCATTACATAAAATTAACATATTATTATTTCCCTTAACTAACAACATAATAAAAATCTATCACCTTAAGCTGATTACCTTACGTTAGTATTTCTGCACAGAATGGTTAGTTAAAGCATTCCTCTGAAATAATGAAAATCTATTTTTCGGTTAAGTGACTTGGCAATAAGTGAAGTATTACTTGTACTGTGAAAATCATTTACTGAAATGTTGTTTGCTTGTTAACGTAATTTTTTACTCTAATTTGTGTATATGTAGCAGACAACACCGTGAATGAGTATAGCATCTGTTACATCTAAAACTATTCCCCAAACTGAGAATTGTGGAAGAGGTACCTCCACTTTAAAGGAAAATAACAAAACTGAAAAGAGTTTAAAAGAAATAAGTATCTGAACGTGCATGTGCTCTCATGTAATGTGGATGCAATGGATGTACATTTATTTCTATTCCCAACAGATCACTGTAGGACAATGAAGAACAATGGTATCCATGTTATGGTGGTGTTACTGTCAAGTTTGATTTCTGCTTGTAAGCTTTAATGTGTACTGTTTTTATTACCTTTGCAATCGGGTATCAATTCATTTGTTAAAACTCTAGATCAGTGGTTCCCAACCTTTTTCAGCTCACCGACCTCTTTCACCGAATGGCGTTGGGCAAACGCCTCGCCCCCCCCCCCATCTATAGCATATTGTTGCCATGAAGGAAACGACAATTACAATAAAAACACATGGAGAAATAAAGGGGAAGCATACACATACATTGTTTTTACGTACGGGTCCGATACACTAAAGCAAAACAACAGTGGGGGACTCATGAAAGCTAACTCTCTTTTGTGATGGTGAATCATAAAGTTGGGGTTAGGGACGGGGAAACGTTTTTGAATTTTACAGATGCCAAGGGCCCACCGAAGTGTGGACTGATTCCACAAGGGTTCCTAATGGGGACAGGGGACTTCGCCCCCGGAAGCTGTGGGGTGTTACCGAAATTTTCGACACAAGAATGAGGCACTGTAAGTCAATTTGGACTGACTTCCGTTTAAATAATATTTAATAACCTTAAATGTTCACTAGAGATTACAGAAATCAGCCATAAAGCTATTAACGAAGGGTTCCCTTTGACGCTGCAAGGAGCTTTTCCTGTGGGTAGGAAGAAGAAGGATGGTAGGGATCGCATGGGGCTTTACAAGACTCATGCCACTCAAGCTGTCCTGCGGGCAAGAATAATGAGAAAGTCGAAATAGGCAAACCGTAAGATAGCATTTTTAAAAATATTTTAACGTTCTACTTGTGTTTTACTTCACAGTACATTGCAAAAGTTATCTATAATGTTACAGTTATTTGCAACAATTTTCACTTCTGTCAGTATGTCATGTTGATGGATAGCACGAAAACCTACATTGAAGGTAAAAGTGGTAGGGCAATTTTTAGCCATGTCCCTTTGCTCACCGCTTTTACCAGGATGCCACTAATGGGAATATGAGGGTCTTCGCTGAGGAAATTTTGAAATTAATCACTGTCAGATGCGATTTCGTGAAATCTAGCAATAAAGATAATTCACAATCTTTTAGTGCACCTGAGGGATAAATGATAGACCTTCTCGTCTTCTTGACATCATTTATCTCCTTTTAAGGGAACGAATTTGAGAGTCTGCTAAGAGAAACCTGTTGGAATTTTGTATAAGGCCCGGTTCAAACTTAGTATCTTATTTTTTCTTAACGCCCCCCTGCCGCCCCCTTAGAGCTCATCGCCCCCGTGAGTTGAAAAAACGTCCCCCAGGGGGCCTGTCGGGAACCACTGCCCTAGATGAACAGTTCCCTACGAACCATTCTTAACTAAAATGTATAACCTGCATTCATTAAAAATGTTGAGACAAAGAAACAAAATATAATCTGCATCATATATTAAAAGGGCAACATCCATATGTATATATATATATATATATATGCCGTATATATATGCCGTATATATATGCCGTATATATGCCGTAGATATGCCGTATATATGCCGTAGATATGCCGTATATATGCCGTATATATGCCGTATATATGCCGTATATATGCCGTATATATGCCGTATATATATATATATATATATATATATATATATATATATATATATATATATATATATATATATATATATATATATAACGCTAATTCCCACCTTAAGGGGAAATTCCTTAAAACATCCTACGTAAAAACGAAAAAAATAATAAAATACATAAGCATATATTTCGCCCAACCGTCCTCAAGATATATTCAACGTTATTTCAATGGCCTGCCATGCGTACATGGTAACAGATACGTGTCCGTAAATTTGTCGACATTGGAGTAATTACTTATAGATTGAGTGTTAAAGAGGACGCTTTCATACGTTTACGTATTCCTATATAAAAAGTGTGTGAAAACGTTAAGTCGAATCCGTTTTTTCGCCCCATTTTTTTCTTCGCCCTATGGTCGACTTTTCAACAACTTTTTCCCCTTAAGGTGGGAAGTAGTGAAATATATATATATATATATATATATATATATATATATTGCTAATGTGGGATTTAGGCGAAAAACCGTATGAAAAAACGCGACTCCGGGAAATTGAGAAAAGACAACCTTTATAAGTGATTCCCGGGTTCTGAGGGCCTTCAAATTATGGTGAGGATAAATCAAATGTTTAGTGAAGTCGAAAAACTTCAGGCGGCACCTGACCTTACCCCCGATGACTACTATCCTGATGGGTGTTACAAGAAAAAAAAAAAAACAAATGTGCACATAAATTCGTTTTGTACATTGAAGTTACTCAGATCAATAACATCAGGCGGGCAAAACTTGGTGATCGAATATAAAGAAATTACGTGTACTGTAACAATAAAGTATAAAATAAATGCGTATTTCACTTTGAACAATCTGCCAAAAGAATCTTTACTGCTAGGGATAGGACAGGGGGGAGCTGTTTACATAGAAGGGTTGATCAGAAACACCCAAAACACATGCTTACTTGCCTGTAGATACTGGCAGTGCTATATGCTTTGCGTGATACATGTTTCCTACGAAACTTTTTTCGTTCCTTCCTGACTCTTGCAGTCTTCATCACGTAAGCCTTCTTCAATTTCTCTTTCTAACATTTAGGCAAAGCGTCAAGCTTTTATTGTGCATCTACACAGTTTCTTGAATATGAGAAGACTGGTATAATAACTTGCATGTCTGAAAACCCATTCTATGGAATATACTGGTATAATTCAACCGACTCGGCAAACAATCCTCCATTTCTCTACCGCGATGATTCACAAGGAAATGAAAATACCCATTCAATGAAAGGATATGAAATCTCGGAGAGTGGTTCTTTAGTCATCAAAAACGTGTCATTACGAGACGAGCACCTCTACAGAGCAGTATTAATATATGATGAATCGTCAGGCCATATAGAAATAAGAGATATAAATGTTATCATTATTGGTAAGATTTGCTTCTAGGTATGCACACTTGAATAGAAAGTTTTTTGTTGTTTTAAGAAGTTCAAATTGATCATGCAGTATCTACTGCAACGTGTGTTCTTGATTATAGTAACTGTGTTGTAAATGCTTTACAAATTAATATAACAGCAAGCCAAGATGCAATTTCTTTCTGGTGGTAATAAAGGAAAGATAAATATTACTTTCCGATATTAAACAAAAACTTTTAACACTTTGACAGCAGTTTTGTGGTAAGGACCTCTGTTTCAAACCCAAATTTTAAAGCAAAGTTAACATTCTAAAAAGAAATGGCTGTCATATTGTTGTGTCACGTTCTACAACTGTCAGGCTTACGTCCACGATAGCTGACACAGTAATAGTTAAACAACTTATTTATCTGTTGATATTACAAGCATCCACAAACACCATATATATATATATATATATATATATATATATATATATATATATATATATATATATATATATATATATATATATATATATATATATATATATATATATATATATATATATGCATACGATCACGTGACCACAAGTGTAGCCACCGTTTGAACAAGTTCAGGCTTACCAAGCTGGCCGCCGGGCTACTGTCGTTTGCCTAATTTGAAG
The DNA here is from genome assembly GCA_029531755.1 of Holothuria leucospilota. Classification (NCBI taxonomy): domain Eukaryota; kingdom Metazoa; phylum Echinodermata; class Holothuroidea; order Aspidochirotida; family Holothuriidae; genus Holothuria; species Holothuria leucospilota. The sequence goes on from CM055970.1 coordinate 12,376,304, forward strand.
ATGAATCTGCCACATTCCAACGAAATACTAACATGAATAGAGTAACACATCACATCGCTTTACATGTTATTGGATTTAAAGCTGAAGTTGCGTTTATTTGAATATTTTTTAAGTTTCTGGCATAATCTGTCGATGCTGCACCATTTGAGGAAGTCCAAACTTTACCCAGAAGACAGAGCCATATTGGTAAGCTAAGCTAAACCTGTACCTATGGTGGCGACATCTTACACATTCTGCGTTATTGCAGGATGTTCTGTCGATATTAACCTATATTTTCAGAAGTCTGTGCAAGCATCCCAACGAAGTGATGAATTACGTGTTTTGCTTTTCTCTCTCCCAGAAGTAACTGAAAGAGATAGGTATGGTTTCAGTGGGAGGCTTGCATGTTTTGTGTTTGAAAGCAACTTACACCACATTGACATCGTGCCATCATGGAACGTACCTTTCTAGTATACTACATAATCACTTTTACAATGTGTTAAGATTGCTGAATGAAAATATTATTATCTTCAGACTAGCAAATATACATACTATTTCAACCGTTTTCTACTTCCAAGTTTAACATATAGAATTCTAACAATAACACAAATTCCCTACTTTTGTAGTAAAACCTGCATCAAATTATCCAGTGATTGACCTTTGCTCCAGGGAAAGATTTTGCTTTTCTACCCTTGGGAAGAGTTTTTCATCTCTAAAATGTTCTGTTGAAGATTCCAGACCTGCTGTTTCTCTTCAATGGAGCTTTCAAACTGTATGGAATAAAACTGACCTTTTCTCAGACATACTTATCACAAACGGAACAAAATGGTTTACATCTTCAATACAGACAGCACCAAGTTGGCCTACTAGACTAGCCGTACTTGTATGCAAGGCTGTATACCCACCAGGGATCTTAGTTAACGACGATTCGTTCATACTGATTGAAAACCAAACCAAAGAAGTTGAATTATCTAAAAGAAGATTACTGCAAGTAGAACTTGGTTTTCCGGTGACTCTTATTTGTCCTTCAAGAAGGAAGCATGTTTTAAAGTGGGAAAAGATATATGAAAACGGAACACAGATGACTCTTGGTTTTGCCTGTCTGTCCAAAGGGTCAATGGCTAAAGCACTTCATGGTTACCAGATAGCCCAAAATGGAAATCTCATTGTACGGCAATCCCATATTAAACATGAAGGGTTGTACAGGTGTGCTTTTAGTGATGGACTGAACGATGGTGCTGTAGAGGTTAACGTTATCCTGTATGGTGAGTAGAACGTGTTGCTAAAAACTACATGAAAATGTTTTGAAGTAAATCTTTTGTAAAGGTATGGCCCTAACTAAACCTAACCTAAGTGGAAATGAGATAATTTAAACTACGTTTTGACAATCGCCTGTAAACCAAGAAAAGAAATGTTGACCAATGGATGGTTAATAGATAACGATGGCGAATAGATAACGATGACAATGAGAATGAAGATAATGATAATGATTTATTATTAGATTCACGAGAATATAAAAAGATTGCATCAGATAATTATCAAGGTTTTCTGTATTGAAATTTCAACAGCGAATCCTGAACCAGCTTTCCCTATAGTTCGTGGATGTGAAAAACAAGCATTACGATATTGCGTTCTGCGTGTGCAAATTGGAGGAATTCTAACTTGCTCATTGCACAGAGTCCGCCCCGTAGTTCAGCTTGAGTTGGGTCTCTTTACGGAATTTGACAATGACTTGATATCTTTCAGTGACCAGCAGGTTGTCACTTCAAACGATGATGGTACCTTCGATATCACAGTAACCAGCGTTTATCATTTGCAGCACAAATCTGAAAGACGATTGACTGTGCAGTGTAGGACGGTAGGATCAAGTGCGAACTTGTCAACAGTGTTTGATTTGCATTTTACAAATGGTGAGTATGGTAACTTTAAATAGTACTGTAAAGAACTGAAAATGTTACTGACATCTGTCTACCACTTCTCAAGTTCTGCAATAAAAACATATTTTGGGGTTTTAGTTGGTTAAGCTTTTTTTTGAAAAGGATCTACTTAGTTTTAACCCTTTCAAAATCAACCTTGTATAAACGTTACTCCAGTAAGACATTTCAAAATATTCTTAGTATGTGATGGGAACCTGAATTAAAGATATTTAATTTTATCAATGTCAATACTTTTAAGACTCTTAAGGCCAGCCCAGGCTTTAGATGTAGGTTGTTGGAGTGCAAAGGGATCATATATGCCTTAGCTAAAAATCTCGAAGGGTACACAACAATACCAAACCAATACCAGTTTCAAAATATACAAACTCATGCCAGAATGTTTCCACAAAGCCTTCCTCAAATACACATGTTTCCAAAATAAAAATAAAAAACGACTTGGTGACAAACCTTGTTTATTTTGCCCTACATATCATGTCCATCTTGATAGGAACTAAGCTAAAGCACATCAAACAGTAACATCTACTAAAATGACGGAACATTTCACCAATTGTAAGAGATCTAGGAATTACAACAAAAAGGATAGCCAATTTTGCTGAAGAAAGTAGTAATTAGCCCATTAAAAGCTAGCTTGCTAAGGGACGTCGTTAGGCTAGATCCTGAAGAGCAGAAGGAGGGGTGGGTAACTTTTGGCCGGACGATATATATTAAAATGTATTCAAGCACTGGTGGTTAAGTTTCGTTGTCTTATGGTTGAAGGTTTTGAACGGGAGGCACCTGCCACCCCCCTGGGTATATCCGCCTGCCGAGTGATAGCTGTGAAGACGAGAACATCACGGAACCCTTCCTACTATATATTCCACTTGGAAGTAGTGACTCGGCGATAAACATTCACATGATGGACTAAGTCTACCTAAAATGTTGAAGAGTGGGAGGGAGAGACCATTTCATAGTCAGATTTTTGCAATTACATAGTCTGGATTTTTTTTTAAATTTTTCTTTTCAGTGGAAGAGGTGATGGCAACATCTCCTTCTATTGACGGAAAAGATTCGGGCAAAACGTTCAACTTACTTTGGCTATTTTTGCTCCTTGGATTTTGTCTTGTGATTGTGGCGGTCGTTGTTTGCATGATACGTAAGTAACCTAGTAATGATCGTATAACTCACACAAAAACCCGTCGACGTGTTATCGATAAGTTTCACTGCTTTCTTAGGCAATTAAGTATCATGGTAACCTCCATCCTACTGTTCTTATGAAACACAAGCTCTAAAATTCGTTGCGTAACTGTCACAGTATCAATGATACGCTTAGCTCAAAGGTTTCCTGTCATGATTTCTCTGATGTCGACAATTTGCTCATACAAGATATTTGACCTCTTTATTAACTTATAGTTTTTTTGTGGTTATGAAATTGTACCAGTGTACATTAAATGCTTTAATGTGGAGTTCAATGTTATTTCATGACTTGTTATTATGCAGTTTTCCTTGCGAAGAGGAAAAGGTCCCATTTATCACATAGTGAACAGGTAAGCGTTAACGTAAACCTTTTAATATACATGTACCTTGTCACACTTTATTCAGGAACGTGATAGTTCAGAACATACTATTGCACTATAATCGAGCGTTGACAGACAACGTATAATATGCTGAAATGGTAGTAGTGCTTGCATAACGTATTTCATTAAACTGAGTTTTATAATGAGGAAAGCATTTTTGTTTTGAAAACATGTCAGCCAGCCTTAACCCAACTTAATTGATAGAACGAAAATGAAATTTGTAAATTCTGTCAAGCAATCCTGAAAACAGTGTGTTGATTTAATCAAACAGCATAAACGTTTAACCTCTGGTGGTGGTTTTCAATTCAAATTAACATTTCTCCATTTAAAAATTTGAGGAAAACCTTTACAAACATGACTATTTACTTGAAATATCTTATTCAAGCAGTGCCTAACATTGGTCAACGTTTGCAGTGTAATACAAGTTACACTTGCCAGAGCTGATCAATTTTAACAGATGGCAGACTATCCAGAAGTTTGAACGCATCACTAGTCTGCTAGTGGCTTGTGCCAATAGGCACCTTTGGCAGCATCTTGCCTTGGAAATATAATGGAATAAATACAAAGAAACATTAGAGCACCCATCAATAAAAATGTGATACGATTCTTGTTTCCTCATATTATATCTACTAAAACTTTGAAATGAAGTATCTTTTGATGGCTAAAATTAGACCAATTGAGATTGAACTCATTTTCAAGGTTAACAAATAGTTGAATTCCAATTTAATTTTTTTTGGCTGCACGCAAACGGTACTGGAGAAGATACTTTTTGTCTTGCGTAGTTAGACCATGCGTTCAGAGGTCCTATCCAGGGAAGAAAAGTTACTGGCCACTTTTGCTGAACTGTTAAAAAAATAAAGTAAGTCAGCATTAACATGCATAAAGACCTAACAGTAAGGAACGTCTGTAGTCTCTCACATTGTTTATGGCAGTCGGAATGAATAGGCTAAGGAGACGTTGACCAGCTGGCACCAGATAAATCAGATTTGGCACACATCCGTGGCATCTGTGGAACTAGGACTTGCTCACAGGTTACCTCTACGATCATTGCAGTATTCCTTTTGTGACCCATTGATCGTTTATGTTTGCATTTTTCTCTCTGCTAAGCTTGAAGAAAACTAGCGTTACAACGGGTACTGCCTTCGGATATGAGAATAATAACATTTTAGTATCATTAAAAAGAAAGGAAAGCAAAAATCCAAGACCAATGCAAATCTCCGTAACTTCATATCTTTTTTGGTTGTGGAGACATTACAATGCTAATTGGTTTTCAAAGTAGTAAATTTTATGCTCCCTTTGTGTCTGAAATGTGTTTGTTTTTCCTTATTTGTTCGTTTTTTCTCCCAATGCACGGCTGAATATGCGTTGTTGGTGTGAGATAACAGACCACTAGTACTCAGAAAACACATCACTGGTATCTTTTCCTGAATGGCAGATGGACCCCTAAACATAACTAGAAGTAAACTTTAAAAAAAAAAAAACATTAAATTTTTCAAACAGATAGAGAGCCTTTAACATTACAATAGACTTGCTACAAATATGAAACGGCAGGGTCCTTGCGACTGAATAAAAAAACCGGCACGGCATCTCAGTAACCGAACATAAAATGTGGATGCATTTACTGGTATGGGGTACATATTGTTTCTCTCCTTTCCTTCATTGAGCTGTAACTTCATCTGAGGCCTGAACGTTTCCATCTCCTTTAATTATTCTTTGCATTTATTCTCCCCAAGAGAGATATAACCTTACGTAAGCTGTTAGTCTAAACTTCCTCAACTGTCAGAACAAAGACTACAAAAATGGCTAATAATGATTCGTTCTATTTTCGTGCAGACATTGTACTTACAAATATTAAAAAGTAAAGCAACTTCTTATTACATCAATTATATTCAAGTTGTTAGCCCTCATATCAAGGTTCAAACAAACGAAAGGTGAATGGTATTGCGAAATAAGAATTATAAATAAAAATGAATAAAACGACTTAAATTGGTATATCGTTGTTTTATAGAATAAATAATGGAAAAAAGGTCTATATAGAAAATATATTGCCCACCTATGGGCACTGATTCAAACTGTGAATACTTTGCCAACAGGTCATGCCGATGTTACGTAGCTCTCATCTGAAAACTAACAAAAGTGGTTGGTGAATTCCGTTATAACTTTCCTTACATTTATGTTAAAGTAGTCTACCTATCCTTCTGTAGTAAATAATTTTTTAGATGTTTTAGAATTGTTAGGTAATTGCACAACTCAAACGCTGAAACATGCAAATTATTCACGTACAGTAATAAAGAGTTAAATGTACATATTCAGTCTTGCAACAAACAACATTCATATCTACCTTTTAGAGTATAGGTATTGGTCACCACTATTAATCCTTAGAACAGAAAGTTATGCTATGTTCTTTGAGTTCCCAGTGATCCTTTTTATGATACGTCATAGCTCGTCTTTTGCAGCCGTATTCACCCAACAACTGAGAAAGAAGTATGGGAAGCTCTACAATGCCATTCTGCCTGTTCCTTTTTTACGCAATAACAAATACTGCGTCAATAGTATCTTTGTAGAAAGTACTGTTGAATTACAAACGCCACACAAGCAGTTCGAATGGGAAAGGCTGAAGTCGTACAACGATCTTTTTGCACTGATAGATTCAGATCCAAAACGAATGTTAGTTCTTGGCGAGCCAGGCATGGGGAAATCTACTCTAACTCTACAACTAGCTTATGATTGGTGTAATGAAGAAGAATTTTCACCTATGAAAAATGTAGATATTCTAATATTACTACGTCTGAGACAGTTGCGAGGTACTCATTCAATATATGACTCTATTAAACTCTTATTATTACCTACGGACACAAAGTTAACAACCCAAGATGTTGAAAGTATATTGCAAGAATGCAATTCTGTGTACGTTGTACTGGACGGTTTTGATGAGTGTGTTGATCAAGAAATTAATGCTTACAGTGACGTAGAAAACATAATTAAAGGCGACATGTTTCAAAACTTTCATGTGTTGGTCTGCACAAGACCTTCATGCTTGCCAAAAGAATTACCACCGAAAACGTCCAATGTAAGAATGAAAGGTTTCGATGATAATGCACAAGAACAATACATTCAGAAAACCATAAGTATGAATAGCAGTGAATCTACCAGAAATATTAGGGACAAATTAAAAGAAAACACAATACTATTAGACTTTTGTGAAATACCCTTATTTTTTGTAATGTACGCACACATGACGTATGAAGTTGAAATAACATACGATTTTAATTCCGTAACAAGTTTTTTTCGATACATCATTACATGTTGTTTTAGTCATTACGAAAATAAATTAACAGTTAAAAGTTCACTATTATCGACGGACTTTAAAGAAAATTACAGACCTATATCTAAAATAGCTTTCAATGGATTGTTTGGAGAACGTCCGAAAATAATTTGGGATAGAAAAGAAATTGAAAGTGAACTTGGAAGTGAAATATACAATAAGTATACTCAAATAGGTATACTAGTCGAAGAAGAGGTTCTTGAAATCATCAATAAACCCGGAACATCTTCAGCCGGGCACATATTTTACAAGACTGAAGTAAGATTTTATCATAAACTATTTTGTGAATGGTACGCAGCACATTATATTTCCGATCTTGCTTTGTGTGCTAGTGAAGCAGACTTTTTGTCAGTTTTACACAAAGTTTATGACATAAATCAAGAATACGTATTTCGCTTTGCGTGTGGAATCAATCCAACTTGTGCTGACAAAATTATAAAATACCTTACTGAAAGAAGAGAAGAGGACAGACTGGCAATACTTTGTATTTTGGAGAAGACTGGGAATATAGAGACCATTAAGAAGGAGATCTCTTGTCTCTGTGAAAAGCAAATTTCACTTTCTGCGAATGACCCAAGGATAGTTCAAAGATCGACAACGCAGTTGCTGGAAATTGCATCTAAAAATAAGGTAACTAGGTCCAAAAAATTAAGAAATTTAGAAAATCTTCGAACACAAATATTGATTTACGGCTTTCACGTCATTACGTGCATTCTTCCTAAACCATTTTCAAAACCACCCGTATGGGGGCAAGTAATAAATTCCATAGCAATGCCTTTTATTTGACAGATTGCTATATCCAAAGTTTGTTTAAGAAGTTGCTTTAAGAATGTTGACTTGGCAAAGGAGCATGTCGTTCTCACGTCAGGTATCACCATTCCAAAGTTAGGGACTATTAGTGAACTAGAGGTGTTTGCGGAAGAAAAGGAGTTTGATGTGAAGGAAATGAAAGATATTATGAGTTACTGCATTTTGTGTGGAAACATTGGAACACTTAGGTAAGTATACTGAACAAACGTTCATTTTCTCCCAGTTTTTAATACATTTCTTGCAACTATGACGTGTAGGACACATAGTTCCACGTCAAGTAAAAACTTGCATATCTGTGCCAGAAATTCTGGACAAAATATCATTTGTAGCATTTGCTGTAAACAAATAATGTGTTGAAAATCAAATGGTATATTTTAATTATAGTGTTCAAATTTCTAAAAATTCTCTGGTTGAAGACTTTTTCTTAGAACATGGTTATTATAACGAAGCCGTAAGAGTAAAAAAATAAAACAGCTCATTGATGAGATATGACTTTATTTCAGTTGTATATAAACAGTTCTGTAATGATTCCTTACAGGTTGAAATATTGCCTGCTACCAGAATGTATACAGGCGGATACAACGGTTCTAAAAGGCGGAAATCCAGCGATATGTGGTACATCTCAACCTTGTTTCTGTTTTAACAAAATTACTGTCCGTGGGGTCTTCATTAGTTACTGGGAGGGGATGAAATCATCCACATAGTCCAGTTGCGGTGTATCCATTTTTTCTTTAGGATTTAGCATATAAAACTATCATCATAAATGAGGTGAAATGGTGTTCAAATTAACAGAAGCAAAGGGGACTTCTTCGAAATTTAGAGAGGTGTTTTTCATTGCGTACAACTGTTATGGTCAGTTAAAATACACTTGCTTTCCCAAACACTTATAGTAATGTCCATACCGTAAGCATTCTTATGACATTGTCATGAAAATCAATCCGCTACTAAAATTTATTTTGATAAGTGTAAATATTTTGATCTCTTAAAGGGGTTACATACTAGTTTGATTTATCAAACGCCATTCACGTGATTACAACTTCAAATGGCTCTTAGTAAACGAACAGTTACATTGAACTTTTGTCACATCTTCTGCTTAACTCATGAATGATTGTACTCAACAAAAGAAATTTACAGAATGCTTCTGTGAGAGTAGTTAAAACTTTTAATTACTCGTTTCAGTCATTTGGGCACCAAATTTGTTCAGAAACTACACCTTGGACAACCAATCAGGAATTTGGAGGGTAAGTGATACGCCAGGCATTTTATCCCGAAAAGCTAGTTTAAGTACTGATTACTAGATGTTTGACAAGGTTTGATTTGAACGGGTACTAATCGGAAAGTTAACATAACGTACATACATGGTTAGGTATTGTCTTGATTAGTACTCACACATAAGTATTGTAGTTTTATTGCGCACGGACTAACTTGACAATAACAGTATTCATCGACTGGTGCTCACTAACAGTTCTTCCGTATTGTATCATTTAATAATACTAACGGCGTTTCTACTAATATTTTAGGACAAGGAAGGACGCTATTTGGACGAAACAGGCTACCTAGAGGAGGTAAAATTTGAGCATTATTTTTCCAATTCAGATTGCAGGTGAAAGGTCAACTAAATAACCCTATTAAGCTCAGGCTGGATATCATTTCTAATTGAATAATTGAATGGAAACATTCCTGCTAATTAGTATTGTTTTCAAAAGTTGAAGTGTTACTGCTAAAAGTTTTGTCCGTATGACGCAATTTACGCCTTGCAAGCCGACGTAACACGAACTTACTACTGTTTTATTCAACTTATACGTCTATAGCAGTAGCAAATGTATATGAAACTCCTTAAAATAGATTCGTGTCCTGAAATTGAAGTTATAGTACGTTGCTCTCATACAGAAAAGGACTTGGTAAAACTGGTCTGAGCTTTCCTCAAAGATTAGCAGTCACTACCCTATCAGAATAAGTTAATTTTACTACGTTAGTCGTATCCTTATACTCAAGTTACTCTCGGCCTGGATTGTTCAGGCATTACCTTCAGATCTTTTGGTTTTTCCTTTCTTTTGCAGGTAGCCAGTTTTCGTGCAAGGAAGACGTGATGTAGATTAGGAGACGAGGATTTGATCAGGGCCGCAAAGTAACGTGTTACACGTCACAAAGTTACTAAAACGTTTTACTTTTTGTGTGACAGAGTTGTGTTACGAGCTTTATTGTTATGTTGTTATAGATAAGTTGTAACATTTTGGAGGGAGGAGGGACGTTTCGTTATGTATCCAACGTTTCTTGAGGCCTCGCAGGAACTCTGCTTGTTCCCTCCCGTATGGGGTCAGCGGTGGGACCCCTTGCTGGGTCCAACGGGGACTCTGGTGGAGGATAAGGGCGCTAGCCCCCGGAAGCTCTGAGGTACTTGTACTACTAACATTATTTACAGGAAGCATTTGACTACCTTCAAGTGGCATTGACTGGGCACTGAACAAACACAAACTTGCAATTTGACAATTTTAATAACAGCGTAAGTAGAACTTATGGTAGGTCATTGTTATGATGCAAGGGCTTTTTGAAGGGTAAAATAATATTGGTAAGGTAAACACGGTGCTATGAAACTATTTATCACCCTCCCTCTCCAGGGTGTCCTATAGGAAGTAATAAAGAGACGACCACATAATGGCGTGTGCGAAAAGCGTGCTGAAAACAGTACTGTATAATATATTTTATGGTATTGTTTACTTCATTTTTTAGAAGCAAAAGTAACTCATTGCTTGGTATTTTCATAGGTCAAAAGTCAGAAGCCAAAGGTGAGGTTGACTAAAATTTTTTTTTTTTTGGCCATTATTTGTTCATCATTGAGTACTTTAGAAAAAGTACTAAAATCACATGGTTATATTTTAGGACTTTTACAATGATTTTTAAATTAGTGCCTTTTGTTAGCCAAGGGTGAGGTTAAGACCACATCATGTGTAAAGAGAGATGAGGCATATATTTTTAAGCAGTCCACTGTAGTTATTTGTTCTAGATCGAAGTTTAAAAGACCTAAAAATGGTATTTTGTCATTATTAGCTTATCAGTATATTGGAGAATTTCTTTAACCCCAAGGTATGGGTAGAGAATAAAGAGGAGATGAGATATGGAACTCCATGGACTACCTTGTTGTTATACTTTTCCAAGGTCTGGAGAAGTGATATCATTTTTTATTGTCCTGAAAAAATACTGTAGTTTCAAAATTACAGGTTCCTGTTAATATACCCCCTCCGACTTTCTGCTTGTGTTACGTCGGGGTTCGTTATTTTAGTGCAGGCTAGGACTTAGAAGATTAGGCAATAAGTCGAAGAGCCTTGGATTTGTTTTAACGAGTTGTTGCTGATTTCACTTTATATGTTGTATATACATCAATAGACTATGACGCTGGAAATCATCCACTAGCTTTACAGATATCACTGATCTCTCACTTTTTTGTTTCTAACATAAATGATCCGCCAACGTTGACGCCATACCAATTAACCGATGCCTAGCGCATGTCACTCGTCGGGACAAGCCCTGCAATTGAAAGACAAGCATTTTAAGTGACACACTTTCGACAAAATCAGCACACTGTGAAAATTAATACGTGTTTGGCCAACTCACGTAACATCAATATTATATAGAATGACGACTTGGAAAAAGTGAATTCTCCCTTCTCATATTTCGAATAAATTTAACACATTAAGGATCACGTAATTTCACAAACAGATACCAAATTCTTTCATTTCCGTCTGAAATAGGCTGCACTTATGTACCAGTAAGAAGCTCAAACTAATCTCAGTCCCTAGTTACGCATTTTGAATTAACCGTTCCATTTAGCTTGCAACAATTCCCTATCAATCACCCATAACGTGAACACAAAACTCTGTTAAAGCACTGCGAGCAAGATCCCTGGACGGGGAGTTCAACCCAAGTTGACACTTTCATCATAAAATTCAACCCCATCCTGCTACATTCAAAGACAAAAGACACTTAATTTCGAAAACATTGGTTACCATATTTGTAAGCATCAACAAAGTCTGAGGTTTAGGTATGCTGTTCGAAATTGATGAAATATTGTTAAGTGTAATGCATACAATTTCAGGACCATGGTCGTCTGCAGATATAAATTCTAGCCCAAAATTTTCGACAGAGTCTGCAACCTCTTAGAACATTGCCTTTTAAGCCTTTTTTGATCACCGAAGGCTCGAAGCCAGATGCAGGTTTCCGGAGACTCCCGGGGAATTTTTCTTAACTTTGGTGGTTTTTGCAGCATTCTGGACCAATTAAGAAAAAAAATGTGCGTCTTCCAGGTGTAATTTCAAAGACTTATGAAATATTTTGGCTTACGATGGTTGCACATTAAAACAACAGATTCAGGCTAAACGTAAGTCGAGTCATGAAGACGTGGTTGTTGGTGGAGAAAGTGGAGAGCTGGAAGAAATGCAAGAGCTTAGAAAACGTAACTGCACCCAAGCTATCCTACAAAAAGTAATAGAGTCAGGTTAACTCCAGTTGCCGTGCAGAGAGCGGTAAAATAAGTAATTCATTTACTAACATGTTTATTTTTATATACCGGTAGACTTCTGAATTGTGTGTGCTTGGTTATGCTGTATGCCATAACGTCCTTGCCGGATGACCCACATTTCATCTCTTCAGGCCACAAAAATGGTTAGAAGTTTTATAAAAGTACCAACATGTTTTAACGGCAATCGCCCCTGAACCCTGTTTAAAAGCTACACTACATCACAGTAACGGCAAGGCTTCACTGTTAATGTTGGATGCAAGGAAATCTCGACGACATTTTGTTCCACATTTTCATAACATTTACTATTGCAATAGTTTTATTCATTTTATATTTTTTAAATTTCTTTTGTCTTTTTTCTTTTTCATATTTTTCAAACGTCTAATAATCAAGAAAGGGTGGGAGAGGGAGCACCCCTTTTCCCCAGTAATTTCTCCCATGCTCCTGTTATTGATAAACTTGAATCGCGGGCTTTTAGATCAGTTGCTTTTTTTTCCTCCTAATACATCTGAAACGATGGATAATTTTCTCCTCCCCTGTATATGCAATTCAAATAGTCGAAAATTTTTGGCGCTCTTCTCCGAATTGTTTGAAACAGCTTGAGTGGAACTGTCTCATTATTCCTTTGTGTACGACAACTTGAGTGAAATTATTGTTTCGAAAATCATTGCAACCCTGCGCACAAATTAAGGTGCCACATCAACGATCTTGGGATTTACACAAAAGACCGTTAGTCTGAGCATTTAGCTTCTATCTGTAGACAGTTGATAAATTCATTCTATTGGCCAGAATTTGTAAACAACTCTTTCCCTGGGTCTGCCAATGGACCTCACCTATTCCATCGCCTTAAACCCACGATTGAGGTGGACCATAGGTTGCATGTTGGAAGGGTAAACGCTTAACGCCCTAGCAACCCCTTTGCAAATATCCTTCAAAAGATTTTCCCGTCAGAACCTAACTTGTGTGATCGTCAGCTGCAATATTTCATAAGTGTTTCAAATTGCACAGGGATGACGCAGGAATTTTCTGAAAATTCTCCAGAATAGCCTCAAAAGCCATTTAATCTGAATAAATGTTCTGGGGGACGCCTAAACACCTAATCCTGGCTTTAGGCATTCGTCTCTCTCAGTAAAAAAAAAAATTGTCGGCTACACCTTTTCACATCCAAGTGCTAGTATGGTCTTCAAGTTTGCGAAGGGAAGGGGTTCCACTTCCCTAAACCCCTTCCCAAGAGAACAATTACGGTGTAAGCCAAAACTCTTCAAAACACTCTCAAAGCAAAATGGACCCCTCCACACACTGAATAAGTAGCAAAAGTGTTATTTGAGGATGGCAATCTATAGGAAAATTGTGTTCCTTTTCCTTCCATAAATGTCTCAATACCACGCTATCAGGATTGTACATCGTTCAAAATAATCCACAGCAACATGCCATGACGCCATATAGGTATAAGGTTTTGATTTGTCAAATATTGTGTATATGGTCACCAAGTACGTAACCATTTGCGGCACATTTCTTTGAAACATTTTATACCCCGGCCAAGAAGCCAGCCTCTTGTCTAGCATATCCTTCGCCAACCCTGTCCTAGACACCTACCCCGTCATTGCTCAGCGCCTTTGACCTTCAAAGTTTCGAGCTCGTAATACTAAAGTGTGCCTCTCTCCACAATAAAGTGGATTCAGATCTGACCTGGTATACCTATTATCGGATTTAGCATAACGTATTGGTCTCCAAAATGAGTTATTTTTAATTATTTTTTTAATTTTGTAAGGAATTTTTACTGTGTTGTTTTACTTCTTTTGTGCTTTCCCGCCATCAAGCCATATTGACTGAAATGTGCTCTTCTGCCAAGGATAATTGTTAAATCTAGCTCTGATTATGAAAATTAAATAACTTCACTATTAACGGGAATAATGTGAAATTTTGTAACATGTTTTTAAGTTGTTTTTGAAAAAAATCATTCATTTTGGAGACCATTTTGCTTTTCTGCTATCTTGGTTAACCTGAAAAGGTTCCAAAAATAAGTCTGGAATTCCCTCCAAAAATATGAATAAAGGTTAAGGTAGATATTTAAAAAGTAACTTTTAAATTATATTATTTTTTTATTATGTTATACAAATTATTCATAGTTTTGTCGCCATTTGGTTTTGGCAGCCATTTTGAATGAGTGGGACCCAAATTATTTACGGCTATAGTACCACTTCATTGGGTATTCAGGATACCATAAGGTTTCCCCAAAATACTGGGTCGGAGAGTCGTGGGAGTGAGATGCACGTTAAATGTCTGTGGACCATAGCCTACATGTTTGTCTCAAGTTGTATACGAATTTCTAGAAAGTGTTAAGATGTGTCAAAGAACCCTTCACATTTTCGAAACGGTGTTTTTCTCATTTTCAATGTGCTTAACGTCTGAACGTGTAAAGTACAATACAGCCCTCAAGTATATGCACATCTATACATTCTTATAACATCTATAAAGTTTCCTTTATTTGGGAAACCTATTGGGAAAGGTAAGACACCGACATTTTTGGAAATGTTACTTAAGCCCCATGACAGATGACAGTTAGTGGAAACGTCATGAAGATTGATCCCACAAAGGAGAAAAACTGTTACTGCTTCAACGAACCACACATAACAAAATTAAGTAGGGCCTATCTGTAGTAAGAAGCAACACTCTAACTAAGCTGGAAAAGATCATGCAAGATCAGGGGCGGATTCAGGTAACTACTAAAAGGGGGTGGGGCTAACTTTGTGTGTGGGAAGTTCAAACCTGCAAGCGGCAATTATTTGAAGCCTCGTTGGGAAGGGTCTGGGGACAATTTTGAAATTATACACTTCTCTAAATTAATATGTTTGGTATCTAGGAATCAATATGCAATCAAGATAAATACATAAGAGAACATCGGTTTCTGCTATGGAGCGTGCCCCTGTCGTTTTTGAGTAGGTTTACCAGCTGGTTAATGATCGTGCACCGCGGTAAAGTGGTCAAGACACGGGTATGGATTTCACACCGAGGACAATTATGTCGAAATAGAACACTGTTATATTTGATTCCCCGAAATTTTGGAATCAACATAAATACATGAGCAAACATTAGGTTAGTGCATTTCTGTTGTTATGCCGTGTAACAACTGCAATTGCTGACAAAGGTTTTTTTGCCGCTTATGATCGTTTACAGGTAAACTGGCCGGAACATCGGGATGTAGGAGGGGGGAATTTGGGAACAAAATACTCTAAGATGCCATTTCCTCACATCTTGAAACCGAGTACTATTACAGAACTCCACTTTATACTGCCTAGCAAGAGTATCCGACAAAACTGTGGAGGCAGGGGGATCAGGAGTCGTTCACCACAATTTTTTTTTAGCAATTAAAAACTTTTAGATTTGATTTCATGGCCTCTAGCATTCTTGATTTAAATACTACCTGTTTGGACGAGGCACATGAAATATGCGGCAGATATGGCAAGCCAAATGCTCAATAATTCAAAAAACTTGGTTTATCGACCAATAAACCTTGTTTATCGACCGAAAAACTTGGTTTATCTACCGATAAACCTGGTTTTCGGTCGATAAACCTGGTTTATAGGTCGATAATCTAAGTTTATCGAATTATTGGGCATTTGGCTTCGATAAACCAAGTTTATCAACCGATAAGCCAAGTTGTTTGATAAACTTGGTTTATCAAATCGATAAACCAGGTTTATCAATTTGATAAACCACGTTTATCATTAAAATCCAAAAACCAGGTTAATCAACCGATAAACTAAGTTTATCACTCGAAAAACCAAGTTTATCGACGCCGAATGCTTAATAATTCGAAAATCCAAGTTTATCGAATCAATAAACCACGTTTCTCGATTGACTGGGTATTTGGACTGCCATAGGCAAGCCAAATGCCCAGTAATTCGAAAACCTTGGTTTATCCATCGATAAACCAGGTTTATCGGTCGATAAACTTGGTTTATCGGTCGATAAACTTAATTTATCTAAAACACTTGGCTTATCGGTCGATAAATTCGGGTTGTCGACCGATAAACCTGGTTTATCGACCGATAAACTTGGTTTATCGATTGATAATAGCCAAGTTTTTCGAATTATTGGGCATTTTGCTTGCCATAGGTAGACCTGTATATCCGCATTGTGCATAGTTTACGGTAGCATACCCCCTATAATTCCCCCATTGACTCACACTAATTTGGAAAAGTAAAGTGCCCTCTAAAACCTGCCCTCTAAAACCTTGTAGAAGTTTTCGCCAGGTACAAGCTACCCCTTACAAGAAAGCTGACAAGTTGGCCATTCATGGAAAATTCAATTTTCTATACCATGACCGTGAAGATTTTTTGCTAGCGGAGCTCAAAGCTTCCGTACCTTTTCCAAGAGCCTTTTTACTCAGTCAAAGCCTAATATACAGCCGCCAGCTTCTAAGCCCATAATTTCCCCCAAAATGCTTCAATTGACCCTATTTTGCCACCAGTAATACTTTATCTAGTTTGCTTTCATATCAAATTGACAAAAGACCCTATCCTATTTGGTAACATATCACAAAAGGTATCCCAATGTCTCTTATTGGTGTTATTTGTGAAGGAGAACAAATGGCGCATTAATATTGAGTTGTTAATGGGGGCGTGCTACCTTACAACTGTGTGCTGTTTGATCGAAGAAGTGCTTGGGCAGAAAGTTCCTCTCCATAAAGTGCTTTGCAGAAAAGAGTAGTAGCTTAATGTATTACATGTAAACGGATATCAAAAAAGATATTCCATTGTTTGTTTCAGCCATATTTGTTTTTGTCTTTTAGAAATAAACGGCGATACAACTTTGCTTGTTCCTTGTTAAAACGTGCCACAATGTTAAGGTGATCGTAACACTTGCATTCACAAATTTGCTCAGGGTATATGTCTGTGATCTTTGAAAATGAGTTCATGAGGTCAGGACCCTGGTAAGAGTTGGCATTGAACTGGAAAAGCTTAACAACGAATTGGGAGATATGCCTTTCATTGCCGCTTTATTTTATGAACTTCTCAAGGTTAACTGGTACTGAGTAACTATATTATGACACAGGGGTTTCTTCAAAAGAACACCTTGGTCAATAATATTATTGAAAACATGAGCTTCTATGGAAAATTTACACCTTCCTCGATCTAAATTTTGTCAAATTCAAGCCCCCAAAACGTTATAAATGATGAAAGAAAAGTAAGCAATAATTCATAATAACTTAACACCTGTTTGACAGCTATTAAAGTTACTCACTGGCGTAGAGAGAGTTGGCACCACAAAATTCTGTGGTTGCAAACGACTTGGGAAATAAAATGGAATATTGAAAAACGATCTGTTAGGTCAATAAAACTCAAGTGAGGGAGTAGGCGCAGCTAGAGAACACCTTTTCTATTAGTTCTGCTTTATGACTAGTTACATTTTAGGCTGACGGGTATTTTATTGGTCTGTGCGACTGTGTCTTCTGTGGGTTAAACTTCTCATAACAAAGGGCACGAGTGTTTAATCGATAATGAAGATTGAAAAAAAAACGAAACGCCGAAATGCAAATTCGAAGTGCCCCCTTCCCACGCCTAGAATAACTCTGAACGGGATTTTATATTGCAACGCAGTGTAATCATTCAGCAATTTAGAAATCGGCTTACTTCCTAGCATCCTTCAGTCCAAGGACCCCTTGCCCCAAAACCACACTGCTTGTGTTTACTTCCATGTAGCTGCGGACAACAGTACACTGGTTAAACAAAACGCCCACTCAGAGTGAGAGTAGATGAGCATAAAGCTACAGAACAAGGTAAGGCACCGTGGAAAGTTCTGCTTTGGCTGAGCATGCTCACTGCAATAACCATACACCTCTATGGGCAGATGCCAAAAGCATTGTTAAAGATCAGCATTTAGGGATGCGGCTAATTAGAGAGGCTCTAGAGATTAGGGTCAATGAAAAATCCACTATTAACAGAATGGACGGGAAAGATGCATGTCAGCCACATGTGGAACAGTCTTTTTGCATCAAATCATGGTCCTTTCTCACTTGCCTCATCCAATGAGAACACAGATAAATCGGCCATCCAGAGCACAGAATCCTCAATTCAACTGTTCAATCAGAACAAAGACAAGTCAGCCAATCAGAACACAGAATCCACCAATCAGGGTTACAGCATAACTATATAACTTCACTGCACTTACTTCCTTGCATCAGTTCTTAAGAAGTAAGAGCCACTTCTGACGAAAGCTTGACTATTTCAAGACCTTCGACGGCGTACTCGTTGAAATCATCTTACTAAAAAAGGAGGTGAGGCCTGCCAACCCCACATTGGGATCAGCGCTTCAAGACTCAGGCCAAATGACAAGGGAAACCTTTCTTGAAAAAGTGTACACCTTTTGAACTTTAGGGGAGGTCCTGCAAGTTATTACGACTCGGGTGCAAGCCTTATCCTCCCACAAAGGCCTCTTGACCTGACGAGCCACACACTAAACCCAATAACCCGTCAAAGCATAAGACGGTGACATCAAGTTTGTTTGTGATGGGTTGTTCGGACTAGTTCAAGGGGACAGACACTTTAAATGATTAGAGATAATCTGTAAAACAGTCTTTTGTCATGATTCATTGTTCTACCAAAGTGAATTCTCATTTTGCATTTTGGAAGCAATTTGTTGGAGTATTTTTGTCGAATAAGATGTTCCGAGGTGCCAATCGCTTCAAAGTGAAGCAGGACTGATGCCAGGTACGGGAGATGGAGAAATGCCTCCAGACGAGGCTGGCCTCCGTCCAGCAATTTTCCATTTTCTCCAGGAAATTTTAATGTGGACGATAAATGTAATTCCCAACGGCCACAAGTCGCTCCGCCAGTTTACTTGTTTTGGTTCTCAATGAAAGTAATTCTGTGAAACCCCAAATCTTCAAATGTCCCTGAGTAAAGCCCTAAATTTTCAAATTGTCTTCAACAGAAAGCCCAAAGAAACACACCATTTCTGAGCATTCGTTAGAGTAAACGTTTTCCGGGTAGGCTAGTCCTCCTGGGACAATTCCTACTTGGACAATTTCTAGCCGGAAAATTTCCCAGCCGAATAATTACCCTCCTGTTTTCCCATGTTCCGAAAGTTCAAGCTTTTAAAATTTATGGATTAAGTCAGAGTTTTCATAGCAGTTTTGCCCATACAGTTTCATATCATAGCTTTCCACTTTCTTTTATAATTTTCTTCTATATTAATAAAGAAATTCATAGCTATCATGACAACAGAAATGCAAATTCAATGGCATACAACTTTCGGTCATTTTAGTGTAAGGACAATTGCTATTAATGTCTGGAATGCCATTCAGCTGATCATTTAACATTTGCAGTCGGCCTCGTTCTTTAAGAATAACATATCCCAACAGTGTATAAGGAAGTATTATTTTGTACATATAGTTGTCTGCTACGACCAAGGAATACGTTATCTTTGTATAGTTTACACAGATACGCACTCTACTTTTCTTGTCTTTTATATTTCTTTACAAAGAATGGCCAGGGTATACATTGGTAAGATTCACGTCATTTTAAGGAACTTCTTTTCACAACTGCATGTTATGTATTTCTTAATGCTGTACATATATCTTCTTGCTGCTGTAAAAAAACAATTGAATTGATTTAAAACATAGTAGAATGAACAGTCATTATAACAGACAGCATGAGAACATTACTTTATGTGAAGAAACTCGAAACTAACAAAAACAAGTGATGATTTTTATGGTGCTAGTGAAGATGCTTAGGGCAGTAGTGGTAAAGTGAGTGAGTGAGGGAGTGAGTGACGATGATGACGATGACGATGATGATGATGGTGATGGTGATGGTGGTGATGGTGATGATGAAGATGGTGATGGTGACGGTGATGGTGATGACGGTGATGGAGATGACGGTGACGGTGACGGTGATAGTGATCTTTGTGTTGTTGAATGTGGAGAATGTTAGACAGTTGGACTCGGAGCTATCATAAACAATCACGCTTTTCAGGCCATGTTCTTATTTTTTAGTATTTTTACTTTTCCATTCGTTGTACAATACACTTGAGATTCTGCTTATTACTGGGGTAAAAAATTATCAATACTGAGAGTTAGAAACACTCTTTTTGGCCTGATGGAAGTTATGGGAAGAAAATTTATGAGAATATTTAGCTGTTTCGACGAAAGTGTGGAATCTGTCAGCAGAGCATTCTTTGGACAACGCTACTCTAGAAGTTACCATAAAATTACTTCAGAGAAAGTAAATTTTACTCAAGTAACTAATCATAAACAACGCATCGCTGTACCATAAAATTCACTATTAACCAGAAAAAGCAGTGCCGTAGTGGAAATCATAAGTTATTTTAAGTAATAGCATACATTCTAGAACTTTTACTAAAACCGAAATGCCAGTAATTAAAATTTCTACAGCCCCAATTTTTTTTTAAAACGTTTTGAATGCTAAAAGTTTAAATTGTATATTGCCTGAAACCGAATGCTGAAAGTTTATATTGTATATAGCCTGAAACCTTTCAACAGTTTGCGGTTGATTAAATTTCTGTTTATTAACTCTGGCGGGAAATTAGGGAGGCCTAGGGCCTCCCCGCCGCAAAAGACAAATGAAATGTGATTGGGAAAAAATGAGAAAGATAAGAATGAAGAAGAAAATAAACAAAATTTTCAAAAGTCGCTTTTCAAAATAGATCTTTTTGGAGAGGTTTGGTGGAGGTCCTAGTTGAAATCATCTACAGTATAGTATTCGGTTTTTATATAGGGCTTTATCACCGAGGTATGAAAGTGCTTCACTAGTATTTCTCCTGTCAGCAGTAACCCATTATAGAGAAAATCCCTCTAGACGGCTGCAGCTAAATCAGCACAATCAGCAAATGATGCAAGTAACTCCACAGGTACCAATTTAAGTCCTGGGTCGAGAGAAGCAATTGAGGCAAATCATCTTGCCAAAGGATACAACGTAATGAACCTGGCGGAACTCTAACCAGCGATCCTAGGATTACCCCATTCCGACACCTCAACCAATAGGCCACCACGTTCTCACTGAGGGGAGTGTAATTGTCGACATAAACACCCCATAGCCTACTTATGTTTAAGAACATAATACACTCATTATAATGGCAAATCCATTTCTAAAAACTAATGTAGAGTGTACCCGGGGCTGGTTTTCTTCGTTCTCAATATGTAATATTGCAAGAGCTTTCGTTGCACTTCTTGTGAAATATAATGAACTATGTGTAAGGGGTAACAAAGTGGCGGTTCCTACCTTAAAGGAATCTCTAAGATGAGCACAGCAGAGTATATTACACCCTTACAACTGAGACAATACTGTTATAACACCAAGAACATTTCTGTTTGTACTGAAATGACATGACATTTTAAGAAAGCAGAAAATTAGCTCCACTTACTCTAGTAGGGAGATTTTACATCATTTCATGTTTCATGAAATAAGATTTTAATGGACATTCATAGTTATTGTAAGGACACCTGGTGGAGCCCAGAAAGCAAATCTCAGTTTACGCAAAAATTGAGGCGCCAGCATGAGGCGCGAGGTGTACTTGTTTTCAAAATATGTTTTTTGCCATAAGAAGTGCTAAGTGTCTTTAAAAGGTTAGTAGAGCACAGGGTGTAAACAGCGAAAACTGCGCCAAGAAACGGGCAAAATTTCCCATGTTAATACAACACTTTCATAGTAAAAATTACATCTAGGTAGTGCACTTAGAGATTTCAGACATCAGAAAGATAAGTCTGATTTATCAATACCTTGTTATCCGCAAGAGAACACTAGTCCTCTTCAAATATGAGTATTTTTTCAAAATTAGAGGAGGCGGGTGGAATTCCCTTCTCCACAAGTTATAAATTTTATCCTCGCATAATCACGCCTATGTAGAAGACAGTAAACAAAATAACATTCAGTGTTGAACGACGCAAAAGGGTTGGAAAGGGTATTGAAAAACAAAATGGAAAAGAATTGAACAAAAGGAGAAGGAGCGAAATGTAGGCAGCTTTTGAAAATATTGTGAAAGAAAATTTAGCCACGTCAACTCTTTCCACCTGTCACTAGTTTTGAAAAATATTTGAAGGAATTTACTGTTCACTGTAGGAGGAAAAAGTATTTGATATATCAGAATGGTCAATCTGACATCCCGTACGACATTTACTACATTCTATGCAAACATATTTGGTTAACCTTCTTTTAAATTTAATCACTTCAAAGTCGACAGGAAGCCATCTGGCGTAAATTTTCTTATATACCTTACACGCTAGTGTCACTAAGTGTCGATAGTATACTTTTGGTCAGATATTTGCTAATTCTGAGGAGAGACAGGACAGTCAGTTCGCGCTATAGCACGTGACCTTATCAGGATATGTGTCTTCGGTCACTTCAATATCCTTGACTGCGGAACATTCCAACCTATAACACAACTATGGTTCTACACGTAATGTAGTAAGCCGTACTCCCCTCCCCCCCCCCCCCTCCTTACCTTTTCATTATTAAGTCTAGTACCACAGATCTATAGACTAGCATCATTGCTCACACATATAGCTGCTTTTTACATTGTAGCTATCCGCATCGTCATTGTTTTTAATAGAGATGATTCCAAGTAGAAACTTTACCCAACCCCGGCGGAAAAGTATAATATGAAAAAGTTTTTCAGAATATTTGGTACAATTTACTTTTCCCATTCTTTTCTCGGTTCCTCTTTCTTTTTCTTCTTCACAATTTTCATTTTCTTGCGAGTAGGGGGTCGGAACCCCTCGATCCCTGATTCCTCCCCTGGTGGGTATGAAGACTTTGCAAAAGGGGATAACTTATTTGCTAATACTATGTGAATTGCATTATGCCGATCCAAACACTGTAAATAGTAGCCTCAACTAGGGGAAATTGGCCCCTGTAGTTTCCTAATCTCTAAATTTCTCGAAATACATCGAAACTACAAGCAATTTACACAGTAGAACAATTTTAGTCTAACTCAGTTCTTACTCCAACTTCACCATTCAGAGATTTCAAAGCTTCCGATTGGGAAATCTTGTACCATTCCGGCGGTATATCTATATGAAAACAGTTGTGAAAGTGTTGTAATTGCGAACTAAATGTATGCAACATGTATTTCCAAAATCGTGTTGGTTCAACATTTTTGTCAGGGATATCCCACTCCTTCAACTTGTTTGAGTACTCCCCCACTGAGTCTTGGCTACATGTATTTATGTTTAACTTCAAAGTGCCTTCTAAGGTCTTATATTTACTCCCACTGAAACACATGGGGTAATGCAGAATTGCCCTGTGAAATGCATGCTTTTGCAGACCGTATTCACAAATTGCACCACAAAGAGGACATTGATTGGTGCACCCTTTGATTCCTCTGATTAACGTAACATGTGTTTCACTTGGCATTTCGTAAAACCATGTGACAGTGTAATCAGTATTTCCTGCTGGAGGTAAATGTAGCATGCTAAGTACTTTGCTGTTAAGCTCTAAGACTTTTCTTTCGCATTGCCTGGTAAAAGTTGTTAAGTTACTTAATTTTGTGCACTTTTTCAGTATTTCTAAATGTTTTTGTCTGAGGAAATGAATTGAACAGTGGGACATATTTTCTATAAATTTTTGCAACCAAACTTCCATACTGCACCCTTCCTGACTCTGAAATAGTTCTGTTGTTTCTTCTAACGCAGATAGACACTCTTTGATTTTTGTCCTTACTATATTTTCAGCAAAAGTGTGAATATGAGAATGTTTCCTTTCGTTGAAAATGTTGGCTACAAGTTTCATGAACTTCCTTTTTCCAATGTGCTTGTAATTCTGAATAAAATCTATAAAATTTGCGAAATCGTTTTGTTCACAAAAGCCACAGAGCATTTGCCGAATAGCTTTTTCCTTCCATCCACATGTTCCGTTTAGATTAAAAATTCTTTCGCTAAAGTAATCGATCCAATTGTCTTCAATAAATCGTAAAAGACTATGTTGGATCTCCTCACAAAGAATATCCGCGAGCAAAACATCGCTAGTTACGTTAATATTGCAAAGAAATTTCGCCAAAGTAATGTTTCCGAGACGTTCAATTGACCTCACGAGGCTTTGCTCTTCTTGGTCACGCTTCAGTTTAATTGAAACGAGAGGAATAGACCAGCTTGACAAATGAAACACAACGGCTGTGTTTTCAAAACGTGTTTTCAAATCCTTTTCAATAGATGCAAAGATGGTATTCAGTTCTTTGCTTAAATCTAAATTTGCTTTGGCTAATACTTTACCAAGAATAAACATTTTCGCGTCATCGACAACAGAATTGATATTTTCCATGTCATACTTTGACAAAGATGGAAGTAGATTGTGAAAGTATATATCCAGTCTTTGTAATGTTGTACAGTTAAAAGGAAGGTGAGTGTAATTTCGAACTGTTTGTTCATTTAAGGATTGCTTTAGCACCGAAAGTTCCTCATCTGTTAAGATTCTCTTTACTTGGAGTAAAACATTTTCAATTTTACTTTTAAGATCTGGAAATAGCATTTCATCAGCATCACTGATTTTACCTTGATTGTCCGAATTGAAGTTAGCATCTGCCATTGTTGTACTCATCTCAGTAGATCTAGATTCCTCCTCTAAGTAGGTGATATGCACTTTACTTATATATTGCGAACAGAGAAAAGTAAACAGTGTCACTCGATCAACTGGCAAGTCACTTTCCTCCTCAAATCGCCGAAATAATTCAACGGCTGCCTCGGTTTTCAATGAAAAGTCTTTTTTTATTTTGCAAAGAGCTTGTAACTCTAGGAAGAGGTGTTGCATATGCATTTCATTTGTATCACTGACTGTATGGAGATTTTCGTGGACTTTGTAAAGATCTTCTTCTGTGGAAATATGATAATTACTCCTTGCGACTTCGTGGAGAGATTTATTTGGAGCAATGTCCTGCAAGTCATAGCCGAATTCCTCTAGCAAAGACAAAACTTGATGCTGAGTTATTTTTTGTTGATCCTGTAACTCAATTATAGGATATTTTTTTCTCGTCTCTTCAATAAATCTACTCCAGTTTCCTTGAAAGTCTCTTTCACTTTGTTCATTATGTTTATTGCAAAGAAAATCATTTATTTCAGCCTCAATAAGAGTGTCGTGATCCTCGTACTTTGGAGCACCCCTTTGTAGTAAGATTGCAAGTCTTTCGTTTCTTCGAGTTTTCTTTACTTTTACCATTTTGTGCCTAAATGACCTAATTCTGGATTCATTAACAGATTTCAAATCTTCAATAATAGCGAAAAGTGACTCCTTGTAAAAAATGCTACCATCTGAGTTTTGCAACTGACTTTTGAAAGTTTCAATCATAAGCATGTTACGTTTATCTAAGTTAGTTAAACCTTTGAGGCTTTCCTCAACGGTCTCGCCTAGCCGGTCGTATGGCGCATTTTGGATATGTTTACATGCATTATTGACATGTTTCTCAACGTTGACCTGTAATTCATTCCATAGTTTATGTAACTCTCCCAAACGAGAATTTTTGTTTTCCATTCGTGAATGGATATTATCGAAACGACTTTTCTGAAAATGTATTAATAAATCAATAACTTTTTCACCAAATTCATCAAACAGGAAAGCCGGTTCCTCACTAATTGCAATTAATTTGATTAGTTTTTTACGGAAACTTCTCAAGCTTGTACCTTTCTGAGAGGTCAAACGTTTTATAGTTTCACCAAAAGTGGACATACCAAGTGTACGCAAATCGTCCCATAAGACGAACTTGACCGTAGTTTCATCATGTTTATAATCAACGCTTTTGAAAAGCTCTGCTTTACCACTTTGACCTTGTGCTTCGTTTGCTTTTTCTTTAAATTCTATCTGCTCATCACAGTCTGCATGGTAGACAAGGCATATTTTTCTTAATCTTCCGCTCTCCACAGTCTCTTCTGAGCTGCTCGAAATATTTTTTACAATTTCATTCATATCGCTGAAGTTCTGCTTAGAGCACATTTGGATAATAATCACATCTGACAGAGAGGTTACCATCATAGAGACAAAAAGCCACCTTGTCTCGTACAAATTGTCACTCTTTTCCTTCGTATTAAAGCCCTCAGTATCTATTAATAAACAAAACTCAGACGGTACGGCTGCTGTGATACAACTTTCCACTGGAACTAGATACACTCGAAGACCAATAGAGCGTTTTCCATAACCTTCTGGAAAGTCAACACCAAAAAGTCGGTTGAGTAGTTTAGATTTACCACTCTTGTTAGCTCCTAGGATTGATATTACTCTGATCCCACTTTCCCCTGTCATTTCATGCAGGTCTGCAAATAACTGACGTATCCAAGTTATTGGCACAAATTTGAAGTCGCAGTCGGCAATATGAAGGGAATGTCCGTGTAGTAACAATTTAGCAAAAATTTTGGAATGTCTTGGAAAACTTTTACTAGCACTTGCTTTTGTTGAAACTGATTTTGAGCATTCTACAACTTGTTGTAATTCACCTAGAAACATATCACGATGTAGTACGCTTGTTCGCCATTGAACCGTGTTCCCAACTTCAGTAACAACTCCACTTGAAATCTCTGTTTCTACCTTTGACCTTGTGTAGCATTGTTCCATTTCGTCGAATGACATTTCAAACCAAACAATCAACCACAGACCAATGATTTCATTGTCAAGAATGGTATGTATGATGCGCAACGTTGGTTCCGACAATTCACGTTCGCGTTGATTCTCTCTTAAAGTTTTTTCAGCTTGAAATATTTCAAAATACTCATCTTCTATTCCGTCCTCTTTACCCATACGCCTAGAAGTAGTCCAATCTTTATTCATTGTAAGAAGCGGAAAAACGGTATCACTGCTCCATTCCGTTGTTGTTTTCTCCATCTTTGTTGATATTTCGGTGGCAATGAGCTTCGCCGTTATACAAGATGATTCTTCTTCATCAGTAAAGATTTTTAAAGTTTTACATAAGTCTCTCTCTTCCGCTAATGGCTTTGATATACCACATTTGTTCATCACTGCTAAAACACTCTTCAGAATGATTCTGCTTATGTCACGTTCTGACAAGGAATCCGTTGAAACTTTTCTCACCTTCTTTCTATGGGGAATTTGGATATTGAAATCAGTTGAGGAGGATAATATGAGGAAACGAGAAGCTTTGGAGGTTTTCAATATTTCATTCAAGTCTTTCCACTTGCTCTCAAGTTCTGCAAAAATTATAAGAATATCTGATGTTAAGGAGCAGAACTGTAATTGTCTAATCTGCTCATATGCATCCCCACGTAGATTCCTTAAGCAAACGGGAATGTTTATGTTTTTGTTATTCTCATTAAAAGTATCCACGATCCATAAACATTCTACAATGCCGTTTCCAAGTACATTCTGTGGTTTTTCTTCCAGGAAGGGCCTAAAATGTTCGGTTTTTGAAAATCCAGTCAAATCTGCACCAAATCTATTCAAAATGTTTGACTTTGATATAGTAGATTTGCCTATGCGTAAAAATGATATCGTTAGAAAAGGGTGTGAAAGACAATTTACATTCTTAGAAGTACCACTGTCACAATAGCTTGCAACGCATTTGCTCAGTCCCCACGGTAAAAATGTCACATTAGATCCACCTACGTCTGGCAAGATAACCGGAACGGCAACCTTACAAAGAGTTAGCTTTCGCAGCAGATCTTGTAACAAGAGCAGGTCACTTCGGGACAAAATTGCAAACAATATATCGACACTTTCAAAATGCGATTCCCCACTGCTTTTACGATCCTTTTCTCTTAAGGCAAGTTTTTCACAAGCAAGGTGATCTCGAAGCGAAACGTTTATGAAAAACTGGTGAACAACATCATTGCTATTTACACTGCTTGTATCCGGAGAAAGTTTAATAACTCTTCCATCCATTATTGTGAGCTTCTTGTCAGAGTTTAATCTTAGCTCCTTCAGCAACTTCATGAAAAGCTCCCTTCTAATATGAAAGGTGGACGTTTCTGTAGGTATAATTAGACAGACATATGTGAAATTTGTGATACAAGGTGTCATGGAGTCTTACAAAATGAAAAGATAAACACACTATGATTTAGTGGTTTTCGAATGAATATGAAATCAGCATTGCTGGGAGGATGGTTGAGTTTTCAAAGAGTCTCATTTGTGAAATCACTTAATGGAAATGTTCGCACAGGGCTTCATAATGCCCATTAGCGAAATTTTGTGCAAATTAAAATCTGCCGTCCCCTCCGGGCGAAATTTAACCGAAAATAACGCCACGGCACAATGCATATATACAGGTTAACTTTTATGCTTGTGATAATCTTAACGTAATACGTAAAATTCACCTTCTGAGATTACTAAAGACATTTTTTTCCACCCCAACAATTCTGGTTCCATGATTGCACCAGTAACATCTAATATAAGTTCACAAAATTTTAATTTCAAAGAAAGTAACAGTCCTGCTTGGGCAACGGTGCGATTATAGTGGATAAGCTACGCTGTTTTTATGTTCGATTATTAGCACAGCGATGTACCTTGCAGAATGAACCACCGGCAACAGACCGTGACAATTCAATTTTTCTTTCGAACTACAATTACGAAAACCCTAACACTAGTCATACAGTAATTCTCTAACTAAATATAAAAGAGAAGATCTCAGACTAATATTCAAAGTGTAAAAGGTCGCTGGTTAATATTCTTTGGAAATTATTACAATATTTTATTGATTCTCATAGTATTGCTTCTTTTCCCCTTTTTATCAATGGATATATTACATGTTTTGTGGTTGTGAACCTGTTCATGAATTTGTAAAACCCTCGGGCTACATGTGGGCCAGGACACTCAAGAATAAAATGTTCTGGCATACCATTTTATGTTTTGTACATGGCCAACTTGAGAGGAATGAGGATCCTTAGATGCCCACTTATGACGTCTTAAATCAGCCAGGCTGGGGAGCTACAGCCAAAAAATAACGTGACCGATAAATGTTTCTGAACATTTACCTTTTTAACCCTAAATCGATGTTTACAAGCCAGGTTGCTATCCTTACTAACTCATCCGTGCTTTTGTTGCTTTTTTACCCCTGGCCCTGATACACCATTCGGTTGCATCCCCCTCTCCCATTGAAAAGTCCTACATAAGCCACCGTCTTGAATTACTCCTGAAATCGTGTAGCTTTTAGACTATCTGGGTGGCGCCGGGATTTACCCGACGGGGGGCAGACTCTCCGACGGGGGGCAGCGATCCGAAGCCTCGATAGCCCCGATGCCGTCAAAGGGTTGGTGAGGGGGATTTGAAAAAAAAAATATGAAGTATACCATGCAATTGAGGAGCATGTATTGCATAAAATTTGCATACACTAGCGGGATATAGCTCCACCCTGATTTAATGTATTTCCCAGGATCTGAGTCGTGGAATTGCAACGCGCGCTAAGCGCGCGAAAATTTTCGGTAGGTTTACACAAGAGACATTATGTAATCATTAAGAACAAAAAAAAAAGAAAAACTGTAGGGGATATATTCCTTATCAGGGATAACATACATTGTATTGAAACTAACTGTACTACCCGATAAAATAGCCAAACTTTGTTCCGTAGGTCGCTCACCAACTGACCGTGCCGCTTGACAAACACAAGAGAGCAGCAACTAGGGTTTGCGATATGGGATGAAATTTACGACCTCTACATAAACTGTGTACTCTGCCTACATGTTACTTGGTAAGGTGGGCAGTACTTGTGCTATGTAGCTAAGTATGTGGAATGGAACTATTGAAGAAACTGGAGTGACTCTACAGCGGGCGTAGCGCGTCGAAAATATTGGTGTTTTATTAGAGAAAATGTCCTCTTGAGAGCATCAAACGAGTAAACTGTCGGGGGGACTAATTGCCGTCGGGGACTGCATACATTATCGTATCGACTAAAACTCCCCTGTGAAACTGTAAAAATTCCCCGACGGGAGGTGGCAGCCTTTCCCGACGGGGAGGAGCATAGTCCTCGTGCCCCCACCTTGCGCCACCCCTGGACTATCTTCGGGCAAGACGGTAACATTTCGGGTTCTTACAAGGAAACTGAGTCGTCTCTTCAGTATTCGTATCATTACTGTGCTTGGAATATTTTACAATCGTAGGAGAAACTGGGTTTTAATGATTGAAATTATTAGGTAAGAGTTGATAACAGATTTTTAAACAAGATTCTGTAAGATTAACGTAGGAAGTAGGAACAAAAAGTGACTTACCCATGTTTCCCTTTCTTCAGATCTACACTGGATGGGAGAGAGAAACAAGTTCTAAGTTAATCACCAGCCTTTTGCATCTATACAACAACAGACAACTTTGCTTTGGGTGTCAGTTTTGATAAAGTAATATATTGTAACGACATGTGGGGCTCCTTTGGAAATCGACTCTATCTCCTTTTTCGCACGTGAATCCTTTTTCGTACGTGGATGAGAAATTCACTTTTGACACCCCTGTCGACCATTGTCCCTCCGAGTAGAGCTTATCTCTGCTAATCACAATTAGTTATGTAATCAATAATGTAATGTGATGTAAAACGATAAGCTCCTGTGAGGGAACTGCCTTTTATGATGCAATTGTGGGATGTGGCACGTATACAGACAATATCCTAAAAAGGTAATTGGTAATAGGCCCATCACAGATTCTTCGTGCGATTACAATGACTGCCATTGGAATATAACCGCCATTGTTATGTATTTTACCTATATTTTGTAAAATTTCTTCATATCTGTTCTATGACATCAATAGCTGCTGCGTTAAAAATGGCCGCCATTGGTTGTTGTTCAAATAATATTGTGCAACGTTTTTGTAAACAATGTGTTGTTGCGTCACGTACTTGAAAGCCCGTCATTTGGCACATACGTAAAGGCCTCTTACTCTTCGGCCATTACGTACTTGTCTTTTCCCTTTTGTCTTGACGCAGTGTTTAAAACTGACTGTCATTGCTTGTTATTCTACTTACATCTGGTAGGTTTAATGTGTATACAATGCCTTTTTTGTCACGTAAGCACTGAAACCTTTTTGCACCATATATATATATATATATATATATATATATATATATATATATATATATATATATATATATATATATATATATATATATA
This sequence comes from Holothuria leucospilota, assembly GCA_029531755.1. Taxonomy (NCBI): domain Eukaryota; kingdom Metazoa; phylum Echinodermata; class Holothuroidea; order Aspidochirotida; family Holothuriidae; genus Holothuria; species Holothuria leucospilota. The sequence goes on from CM055970.1 coordinate 12,407,460, forward strand.
TATATATATACAAATCAGAGAAGAAAACAAAACGTACAAAAAATGGATGTCTTCATGCCAACTTAAATCGAAAAACTATATTATATATATATATATATATATATATATATATATATATATATATATATATATATATATATATATATATATATATATATATATATATTATCAGCTTTTCACCACAGATTCATACTCTGACAAGGTATGGTGGCCATCTTGGCCCATTTTCCAAAACTGCAGCACTAGACAGCTTGTTTGATATCATATTTTCACCAAAGGTAGCTGTCACTTAATGCCATTTCTGAAAAGTTTGCATGGGTATTATTTTTCACGGGAATCAAAGAAGCTGAGCATTTGTAGACGGAGTGATTTTTGACCAGATAAACAGAACCTAGCGTAAAATTACAGAAGAAATCTGCCTTTTGAAAAATGAATCTCTAAAAGTACAATTTGTTAACTTCAAAAGTCATTTCATTTTTCAAATCTTGGACTATCTTTTGCCTTTGTTTCAAGAAGCTTTCCAAATTAAGTTGAGTATTTCATGCAGAAATAAGCATGGCCACAGAACCTTTCCAATCATTGAGTGTTTGTGCAGTGACTGGGTTGAAAATTCTAAAGGAAATGTTACAAGAAACTTCAGAGATCCCGATGAAGGGGGGGGGGGTTAATTGAAGTTGCTTAATGATAAAAACATTGAGAAAAAAACAATGCTGGGACTCACAACGTTATGCTTTTGAGATTAAATGTCGCCTTTTTGACTTTTATTGCTATATTTACACTTTTAAACGTCCTTGTCTTATTATTCTGACTTTAAAAACCCACAATTGTAGCTCTAAATATCATCTTTTTTTAATTTAAATCGCATTTCTCCCAATCGAGTGATAAGCGCGCCAAACGTTTGGGATCACATTCACATATCTGACCTGCTAGAGGAGAAACACGGGTAAATTATATCGAAGTGTCAATGCCGTGGAAGTGCAACACATCGGGGCTGCCATGTCCGACTGTGGGACCCTAAAGGTATCTTTCCCTAAGGAAATTTACAAGGGAGTGAACAAATTTGGCTGACAGTCTAGCTTTTGCAGTTTAACTGTTTTAATACATAACCAGGTCAAGCAAGTCCGCAGCAAAATTTGAGCAGTACTTCGTTCATTGTGCATGGGTAACATGGGTTTTAGTCAAAGGGTGTCGCTAATATGACATAGAGGCTTGCTCAAAACTGGCGGTTCGCCAAGTAACATGTCCGGGAGGTAGTCTCAAGAGAAATGGGAGTTCACTAGAAAGAGAGGGTTCGCCTCAACCACTTCAACAATCTGATTACGCGCTAGTGTATATTATGGTATTGTTCACTAAAGTGTTGATTTTAACACCAGAGGCGGATTCAGTAGCTTTGCAGGTTCCTAATGAATGACACCGTAAGGAACCTAGCCAACCTATGCTTGAAGCATGGTAGGAAATAGACAGAGGTCAGAAGAGAGAATGTAGTAAATCCCACCGTTAAAGAAAAATTTATCGTTTTCTACCAAGCACAAAGCGCCAGTATTGTGGAATTTGCGCTCAATCAGGGATCATGAAAGTAGTCATTACAATCTCCCCTTTCAATTCACTACAGGTAAGCACGGTGTATAAAAAATACATGCTTTTCTTTCAACATTTTTGATTTTTTTTAAAGAAATACCGCTTAAAAATAGTCTGTCCTTGGTATAATGTGTCTGAAATATTATGAATGACAACAGAACAATAACTCCTCAAGGATGTTCTGGCTTAACAAAAATGTAGAATGGTTAATGAATAATGTAACAGAGATTAATTACTATTATATATTGTATGATTAAAAATTATCTATGTCGTTCCATGGAATCCAACAATATCGTATGCCGTATCTCGTGTCACGCCATAGTTTTCCTTTTTGCAATGTTTCCATTGAAACTCCATTCGTAAAACATATCAAAAGCATGCTTTCTTTTATGTGCTCCATTATGCACACAACTATACATGTGTTATGGGGTTAATGCATGGGATTAATGTTGCGAATAGAACCTCAGTTGAGGCCCTTGAAAACACTGTTAAAAATGTTGGGCAAAAATTACCCAACTTTTTAACCAACGTTGGGCGTATATTCAACAACCTCAAAAGTTGGGCAAGAAATGACCAGCAGAATTGGTCAAAGTTAGCAAATCAACAGTTGGGCACACAAACTCCCAACTATTTGGTAAATCATGTGGGTCAAGTGTACCCAACTATTTAGGTAATTTTACTAGAATGGTTGGTTAAATGGGCATTGCTTTCCCAGGAGCGTTCTGTACACTTTCTACCCATCAGTTGTTAAAATGACATCAATTTATTGGAAAAGACGTTAGCTATTTTGGAGGCAGTTCTTCTTTCAATGTTTATCGTGTACTATAGTGATCCTAGCTATTCTTAAATTTCTAGCTTTCAGTTATAGGTATAACGAATCATTCGAAACTGAGTTCATAAAAAGTCTAAGCAAAGAAAGGCATACAATGCATTTTACACTATTTAAATATCTTTTATGTGAATTAAAATTTGACATATGCCGTTAGAAAATACCGTACGTTACAATGTGCACCTTCACTGAGATGTACATTTTAGGTTATGGCAACCCGCCACTAATTCATAAGTCTTTGTGGTTTGTCCTCTCGATTCGTAATATATAAAACAATAAGGTTCAAATATGTTTTACTTCCATCAATATATAACTAATAACACAAGCCATAGGAAGTTCTACAAGTTCCTGCTGAATCGCATAACACGTTAGTACTATTGCATTATGGAATGCTATAAAAAATTGTTAAGTCGAATAAATCAATGCCCTTTCGGACCTGAAAGAGAATACCCAAGATTCTGGACTCTCATTGGATAGACGTTTCCCGCTCAGTAACGTCTGTCGAATCTCACACAAACGTGTGCTAGTTTGTAGCACTGTTTTAAAAATTTCATGGAAATAGAGCCCGATTCTGTGACCAAACGGATTATATGAATGTTTATCTATTACAAATGTCAACAATTTTAAAAGGAATTTTCAGTGCAATGAACCCATGTCTTGTTATCCGGAGAAATATGAAGCAAACTCAAATCAACGCGTGCTTTAGCTCCGCCGCGAACGATTTGCCCAATATGTAGGTAAGGCGAAAAAATGCTCAACCGTTAATGAAAGCTTGTCGGCAGTTTGACCAGTAATTGGAAAATGCAACAAAACATGTCTTGATTACAAATTTTTACCATTACATGAGCAAAGTTTGACCAGCATATTATTAGTGAGTTTAACCCAACCAAAAAATTGCCCAGTGTTTTAACAGTGAAGGAAGGCTGTGATGTCATGCGAAATCTGATCCGTGATATTGTTGGACGTCTAGGTTAATCACACACACATTCATAAATCTACGGTTTCATTTCTTGCAGAGATGTCTCCTTGTAACGTGATGGTGAGCAATTTTAACAAGTTGAATAATATATGTTTTAACGTTGAGTAACTAGGTCATTGTGTTTCTTAATAGGGAAACGAATGTAGTCAATGAAGTATCACTTACGTGATAATTTGTACACCTAACTCTTATTCAAATCTTTTACTACAGAAGAAGGTCTTGTACTGATGGTAACGGCTGTCTTAATTACCCTACCTTTGTTTAATGCCGATGGACACTGATCACAATTGCCTCAAAAAACAAATCGAAAGCATATGGTACCCGTCCAGACATACTATATAACACCTACAGACACAATGTACGGCTGTATACGGCACGCACCTTACAGGATAAAGGGTATCGTTTTATTATTGCATCTCTGTTGTTACTTGGATAGATGTATATTTTGTTTACTCTGTTCCAAAGACCGATCTGGTTAAAGGCTTTGTGTCAATGGTACAAAGATCAAAAACGGTGTTTCGACAAATTCGTAATACTCGATAAACCTGCTGAACTTATCGTGTTGCTAATGAATCACAGAAAGGTATCTCTCTCCGAACTGGTTGAGGATTAAGTTTCAGTGCAACTACTAATTCCTTCGAAAGAGGCCTTTGCCAATCATTAGCATCATTAATAATGTTTTATTGGGATAAGAAACCTCGGAAAGAGAACATTAAAAATTTTCTGAAACGTTTTACTTGGTACTCCGTGCATAAGACAGTTCAGGAAAGCCTTCTAAATAAAGTGGGACGATGCTTGATGTCTAAAATGGTTTATTTAAACAGCTGTACATCTTTGTTCAACAAAAGCGTCTGACTTAAAAATCGTAATCAGGTAATAATGGTGTCATGTATCAATGAACAACACATCTACAATTCTTCACATCAATTTGGAATGATACAAATATTGTTTGGACTTTTTCGCAGGTTCCAGAAGGTGTATCCTTTAAAAAGACGCTACACTGAACCAATTAAAAGTAATTCCTCAAAATCATTTTTGGATAGTATTCAATGGTCCCATAATATTGACATGGCACAGCGACTTGAAATAAAAATCTTAAGGGAAAAATATCATTAAGTGTTCTTCAAGATAACTCAGACGACTAGAAACTACTGCCATTGGTTTCCATTACATAAGCTTCTTGACGTATGGAAATTACACGAACAGGGCCGTAGCCTGCGGAGGGCAGGGGGCAACTGCCCCCTTAAATTTCCAAAATGAAAACAAAAATTGGCCTACTTGAGTGACGAAAAATACTAAATGCTAAATGTTTTATTGTCTAAATTATGATTATAAGGCGGCCTCTCAGACCATGGAAATCGCATATAAGGGCTCCTTTTCTTCCCATATTTTCCCGGGGAGTCCCCCGGACCCCAGCTGTGGATGAATTCCTAGGCAAAGTTTCTGCTCCTGACGAATGATCCATCTTTCTCCTTTAAGATACATAGATTGAATACACCAGCATGTACGCTGGCTAGAGATAAAATAGCTTATGATTACCTTTAATGATTATCTAAACTCAAATGACCTGGTAAAGAAACTTTTAGTTTTAAAGGGCATAATCAAGTCGCCGCAAACTTATTTGGAAACAACAGCTAAATCTCACAAATATCTAGGCTATTATTTCATTTCAAATACCTTTGGTGATATGTTATAACATAAGTATTGCATATTCAGGGTAAACCAAGGAGTTACTCTATCGTAAACTTCACAACTCAATGAGAAATATGTTGTAACATAATCCTCAAAAGCCATTCATGAAATAGGATACCCGGGTACACTAATTCAGATTGAGGTGAATGCTTTTTCCCGTTAAATCAAATCTGACTTTTCTTCGTGAAACCTAAGCTTGTTTCCAAAGCATGAAATCTAAATGTAAAGAATATTTAGATGCAACCTTTAAGGTCTAAAGTGTGTCATCCCCCTCCACTTCATCTGGGAGACACTTCGACGGAACATTTTCTTGTGAGCCTGCACTACAGCTATGCGCCAATCGATGGTGGTTCAACAAGTGTCGTACTAAGAGCGCCAGAGGGAAGCCCGAACCGTGTACCAGCCTTGCACGGATGTCATGCCACAGCCGAAAAATTTAGTACATAATTAACATTTCAGATGATATTATCAATTCATCGCTCTCTTAAAGATAGCACCATTTTAGATCCCGGAAAGCTTAGAACAAGAAAAATTTCTCAAAGGGTAAAGATATCATCCCTCGACTGATGCAACATTCTTACACCGCCCGGCCTTCCAAAACAGACAATCTCATTACATAATGAGGGTTCCTAAACATATAATCAATTCTAGGCTTTAAGAAACTTTACCAAAGGTACCACCATTTTTCATCCAATCCACCCCACAAAGACAAAAATTTTCAAAGAGTATAGAGTGCCATATATGGAGTGTGATTCTTTTCTTTAAGAGAGCACCTCTTGACTTACGCCCAGCCAAAGTAGGAAGAATGTCACTAAACACAATTTGTAAAGATATAATCAGTTCAAGACTTTTCAAACGATAACACAATTTTGTACCCAAGCCGGGCCTTACATCTTCCTCTCCCCCTCACCCCCCTACCTAGGATGACACTCATGCACAGGTGAAAAAGGAAGGTTCCTCCCCAGTGTCAACTATCTGTTGGTACGCCACTTGGTGATCCGCTTAGCGAGTGTCATTAGTAGCTGCCTCCTTAAGATTTCGCCCAGGGCTATTGCCCTGACGAATGAATTGAAAGCAAAGTCTTGGCTGTTTAGTCCCAGTCACAACAAGTCGTTAGGGCTTTTGATCGAACAGGACTTAATTTTTTTTAAGACCAAACAGATATTTATCCTTCTACCACGAACGGGCCCCGGTCACCCTGAAAAAGTTCCAGATGTAATAACTTTTTGCATCGCACAGTAGGCAATTGAAGATTGCAGATAATCACGCCGTGTGTAAGCTAATGGCAACATGTATGCTTGTTTGTGAATCAAAGGCAAACTTAGCAATCGTAAGGTCTAAGTATGTCGTGTTATTCTATAGCCGGTTATCGCGCGATGTACTCTCTTAATTCCTTAGACTGAAAATCAATCTAAAAGAGGGGGGTTAGGGACAAATATAAATTCGGACTGAAAATTTTAAAACAAATAAGATTTGTTCTCAATCTATTAGATTGAATATTTCAATCGAAATTACCGATTGGTCCCTAGATTCAATCCTTTAAATTTAGAGAGTATCGACTTCCGCGTTAACAAAACAATAAAGTTTAGAGAAAAAGAAAAAAGAAAAACGGGAACAGAAGCAATCACAATTATGAATTACGTCGATCTTCAAAAATAATAAAGATGTTAACTTGGTAAAAAGTTCGAAAATTAAGGAGTAAAATATTTAAAGAGCAAGACACTAAAATGAAAAAAAGAAGGAAACATCAGCAAATGTACAATACCCATCACACTTTAAAAAATAGATGGGTAATAAGTGGGTATTTGTAACTTTGGCAGGGTATTTTAAGCTATCGAAAGGTATCTTTACCCCGACAAGCGTAAAATAAGCATCTGTTGTGTAGTAATACTACTATAAAGAGTAAATGTACCCATCCCTTCTGCCACTTCCAGGGCAAACGTGCACATACACTTTCAGGTAATGCCACGTTGTGTATTTCTGATGCTGATGCGGTGATGCTTTAACCACATATAATGTAACATTACACCCACCCACACATACACCCATACGCACCCTCGCTTCCTTACCGGGACACGAGAAATGTCCCGGTAGGGAAGAGACTGGAATTGCCAAGCAGCGGAACTGCCAGAGATCTCGGCGATCAGACGTGGCTCTTGAGGGCGGGCTGCGGTGCCGTGCAAGCACGTGCAGCCGCACGTGACTTCTCGTTGCAGTGGCCGAATTTCCGGGTAGCTACTCGCAGTTTCGAGCCGCGCGTGAGCTAGGAAAGACGTGCGAGCCGTGCGAGCGGCGAGCTGCCCCGTGTCCCGCTAAGGACTTGTTGGCGAGTGCACCCATGCCCCTAGCACACGCTACACACCGCGGGTGCACTTCATGTAAATGTACCCACATACTGTGCTTTTTTACACTCACCTTTGAAAACTCTCACCCTCTACAACCAGAAGGGTAGCTTTACCCTCCATGCCAAGTAATTTTGCACAAACGTGGGTTTCGCACCTCTTTAGTGTTAAATAACCCTTCTAAGTATCTAAATAAACAATAGAAATTCTCCATCATAAAGTCGTATACGTAGATTATGACTGCGACTGAATAATGACCCAGAAAAAATTACATGATCTACAATGCAATAAGTCACGCAAATCGCTCATTTGGGTCATTACTCTATTCGAAGAACATCATTCACTTTTTAGCTGTGTATCCTTATAGCAGGAAATACCTTCCAGCCGATGGAGCACTCTTCCCTGTCCATGAAGGTTGTAAAAGATTTCAAAAGCTACCCCCATTGACATTCAGATAATCCCGCTATACACAACGCAGGACTTAGTATCTTTTGACCTAATCTCGGAAGTGTTGGGGGACTAAAAAAGGAATTCTACTTGAAGCGCCATTTTTGAGAACCATGAATCTCCATTGTCTAACTATATAATAGGCCTACTTCGCCCGCTGAAAAAAATGTAACTGTCCTACTCTAAAAAATATTTTAGATAGACCCCCCCCAATACCATTCCCCCTTTAAACACCTCTGTTGGCTAGGGGCTGCATTTAAATCATAAATGTTTTCTGATTCAAAGCCAAGTAAGATGGCTGGCTACGCCATTTGAATAGTGGTACAATTTGAATGCTCTCAATGATCGTAAATCATGATGGTTAACGCCAAAAGGGCTGTTGCAGCATTCAGTAGACCTTTATATGCATATGCATATGGAGGAAACACACCTATCATTCCAACTTACAACGGCAAATACAGACAGCTAGCTGATTTGTTAACCAATCGCGATTAAGTCTACTACACGGGCGGGCAAAATCTATGCCGTTCGTTTATGTGTGCGTCATTGTTTTCCTTGAAACTATGTGACGTCAGTGCATACGGTATCAGAGAAATCTTAAGCTAAAGCTTAAGATTAAACATGTATGGTCTATAGTAAAATTGAATAATAACATCAAACATACTAAGGATCATGGGACCTGGGCATCCATTACGTATTATACAAAGAATCATGGGAATTGAAAGTAAAACAATATACATGCACATGTAGACGTGCATTGTACATACGTTATAGCTAGGCAACTACATCTTGGTCTGCATGGCGCTTGTTGTTTGTACTCGAAAAAGGAGGCCACAAAAGATCTCTTTTCTCGTAAGTGTTCTCTTTTCTCATTGGTTGCAGCCAAATTTTTAAAATTTACTTTGCAAAAATCCACTTTGCTTTAATCTTACAAGAACGTGCTTTAAGTAATTGATATAGGTACATTGTATACATTTTATTTCTGATGATCACAAAATCTTGAGCATATCGGAACTATTTGGTAGATATATGTATCATATTAAAACAAATTTAAGCTTCAGAAGTCTGGCCAATGTAAAGCTTTCTCTCACAAACAGTGATAACAGCATGCCCCCGCGCGCCAAAACAGAGCTCAGACAGTGGTCATAGTACGGTTGTAGTACGAACTGCGCTGTACAGCTCGAGCAGAATTAGTGGGTACGTACATGCATACATACAGCACGCACGCACAATCGGCCTGGACGTTACAAAGAACTGCCTGTTTGCTCCAATCCAGCAGCCGTTTCTGTCCTTAATCAACTCTAAAACAGTGATTTTCTTCAATGGAAAGCAGTCAAGCCACAGGTGTACGGGTACGTCTGTTGGTAGGTATTTTCTACGATTATTTAAATTACAAATTACAAACGTAAAGATATTGGCATATTATTTTGATGTAGCCGCTGCCATGATGTAAGTTAGCGTTAATATTTTAAAACAGCTTAGGCCCTAGGCTGGACTTAACGTTAGGCTAGTTCACATACTTCTTACAGTCTCAGTCGCGGTATTGCAAAGGGCCTAGGCCTAGGCCTAAGCATAGCCTTTGTCTGTTATATAATGTGTTTCTCGAAATTTACACATGCCAATCAAAATAAAAATCCAGTATGAGTCCTTAATTTCCTTTACTCTGCAAGACTGCATACCCACCACCATGCTGTCAGTGTCAGTTCCACCTGGGCCTGTTTACCATTACTGTAGGCTCAGGCCTTACTCTATGGCCTAGTCTCTAGCTAGCCTAAATATATGAACTCTGACATTGTAAGTCACAAAGATGTAACATGAAATCTTTCGGGTAAGTTAGGTCCCCTTTTAAGAAATGACCAGAGTAGCCTTAGCTAACCCATTCATTACTAGCCCTGCAAGAACTAGGCCTGCTAGGCTTATCAATTGCTTGTGTATCAAAGATACGCAAATGGGTATATTTAACAGCATGTAATGGGTAATTTAACATGTAGTGGGTAATTTAATTTTGTGTAATTTAATTTTGTGTAACCTTGCAAGAACCGAAGGGTAAATGTAACGCCTGCAGAGAGATTCGCAAATGGGTAAATAAAGCATTCGTGTGACAATTTTACACGTAAGGAATGTAATAACACATCTAACTACAATCTTAGTCTGTTGAAGTTTGTGTAAATATACACCATATAAGGATAAAAGTACCATATCTGCTGGTGTAAAAATACCCATATGGTGTGTCGTTGTGTGGACGTTATATTTACCCTTTTTTGGGGTAAATAAACCCATTTATTTTTTAGAGTGTTGTATGGAATGTCAACGGTGTAAGCCTAAGTACGGATTGCCCATAGAAGAGTCTGCTTTTACATTTGTTCAATGTTTGAGTGTAATTCAACGAACAAGCGATATGAATTCTCCTAAAACTTAATAAGGAAGCGCAACTTTATATTTGTAGTCTTACAAATGCTTCTTACTGAATTTTGACCCTTTAAAAGTTTTACATCTTTATTGAGACGTTATCTATATGTTTTACCTGTTTTGAAACTTGCCTTCCAGAAAGATTTTGACATTCTTTAAAGTTAACAAACCTTAGTCCTTGAAACAAACCATTGTTGTCAAGATTGTCAAGCGTATTGAATTTTCATGTACCTGAAGTAAAATAAACATATACGTTTAGCCGGCAAACAAACAAAGGGTGATTACTTAGGTACGGGGTGAAGAACTTTTACAGAAAAGTCCCAATATGGCCCCAGTTTTGCTTCACATCCCCACTTGAAACAAAACCTGCACTTCAAAACTTGTCGGGCAGTTTAAGTCTTATTTTTCTCCTCCACTTTGTAAACACCTTAACACTGTAATACTTTAGATATGTTCAGTAGTTAAACACTTTATATTGATCAATTGCATGTCGCGTTTTAAAAGTCTGTATGTTTAGAAATTTGACACTTGTGTTCAGCATCTGAACACGTTTACCATGTGGAGACAAAAATTGTGAAATTAAGATAAATTTGTAAATTTTGAACACTATTTAGGTTGTGACTGGGGGCTTGTTCTGAACAAGTTTACTAGACAAAAGCCACTGTAACAAACTTAAAGAAAGCAAAATCCCAACCCAAAATTTGGAAAACTGACATTACATTCATTGCTGGTAGAGGGAATTAATGCGGATATCGTTCAATGCATACAGGTGATTTTGTAAATAACTAAGGAGGCGACTACTTGGTTAAAAGGCGCAATTTTAGAATTATTTGGTTAACAAAAAACGATGCAATGTATGGGTACTGGCACCATGCAAATCATGTAAAAAGTGTAAGAAAGTTGTTCACAAAAATAAACATTGTGCAAATTATTGCTCAATTTTTGATTTGTAAAAGAGACAGCAAACTCACACTAAAAAGTTGGTTAAACGGGCTCGTATTTAACTCGCACTCACAAACAAACCTCCTTCCTCATGCATGACGCACACATCACAGTTGAAGCATTCACGTTAAAAGATCTTTACAAATGTTTCTCACGCGTTGCCTCAGAATGCTTAAAAGTAGTCTATAATTACCTAAACTTACTTTCTAAAATAAATGCGCTTGTGAAGTACCGTTTAGTCCAGACCTGTTTTCTCCTACAAAGTTATCTTTGTGAATAAGTTTTTCAACTTTAACCGTTTTTCTTGAGGTCTTTGTTTCTTAAGCATGAAATCTCAAAATATGTTATGATGTTACTTTGGAGGTCTAGAAAGTGCTGTTTCCATCATTCTGGGAAGCGTTGCTGACAAACAATCCACAGGCTGCTCAACGCACCAATCGAGGGTGTGGCCCTCCAAGTAACGCACTCAGTGAGGAAAAGTCACCGATAGCTGTGGCATGGTAGGGTGCCATACCAAAGCCGATAAAATAATAAATAATGAGAAATTCTCAAATATACAATCAATTCAAAGCTTTGTCGATGTAAGCATCATTCTCTATCTAAACAACCTAACAAAAGCAAAAATTTCTCAAAGGGCCAGGACCTTTTACAGCACCCTCTTCCTCACACACAGTCAAAAAGAAAATAGAAAAAGGTACAAAACGAGAATTTCTAACAAGTTACCAATTCAAAGGGGCTTTCCCAAACAAAGGCTAGCACCATTTTGCCCCTTAGCTATGTTATAAAAAGTTCTCGTAGGGTAGATGTGCCACCCGGTGCCTGGACAACCCCTCCTACCCCACATGCCTACAACGTAACTAACAAATCAAAGCAGACACCTGGCTCAGTAATAGAACCTAGACTGCATTTTCTTTTACATATTACAACAATTTTCAAGACCGTACTTTATTAGAGATTGGCTGTCGCAATTTCACAATACTAAATATGTCTTACTGTTGCATTCTATGGAGCTGATCTGATATTTTATATCGAAAAGTATCGATCGAGGGCAGGGAAGCTCTCTCCTCTCTGTTTGGCAATGGGGATAACACAAACGACCGAGAAGATTATAAGAATAAAATTGTGGACAGCTTTTATCTTGAATTTGAAGACAAGCGCCGTATTATTGGTGTATATTAACTAACGAAAGCTTCAGTGTATGGAAAGCTTCAGTTTACTGTATTGTCGGAAGTTTTGATAATCTTGGATTATCGACCGAAAATCTTAGATTGTCGACCAATAAACCAGGTTTATCAAAATAAGTTTGGATACACTTGGATCATCAGCCGATAACCTTGGATTCTGGACCGATCAACCATAAACCAGGTTTATCAAAATAAGTTTTGATAAACTTAGATGGTCGCAGATGGCTTATGATATTGGGTTTGTGATACCATTGTTTTGGGTCCCTTACTGCTCCTTGTCCATGGGCCCCAGAGAGTCTTGTTACATTCTCGCGACATCTCAAGACATGGATGCGACCTCCGAATATCCACGATTTTCAGTGGTACACAGTACGACTTTGATTGCGATCTCTCACGACATCCCACGATATGGATGAGGAATCCGCAGAAATTTTGAACATGTTCAAAACTGTGCGATATCGATGCGACTTCCCGCGAATTGCCACGACTTCCAGAATTGCCACCTACTCTCACGACCTACCCTTGCACACTGGGCGACGTTTTAATGTTCAGATATCGTGAGGAATCGCTTCCATGTCGTAGGTCAAAAGTCGTGCGGTGGCCACCTAGCTTTATACGATTGTCTGCGAGATCGTATTTGGTTAGTATCGTGGACTTTCTTGTCTGTCTTGAAAAATCGTATGCAAAATCGGTTTAATTATTCTAGTGGCCGTCATGGATGGTTCACCACCTTGTCTCAGGAAGGATAGATTGTGGTATATCAAGTAATCCGACCCTCTGTAAGAAAGTATTCTTTTATTTTTTTCTGCAGTATAGCCCTCATCCTAATTAAAATGGAAGATTTAGGCCATCACTGAACTATTAATAGTGTTGGCAGTATCTGACAGTGGAACCTTTTCCAATCACCGACTTGGTGTAGAATTGTGTCAAAGCAATTCCATATTACAGTTCGGCAGTTCTCACATATGTTTTCTTGCACCATCATGCCAGCCTTGGGGTTAAGTTTATATTATAACTGGGAACTGAAATTTGTTTTTGCCATCTTGATATTCTTTCCTATCTATATGAAGCATGGCAGGGACGGAAAGACGACAGAAGTCGTTTTCAAGTTGTCTAATCTGCTGTTTTATTCGGTTACACTTACAAGCTGTTGTCTTATTTTCCCAGTCCAATATTAAAACAACACACTGAAATCACGTACAGATTTAATAGCTAAGGTCCATTTACGAAAGTTGGTATCCACTGTGACTACATCTTTCCGCCATTGCTAATTCCTTGATTCCCAGGTCAGTAAGCAGAGGGAGGAACGAGAAAACGTTCCCCGGGTGCAGACTACTGTGCTCCCACTCGGCAAATCCGTCGTTTTCAATCTTTTACTGGCTAAAAACAGTGGTACCGGCACTGGGTCGAGGGCGTGTGCCCCAGGTGATTATAAAAAAAAAACTTAAATCGCAAATGGGAAATAAGTTTTACAGTTGTTTGGGGAGTGAGATTAGATGTCTTTACTAGCAAAGGATGTATTTTAATCGTTTTTTACTACAAATCGTTCGTAAACTTCCAAAGCGTGCGGGTAAGGGGAGGAGCCTTAATTTTTCACTTATATTTTTTTCTTCAACCTATTGCATTATGATCAACGGTAATGACGACTTTAAGGTTATTATTTAAAAGTAAAGCTGTGATTTTAGAGAAGCACACAGCGTTGAAAAGATGACAAAAGAAGATTTCTTCGCTTTTCTCTTCAATGGGAAGATTCTTATTCAAACGTTTCATTGTTACAAGCAATTCTTTCTTCGGAAATTTGAAGTGTTACAGTGTTGAGTAAGTATGCGTTAAAGTTGACCATGTAACGGTTCCTTTTTACTAAGAACCGTAACCTTTTTCCTTTTAAATCTTTTGGATCCATAACTTTTCTTGTAAATCTCACACAACACTAGGGAAATGAGAAATCCAGCTCGACTTAATTCCAATGGCGAAAAACACCAACATTTTCCAAGGGCTAGACATCGAACTTTTTAGGCCCATCTCACTAACCCACACTTCAAAGATTGGAAGAAAATATTTATTATAGAAATGTTTCTAAAGCCTTTGGTTCCTAATGATCAGGCCACATATCGCGCAGAAAATTTGCATTTGATGCGACATCAAGGGTTAATATTTTAAAAGTTGGAGGATTTAAAATATTCCTCTTTGGTGGTCCTCTACCTTAGGTGTTACTACGGTTATAGTATTAAATATCTTATGAACAGAACAAAAGTCCCCTTTTTTCTCTTTTGCAAACAAAATAGGGTCACGGGAAAGTATGAAGGGGTGCAGTTCTTCCAAATATGAGTCATTTATGGCCACTGACAATGTCAAAGGAAGTATCCTATGATAGGAGTTAGCAAATCACCCAACATTTTATTCATTTTTTTCGTTTTGAAATAAGTGTTTTGATTAATCGGACTCATATGCACCAGAGCTAATGTAAGGAATGGGCCAGATCTTCCATATCCCCGTACGTGTATTTTTTGTAGGGAATAATGAAAATCGGGTTCGTAAATGTCAAATTCAAAGTGGCGACTAAAAAGGAGGTTGACAAATGGAACCCAAAGTTATTAAATTAAAGACTCCAGAATTATAAAAACGTACACAGTTAAATTTATTTTGACACCAAAGTCTCCTTCATGGACCGTACGTTTATTTTTACACTTTAATTACAAAGCTAGATGTATGAAACGGTCAACAAATTATCTCTATAGTTACCCATCTGTTTGTATGTTGAATCTTCGTATCTTACAAAAATGTAATTCAAGGTTTGTTTCTTTTCTATAAAAGGAAATAATGTGAAAAGTCTCTGAAACACATTTTATGTATAGAACATAGACTTTGAGTTGATGCAACAACATAACATCACCTATTGGAAGTTTCCTTAAACGAGCAGATATTTGTGTTTACCTAAGTTTACTAACCCTAAAATAAGTAAAGACAAAAGGATACTTCGCCTGAGAACAATGGTTTCTCTCAATCGAGTTGATAGGTAAAAGTCGCCACATTTTAGAAACACCAGTTAAGACTTACGAGGTCCTCTTATTTTACTAACAAGAACCCTCGATGATTCTTTGAAGGTTACTATTGTAAGGCAGAAGCAAGGGAATATTGTTCATGCATAAAACATTTCCCATGGGTAAAGAAGTATATTGCTGCGTGTTCGAAAATAGTTTTAAAGCATCATGCATGAAACACCATGTCAGTACCATCCAAACTGAATGAAATTAGCACCCTTATAACGATAACAGAAACGTTATATGGTAATTAAAAAGTTTAAAACTTAAAGTAAATATCACAAAAATAAATATTAAATTCAGTTGAATTACATCTTAGTGCAATGCAATATGCGCAACTCACATCGAAACACGTTTCTAGATTTTTCAGTGTGGAAATCCATTAAACGTTTTCAGCAGACCAACCGTCGACCATGGCACATCCCCTTTGTCTATCCCTACTTTGTTAAAGTAAAGTTAGAATGACAAACGCATGATAAATAATAAGACAAAGAAAACCATCATGGGCAAATTAAACAAAACATTACAATTAATTTGTGTACAGAAAACTTACAAAATACAAAACATTATGATGAATCTTTGATTTCGGTTTTCTTTCTCTTTTCAAATGCCTTCCATCTTTGTTTCTGCAAAGTGATAACACAAAAAATTGTGAACAAGTTGTAGAATATTTAAAGTCTGATACTGTTTTTAATAACTTAAAAGGAAATAATATTCTAAGATAAACTAACCATGGTCTCGTAATGGACTTCCCCCAACGTTGTTTGCGTCTCCTGTTGAGAAGAACAAAAAATTCAGTGTTGACGTTTCTTTTTCTTTTCGATAGCTTAATCACTCGTAAAGAGGTGAGGATGTGAGTATACTCTTCTATATTCTTAATTGGAGCAGGGTTCCTTCATTTGCTTTGCGGACTAGGAATCTAATGATACATATTTCAGAAATTAGTTAACTAGAGTAAATTCTTTCGATTGGATTACAAGACTGCATATGTAGGCCAACCCATAAAAGTTTCTATTTCAAGACCTCTAAAAGACTATTCGGAGACAAATGTTTGACTTGGTGTTAGTGTCATCATCTTAAAGATTGAAATATTAATTACATGGTGATAAAACACAATAAATGCGTAATTAAGGTGTTTATGTATTTCAACAAAAGGGATAAATCTGAACTTTAATAATGTCAAATTTTTCGTAGTTTATGTGAAACAGATTGGATCTTACCATTTCCTCCCATTGACAGTCCGTGTTTAAGACATATAAGTTCAGTGGGTTGTTTGTTTCGTCAAGCATATCTTCATTGACTGTCTTAAATCTTGGCACCCAAAACACTGTTAAAGAGAGAGATAGAACAAACATAGTATGTACCTGTGATACTTTATAAATTCCGGCAGTGACGTTACTTCGGGGACAGAACGACGTCAAAGTGTGGAAGCCAAAGCCGATTTCCACAAATCCCTTGATACAAAAATACCTCTTCATTGCTTGACGTAATGATATTTACGACATAATTTTGCATTGAGGCAAAAAGACTCAAATATCGGGATGCTTAAAAGGTGAGAAATGGTCTGTAGAGAAGAGGTAAAACTACTGGTGGGTAGTTAAGTTATCACAATTGTTTAAAAGTTTATGAAAAAGCAGGGACGACAGTATATAATTGGTTTAGCTCGGGCTCAGAAAGAACAATGTACGGTGTAAGAGATTTTACAAAGTTAAAGTTAAAGCTGTTGCCCAAAATCTCATGAATTAATACTTTTACAGTTACTACTACGAAGTACGTGTTGCTAAGAGCAGGAATGTTTTGGTGCTTAGGGAAGATGCAAGACCGAAGGGATGTTCTAAAATAGTTTTTGAAACAGCAACTCATACGCATCTTTTAGAAGTATTGTAAGTAAATTTACTTATAGGCCCAGTTGTAACCTTTTTCATGCTAATAATATTATTTCTTTTCCATCTTTCCCAACTTATGATTTTTCTGTTTTCACTTATCTTTTGGAAGAGTTAGAATCGTAGCGTCCTTGGGGCCTACTTTTGAGAGTAGGTAACTTAATTAAAAAGCTCTCAACGTCTGATAACTACCCTTCACACATTTTAAAGAAAACCGTTTGGGGAGAAGTCGTTGTTCAAAGTGAAGAATGAACAAAATAAATATATTACACCCAAAAAATAAATGTTCTACAGTCTCAGCCTCGTTTTGAAAATGGTTCACATAGTCCAGTTGGTCTTTTTTATAGAACAGACCTCATGAAGAAAAAGAAACCGTGCAAAGGGAGCTAAAATCAGAAAGAGTATGACATGATATCATTCGGAATTACTTTCCAATCCTACCTTAGTATATTAATAGGCGAGTTCCATTTTGAATTGCTGAAAGGACGTTGCTTTTGGTAGAAAGATATTGTAGACTTTACGAGACAGTGAGAATGATCGTATCGATCAGTTGGTCGCCAATGTCATTTTAAGAAAGTTTTTCAAGCAAGGAGCATAAGAACGAGATTATCGATTGTCAAAATTTAACTATAATTACTTGCCTAGTTGTTATAAGGTCGCGACTTGACCAGAGTTTGAGAAAATTCTTAATTATACAAAGTTTTTGAAAGGCAAACAAAAAAATTCATTCCTATTGTGGGTTTGTATATTTCCGACAATATCAATGGGTCGATAGTCAATTTTTAAATAATAGTAATCCAGGTTGGGCAACCACTAGACACAGGGACTGAAAGAAAGAGAATTCTAATCAATGCACACAAATCATTTTATGGCAAGATTTGTTTTATTCTGCAGATATTGTTCGAAATCTTGGCAAAGATTTTTTTGTAAGCTTTGCGCGCTTTAGGGTTATTATATGTCATAATTTGGATTCATATAGGGAAATAAAGACCCTACCAATTAATTATAATAAACGTAGCCCACACAGTTTCTCTTAAAATCTGAAGACGGGATATCCATCCTCAATCGCATGTTCTTTTTTCTTTTTCATTTGTTCTATGGTCAAATGGTACGTACTACGTATCCCAGAGATTCGATCGTCTCGTTAGCAGTCGATGGATACAATACAATGCAAGTTAGCTTCGATAGGGGTCATCCTCCAGGGCAGTTGAACTTTCTTTCCTCAATGATTACAAATCCTTCTCTTCATCCCTTAGATACGTTGAGAGTTTCGTGCGCTGTTCAACTTTTCAAATCCTACGTGTAAATGGGGACTTAACACGCTATATCAAGTATTTATATTGTGACAAAATATTCTATGCAGGCCTGATAGCTGGGGGAGGGGGGTAATTTTTAGGGAAGAGAGATATACCAAATTGCATTAAGGCAATGGTACGGTAATTTTTATTCCTATGGGGGTGAACATTTTAGGGTCGTTTTCCTTGCCCATATCCGACCCCATAAATTTGCCCATTGTTGAAGAAAACCTGTCCACATGCTACCGGTCTGTGAGTCGAAGATTAGACTCGATAACCAATATTTCTGCGTGGAGCAGCAGCGCGTCTTGTCTTGCAGCGCAATTGGAGTAGAATGCACTGCTTTTTACCCATGCAAAGATCTGGAGCAATTTTAATCTCTAGCACTCTCGAAGCCATAGGATATCTTAGTAAAGACAGCACATAACTGCCAAACATTTTCGCGCCGTTCGAGCTCAGATTGTTATTTTTATACCGGAATATGGGAACATCTATTTTACGGTTTAGTCTGTTAATTTCTTCCTGTTCTGTAAGGCGGCGTTATTTGCGCAAAATATGTCGCTTTTAACTCCAATGTAGGGCACACGAAAACAAATTTTGCTCATTTTTTCCTTGACTAAGACCCATAACTAGTAGAAGTGCGCTACTTGGGTGGCGTTCTCAATTTTCCTCTTTTCCTCTCTTGTCCCCCACTTAACATCGTGCCTTTACAAAATATGCAAGACAAAACGCAAATGTGCTAGACTCTAGGTTGTTGAATGTCTTAAAATATGCAATTTTTTCGACTAGCTCCTTGCGAACCCGTTACTGCAACTTTCGACATCGTTACCTCATTTCAGTGGGCCAGCCATAACCCTTCCATCACTTTCGAATAAGGATGGCTGCCCACGGCCAGCTTAATGTGTGGCGAATATGAGAAGTACTAGATGTACGGCCTCGGTCAAAAAATTAATAAGCGCCAAGGTGTCCTAAGAGTAGTATTCACATTCGCGTTTAAACGTCTGCTATTTAATTTCATTTATTCAACGTTTGTACTGATTGGAGAGCTCGGAACAGTCTTGTAATCATACATGTAATCACAAATTGATTTCTTGATGTAAATTTACGTTAGGCAGGGCTGCCTTAGGTAGCTGTTCAGAATAAACACTTTTTTGCAAAGACTATACGTTATAGTTGTTTTCAATTAGTCCCATTGTCCAATTGCAAGCATAAAAGTTTACGTCGGAATGCCTGAACGTTCACCAAGGACAACTGTTAGTAACATCTAAAAAATGGTGTTAGTAAAATAAAACAAAATGCCTGTACCGCTGTGACGTCTTTCAAATGGAATGTGTAGTCTTTTACTTGTGCCGTTTGAAAAAGGGAAAAGAAGACAAACAGATTATTGATGTTTTAAAAATGGCAAAGCTTTACCTGTTATTTTTTTGTCTTTCAAAGCTGCTTGCAACAAGTCTTTTGAAGTAAATTTGTACGGCATATAACAATGGTGAAAGCTGTAACGGAAAAAAGTAGTCATGGGTTTGACAACCTGGATTTTTAAAAAAAGTCTACTTATTGTATATTTTATATGCAGCCTTATTTCTTTATTTCGACGTTTTGTAAGTATTTTGCTGATACGGGGTTTGTTTTGATCTTAACGTCCTTCCAGGTCGAATTATTTCATTACCAAATGAAAAGAGTGTAGCGTACCTCAATTTCTTAACACCGTCTACCAGTAAAGAACATCTAATCAGTGAACCTACAGTTTTCTCATTTAAGTCATATCCGCCTGGTATGTCGAAACACATATCTGTTTTATTCTTTTCAAACTTCATCGGCAGGTCCATTATTCCGCTTTTCATTTCCACATTTTTCAGTTCAACATTCATCGATCCATTCTGTTTGAAGATAACAGCCATCAGGTCAAATGATAGAAAATTAAGATGATTGTAATCTATGAAACAATTTTGAATACTGTGGACCTCCAAAACTTTAACGACAACTCACCGTTGTGAAGTTCCAGACTATAGGAAAATGTGTCTCCCTTTTAGCGTTAATTATTTTTAATGAATTTGATTATTAACAAGACAGTAAAGGATTGGGTAATCTCTTAAACAACACACTCGTAGTATGAGAACAGTTTTTGTAATCAAGAGTACAAGTATCTCTTTTCGTAAGTTTAAGAACGGGTACACGCCTGTTTGCGACGAATATATAGGTGTACAATTTTTCATCAATTTCAATGCGTAACTTTCAACTTGTGTGCATGCGTCCGATCTCAGAATCATAGGAATTGGAGTGTATTCCAACATTCAAAAAAGGGAATGCCAGTTAACTCTTTCTTTGTAGTATATTGCATGATCCAATGCCTAATTATACCAAACTTAAAAATAAAGCATTGAATGACATTATTTAAGAAAAGGAAGATTCGCCGGTGAATTACCAGAAAAAGTAACCATATTGAGCTAGCCAAAGTTTAACATTTAGCAGTAACATAATAACTACTAGAGATGGTTCATTTACAAACTGTGCTTTGTAAAGGCGAGGTTAATCCAGCATTTGCCATTTCTATTTTTGCAGTGTAAGATAATATTTCAGACACTTTATGTGTTATGCAAATTATGATTTGAGGTTAATGCTTTAAGATGCAGAGAACTTCTAAAATGTCGGACTGTATATCGGACAGTTAGACCAATTGAAGAGAACAACGTAACTACATACTGCTTTAAGCAGTGGCGTAGCTAGATATTTTTGTGGGGGGAGGGGGCGCAAAAGCAAAAAATTGCCGACGATTATTATCTTGAAGTAATGATCTACTATCTAGGCGTAGCGCCACCATAATCTGGCGTGTAGCGCGCGGAAAAAATTAGATTGTCACTAACAATGACACTTCCAGGCCTTGTCACTAACATAGCTCCCAATCTCCAAAAAGCTAGATGCTGGTCCACCTCGGACCTGTCCGTTGGTGGACCGCCGGCCTGAGGGAGGGGTATAACCTCCTCCCCTTTTGGAAAATTTGGAATTTTATAGGTGTGTACACGTAAAATGGTAGCACTTTTTTGGCAAATTAGTCAACGTAATTTCATTAATTTGCCGCCAGAAATATCTGCACTGATATCCACAAGCTCGCAAAATTAGAAGTTTTCCAAATGATAGCGATCATTGGTTTTTTCTTGTTACCCTTAATTTCTGATGCAGCACAGTTCAGGAATCACGTAGCACGTTCGGCGTAAACGACACCGTGCTGCTGCTAAGTGATATACCAAGGGAAGCGGGCCTGTGTTAAATTCACACCGAAATGTCATCACACACTTTCCAAAATGGGAATTTCCTTGAATTAGTTTCTTTCAAAAAATATGTACATATCTTAGAGGAATTCCCACAGGATGAGTGTAAGTTGAATAAAATGTTTATGTGGCGCTGATAGTGCAAAGGTAATTACGTATTTTTGCATAGGACTGAGTGGTTATGAGAAAGTCAGCTAAAACATTTCATTCGTTCGTTGGGTTGAAATTTCTGAGACAAGCCCTACCTTTAACCTGCGAAACGGGCATTTGTTTTTGGTTTGTAAGTTGCGCCGCGCGGTTATTAGACTCGATTGCTCCCATTAGAATATTTTCGATACCTGCTATGGAGGTTAGCTATGTTGCTACAGTCTACGTAACAAGAGTGCCTTTCGCAAGGCAAGCAGCGGAATGCACTAAGATGTGATTGGTACCGTAATTTGCTAAATTTGTGGTTTAGTTGGGAGGTATGATACTTCCGAAGGCAGGGTTTTGTTTTGTGGCTCTATCATGTATTGAAATGCGGGTTTTTCAAAGGGTTGGGCGGGTCAGCGGGTTTGGGTGTTCAATGCGGGCCAAACCCGCGAAATGCGGGTCACTTGGGAGGTATGCAGTAACCATTTCGATGTGTAATTCTGCTTAAAAACATAAGAAGTGTTGTAAGTAAACCCCTAAGAATATAATTTTAGCTACTAATTTCCGTTGTAAGAATTTTTAATTAAGGTGGTAAAAATTTCCGACAGAGACTAGAAATTTCCGACAGAGGCCTTCGGAGGCTTTGTGGGGGGGGGGGGGGGGCCCTGCTCCCCTCTAGCTACGCCACTGGCTCTAAGGCTAACAGTTGGGTGAACCTTAGATAAAAAGTTTATATTTATTAAAAGACAATCATTCTATCATTCTATCTTCAAGTGTTTAAATGTAAAACTTTATCACTGAGACCACAATTTCCGATACTTACACGTCCTAAAGAGTTATTACAAATACCATTTACAAGGACAGTTTCAAAATTTGTTTTCAAGTTGCTAAAACAAAGTAAGGGGGGGGGGGGGACGTGTACAATCTTTGGATTGGGGTGTGATTAGAAGTGAGCGTTCTTTGGTAAAGTACCAAAATTGTCAATTACATGTGTTTAGTTGAAAAAATCTATCTGTAAGCGTACAAAGCATATGGCAATTATTAAATCTTTACCTGAATGTTTTTTAACCATTTTGCTAGTTCTGTGTCCCCTCGATCATCTTTCACGAACAGTTTTTGGCTCTTCTCCGATGTCTTGCCTTGATAAAACAAAGAACAACGTTTATTCTGTTGTGCTCACTGACAGTTCCATGCAATCGTTTTTGTTTGGAATGACAAACTTTATCCTATTCTAAGGACGAATGTATGGTAGATGCAGAACTTCAGTGACAAACGTGTGCCGAAGAATGTGATTTCTTTCAATCAAAGGCGTTGGAATTGCCATTTCCTAACCTCAGCCTCAACCATGGTAGGGCCTACGTCGGACTTGGTCCCCGCAAATTTAATGACCAACCTAAAATAAGGCTTGGAATCTGCCACTGTATTGCGTGTATGTGGGCATACTAAGAGTTTAAGGGAGACATTTGAGCCAATGTACTATTTTTCAGTCAAATATTATCGTTAATTGAGTTTCGAACAGTTACTGATCGTCTCCCAGTTTCGAGGTCCACTTTCAAATTGTCTAGTGAAAACTGAGTGAACTCTGTAACTTTTTTGCATCTAATAACGAGCTTTGTATTTATTCTCGACTTTACCAAGTTAAATTATAGAAACCAGCGATTAAATAACATGGCGGTCATATTGTTAGGAAATTCATTGGAACGACATAAGCTCAGGCAGTAATTTTGAGTATGTGACCGATTTTAAGTTATGGTTACGCTTATAAAGTCTATTTCCTCTTACCAAATGATTCTGTACATGGAGATGTCGAAGCATGAAACATCATAGAAAGAATGTAAAGATGCAAGTGCAGTCTAGTAAATTTCCCCTTGTCAACAGGTTTCTCAGAATAATTCTTTCATTGATATATTTTAGAAAATTAAAAAAGTAAAGATGAAAATAGTGTTTCACTTCATATTTTGGTCAAAATTTTGGTCGAAAACAAACACAGTCCTTGATTCTCGTTATATTTTTTCAGTATCGCCCATTTAATGCTTACATCCATCTTAAGAGATATGGCCATAATGGGCCTTATAATTGTCATGCCAGCAGCTAGTTATTTCCCTTAAGAACCAGACGCTAGATCATAAATAAAGTGAGACTTACCAGTGTTGAGTTTTTGATCTGTTTGTAAGTTCTTGCCATTCTGAAAGTGGAAAGGGGTAGGCAAATGTTATTCCCTGCTATGGTATGTAGACATGTCACCAGAACAGCTCTTGTACTCAGCAGTCATTGTGATGGATTAAGATTATATGATGGAAAAACCGTTGGAATTATCTAAATATCTTTTATTGTTCGCAAAATAGATTTTTTCAAAGTTGACCATTTCTGAGATTTCTTAATTATTAGCAATGAGAATATTATGTGGACTGTTGCACAGTGTCTGTAATCCTCATGTTCATCTTATACCAATTATCTGTTAATTACTTACTATCTAGCTTCTAGTTTGGTGCGTATAATGCCTAAGAGTGAACAGTTACTTCAGAAATAAACCCTCAGGATCTACTAATATTACAACTGTCCTTGGAATGAAGGTCAAGCAGAAAAAAGATAACAAAACATATCTCACGAATCCCTCTTCCTACGTTACAAATAAGCATATGTAACTCGTGTTTATTCATGATGCAAGTGCAAAACAGTAATTGCCTTGTAAAATTGCCAATATTGCATGGATTTTGATGAGCTTTGACATTTACATGTCCCCAGACCTTTCATGATTTCCTTGGAATAATTAGTTCTTGATAGGTTCCGTTGTTATGTACTATCTCCATTAGGATCAATCCTTTCATGAAACAGGACTTATTTGTGACGTGTCCGCATTTCCAAGAGGATTTGCTCCAATAAAGCAGAAGTTCCTCTTCGCAATTTTTATCGAATGCTTTGTCAATGCATAGCTTGTGGTATAAATCAGTTTTTTTTTCAGAGGACTTAGTAACTAAAGACAGTTAATCATTTAAAGTTGGTACAAAATTTATTTGCTGGTACCAATTGAAATTCTTCTGTCAAGCTAACACATTTCGTCCAAGTTGACAACAATCAGCCCAGTCGGGGCCAGTAACGTCTCTCAAATTTAGAGACCTATTGTTACGCATTTGTTGCTAAAGGTCGCACATCTGTGCAAAGTTATATGAGTGCGTTTGCGAATTTTTTAATGCCAATCAGACGTTTTATACCTTTGTATTATCTGACAGTTGGTTTACTCAAATACCGACACATTTTGCAAGTAATTCACATTTAATTTCATCCCATTAATAGCCCATCAGTACCCAAATATTGATCATCCGTGTATCAGATCAATGTATACTCTTATAAATTTGCATGTGACCATTAAGATGTCGTGATATTTCTGAAATAAAATTAAATGAGCCTACAGACATTTTCAGCTTACAACTCCAACTGCAGAAGTAACGATTGGCTGAAAATTATTGCTCAATTTGTTCTCCGCACATTTGCTGGGAAAAGCTAACAATTCCGCTTCTAGTAGGAATAGCAAAATACCTTGCCTACAAAGATTAAACGAGAAGCTAAATTTTTGAGTAGCTTTCTTTCTGGAAAAAAGTAATTTCTGAAAAAGTATTTAAATCCGTAGGTGTTTTTTTTTTACATTTGGGGCTCACCTATGTCAACAGCTTTTCGGATCAGAAAAAAGTACCCAGAAGTTTGCCAAAGTAAACAGTGTCAAGAAATTTAAAAAAATGACCAAGTATGGGTGCACTTTAAAGCTGATGAAACTTTTTTTTTTGAAATTTTTAGAACAGATGCGACATGTCTAAGAAAAGGGGAGAAGGATCTAACTTGGACATTCGGAGTAAGCTACAACATTAGGACATCAAAATAAAATTGACTAATAATTTGAGTTGAGGACTGCCTATTCCAGTGGTTTGCATCCACCATGAAGTAGAAAATGCTCAAATGACCTTACAACTACAGCTTGCATAGTATTACATGCACATGGGTGAACATTGTTGGCAACTTTTTATCACATTAAAATCCACATTGTGCTTACGGTTAAATCGAGTCTACAATAAACTGAACATACCAAATTCTCATCAAATTGTAACATAGATTTCAGGATTTGACCAGCGCGGTGCACCTACGTGATTGTAAATGTGCGTTACACTCCTACAAACACACTGTGATTTAAGAACAATTATTCAGAAGTCAACCCTGACTTTGTTGACCTTTACAACTGTCTTCACGATTTGATATCAGATCAGTCATCATGTAATAAACAAAACACCTGGCAGTAAGCAGAGATGCAAATAATTCCTACTAATCAGGGAGTAGGTTGCCAGTCTTTGAATCTTTGGTTGTACCTACTGAGATCCTCTCTTTTGTGACTTTGCACGGTCATAATCTTCTTTAAGATCTTTGATTTAAAACCTGCTTGTTACCTTTTGGTATCATAACTTCCTCTAATCGATTACAATCCATTTGCTTTTAGAAGGTTTGCCCATTTTGACTTTCAAGGTTGTTTAAAAGAATTAACAGTGAGGTATTACGTTCCCGCCCTTTTTTAAAAGTTTACTTTCCGTCCATAAATTTTGGGCTTGCTTTGTCTTTCTGTTTGCGATCAGTTACTTGAAATAGAATAACC
Organism: Holothuria leucospilota; assembly: GCA_029531755.1. Taxonomy (NCBI): domain Eukaryota; kingdom Metazoa; phylum Echinodermata; class Holothuroidea; order Aspidochirotida; family Holothuriidae; genus Holothuria; species Holothuria leucospilota. Next base: position 12,434,115 of record CM055970.1, read on the forward strand.
GTCGAGTTCAGTAGCCTGGACCAATGGGTATCATCTGTTGAACCGAGGCACTAGCAGTTTGGAGGCCATGCTATACCATGTTAATGTTCCAGCTTCTAATGTCCTCCTGACCTGATTAAAAATAATGGTCATTTCGCCGTTTTGTAAATTTTCTTAACTCTCCATTTTTTTTTTATCCTTAAAAGGCATCTTTGACTATCCATTTATTACACGGTCATTTGAATTCACAAATTTTGCTGTGTCCTTTAAGAGGACTTTGCGACCATACGTTTGACTTTGCGCCCACCCAGTATACTTGTAACTTAATGTTTCACGCCTCTCATTTTTTCTACACTTGATTAGATTATTTCGGGAACCAATAATACGTTTTAAAGGATCAAGAAGCGTAAGGTAAAAATAAATGAACTCGGAAAGTTTCACCACCTCACTGTTTGGTTGATTCTCATCATCTGAAAATAAAAGAGATGTTTTTAAATTCCTTCAAGTTTACGAGCCATGAACAATAGAACATCTTACGAATGAAAGCTAGTTCCATATTAAAACAATTTACAACAAGAGCATTTGCAAAAAACGAAGCAAACCAGAACATAAATATTCAAAATCGGTGCTACAGTTTGCCGATTGGATGGATGCAATACAACTTTGGTAGCACCTTTATGTTCTCTAAAAGTTATTTTATCAAGACAGAATGGAATTTCAAATTACTATCTGAAGGTCCCTCTGAAGTAGTTTACCTCTATTCTGAAAAGGTGGTGGTCATGCTCGAAAGCGTGTATCTCTGTGCCCAAAACTTTAATCAACCAGGGAGCTGAGTAACCTTTTTGAAAACTCACCTATAGTACCGCTTGTGTTAACCTGTAGGAAAGGTTCCTTCTCCTGTTAGAAAAAAAGAGAAAACACTCCGTGGGGTCTGAAATGTCATCTGAAATGTCATCTGATGTTCCCACATATTGCGTGGATTAAGTCATGAAATTTTTCCAATACTGAGAAGTAGAAAAAGGCTAAACCAACTTTGTAACATATTTGACCTTAGACATCTGACATTGGACCTATGACTTGACCAATAAATTGCGCATGCACAACTTCCTACGGTTAGACACATTTACCCTGTAAGTTTGACTAAGATCTGGTTGACTATTTAGATTAAGACCAATTTGACCTTTGACCTGCATTTAATGCTTGACCTCGACCCTTAACAGCCAAAAACACTATTGAAAAGCGTCCAGATTTTTTAACATATGATCAGCTAATGCAACGCACTGTTCTTTTCCAGTCGGACTTGAACGGAGTCATGCATGATGTAAGTGACAGTATACAAAATATAAAATATAAGTTTTTCAAAGAAATAAATTCATTAATTTACAGCTGATGAATAATTTGTGATCCAAATTTTCAAAATTTCAAATGATGTAACATCCGTACCTTGTATGATGCATAATATTTTGGGAAGATAAAGTTATTGTTTGAATTTATTGATAAAACTGAATGGTTTTATAACCATGATAACGACTGCAGCTTCTTTCTTTGTACGTCAGGTCGGTGCATTGTAAACTCTGCATTTGAGAAACCCTGTAATTCACCGGCCAAAAATTGCCTTATTAGAATTTTGAAACATTTCTTATTTTGTTCCTATGCATCACGTTGTGGTTCGATCTATTGCACCAGAAAGATTAACACAAACATGGAAGAACAAACTAGATACCTCTTTCGACGATGGTTTTTCCCTTACAGGAGGTTTTACTGCAGGTTTAGCTTTCAAAGATGAAGAAATACTTTTGCATTGAGAGAGAAATCATAGTTAGTATCATTACTCATTGTAATCGTTGCCACATTATAGTTCAGACACGTACGTTTTTTTTCATAAAAAGTTACTAACTTAAGACACGCTGAATTTTCTAAGCTAGACATCAGATGAACTAAAAATTGAACTTTTAAACTTTTAACGTTTTTCTCAATGAATATACTTTCCGAAAGGTTATTTAGTTGTTAAACATCTTCTTCAACTTAAATTATTTAAATTTGTTAGATTTGATATATGGTTGCATACCTTATAGAACTTCACTGCTTCGAAAAATTCATTATTTGTTATGAGTTTTTTGAATAGCAAATATATTTTCGGAAAGGTAACTTATTCGTGAAGACTACGGAATATTTTTCGGTCAAAAGACAGAAAATGTGGAAATGAATGATATCGGAACGGAAAACACAGCTTCTCTTAAAACATTTGAAGGAACGATTACGTCATTTTTATTTTTTCTTGTTAATATATCTATGAGCTTTATATTACTTAGGAAAAAAACTATGTTGTGGGAAAAACGGATATGTAAGTATAATCCTACGTTAAGATCTGAGCTTGCAAAAGATCATAAAGGACGGAGATTTTGCAATGAATTATTCACCATGTTTCTCTCATAACTTTTCAGCGTCATTGAAAAATGTAAGTCTCTTAATTGCCTCAACCAGAATTTAGGGAGTTGTATTTTGCAGCTGTACACTCTTCGATAAAAGACATCACAATCTCTCATTGACGTAAGCGATATTAAAAATTTATAACGTTTATAGTTTTCTTCTTCGTTGTGTATAATATTTTCAAAAGAAAGGGCTTCTTTTAAGAGTGCGTTTGTGCTCTTATTTTACGGTTCCTTTAGGTTTTCAACACTCGATGCATGTAGGTGACTTCTCTTTCACGTAGGGGTAATCAACAATCAAACAAAAGCGACAACACCGAGTATGAACATGATCGGCTAGTAAGGTTTTCCGCTTAACCATCAACACCAGCTAGTCATATGAGTATGACAACAAAAAAAAAAAATATGAAAAGTAAATCAAACCCGGGTCTCGACAGTTGCCCTCCTGCGGTATTACCACTAAACCATTGCAGGACAAATTCACACTTGCAACCCCGCCCTAAATCGGTGCCAAAGTCTAGCAGGTTGTCATCAACCTTTGTTTGCATGCCCCCACTCAAAGCAAAATGAAATGAGTCGGTTGCGCCCTCTACCCAAAGTCATTATCCGACTTTCCGATCTAACTCTAACAAGTTACGTAGGCAGCACATACCACATACCTTTACAGAATACCTCGGATCAATACATTTGCAGTTTTCGGGAGGGGGAGGTGTCGATTTTTGTAGAATCGAAAGTATAAGTTACCATCGAAAATGTATATTCCATTTGCTTTGTTTGAGTTACACAAACTTTGTTTCTCACCTTCCAAGGTAGTAGAACTTTTTGTCGTCAATGTCGGAGTACCTTCCTGTAGTTCAAATGAATGGAAAATATTGTATTGGATATGATAAATACATCAATGAAGATCAGTGTCACATATCAGTTTATATGGGTTGATATATAAGGAATTGTTCTTGAGGGACGTAAAATGAGTGCAAATAAAAGTAGAGGTATTAAAAATTGCGGTAAGTGTTTTGACACAAATCGTGTAACTGTAATCGGAGTCGTCGGTTTTTTCCATAATTTAGCCAGAATACGTGACTTTATTTGAAAATTATTAATTTGTGCTGTAATTTTGCAAGTTTGCATTTTCCTTCTAAGCCAGTTATTATGCGAAGAGTCCCATCTAACACAAAAGTAGACGCACACTTTTCTCACATCTTGCAAACGCGACCGTTAAAAGTTTTTTTTTTCATTTTTGATCCCCTTTAAAATTGTGTTTTCCTTTCCTTGTTGACCGATTTGTTTGAATAAACATCAGAATTTTATAAAATTTTACTATCGAGTCGATCTCAGAATGTGATTAGCTCAGTGCACCTACACTAAAGTAAATGTACGTTAGAATCCTACACACACTTTGCATAGCATACAGTATCACATTAACGTTTATGCAAACCATGAAGTAGTAAATGCTCAAATGACCTTAAACTACAGCTTGAATGTATTACATGCAAAGAGCTGAACATTCTTGAAAACTTTCTCCCAGTAAAATCCACATTGTTCTTACGGTTTACTCGAATTTACAAAACACTGAACATACCAAATTCTCATCAAATTTCAACATCGATTTCAGAATCTGAATAGCGCGGTGCACCTACACAATTGTAAATGTGCGTTACACTCCTACACACACTGTGATTTAATGAACTGTCATTGAGTAAGACGTTTGCCCTGACATAGTTGACCTTTACAACTGTCTGCACGATTTGATAACAGATCAGTCATCATGTAATCAAAAAAAAAACACCTGGCAGTAAACAATAATGCAGACAATACCTTCCAATTAGGTACCATAATAGCGTTCCAGTCTTTGGATCTCTTGTTGCACCTTTTGAGATAACAAAGCACTCTCTTTTGGTTCTGCACAGTCATAATCTTATACAACATCTTTGATTTGGAACTTGTCTTGTTACTTTTTGCGAACCATAGCCCGGTTCCCCTAATCGCTTACATTTCATTCGGTTTAAAAGGTTTGGCCATTAAGACTTTCACGTTTTATCTTAAACAGCTGTAAGGTACGTTACCCAACATATTTCAAAAGTTCACTTTCTCTCCATAATTTTTTTTTCTGTCTTCACCACCAATCGCTCCTAACATGACCTTGACCCTATCTTTGCCTCTTTTCAAAGGCGTGGATAAATTAAAGGATCCCGTGCAAGAGTTCTCGCCAACATATACAGATTATCTGCTACAAAACTGAGTGGTAAGAGATTAAATTGGTTTAAAATAGCTAAATAAACAAAAAATATGCAGATTACACTCAGTATATGCCGCATCATTATGCAGAGGGGCTTGTTAGTGCAGAACAGAAAGATGGACGGTTTCAGTCAGATTCTAAAAGCCATTCCCGAAAATTTTGGCTGTCTTTCGCCACCTAGTCATGCAAAGAAGGCTAAGTGATAGACCTCCAACATTCCTGATAGAAAACCTCTTATGCTTAAGGCTAATACTTCAGTGAAATTTCAAATTTAGGTATATTTTCTACGTGCAACTTAAAATATGTTTTTGTCCAGACGTTGGAGGAATAACCTGTACCATTGGTGTCTACGGAAAAACTTTCAGATACAAGATTCATGCAACTACCCGAAGACAGCACCGCTGCTAAATCAACAGCACTGCTGAACCAGAAAGCCAAACGTCAGAGTGATTTATTTCTTGCTGAAAAGAAACGCTTCGCCGCACTGAGGGTAATCCCTCAAACATATCCTTCTTGAGATACCATTTTTCTACTATGTTTCCACGATTTGACCTCTGATGACCATTAACCTCCACCAAAAACAGTGGGGTTCTTGTAATAAACATGGGTCTTCCATATGATACTATTACGATTACTCACAGTTACATACGTGTATTCACAGTTGGGCATTTTTGACCTCTTATGACCTCCACCAAAAGCAATTGATCTCTTGAATGATGTATTCAGGCATTCACATGCAAACTTTGAAATTCATAAAGGATACCCTTTTTGGAATATTGCATTTGCGAGGTTTTCACTGTACAACAACTAGTTACTGCAGATGAACTTTGACCTCCACAAAACAAAAGGGGTCTTGTGATCATCATTCGTAATCCCCCTACTTAGTATGAGATAACTCAACGTGACCCTTTTTGAAATATCATGTTAGCAAGCTGTTTCCAAAGGTTTCGTTGTTCCCTGCAGGTGATCTCAGATTACCTTGAACTGCAGAAAACAGCAGGGTTCTTTTACTAAGTACTTTAAAGAACATTCAGGATTCCTAACTTGATACATCGTGTAAATGAATTTTCAGGATTTGGAATGTGGTGATCTCAAATGATCTCTGATCTCCACCAAAATAATTCAGATCTTCTCCTTAATATGAGAATTTGATAAGTTAAGAGTTAACAGTGTTTATCATTCTTATGTGCAGAGAACGTTCTTAGGAGCAATTCACAACGGTTTTGTAGTTTCGCCTCCAGTCACCTCAGAAAACCTTCGCCCAGACTACCAATAACAGTAGAATTCATTCACTGACCATAACGCATCCAAATGCTAAGTATGAAAAGTATCCATGTTTCGTTACTTGGGATAACGTGTTCACAAGGTTTTCGGTGTTTGACCTCTGCTGACCTCAGATGACCACTGTGGCTATCGAATTTTACGCCATGTTTAAAATTAGTGACCTTAAAAACTACCGAGAAACGTGAAACAAATAAATAGACAAAATCTTGAGACCATACCACTTTGTGACGCTTGTCTTCGGTTCGGCTTCTCTTTACTGTCAATATAAAATAACACAATATAACATACGTAATCAATTTTGCTCTTTGCAACAATCTGATATTAACTGTTTGGCTAATTGGTTACCTTTCTGACACAAACTAATCGGTAATAGTTATATAAACAGATTTAAGGCAAATTAAATTACCTTCAGAGTTAACTAATTCTTAAGCTACAGCAAAATATTGATTTAACAAAGAGGCTAAGAAATAATACTAATGAAGCAAAGAGATTAAAAGAAAATAATACTCTTGTTAAGATGATACAATGAATTGTTAAGGGGATTAATAACGTAGAAATCGAAACTTTTTAGTATGCAAAGAAAATAGAACTAATAGCTGTGCAAAGGAGGAAAAAAGATATCAAATTTTCGCACACTTAAATTATTTTCCAGACAAAATTTGAAATTTTGAATGCACCACCTACCCATTTTATTCTAACAATCATAATCTGCCGTATTGATAATGAAATAATTTCCTTCTTGAATTTGTTAAGTTTAAAAAACAAAACATCGAGGATTTCAGATTGAGGCTTTGAGCTAAATAAACAGAAATATCCACAGGGAGAGCTGAGCTGTAGGTATTTTATAAAAATGAACGACATACATCTCCATTCCACCAGGGAATTTCCTGGAAGACGATGAAAAATACTTAATACAAGCGTACAAGGCCATGGGAAAGTGTATCATGGCGTTTAAAGGTCGTGCACGAGGAAAATTGTAATGGTACTGTACGAAAACAATTTATGGAAAGAATAATAAATAAACATACAACCTTAACATTAAATATATCATTGTAAACAAAAGAAATGACACGCAGCACTCTGGGATAGGATGACTTTTAAGGAAGTTGGCTACTTCCAAGAAATAACACTCTCTTTTCCTGCAAACATTTAGAGGTAAATGGAATGTTACTGAAAATACGTATTTTTTTCAAGAGATGCAAATGTTTCATACATTTAATTATGGTTGGTTAGCAGAAGATGCATTTATAAATACTCAGAGAATAAAAATACAGTACCTAAAAGCAGTACGGCTATGACTACAACTAATATTATTACTCCGATGACCGGCACTATTATCCAAACCGGTAACGTCCAGGTAGAAGCCCCTGAGACAAAACAAAAAATAACACGTGTGAAAACTTATCGCACTAGAATTGGGTTATCAAAGTCAGGAGCTATAACCTGGCGTTTGTATTTTTGAGATCAAGAAAAGGGGTAATTTTTCGTTACCGAAAAAACAAATTTTATTTTCAGATGCTGTTGTACAGTACAATAGAATTTGTTCAGGTACACTAACTTCATAGTCAGCACATAATGCATGCAATGTTTTCAATGAAAGTTGATAATCCCTTTGAAAATAGAGATACATATACTACATACCCAACAGCAGTAAAACCTAACTTTGAGTCGTATTCACCAAATAGTGATAATATGATAAAATACTTACCATCTGGGAAGTAAAGCTCTACTGTTGCTACTAACGTAAGTGCTTCTATGTCGGATCGGTTGCATCTGCACTCAAGAGTTACTGTTTGTAAACCAGATTGTTTGAGCTGATACTGTGAGTTGACAATAACATCAAACTTATTCCCAATTTCTTTGGCCTCAAGATGATGGGATTTGAAAAACGTATTCGAAACTTCACTGTTGCCGACAACTACCCATTTGAGATCAACTTTAGGACGAACACCTTTGACTTTACACGTCAAATTCCCCGCTGCTTCAGCTACAATTCTACAGCCCAAATGACTTTGGCAACCGTCGATGACTGGAAACGGCGGGACAGGAAGTTCTAAGAAACAATTTGGAAGATCCAATCAAATTAGAGGAACTACAGCTTCTATTTTAGGAAGAAGGTGTACCTCGAGTGTGCAAGGTAATTATAATGTCTTCGACGCGTTGCCTCTTTCGCACTACCAAATTGATACTTTCATAAAGATAACCCTGGACTTGCATCATGCAGAAAATGATCAGGCAGAGAAGGCCCTCAGCCAACCGGAGGGACGAGGGCCTATCCGTGCAGAATACTGTGCCCATTTTTTTTTTTGTAAAATCGATGGAAAAATATTTTTATTACCTACGAACAGTGATTCTGGTACGGGTATTGGGCACATTTCCCCAAGCAACAATCGACATAAATTCAAATTGATCCCAAAAGACATTACAGAAATTCTGTACGGAGTGGGGTGAGGTGGCTTTACGGAATGACGAATGGACGTATTTGATTATGTCGTGTCACAAATCTTTCGTTAACTGAAAGAATTTCCCACCCTTTGGGCAATTTTACGCTCAGTTCTATTTTTCTTCAACAATTCTTTAAGCGTATTACACTTTATTCAACAGTGACGGTTTTACCAAGGAGTTGTTATTTACAACTCCCTTATTTTACGATTACCGCTCTTCATCTCTATAGAGTTTCGTTCAGTACAACTCTGGACATACATTTCTTTTAAACTTGTAAAAATTAGCAAGACTTAGCCTTTGTAATTTGTTTATCATATCCTGCTCAAGAGCCTACTCTTTTGCGGCAGCCATATTCATAAATGTATTCAAATTATTTACATCGAGTTTTGATCGATTGGAAAGAGTGCCTGATTAGTAATAACAACATTTTATTAGCTAGCATAATACTTTCAGTAAAGATAAGTCATGTTTTAACGATGAATAAATCTAAGTATGAGCATTTCTTACCGTAAAGATTTAAGGCGTATGAAGCAACATCCTGATATTCCACCTCTCCAAATACACAGCAAAATAGTGTTTTATGTCGGTCTGACATTTTCAAAACCGTCAAGGATCCATCCTTCTCAAGATGAAAGTCAGTACTATATAACTGCGAAATCACGTCGCTACTAAACGTAGCATACGCTACGTTTTCAAACTTACTGTTTGGCATCATTTGTTTCCATACTATGTACAAAGCATTTGTTTCAGAACATTTCATGGTATAATTAGAAAATAACTTCACAAAAATATCACTCGTTTCTGGTGGAGAAAAAGAGTTTGTATTAAATTCTACTAGCATTTGAGATTGTTGACTGCCTAATAAAGATGGTATTGCGTGTGCTTTACACATGAATAGTTTCAACGTGTATGACTGGGGAAGTTGATAAGTTGCTATGGCTTTAGTGACATAACCTAACACTCCCTTCGAGATAGTCATTGTCGTAGGGATAATGTTGTCTTGGCGTGAACTTCCAGAGTACCACTCCAACTTAGTGGCTGGTTTTGCTTCTCTCACGAGACATACGATGTCTTCTTGGTACATCATTGTTATAAAACAATTTTGTCCGGATTCACAGTTGGCAATTACTGGGTACGACTGCTCGGGCGAAACTGTACAATATAAAACATTATTGTCATCATTACACAAACAATTAGACATAACCAGTCAAGAGTCATTGAGCAGAATTAATTTCAAATGGCATTCGCAAAAGTGTGATTCAATTTTCTCTCCTTGTTACCATGGTAGTCACAAGCGGGATGAATAATCAGTAGGTAGAGGTTGGTAGATCGAAGTTAGAAAGTCGAAAGGTAAATAGTAGTACATTCGATTTTGAATTTTTAATTCGATCTACCAACCTCGACCTATATATATATATATATATATATATATATATATATATCTATATATATATCTATATATCTATATATATATATATATATCTATATATATATATATATATATATATATATATATATAGATATATATATATATATATATATATATATATATATATATATATATATATATATATAACAACAGGATTTAATATTGAATATTGAGTGTACTCATCATTACTTTTGAAACTACAACTACAGCGATATAGATATTCAGGTGTGAAATAAATTTACATACCTGTAACCACAACTTCAATGGTACTTGACTTTACTGTTTGCGAGTACCTGACAACAACTGTGAAATTTCGATCATGGCTCATTAATACTTCATTTATAATTAAAGATCCATTAAAGTACATGTCGTATTCTCCACTTTCGTATCCAGATCCACTTTTACCGTATTCATCGAAAATTAAAACTGGATTGACTGTTGTAGCATCGTGGTAGTCATACCAGAACAAGGCTTGAAATTCAGCATCAAAGGTGCATGTTAGTGTCCCCTTACTTCTGTATTCAATATACTGCAGTGGCTTGCAGAACTGGTCCCTTGCTATAGAATCAATATTAAATAAGGAATTATTGATGTAACTGAGTACTTTGCAGATGACGCATTGAATGTTCCCACCGAATTCCTGCGATTTGTACTTCATACAGAATGAATAATTTTAAATATTGGAGAAGATCAGATCATCTTTTGACTTTATTTTCTATTCACTGAAAAAGATGACAAAACATTCACGCATGAAACATTCTTACGAGAAGATCTAATAAGTGCAGGAATTCGTTAAGAAGTTTACCTCTAAACGTAAAACTGTACAGAAATATTTAAAATCTATGACATGAAGTTGTGTAAATATCATTAAGGTAAAGCTGTCCTCTAAAATAGCTAATTTAGAATTTCATTAATACCATTGTGAAAAACGTCATGTCAGCTTAAGGAAGACAGTTCCATAAAGCAAATGGTCTTTCTATAAAAGACTACACGTACAACCACAAATAGTATTTATTGTTACTAATCTGCTATCAAAACTAAATCTGCTCCCTTTAAGAGAACGATAGGGAGAATTTGGTCTTCAAACACTTAAATCTGTCCTACATAAGTCACCAGGAAGTAAGGCATTTAGTGAATACAATGGATCTGTTTGAGTTAGTATTGTTTTATTGCATTTTGCATTGCAGATATCATCGTTGTCTTTGTTATCTCGTAATCAGTATGACGATGACGACTATGACGACTACTGTGTTGACGACGCAGACGATGTTGACGACGGATGAGAATATGACAACGAATACGACTATGACGAGAATGATGGTGGGCCATGCTGTTTTGATAGTTCGGGAATTGTAACGTTTGTTGTTATGGTGTGGTAAGTGCTGGGACAAAGACGACGATGAGAACGAGGATGAGGACGACGATGACGACGGATAATTTTATCAACCCTTCAGTTTTAATCAATTCTTGTATCCTCTTCGAATTGAGCAACTTCCATTGAAGGCTATTACAAATTAACATTATCAGTTGAACGTAGCCAAGAAAATATCTCTCTCCTCTCCCAATATTTGATATATTCGGTGTACGAAAAGAGGATGAAAGTAAGACCGGCGGTTAGAGGACTGTTCCATCGTAAAACAATGGTCCTAACAGCTCCACTTGCAAGTTTTAAGATTACTTGCGATATCCTTTTTTATATAGGGACAGCGTTTTGGTGGGGGACTAGAGAACAAAACCCAATGTATGTGATATTTTCCAGCTGGGGATTATACAATGAAGTATTCATCTACCATAAAGTTGAACTGAATGCGCACTGAACTGCTAAACAGACCACAAAATCTGTTCGCGTCTACTTTTTACAGCATAGGTTAGATTAAAAAAGCCTGTTTGAAGAAATCATGGATGATGTATAAAGGTGTTTATGCTGTTTTGGAACAAAAAGTCCACTTTTGCTGTTCTTATACAAAGACTCACAAAGACAAAGTTATTATCTACGATGACATTCCTTACGAACTTTTAGTTTGGTATATCAAGGACTTTTAAGTAAATTTGTATCGGGTACTACTTCCTAAGAGGGACCATTATGGCACTATCTTATGAAAAGATCACGGTCGTCTGGCAAGTAGCGTATAAAACGAATAATCCTTGCCAAGAATTCCTCACAGGTTGCTAGAAATAGCACCTCTTGCGTCTTATAAGTTGCATTTAATTTTGTTTTGGAAACTTTCACTTACTAATAGATTAGTAAGAAATTCAAAGCACTCATATTTAATTTGACAAGAGTCCTCTGATGTACCAACGGCAAGGATCAGAGATAATTCCTACTGAAATATTTAAGTACAATGAATCGTTTTTATGTGCTTTGCCGAGATTTAAGGGTCTTTTGACGATAATCCGGAGGATTTCATTACTTTGTACAGGCAAGACGTGCCTAGTACGTGCTGAGCAATTATACAGATATCAGATATAAGGATTAGGGCTCTTTGATGGGGTGGAACAACCCAAAATCTGACACAGATAATGGGAGGGATAACCACAAAAGATGAGAAGGGGAATTAGAAGAAAACCTTGAGACAACATTTTTCAATGACATAGCATATTCTGCCACGTGTTTTAATAAATTTATTTAGTATCTTTTTCAACATTTTTAAGTAAACATAGAAGGCCACTGAAATAAAGATAGATGAATCGGCGGGACGAGTGTCTTTTATCAGGGATGAAATGCAGTTTATTCCACCCACCAGACCAGCTTTCCGATAACATATTAACCTACCTCCTCAGGCCGCTTACCGTATCGTACAACACATACACTGGAACAAATTTGAAATGGCAAACGACTTTACGACATTCAAAGAAAACTGTTTAGGATACCTATAGTCTAAAGGTTACTTAAGAAGAGGAGGGGGCTTTTACGATTGAGCTGTAACAAAGAGAACTCTTGGGGAAAGTGATGGAAAGAAAATTTAATTAAACAAAGGAAGCCAATAGCTCGGGGTCCTACCGAAAGATCTAACCTTGTTGAGGCTAAAAATAGACAGATTGTAAGGGGTTGGGAACTAATAGACTTCAGGGATGGCATGCACTTTATGAAGGTGTCATAAAGTTGTACGATTTGTATAATTGTTGTTCTAAGTGCAAAAGAAAACCGTCTGAAGGTCAACTGGCTGAACATATCTCTCGAAAGTTTTTCGTCAACTTTTCTTCCTTTTTAATGTTACAGTCCATCCGGATAGATTTCTGGTGGTACATCCCACTCACCCCTTCTCTACCGTTACTCACCCCTTACCCCTGTGCCTTTCACCTTTCCGCTAGGACTTACTGTCTGAAAACATTCAAGGTCCTGCGAGTAAGGTTTTATCTAAATTTTTACATCTTCTGTTTTGAACATTTGCATTTCTAAAAACGAGAAATACTATCGAATATTGAAAAAAAAAACCTTTCGCTCAATAGGATGTAAAGTTGTGCAATCTGGGGCATGCAAACAGTAATCTAAACATTTAAACATGTTTCTGTAACAAAACGTACGGTAGGTGTACATGTTTCTCTGCAGGGGGATTTTAGACACCTTAAAATCACTTATGGTCCATAGGAAACACACATTGACCTTTAAAAGAGCAAAATCGAAACTGCAGTAATATGCCATGCAAAAGCTTTGCCTAAATTTTGTTTTCCATCAAAGTAGCTATGCCACGCGAATAATATGCTGTCCAAATTCTCACGATATCCAGACCAAAATCGACTTATCAACTTATATAGCATATTAATTTAAGGGCTCGAATTAGTTTCATTGTGTCTGGCAATGATGAAGACGAAAGCGAAACTCGATTGTCAATTTTGGTTAGACTGAATGTAAACTGTTAGTTTCGGAATAACGACCGTAAGTTGTCTTTGTCCCGATGTTAATTTCCTCAAAGTGGTCACACTTCATGTCGCACGTAACTACTGATCCATTCTAGGTTAGATGCCATAGCACTTGAACAGTGTCAGTGTAAGGTTCTGTTTCCCTTTTGGCAATGCCAGGGAAAGGCGCCAAGACATCCCCACAAGTAGCTTACAGGTTAGTGTTCCCGATGGGGGCAAAAAAGTCACCAAAAAAGTCCCGAATTTGATTATGAATGGCTAGTACATCATTGACCAAAAAAGCCTTATATGCATATGACGTCACCTTATTTGCATTTTCAAAGTTTTTATTTCAGCTCAATGCTTAAAAAATGGTTCTCTTTGCTGGCAGCCAAAAAAGCCATTTCGCGTAGCTGAAGAGGCACATGTAATGCTATATTACAACATTTGCTATCAGGAAAAATAAATATGACGAAAATGATACTATAAGTCTTTAGCATGATCGGCTTTTAAGTTTTCACTGTTGTTTCATACAACAGTTATCTTAAAAAGAATGATAGGCATGCAGGGGTCGATCGAATACTTTTGCATAGCAATGGTTTTCAATGAAATGCTCCGAACAGGACCAAAGTCGGCATTAGCCACACCATAACTGGGATTTAGTTCCAGTAACATCCTACACTGCAAGGGACCCGAACTAAAACCACAAATTTGTTGCGTGTGTAGAATAGACTGTCCATCGTTAAACATGCGTGCGTCAGAAATTTTCCAAAATTAGGGGGACGTGCTGTAAACACCCAACGTGCGCCAGCAATCCGAATCCCTGGTAGGGACGACAGATTCTAGAAATATGGGACTGTTATTCTGCAAGGACTGCAATATTTTATGGAATGACGAGGGCTACGGGAAACTAAGAGTCGCAGATGGGAGGAAGAATACTTGTATTCAACACTGTAACTTGTGACATCAGCATACTTTGTACAGCATACACACCTGATATCCGAGTAAAGTGCTGATTAAGTGTTTCTCTGAACAAACTGACTTGAAGGGTTGCACAACGCGCTAGGCGAGCAAAACATTTTCGACACCACTCTACAAATGCAAAAAAAAAAGCTGTTCCATTTAAGGAGAAGTTTCCTACTTTTATAAGGAACTGTGTCAACCATGCATTCCCGGGCGTGTCACTTGGTACTCTAGGCCTTTTAGAAGTATTAAACACATTCACTCAGACTGAAAGAAATGTTAATCTTCTTTACGTGCAGCACCATGAAAATGGATGGTCCTATCGTAGATTCTCCCCTCGTTGAATGAAAAAGTTGTTACACTTTTGTTGCAACTTTTCGACATTGGGGTAACTGTTTTTCGTACCTATTAAAATTCCTTTACGAAATTAAAAAGTAAATTTCCTCACAAACATTGCATACATCAACAAGAAGTTTATCCTTACTTTCTGATAGGAAAACATACGCAATTCTTAACATTTTGGCTGTCCCAGTAATTTCTACTGTCTTCCCTAGGTGAGGCCACCATGGTGCTACCACTGGTTACAACACCTACGTGTACAGTGAGAACAGTTTATTTCTCTGTGTGATATGAGATAGTTCCCATTTGGACTGCCCAGTTGACCCACAGTACAATTTAAACTACTGCATGCCTTCAGGTATCAAGTTAAACGGCAACCACTGTAGGTCTGCAGCTTAGTTATTCTTTTTCATTCAAGCTTCATCTCACTTCGTACACAACCAAGGAAGTATTAGGGAAAAAATGGAGAAAAGTTTTGATTATGACAGGTAGCCAAACCAAAATTTGAGAGACAGAGAATAAAATTTTCCCCAAAGGTTAATGGACCAGTTTTCTGAAAAACCTGCGAAGTTTGCCAAGATTGACATGTTTTGAAGTAAACTCTTCTTTAGAGTCCTTCTTGTGGGGATCGGAAGGTGGGGTGGAGGAGGTGTAGCATACTTAATTGGTTCCGCTAAAAATCTTTTTAAACCCTCCTTTCGATTGTTCCACAGGAGTAAATCATCTTACAAGTCTCCATTATCTAAGGCTATTTTTTCACCACGCGAGGGTTCTTTTCCACTCAGGTTACATACAATAACACACAATGTCCAATCCTTAAATACTGTCCCTCTGGTCAATTGTTTATATTAAAATGTTGCACAGGAAACCTCCCGTTGCAATTCTCTACCATCTGACATCAGACAAACTGCAAACTTAATCCTTTTAAAGAGTAAACCTTATAACCCATCCTTTCGTACAGCATATTCTTAACAATTTTTTCCTTTAGCTTTTTTATATTTCCGATTATTTTGGACTTTTCTCTGGAAAGCGTATTTGAATATGTCTATGACATTAACGCTATATAAGAACTGTTTTAATAAATACATCAATAAGTAGTAGTTGTATGTTTGTGTTCAACTGCAATATGCAGATAGTAAGATGTATTTTTCGTTAAGGTAGTTTGTGTCAATTAAATTGTTTTGTACTTTCTGGCTGTATTACATGGTATTGTTATGGTCATGACTATCCAGCCTAAGACATTGGCTGTAATTAATATGGGAAGAGAAAGAGTTGTAAATTTTAACGAGATCAATTTGTCATGAATATTTTACGATGTAACGAAGGACACCCTTAAAAAGGACTTTGAAGTGTAGAACATTCTCTTGAAACTCCAAGTGAGAAAGTTCCTTTTCCTTTTGCAGACTCACCATCCGCCCATACATAAGCCTAAATGCAATACTGACATGCTTGTGAAATGAATAACACCCCAAGAGAGTAGTCTGCGGCTTCCATGAAGTTTCCACGTTCACTTACCAACACAGTGTAAAAATGGAAAAGCAAATGCATGAATAGTTCTGTTACGTTTTCGTCAGTACATTCTAAAATTGTCTACGCCTTAACACTACATGGAGACCATATTTATTGAATTAACAAGCCCCCTCCCTCCGATTTAAAATGTTAAAAAGGCAACTAAGGAAGCAGACGCTCATGCACTAAGAACAGCTAAAAGCATTAGTTCAAGAAGGAGGTTTCCCTTGCTATGTTAGGAAAATTTATAAGTTAAAGGGGCAGTCCTATTTGGAAACACAAAAAGACTACAAAACCCGATTTCAGAGGCCACTACAAAGCAAAGACGGCGGAGAACAAACCGGTATTGTTATACTCGAGATCGACTAAACTGTGTGGAAATCTGCAAGAAATCTTTAACAATGTGGTAAATTTTCGAGCAGACTTAAGAGAATATTCCTCAACGAAACCATGAGATCTGTGTCAAGTCAGTTTAGGAACTACCGTACTAATTGGCAAGGCACGGCAGACTTATTCAGAATTTGCTGTTATACTGCTAGTCAGGGCTGGAGGTCTCGAGTCCAATTTTTTGTGGACTCGGACTCGGCTCGGACTGGGGCCTCTCTGGACTCGGACTTAGCTCGGACTCGGACCTCTGAGGACTCGGAATTGAGGCCGAGTCCAGTCGAGTCCACCAGGATTAGGCCTAATTACTTTCACAATTTTCAAAAACTGCATACTGACTTTTTGTGTAATAAGGACTATTTATCTACAATCTTTACCAGAATAATTATACAACTGCAAACTTGAACCAGTGGCTACTGATGTGTACAGTACATGACCATGGATGTGCATGTAGCACAACCAGTAGTATCTATTTCTCAAATCAAAGCTTATTAACATATTAAATTACAACAACAGCAGTTAGGTTTCAAGAAGTTGCTGAGTCTGAAAGCAGTGAAAGTTTAAGAGGGGGATTACACAAATCTTCAATTACTGAGAAGATCCAAAGAATAGCAAGCACCTTGAACCTCCATTCATTGGTGTAACAGAAGGCCTAATGCTTATTGATTATTACACACCTTGCACAATGCAAACAATGAACAGGTCTGGGCTTTGCCTAGCACTAGCAGTACATTGTAAGTAAACCTGAATATCCTTAAAGCTTCCTCTTCAAACCATGAATTTATCATGGACTTTGTGGAGAGGGTAATTGTTGTTTTCAATGTTATGCTCTCTGTGTGTTAACAAATTAAAATAAAAAAAAAAAAACAAAGTAAAATAATCTACTATACTGCCATACAAAGTCGGACAATGCTAAGTAACTGCTACAAAGGGACGTTTTGCTTTTCTATGCCATCCTGATAAGTTTATTTGAATAAACTGTCCAGCAACGAAGGCCAATTGGTCACTGCTGATATGAAGTTTAGTGAAGAGAATTTATTTAGGCTACAGATTGGTCATTTAGTCACCTGTTGCAGGACAGTAATTTAAATTCATTCCCATTATAGAACTTGAATGTTTAATTCATTTTATTCAGAGGACTATTGTGCAATAGATCTATATTTGTTGATTTGAATGTATAAGGGGATCTGGGTTGGGATGAACTGGGTGAGTACTAGCAGGGATTGGTGATATTGTCCACTTTACAAAGTCTGAACACAATTATTTTAAAGTCTCTCAAAATATCTGACCCTGTAGGCAGCCATGCTAGCTTATTATAATTAGCTCAGTTTTATGCAAAGGCAATTATTTTTATAATTTTTATAATTTACCGCAATGATACCAGTTAACATTATGGGGAGTCTACTGTAAGTGCCCCAGTCCCAATGTTTACCTAGGTGTTGTACATGTGGTACTAGTTCTGCTAGAAAGTCATTACGGTAGAACATTAAGTTACACATTAGCTTGTTGCTACCTTACCTAGGCAACAACCTTCACTGACAGCTTCAATTTACAGTATTTTTTTTTTTTGTTGTATAAACTTCATCATGGTTACTACTCTAACTTGTGGAGCTCACATCCCACATGGAAGACACAGTACTGGTATGAGTAAGCAGGTTTGTAGTCATTTTCTAGAGAAAGCTATCAAATAGTTATTGCTAACCCTTGTTATTGAAGGCTACAGTTGAAGCATGATGCTTGTGAATAAACAACACTTACCATATGCATGCCAGTTGTGTCGTCATCAGTGTGCGACACATATATTGTAGGCAGTGCTTTGAATAGTGTGAGGCCTGGAACTTCTCAGCGATCAAGCAGGAACTACGTACGTAGGCTATGTTCAACTCAGTGCTTGTGCACATGTGTAACGTGCATTCGCTAACACCGTTAAAATTTTCCTTCTGCTTGTGCTGTATTGTACGTAGTAGCTGTACTGTAGGTACTCCAAGGCCCAGGTATGTAGAGACATAAATTGCATAAACCATACATAATGATGTCTCGTGTAAACAGCGAGGGTTGAGCTTATGAACAGATTAGTATGCTACTGCAGTGAGACTTGCACTTTAGCTTAAATAAGGTGAGCAATTCAAGTGGTGGCCTATGTGCCATTTCTGCAAATTGAGGCCCACATGCAACATGTACAAAAATGGTGCCCAGAAGATTGCTCTCTTCCTTTAACAATTACCTTCCCCCTCTCCCAAGATGGTGGTATAAAATGCTCAGCAACTCCCCATCCATCAAAAACTAAGTGCAGCTTCCTGTGCCTATGAACATAGTCATATCAGAACAAAAATAAGTCTACTTCAATAGTCATGCATATTGTAAACATACCGTATCTTAACAGCATGTAGACATGAATAAAGACTCTGAAAAGGTAACTATTTCATCTTTATACAGTATCTTGTTGGTACATCTTTCCTGTAGGTCCTACCGTATTTACTCTGATAAATGCCCCCGGGGCGTGAAATATTTCGCCAAGTGGGCGTTTATTAGAGGCAAATCTACCGCTTAGGAATCTCAGCATTACATACAGGATGCTCACAGTGGGCAGACGCTTAATATTTTAAAGATTGCGAGCCAGAGAATGTTAGTTCATAGGGACCGCGGATCCACCAGTAGTCTTGCTATGTTTCTGTTTTTCTGTACTTGTAACAGCGATTCTCCCTCGTTCTTTACAAAATACCAGAAGATATTACAACTATTTTCAGGGCAATGGGATGGGGGGGGGGGGTGTTGTGTTTATTAGCAAGGGAGCATTTATTAGAGCAAATGTGGTAGATCCTCAAGTCTCTGGCTGCCAGCGGAGTCAGTGCAATGTGCATAAAAGTGGTTCACAGAAGATTTGAGGAGTCCCAAAATTTGCAAATTCTAACAAGCTTTTTATTGAAGTCTTGGCTGAGTATGGTACATACTGTACAGTGAAAAACAGAACTAGTGGCCTTTGACTTAAAATACTTGAGAGCTGTTGCTATAGCTAGGTGTTTAAGGAAAGAACATGTATAGCCAAACCTTGCCTAGGGTACCTAGGCCTAGTTCTCACATACACTTTGTTCCCTGAACTAGGCCTAGGCTATTGCAATACAACTTTTTGCTATATGAGCATGTACGTGTATGACTGTAAGAAACTGTTTGAGAGGCATTTGGTACATACCTAACAATTTTGGGTTGCAAAGAGGTATCTTTATTCTTTTAAGGAAAAGCCACGAATACATTTATGAGCCAAAGCCGAAAAGACTGTAAGTGGGCAAAATTAGCACATTTCTTGATTTTTTTCTCTTCAGTTATATCTTACCAGTCTCTTCCCAAACAGGTCAAGTCACTTTGATGGGACACCAAAGTGGCCTTAGGGAAAGCCCCGGTTTCTATGCTTTATGCCCCACATGCTTGTTCTGTACTTATTTCATTCCCTGCCCTGTATGTTTGTTCTGTACTTATTTCATTCCCCTTCTATATAAATTTACATAAACTGCTCCGCACAGAGGCTGCAGACCCAATTTTGAAGTAGGGGTGGGGAATAATCATCAAAGCTGCCCAATGTTTGAAAAATGAAAGCAGTTTAAGGTGGCCCTAAATGACCATGGCGGAAAAAGTGCAGGGGTTATGCCAACCAACCCCTCATCTCCGCAGTCCCTGCCTCTGCCCATTGGGGACCTTGCCGTCCCCATACATAAGGTCTGCAGGTATATAACAACACTGACAGTCTACAGTTTCATTCTCAAAAGAATGTGTTTTTTTGTGAAACAATTTAAAGCATACATGTTTCAGCTAGTTATCAAGAGGCTGTGAGCTCGTCCCCCCCCCCCCAGCCAACCTTTAAACCTCATCAAAAGAGAGGTTCCACAATGCAGTTGGACTCGGACTCGGAGCCCGTGGACTCGGACTCGGCTCGGACTCGAGGGGTTCTGGACTCGGACTTGGCTCGGACTCAACCCCTTCTGGACTCGGTCTCGGCTCGGACTCGACATGTATGGACTCGAGTACAGCCCTGTTGCTAATTAGCTTAAAGGCATTACCCACTGAATGACTTTATAAAATTGGAAAAGTTTGTTACCAATCTTTAGGAAGCAACGTTGATATTTGAAGAATAATAAAGTTTAAACGTTATGAAAGCTGTCTCTGCAAGGAAAGGCACGAATGGCAATTTCTGGATTTTTAATCTGTGTAAACCGATATTACCCAATAAGAGCACATAACTGCATTGTAAGAAACGTCAGTAAATGTACCCAAAGTTTCATTAAAACCCCAAGACCTTACACTTTTTTATGGCACTCCTATGATAAATTCATTCCTGAAGAGAAAATTGATAGCAATTTCAGGAATATTTTCTTCAAAAGCTGAATAGATCGTAAAGAACAAATCTGCAGCAGTGACCTGCGTAGTATTTAACGATTACTGAAAATGGCGGTGTATGGACATATAAAAATAGGTAAAACTAACACTTTTAAGTTTCTAGATATGAGAGTGATAAATTGTAAGGGTACTACCAAGTGTACGTTTATTAAAATACGGTCGTATTCCTTTACATATCAAGTCCAAGTAAGGATATTTAAATGTTGTGTATGAAATCGTTCTATTCAGGTACTTATTTTGTTAAAATTATTGAAATCATACTCACCATGAGAAAACATCCAAGGAAAAGCTACCAACAGTAAAACTACACATGTAAAGCCCCCCATACTGGTGAAACTAACATCCCCTTAACATTTTCATGAATAGCGTTTTGGTAGAAATGAAACTGAAGCTACACGCAAGCCTGATAAACACTAGCATATTTGAAGAAGCACATTTGCTGAATACCTGCAGTAAATAGCAATTGACCTTTGAACATAACGGTTAAGTTCCTTTACCAAAACAGAAACAACATAATTCACATACATGTAAGTCTTCGCTTTAGTAATAATGTCAAACAAGATTGTTATGTGAACTTTGTACTCAGGTTTTTCACTGTTGTACACCACTGTTTGTATGCAGCCATGTATTTGTTGTTATAACAGTCACAGACCTGGATAACTTGCCACTTGCAAGTACTAACTTATTTTTTAGGAATTTACTGAAAATAATGAAAACAACGGTTTTATTTCGCGTTGGCATCTCAAACATGTACGACCTAAAAGTAACTGGAAGTATATCTTTCTTCTTACCCTACCCTTTCTTCCCATCTACACTACAGCAAATAATAGCGGGTAAACTTTTACTGCTGCCAAGAAAACACACCTCTACCACAATGGTCATGGAAAATATGTTTATTTGCCTAAATCGTGATATTTTATAGTGCAGACGGTGATTGTTACCCTTGATATTATATGCTGGATTGTAAGATGTAGTTATCCACCGAAAATCAAAATCTCATCACTAATTACCCAATGCCTTTATAAACGAGAAGTTTTGTGAATGGGATGTTTAATAATTAGAATTTATACTTAACATAGTAAATAAGGTGTTAAGTGATCAAAACTTGATTTCTATTAATCATAAAATGAAATTAAAATAAAATGAACTTATTAGCGTACTCAGCTTGTGGAATATTCAAAAGCACTGTACATTATGTTAAGTGCACCCATATCATGCCCTTAATCAAACCTAGTGAGAGAGAAACATTTCGGGCGCCTACCGAAACATCATGCTGTCTATTTAGCAGTCGTAACTTCTTGCATGTGTACAATTTGATGCATGCAGTTGGAACATATATGATATCTTTATTTCTGTCAAAAAATACGCACTTTGTCACGTTTCGCTATTTTTGTAACTTCTGTTTAAACTGAAATCATTTTTAACTTCACAGTTTTAGAATTTTACTCAAAACAGTGTCTGAGGTAATTAAATTCCCTTTCATTCGCAGTAAATATTTTGTGCCGTTGACAATATGAATCTTCCATTGTCTGCGTGATCAACGTTTGCCACTTTTTGAAATTTGATGAGAATCTAAGAAGAGAATGGAAATAACAATGTTGATGAATTGGATACTTTTAGATAGTGTCACATCCTTTCAGATTAACGTAAATGAAATATGAATTTGACTTTCGTTGACGATATTTTGTGCATAAACCCCTGACCTACCGTTAGTGAAATATGCGAAATTAAACGAAGGCAGTCGTGCTAAAAGGAGAAAACACAATGAAAGTCTGGCGTCAGTCTGCACTGCCCTATGTCTTGAATTTGTTGCTCAAATGTCAATAAGGGTCACCTCCTGTCTGCAATTTCTTTCATGTAATTAAGCGTACCCTGAAGCTAACAAATAAACTTCATCACAATTACATACTAATGGAAAGATTGGACGGTGCCAGAGAAGTCATCTGGACCTTTATTTCCTTCTCTGTGTTTCTTATCATGGATGGTTCAAAAGGTGTTAGATACACCATTTGGGTACCACGAAGTCTTCTATTCTGGTTGCGATATGTTTGCAAATTCAAGGTACATTACAATGTAGTAAAAAGTCAACTTCAACTCCCAAATAAACAATACATTAGGTACTAAATGTAAGAATGCTTGTAAATGAGGTAATTGTTCGTATGAATAGTCTTCAACTGCCATATCTGTCACACAGTGCTTATATAACGCTATAGCGTACAAGCCAGTTCCTTCCATTGAAAGAAAACAGTGGCAGAATAAGGTTTGCGGCTCGTCATTAAGATCCTCGATAACATACCACCATCTCTGTACACCAGTAGTGTAAGTAGCGTTTGTAGTAAACATTTAAACCATGTCGTAAATCTTTTCCACATGTAAATATTGGTGGAGGTGTTCTCGACAGGTATAACATATAGTTATCTAACATGTAAATTGCTACTTACAAACTATGTGCTTCTGAAAAAACAAGACAAAAGAATACTATGCTGCACTCCTACGTTAACTGTACCTCGTTAAAGGATCTTTGTAGCTGATGAGCTTTTGGATGATTTGCGAAAACTGTGGCCCAACATTGGAGCAAGAGTTCATTTCTGTAAAGAGAAACTAAAGCACTAGATATACTCTTGACAAATTACTTAAACCTTTCCTCTAGTCCCCAGAGAAGCATAGTAATCACATCATATGTTGATACGTTATAAATAATATCCTTAACATATGACCACAAGGAAAGGAACCTTTCCCACCTATGATATGAATACTTTAATATACTTCAAAGCCTATAAGTATGTGTTCAATATTTGTTTTCATTCACGTTACTTTGTAGACCCCGTGCCACAGTTATGCATAAAGCAAACCTTAGTTCTTCGTATTCCACTGGCCACTTTGTTGCATTTGTTAAAACAGCTTCACTGTAAGTTGTCACAGAACACAGTGGCGTGAATATAAATTTCCCTACAAAAGAAAGACATTAAAACTAATCGTTATCAAAAAATATAAACATTAAGACTCTGTATAATGAAGTTTTATCTAGGTCCTTGAAAATTGTCTATGAGGGGTGTGTTCGAGAATTTTAGTGGATAGATGAGTGGCTATGACTCACTTGGAAGATATGATTAGACAAAAAATTTACAAATGAGAGCAAAGTTACAACGTGTTAAAGGTAGCATTTGGTGCTAATCTGAACAATTCATAGATGGGGCACGATATTTTGCTGAGAATATAATTTTTAACTAGTGTGTTGTGTGCAATTGCTCCGTAGAATTGACAGTATCACGAATTCGCTAGATTTGTTCAGTTTCACATTTCAAACGTGATAAGAAAGAGCTGGCAGAGTGGATCAGGATTTTAGTCTTCCTTATTTTACAGTATAAATAGAATATTTGCATAAGAGGTAGTTGGATGAAAAAATGGTATCACGTCTAATAATCATAGCAGTAACTGGTTTCTATGAACAGTGAAAAATCTATTCCGTGATATTTTCACTTATTAGTTAGCCCTTACCAGATGAGACAAGGTACTAAATAACAACGACTGCCAACCATACGTCGCTTTCACATATGTATTCATTTCTCAAAAGAGATTCTGGTGCAAAGTTGTTCAAAGTACAATGAATCTTGTGACAAGAAAAACGGATTTGAAGATAGTGTATACAGAAATTTATTACAACAACAATTTTCAATCAAATTAGGTGGCTGTTGTTCAAATAATGTAAGCAATAGAATTAGCTTGATTCGTATTTCTTGCAAAGTTATTAATCAACAAACCTGAGACTTCTTTACAATCACTCTTCTTGTTGCATCCTTGGATAAGCAGAAGTCGTAGAACGTGCAAGTATCTTCGTTACTCACAAGAATTTTCTTTGGCGATAACCCAAGATGTAAAAACTGCCAGGGAGAAGGCAAATGAATTACATTAACTACTGGAGGTAACTTTGATACATATCTCAACTTTGCAAAAGGCACATTTGAACGATTACTTGCGCATTTGCAGATGAGCTGCATGGATGTAACGTTGATATTTAGGTTGAATCCTGAGAAAGGTGGGCTTATTCCAGAGGTGTGAAGGAATTCTATTCCCTGCAGGATTTGCATGATATAGCGAAGTACTGTCTGAGCAGGAAATGAAACATTCGAGCCGGCATCTAATTTCTTTTCCGTTATATACTCATCTAATGGAGTACATGTTAAATAATCATTGATTAAGTAAAGATGATCTACAGTGTGGAGACATAAAGGATTTATGTTCATGTAGAAAATAAAAATTTCTTGATATTATATTAAGTGACATACTCACCTTTTATCAGTATACGAACATTGTCACGTAAACTCAATAAAAAGGAAATTTCAACTTTTCCTATATGTACATTCAAAAGCTAGTCAGAGTAAGAATGAAACATTACCTTCATCGATGCAAATACCGTCTGTTTTAACCAGAAAATCTGAATATGGAAGTTCAATGATCCGCTTTACTCCAGCTGACAACCCTTCTTTCGAGTGCACTCTCTACGAGAGACAAAATCTGGTCGTTAGATCAATTACGTAAAATATTCCTCTGCCGTCACTTATGTACATAAGACATCCACATAAGGTACTCGGAACTCTGTGCTTTTAATCAGAATAAGAGGAAGGTGGGCATATTTTGATGTCGTTCTTAAGTCACCCTTCTTTAAAAGCTCATGCAAAAGGTTCATATGCCTTGTCTATGTTTTGATTTATGTAAATTAGTAACTGGAAGCCTGAAATTATTAAATGGGCTCAAATTTATAGCTTTCGGTCCGATCTTATTCTTACGGCATATTTTGATAAAAATCTACAAAGAAACAAGTATTAATCCAAGTTTCTCCCAAAAGAGCTCTTTAAAACAATTTATGGGAATCTACCGACACTTGCAAAAACAGTTTTTCTGTTGACAGAATTATTTTTACCATCTACCTTCCTCTTGGAACTTGTCTTTCAATATGCCTATTCCATGCTTTTTCTAACACGTAAAGTAATCATATTTTAAGTTACAAATGTGATCCTTGTAAGCATTATTACCTGCGGCAGTACAAATAATAACACACTTTTGATCCTCATTTGGAATGTTGATCGTTCCCGTCCAACATTTGTATGTTTCGCCCAAGGCATTTTAATGTCCATTACAAACAGTACATGGTTTTTTGATATCAGTCTTTTTTTGGAATATGTCTGAGTCTTATGTACGCAAGAAGGATCTGAGGGTTAGAAGAACATGAAGGATGGCTCATTTGATTGGGTCTTTTTAATCGTCATTGTGTTTGCAATGTCAGATAAGGGTAGTAAATATAGTAGTAGTAGGCACTAGAGGTGATGTATTAAAACTATGATGAAACTTTTCCTTGATATGAAGGCCCAAATTTACTCAAAGCTCCTATCGGCGAAGCAAACTAACACAAAGCTTTCATCTATTTACATGTACATTGTTAAAAACGTGGAAGGGTTATGTGGTGTTAGCTTGCCAAATAGTCATTTTTGGGCTTACTATAACTCGGATGTAGTCTGAAGACAATGGTGTGTTACTTAAAGGTATTTCTTTTTTCAAATTGTAATTTTCGTCTCATCAAATTTTTATAACAGCACTCACGAGATTACACAGATAAATAAGAGTTTAGCGATAATCGTTTTGCATCTGGAAGCCGAGTGAGGAAATTTTTACTTTATCACTTCACTATTGTTTAAACGCAATGCCCTTCTTTGCCAATCTTCTTTTACGCACAAACTAAGTGAGCCTGTTTCAAATACTACCTATTGCTAGATTTTCTCATACATTTTTAATACACAGCTAGAACGAAATGAGCAGAAACGTTCCAGTCACAGTTGCTGCTTTGTCTTATCCATTGACGCTGAATATTCAAGATGGACTAAAATACCATTTTCAGGTGCTCCAAAGTTTTAAAAATCTTATGTAGCTAGAGATTTTCAACTGAAGATTTGACGATACCTCTACTGCAAACGTGATATCCTATTGGAAATGTAATAATTAGTTTTGCTACAATATTGTCATATTAAGCATAGAACTAAAAGACACTGTTCATAGAGTACACACAGCACATTTCATCCAAGGAATTACCGGCATGCTCGTAGCCGTTGGCCCCTTTTGTATTAGATGTGACACATCTATCTTCGACACAACCATTGTATTAGGTTAAAATTTAAACTGTAAAAGTCTTTAGTTTAAATCATTTCTTTCTTGCCTATTAGCATTTTCGTTATCTTAGTTAGTAGAATCCCATCCTATTTAGAAAGATGGAAATCCATGCCTTAATCCAGTACTTCCTGGGAACAATGCTTGCAATGCGCAGAAATAAAATACCCTTCAAACCAATGTTAAATTTAAAAGTGACTGAACATTAAAACAACATTAGCAGGACAGTGAGATTACTAGGTACTTTACGTTAATATTTGCATTTCTGAGACCCGTGGGTCTTACAAACTTCATACTCTAAAAAGTCCGGATGAAGTTTTAACCCAATCCGGAGCAAAGGGCCACCGACCCGAAATCCGGTTTATTTCTATTACCAGATTTGGTTGAAAATAATCCAGTTGTTATCAAATTTTATCTCTGATCAAACAAATAATGCGGATTCTGGTTCGGTGAACATCTGATCAGGGCATTTTAAGACTGCGAAAAAATCGAGCCCCTTACTTGAAGCAGTTGCGTTCTTCTTAAGGCAAAGACCTTTCAACTCACTGCCAGTGTATCTTGCCACTTTCAAAGGGTTGTTGCCGACATGGGATGTATATCCTTCTGACAAGGCAAAACTGTTTGGAAGAGATGATAATTATGTATTATGTCACATACATTCATCTGCACTTGAACAGCATTAGGAAGTCAGCAACCTCTATTTACACCGAATCCTTACTTTTCAACTTCAAGGCGACTCTTAATTTTATCTGGTAATTCAAAAAAATATTTATTGTTTATAGAGTTGAAATTCTCTCTTATGGTGTAAATCGTATTCTCATTTTATACACATATGGTACTGATAAGGAGCATTCCTAAACTACCTTACCTTCATCTGTTACTGTACCAGCTCTTCCACATACAAGACCATGTCACCTTGATACATAGAAAACAACTTCTTCGTCACTAAAGATAAGGAAAACACACTTCTTCAATGAATGTAAAATAATCTGTACAAATTCTTGAATGATGACTATCACAGCTACAAAGAAAATGGACATTCATATTTCAACATTATTTTTGTTGTCAGGACTTTTTTATGCTACGATACTTCTACTTCAGGATAAGGCAGCTAAAGGTCACATTTTAACTTAATGGAAAGATACATTCTTGCTGCAATGCTTCGGCACCTTAATCTTAATTCCACTCATCTAGTTGAGTTACTGGGTCCTGAAATTCAACGCAAAAAACAAGAACTTAACATCCTGTAACCTTTTACCTTTTGCCCTAGATGTAGGTCATACTTTTGGAGTATACTACAATCTTGTTCTGTCTGTGATACCCAGTTTTGTTGTGGTTAATATTATAGATCTTTGAAACTGTCGTGTTACAAACGAAGCCAC
Organism: Holothuria leucospilota; assembly: GCA_029531755.1. NCBI lineage: Eukaryota > Metazoa > Echinodermata > Holothuroidea > Aspidochirotida > Holothuriidae > Holothuria > Holothuria leucospilota. The sequence continues at coordinate 12,462,882 of CM055970.1, forward strand.
TGTAAGCAGGGGCGTAGCAAGCGGGTGGACTGGGTGGAAAATGTCCAGGGGCCTCCAACCAAGATCAACAAAAATCAACTGGTGGTTTTGGATCCAGCTATGATGCATTGTCATATTATGCAGGGTTAACCTTCAAGTTTAAACACACGTTTCGTATGATTTTATTGTATCGAGTTATAACAGCGTCAATAGACAGCAGGAAAAAGTATCGCATATAGTAAAATATTTTGTGTATTCGTTAATTTGTAAGTATGCACGTGGATGGCCGGAGACGGTGTTTGGAATTGGGATTGTGATACCAATGGTTTTCAGGCCTCTCATTGCTCCTTGTCCAGAGGGTCTTGCTATGCTCCTGATTATAAGTCACGGTTTTGTGTCACGACGTTGATTAGGAAACATGTTAATACATGTTAATACAATATATTTCTAAAAAATATATTTCTAAAAAAATTAAAACAATTCAAATCAGCTAAAAATCGTACTTGTTTCCTTTTTACGTTTTTCTTTTCTTTTCGTACGAACAAGCTAGCAAACTATGTTAGTGATGTCATCTCCTCACATTGACAAGCAGTGTTTTGTTATGTCTTACCCGATACACATAGCATGTCCAGTTTTAAACTCTATATTTCAATCAATTGTTTTGACCTTGGAACAGGAAGGGATTTGCGTGCGCCTTTGTTGGAAGATAATGTTTTCAAAATCTTGTCCTTTCTACGAATCTATGTCTGTGGTTATAATATAACTTGTGTTTGCTTCAAGTTCAACTTGAGTAAATTATGTATGCTATTATCTGAAGAAATACGCATGAGATTTTAGTACAAGTCTCTTCGCAATACGTATGTCAAATGTATCAAAGCTAAATGTCTGTTTAACGCCTTTCTTCAGACTTTGATATTTTCTGATTTATGCTCCTTGCAGATTACACCTGATTACATGGTCAATTACCTTAAGTCACTATCATTGTTATGCAGCTAACAAAGTATTAACGACTACCAGCTTTGTTCCATATGTAACAAATTATGTTTCGTTTGGTTTATAACAATTAGCTCTTTTCACCTGTATGGTAGTTTTGTGCTGGTCTGCAAACTGAAGACTGGGCGACGGTTCTCTTGCAAACGTCATTTTGTCTCTCTTAACTGTTTAATATGAAATGAAAATATCTTAGCGAGTTGTCATCGCCGTGTGAATACCGTATCCAAAAAGAAAGTCGTTATCACAAAGTTACTAGAAGTTGTAAACGAATACTAATAAATCCTGGTAGTCGAATTTGTATATGTAGATTTATCAAGCAGTAGCAAATGAATGCAATGAAATCTCGTTAACTATCAACAACGATGCTAAGGGTAGCTTTCCAATTTGATGCTATCAGCATTTCAAAACAAAACAGTTTTCTAAAGTATTATATTGCATTTTAAAATATTTGTAATGCAAGATATTATGATATAAAACGAACCTAAAACCCTTATCCAACCAATGTACTGTCATCATCATATTTTATGGCATGAGCAAGACTACATTGTGTTGAAGTCCGAGACAGCCCTGAAAGTTATTAGAGAAACTGCTTATTGTAACCTTTTCTAAAAGGTGTTTTGTCATGCGATAATTGCATTGCATAGGGTAGAAAAAGTTAAATAAATGATTACCAATTTGTAGAGTCCATTCCTGAAAGGTAATCACATGGGAAACGATTCTGAAAATTTTTGATTTTATGACTATCAGATTAGAAAAGCCAGGAGATGACGGAGTGGGAACGCTGTTTACCATTTATTAATGTAGATCTGAGTACTGAAAGGATGTTACTCCAATGTTATCGGGAAACAAAGATGTAGTTTTTCATGTTTGCTGGAAAATTAGGTATTGATAGGAACTTCTTTTATCGAGACATTCTTCTATGGATTTCAATGGACCAATTGACCAACATTGGTCAGTATATATGCTGAGGCTCCAGTATGTTATTATTACCTTAACGTAGATCAAAACAAAAGTGCAACTTTCAATTATTTTTCAATTTAGCTATTGAAGAAGTTCATACAGTTTCGATGCCTCCTGTCGATTGGACATTTTGAAGTTACTGGAATGTATGTCACATATGCATTTTGGTGATTGCACATTCGTACACATAATTTGTCTCAACTTTACAGTTCCAAAATTGCAAAAGGTTGCAATATATCTTTGTGGGTATTTTCCAATGAAGCTGTTACTATACTTGAAATCATTTAACACTTACTATGCCGCAATACTCGACATATGAAACATATTGTTACACTTACAAGGGTAAGTGGGATCGTTATCGATAATACAACTTTTCTGGTAATGTTATCTTTGTTTTCTAAAGAAATTGTAAAAGAAAATCATCGAGGTATTAATTTTTCTACGTATTTTTCTAAATTTTAAAAGCCAGTTTAAGACGATTTTTTTATGGATATCTATAATAGTTTTATACTAAGAATAACAAAATATTCATTATTTTATGCACAATCTTATTTCAATTGCTGATAGCCTACTTGGATGAAGTTGCAATGACAAGACCAATGTTGACATGTTTCTCAGAAATTGTGATTGATGATTTATTACTTCACTTTTAGCAAACTTGAACTTTATAGTGCTGAGACGTGACCATTAACGGTTTTTCGTAGACAGTGAGAGGTTAAATAAACGTAAGGTGCCATAAACTTCTTTCACCTTACAATTTGTTATACAGCACTGACATAATTTAAGGTAGTTCGTTAGTAAAATTTTCAATTAAGAATGGGCAACACATACGAATCTCTTTTAGAAATCTATGTATATTATCTACTGTCTCGTTTTTAGTTTCCTTCTTTACTGGTTACATGTGCTCATTTACATAATATTCAAAAAGATGAGTGTCCCTTGAAAATGGTGGAGTTGGTAGTAAATAGTTATTACTATGACAATTTATGTAAAGAATAAGACATCTAAAGCAATAGTTAATCCTTATTAATGCAACATAAATATGATTTATTGATTACCTTGATGCACTGGCACTTCTACTGCAAAGGTTATTCGTTCCTTGATACTTTTAACGGTAAGCTTGTTTGAACTACTTATGCAAGTTATATTCATTCTTGGATCATTCACAGAGACAGTCAATACAGCAACAGAGTCAAAGGTTTCCTCCTTCTCTCATTCTCGTGGACAAAAGTTGTAACCATGTTGGAATTTGCTGCTTTTGTATTTACAAACCACGTCAAATTAGCTGCGGGCTTGGCTCCCACGCCGTAACAAACTGCAATGAGATCTCCATTTACCATGACTTATAGTATCATATGTATGATTGGGCCCATTGATCTCGATAGTTGGTAATGGGTAAACTGTGGATAAAAGGAATTTTGAAGTATATGTTTTTGTAAGAATTTGCCAATAAGACCTTCGTGCTGTAACATTTAATCAAAACTTACATATTTACATAAGGATTTTAAATTAACCGACAATTTACTTTCAGCATTTTGTCATTTTGAAAAACCTTCTGCATTATGTCTTGTTTCTTGTGATACATAAAAAGTGTTAAAGTAAAAGCAAATAACATGGAAAAACTATTTTGAAGGACACATTCCTTAGGGCTCACGCACTTATCGAAGATAATATAAAAAATAACCTTGTGCATCAAAACTGAATTAACTTTTGAATTGGTCTTAAATACTTTTGTATATGTCTACTTCAGTAGTTGCGGACTTCTTAATATTTTCAACTCGTAGTTTATTTGAAGTACTTTTTCTTGGATCTTTCAAGAGGGGCATTGTTTTCATTGAAACTCGTTAAAAGAGTGTAGTTCCTCCGCATAGTAGTACAGTGGGATTACATTCAGCAAAATAATTCTACTTTGAATCTGACTACTTTGGATGAAGCTTCAGTTTTACATATCACATCAAAGTTTCTTAGTATTTAGTTACTATCAACAGGGTTGGCAAACCTGTTGGTTACTACTTAGGGTCCAAACACCCTTGCGCGGTTTAAATAACCTTTACTTCCTTTTCCAGACGGAAGCGGTAAGTAGCCTGTTTAAGTAATCGTATTCTAACGTGATATTTTTCACAAGCTGAAGAAGTGGCCTTACTACATTATTGCAAATTGAAAGCGTGTTTTCTTGAAAACTTTGTTGTTTATATTGATTTCTGTGTGGAACATTTCCTGGTTATAACTTTCAAAAATTCTACTTCAAGCACGTCACGAACAACGGCATAATTTGAATTAAGCTCTAAATATACCAATTAATCTATACAATGCTGTTAATGATAGTAGTAAAAAGTGAAGCTAAGTACACCTTTAAGGAACCAGTAAGAGCAGAAACATAAACGATTTTGAGTAACTTTAACTTTTGTGTGCATTGTTTTTGCCTAAGTCGTAAAGAGAGAAAACTATAAAACTTCAAAGGCTAAAATACCGACCTTCAACGATTAAACAGTAACTGTTTCTTATGGTGCCATTTCGAGTACATTCATAGCGACCCTCATGATCTAAAGATAAGGAAGGCAAAAAGAGTGAATAATTCTGATATAAGTCGGCCCTTTCTGAAAATGGTTGTTTCACCACGAATCTCTCGAGAAACAATACTTTTTCTTCGAACTTCCACTGATTTCCTTGATTAGATGTCCCATCGCAGTCAAGGAGTATAGGGTGCAAATGATACACTCGTATAACTTCACAAGAGTTAAGAAAATCCATTGTCTCAATTTGTTGTGCAGATATGAAGGAAAAAAATATCAGTAAAGAACAGAAACTGACAAATATCATTTTCATAAAGAAAAACTTGGCCCTTCAAGGTTCGGCAAAAATTTACTGCGCCATATATGTTAGCCGGATTAAACATGCTTCACCCTTCTCACATTACTTGTGTTACATGATTTATCTATAACGATTAACGAATAGAACGAATTAAAATTTTACAATTAATATATCACACTTTAATTACACATCAACTAGGATATAATACTACTGGAGAAAGTACGGAAAGGTATTTTAGCACAGACTTTCGTTTTCTTTGTTGAGACATTTTTAACTTCGTATATTAAAGGAAATAGTTGTGTTCCTCAATGTGTTGGAAGTAAAATTCAATGTGATTAAATGGCTAGCTATTGAAACAGGAGAGTGTTACTGAGTCTGGGTTGTTACCCTCAAAGAGGAAGTATCAACACTTTCGCTTTGCACAGATATTGTTAAGTTATCGGTTTGATGTTAGCTTAATAAACCAGAAAGCCCATAGGCTCATTGATCCCTTGCTGGGAGAACTGGTGATTTGTTGCACTGGGGTTCATCCCTCATATTTATACTTCTTGAATATACCATTTTCATGATGTTTTCAAAATTTGACCTCTACTGACCTCATATGACCTTTGAACCCTACAAAAAAGTGAATAACAATGAAAAAGAAAAAAAAAAGAAACATGCCTTGAGAGGGATTTGTACCCGGACAGTGCATGAGAAACCGAGCTCTAATCCACTACGCCACCAAAGAACTCGTTAAGCGTATGGCATTTCTAATCATGCTATAGTGACAACATCTTTTTCACGTGTTCATAGTTAGGTAATTTAGATTAGTATCAGTTGCGTGGCTAGATATTTTTTTGGGGGGGGGGGCGCAAAAGCAAAAAATTTACGACAGATTATTATCTTGAAGTAATAATGTACTATTAAACCGTAGCGTCACCACCTATCTGGCGTGTAGCGCGAGGAAAAAAATTAGATTAAAATATCTCCAAGATTGCCTTAAATGACACTCCAGGCCTTGGCAGTAACCATTTTGATGTGTAATTCTGCTTAAAAACATAAGAAGTGTTGTAAGTAAACACCTAAGAATATAATTTTAGCTCCTGATTTCCGTTGTAAGAATTTTTAATTAAGGGGGCAAATATTTCCGACAGAGACTAGAAACTTCCGACAGAGGTCTTCGGAGGCTTTTTGGAGGGGGGAGGCGACCTCCCCCTGCCCCCTGTAGCTCCGCCACTGATAAGTATTATTACTGTAACAGTTTTGCTTGTTAAAAAGCGTTGTTCTCTATAACTTTACCTTTGAAATGTTAGAAAAATTCAGCCCTAACATTTCGTTGGTCACGAAACGCCGGACACAATTCGGCGGTACCACCTACTGTCTATTTAGTCTATGAGGTTTTCGTAGTTCACCTCTGATGACCTCATATGACCTTCGAACTCCAACAAACTCCATAGGGTTCCCTCTCTCTTAAAGTAACACGTCTATATATCAAGTATGAAAAGTACCCATCCTTCCTGTCTTGAAGAAAGAAAGAAAGAAAGAAAGAAAGAAGGAAAGAAACAAAGAGAGAGAGAGAGAGAGAGAGAGGGACGGTGGAATCTCCAAATTCCCACCACTGCTTTATACTGATGATGTTGTAGGAGTAGCAGCAGGGTCCCGTCTTCATTCAGATTTTTTCTTCCAGTTTGTGGAGTTCCCCTCTCCTTTTTGTTTTTGGAAATTTACATATTGTGTTTTGGGTTCTTCAGTGGTCTTCCTCGATCTTCAATTATCAATTTAGTCAAACGTATACTTCAAGCCCACCGATTTGTAAAACTATCTCTTGTACCCATAAAACCATCATAAATCCTACATTAAATCTATTCCATTCTCTAAATTTGTCAGGGTTAGAAGGATTTGCTCTGAGAATTCTGATTTTGCCATAACTGCCAAACAAATGTTATGCTTTGTTTAAAAAACGTCAATATCGCCCAAAAATTCTTTGTGACGCCCTACTTCGAATCCAACCGAACCAATAGAAGAGCGGAGACCTTGAACAAAAAAACCAACACGTCTACCAATCTAACCATTCCTTTGGCTATTTCCTTTCACCCATCGGTCCGCTCTATTATAGGTGCCATATACAAGAACATATGGACCCTTCTAGCAGAAACCTTCAACCTGTGACCTTTTCCTCGAATACCCCATTACAGTCTTTCAGAGTTTAAAAAAAAATATATATCTTAACATTCGGTTCGGGCTTCATCACAGACAGTCACTGAACATCTCGGATCCATCAAACGAAACCCCCAACGTTATACGGTAGCAACACATTTCAAGCCTCACATCAGCATGCTCGATACACGTATTAGTCATTACCGCAACCACAATCTGACGAGGCTCTGATCGTGATCGTCGACGTGCGGAAAAATGTGTTATAGTGAAGTTCAACACACTCTTCACCTCAACGTTGTGTAAGGTTGGTTTTTATAGGGGGCACAGTTGCATCTCCGTAAATTTTACTAATTAAACTATTTTTTTGGGCAAGATGTTATAGCTTATTTTAAAGTACTAACATACCAAGGTAAATATATAATATGCTCTCAAAATAAAGTGTAACAAAAATGCTCAAATTTTATCGATTATTGATACAAAATAATTTTATTTATAACTGTGACGTTTTGTTAAGTAACATAACGTTATTCACTGTATTGTAAATTAAACTTCACTACTGTACGGTTATTCAGCATCGGTATTTCTTACAACCTTATGAAACAAATGTGTCAAAAATGCTGTTAGGTTAGCTGGAAAGTCTATTTGTCTATACTTAGACGGGTAGATTTGTGGCAAAATGTACCACATCCCCACCCCCACATTCCTACAAATACGATTTCAGTTACTTTTGGTAGATTTATCATGGACAGATACCTGGCGTGATCCAGTCAAGTGACAGCCGAGTGAAGCTGCTTTTAGTCGAAAATGGTTATGAACACATCTAATGCACACCTAATGCCGGTGGTCAAATGGGGAAAGTATGTTGGCACATCGCTCCTGTAAACTACATACCTTTGTGCAGAACCGGACAGGGGGACTGAGGGGCATATACCCCATCCTTGGTGTGTCACCACAAGTAAACAAACGTTGGATCATTTAGTAAGGTGAAACTTGCTGGGGTTAAATCATAAACGTGAAGCAGGGTATCAGTGCAAAATTTTAACTGAAAGTGATGCATATGGATGTCAAGCTAGTTTCTGAATACGATGGGTGCTCTATACTTTGGATTATTAACCTCAAAATAACTGAAAAATAAGTTTTGAAGTATTAAATATTGTTTTTGGTATCAATCTGAAGCTAGTGTCATGCAGAATCAAATTGCAAGAAAAAAGGGGTACGTCAGTTGCAGGTCCCGAAAATATGAATTTAAGGCCATTTTCAGTCAAATGAGATCCAAATGGCATAACACGCCCCTTACGTACAAGGCCAGTATAACACATGAATATACTACAGCTGCAGTTGGTGATATAGACACAGATCCACAATGTTTGTGCAACGGGATGATAGCAGTGACATACTGTGAGAGCTCAGGAAATTCAGGAAGTATACTCCTCAGCATAGTATGGAGCAGTATTTAGTAATTTCGCAGAATGATGAGCGTTTCACTGGAAAAAGATACGTAGCTGAAAAGTCAAATGTGGAGTAGGCCTAATTTACCACGACATTAACAGAAGTTTGTGTCAAACCTGCAATAGTTAACTCAAGCGTGAATTTGTGGCTCCTTAATTTCAATTTTTCACTTCTTAAAGATATTTTTCTGAATTTCTGATCCGCCCACATGGCCCTTAACCAAGTGCCTCTATAATACAGCTGCCTATTGGTAGATTAATATAGGTCTGTGAGCATCTTACAAAGATTTCAGTGATTAAGTAGCTGGAGTTCAACACTGCTTCCTGTAGAAATTGTGACAACAGGGCCTTATTAAGGTGATTACGGTAGTAGAGGTACATGGGAAGGAAAACATATTATCTCAAAATTGATTTAACGAGTCTTCTAATATCATAACTTTGCCTATGGAGTTCACAATTTTGACTTACAATCTCAATATCTTGACAGTTAATCTTACAATACTTACTTTCAAATTCCATTTTGTAACCTTGATTCTCATAACTTTGATCTAAAATCTCATAACGTTGACTATCAATGTGATACCTTTACTTTAATTTCATTATTTTGACTATTAGGGTCACGTGTATTTGTTGATAAAATTTTGCTGATAAAAGTGTCATAGTTCGAATAAAAAGTTCGAGTAATGACTCTAAATGTAACACGTATTAGTCAAATAGTCATGATAATGAGACGTAAGTGACAGTTATGGCTTTAAAAGCACAAAACAAAAGCAAATCAAAAAAGAAAAAAAAAAAAAAAAACCTTAAGTAACACTACGAGTGGACTTTAAGGGATCAATAGTTAATATCTAGACAAAACAGTAAAAAAATATGAAATTAAAAATCAGTTATATCGCATTTCAAGTCTGAATACAAAGATCTAAACACATAGTTTGGTATCTGAATGTCAAAATGAGATTTCAACGTTTGAAAATCATATGCAATAATTACGACTTTAATAGATAAAGTACTTAGTTTCTTGAGGAATACTTTACTTTGAAAGGTCATGTTCAGTACAGTTTTAGTCATTTTTTGCCCTTCCCATGTCCTTTTGCTGGCGGCTCAAGGCTTATTAGACGTCACCTTGAAATATTTCAGAGCAACCGATTTTGGACCTCAGGCATCAGTTAATTAGACGCATTGAATTATTACGCCTCCTCTCACTTATAGACCTGGAACAATGTTAAAGTGAGCTAAATTATGATAGTTATCTTGCAATTAGTGAAGGGCCCGCAAGTTCATACAATAATAAACAAATTACATTCGAAAGTGAAAAAAAAAAAACTACATTTTCAAAAGTCCAGGTTTTCAAAAATGAGACCCGTAATGCGTGGTTGACATCAAATTCTGTTTACTTAGCTATAAATCATTCCACATACATACCAATTTTTCAGCCATTGATCTAATTTGTTTGAAAAGGTATCAGTATGAAATCGTCGTTTTAAACACACATTCTATATGCAATTACTGCAATGTCAACAAATTTACGGGCACGTATCTGTTACCACGTACGCATGGCAGGCAATTGAAATAACGTTGATTATATCTTGAAGACGGTGGGGCGAAATATATGCTTATGTATTTTATTATTTTTTTCGCCTGAATGTAGGATGATATAAAGACTTTCGCCTTAAGGCGGGAATAAGCGTTATATATATATATATATATATATATATATATATATATATATATATATATATATGTGTGTGTGTATTTATATATATATATATTTATATATATATATATATCTGTGATGTTTTTTGTCAACAATCTTTACAGTCTTTATTCTACTTGGTATGCTACGTGCATCATTTGCTTTTCTCTTACGGCTTACAGCAATTCAAAATCAAATCTACTATGTGCAATTATACACTGAGAGGTGGACATGAGTCCCCACGTCATTAATCAATATCATGTTTATTAGCGCTTTATTTGCTTTCGTTTATAGAATTAATATGTAGTATATTCTTTTTACATTGTTCTCCCTAAGCTACTAAAAGCCTTGTCACATCTTGAAGAAGGAACGATCATTACATGTTTGTAAATAAGTAAATAATTTAAAAAAAAACTATTATTTGGATACATCAAATCTGAAACATATTCAAGAATGCATCGGTTATTAAACGAAATGATTTGAATATTAATTAATTGCAGTTTCTAAATGAAGTAGTTCCTATCAGACGTCCATGATATGTCTGCGCCATGTGGCTGGTCATTCGCTGGGCGTTATTCAATGTCAATGGTATTCTAAAAGTAAAAAGAAGTAAAAAAGTTGCAATAATGTCTATATTTTTCGATTTTGTGACATTAAGGGGCCATATGTATTGACAGTTATCAACATCATGCTTTGATAAATTCATATAGTTCTAGGTATGTGAAGAGTGTGATCCACCTATGTGTATAGGACGAAATCCACGTGTTGCCCAGTACAACAGGAAATAATTGCAGTTAGTACGTTACTCAGGCGTTTTTATTGCAATAACATATTCAGAATGTATAGTTAAGGGCCAGTTTATTTAAATTAGGTGATATGTGTTAGTTTTAGACATTAAAAGAAGTTCCACATATTTGATAATAAAGCTTGACATATACCCAGGGTCCCCGACTTAGCTTTCGTATAATGCGTTTTCGAAAAAACAGTTCTACTCATAGAGTAAAGACAGTTTTTTCCGTGTCTGACCAGTACCCGCAGCTGTACTTTATATCAAATTCTGCATGCAAGTTTTATTTTTTGTGTAGTAAAACAGTGGTTCCTCACTTTAATCTGGCCATTCACGTAGGTAATCTGCGACAGTTTCATTTCCGTGTCTGATTTTTACTAATCAATGGAATATTTCTGAACGCAGAACTGTTTATTTCGATACAAGGGTAAAAGGTCTAAGACATCAAGGACTCTCTGTTTGGACACGTTAAGTTTTACCTTATACAGTCACCAACCTTTTGTAAACAACATCGGTAGTAAAATAAATACATGTAAAGGACTATGTAATGTTTTTTCTTCTATTTACAAATTTAGTTGCCAGCAGCAGTTACCAGTTTTTAAATGATCACGTATGATCGCAGTATTTTGATTCCAACAGTGGAACACAAGTTTGTTCCTAGAAACAGAGATACAGTTAAGGTTAACATACAAAACACTTAAGTGCATCTTCCGATATTTTCTAGCTATACCCCAATGCATATATTAAACTACGTAAATAAAAGTTTAATTCTTTTTAACTTTTTTGTAAAAAGCATATGAAACCGACTATTTGTAAAGAGAGGATTGCAAATACCCCACAGGAGAGTACCATATCAACAATGCAACAACTATGAACAAATAAGGTCTTATTCCCAAAATATACCCTAAAGATAGTTCCTTGCTGAAACCTCTGGGCTGCAGAGATTGTCTTTGACCAATAAGAGTGGATAGTAGAGTCCTCATCTGGACTGCTGCCTTGACTGCCCCAGACTCAGCCGACACCTCTTGCCGGTACCATTCAATACGTAGGCCTATTTGCTTTCATTTGTGACAATGTTGTCAACTTCGCTCATCCATAAAATGAAAGTTAAAATAAAAGAATAAACACCTTAATTCAGAATATTCCTTGGGCCACGTATCTGACTGAGGTACTACTCTTTCAGTGCCGTCGAAAGCAGAGGATTCCGAAGTAAATACTTGTTTTCCTGCAAATGGGTAAAAAAAATCAATCGTATTAGTAAAAAGCATAAAAAGGGTGTTAATTGCATAATAAAGAGCAATCCAAAACTGAGTTAAAATGATTTATTACAGGTACAATTACAAGCGTCAGCAGTTTGAGCCAAAATCGTATTTTTTTTTTGTTTTTTGTTTTTCTTTTTTGAAGGAGGAGATGTCAGTGGTGTTTCCTCTCAATAAATGGTACCCTTATTCTTTGATAGTAAATGTTCAGGGGACCAGGGAACAAATGCGATGGAGCAAACCGATCAGAATAAATAATGATGCATTTTTGCACTGAAAATTAGCACAAGATTACCAGATGAGACAAGGAACCAAATAACAGTAGCTGCAGACCGTACGTCACTGCCAGAAGTGTATTCATGCCTGAATAGGGCTTCCGGTGCCGAATCGTTTAAAGTACAGCTTACCTTAAAAAAAGGTAAGGTGTTAACGACAAATCAAATTATAAAAACTGAATAAAACTTTCTAAAGGAAATTTGCCCTTATCAAATCCTTAGATGAATAAAATCAACCCCCCCCCCCAAAAAAAATCATGACTACAATAATACAACTTACAAACCTGTGACTTTTTTATGATAACTCTGTTTGTTGCATCTTCAGATAGGCAAAAGTCATATAACTTGCAAACTTCTCCACTGCATAATAAAATCTTCTTTGCTGACAACCCCGGGTGAAGAAACTACCGTAACATGTAGGAAATAAGTGCGGTGGAACTGATAAGAACAGTTTGCAGGGATTAAAGTTTATTTGTGTTTGTGTAGAAATTAAACACAAAAATTACCTTTGTATTATAAAACGGTTCCCTCATAGGTGTATTAAATGGAATTTTGACTTACCCCATACGCTTGAAGGAACTCAATTCCCTGCAAGATATGTATTATGTAAGTCAGGACATTCTTTGTAGCTAAGTGAACTCTGGAAGCAGCCGTCAGAGAGTCATTCAATGTTGTGCAGTTGAGATATTCACTGAGCAGGTACAAGTTGTCTAAAATAAAAGAATGAGTAAAAGGTGATTGAGAAATTCGTAATTAATTTTTGTTAGTAGCAGCTTATGTTTGAATGCAAGACCAAAAGGGGGTATCTGACATTAGAGTACTGAACCATTAAACTCCATAATTTTTGTATTTTCTAAGGAAAGTTATTAAAAAACCCTTGAAAGTAAAAATTATTAAGGAAGGGCTCTTCTCCCTTCCAAAACCCCTGGCTGCGACGTCTCTGGGAAACTACATTATGCATTAAGTTCGTGCATGATCACCAATATGGTATCACTTGTAAGCTGACGTCTTCTAAAGTCCTCATTGTGAATGTATCGACTCCTACCAATACATCGAAAGGAAAGAAAAACCTGCCTATAACGACGCAAATGCCCACAGTTTTCACAATGTGCTTTGTAAAAGGAAGTTCCATTCGCCGCTTAACAAACTCACTCCAATTAATGTCTTTCCTGTCCAGCACCCTGTCTAGAGAGACAAAATGCATATTCCGAAGTTGTGATGTAAAGATACTCTTCATGTCAATTTTTACTTAAAAAAAAACACTAATTATCTTCGACGTAATTGAAGGGTTTATTAGTAAGTCAACAGTTGACCCTGATTTGCATCGGTATACCAAAAAAATCGGTATTACAGCTAATTTTAAATTTTATGTACATTGTAGAGTATTAAAATGATCTTGCATTACTCTTCAGTTAAATATAGTATTTTTAGTTAAAGACCGCTTTGCACACATCACAAACAGTAAAAAAAAGAACTACATAGTCGAAACATTTAATTTTTAGTTTTATCGGTTCAGTAGTGTGTTTAAATATCATGGTTTGCCTGTCCTGATTCATTCGGATTCATTGAAAATTTGAAATTTGCTCGACCGGATTCATAATCACAACTACGTAATACTGATGACCATTGAGTAGTTACGGTTAAGGTATTTACCTGTGACATTTAAAACGATGACACACTTTTGTTTTTGATTTGGAATGCTGATCGTTCCCATCCATCCATCTTTTGAATGTATGGTCCATTTTAATATCCTTTACAAAACATAGATGATGAGCGGGTATTATTCGCTTTTTTAACTCGCCTCGGTCATATCAGCGTACGGTCCTGGGGATGTGAAAAACCTTGTGTCAGTTACTTACCTTCATGAACAGACATTTGAGACCAATCCAAGTTTGGAGTAGAATTGATTCATGCGTAACATTTATTCTAATAATGATATTTCAAGAAATCAATAATTCTCATTCTTATGCTATCTTCGCCTAAATATCAAAGTGACGTAAAACATAACATTCACAATGATCTCTAATAGTCTTCAGCTAAACGCAAAGACATATAAAGGACAGTTATTTGAAAGTAGCCTCACAAATTTGAACGTTTTATAGAGGGATAATCCATAATCAAGCCAATTACCGTTCCCATTTAAAAGCTCTTGGTTTTAAAGACCCGGGAAAGATTTACCAGCTACATATCTCCTTGTAACAGTAATACTCGATCAAATGTTTCGTTTCTTAAAGCGAATTGAACTTCTGATTATTTCCATACATAAAATTGTTGCGACAAGTCCCGATTTTTGATATCTTATCCAATTTCAATTCATAAGTTACACTTCCGAGGCATTTAAAATATATCCCAAAGAGCCTGCAAATATTACAGTTTGTAATCCTGTTGATTGACTCCTGGGATGGTTGGAAATACATTAATAACAATGGTTGAATACGGTGACTCAAGCTCTGGCTGGGATAATTGAAAGGTCTCCACAATCTATTACTTTTAACACATATCATTTGCTTTGCACAGTAACCTTTCCTGCCAATCGCCAGACCCAAGTAGGAACCACGAGCTTATTCCAATACTTGTACGACTGGCAAGGCCGTGGCTCAGTGGAATTTTTTAATCACAAGTCTGATTTGGGGAACGTTTATGGGGATACTATTGTAATGTTTATGGTAAAGTCTTCTACCTTTACTGCAGAAAAATGAAATTAATAAAAAGTAGAAAGAATATCGATCGAAAACAATGTCAACTAATTGTTAAGGTCTGATAAGTCATTTGGCAGGATTGAAAGAAACAATTTAATCATCCCTTGAAGGTTTAATATTTAATTATGTTTTGTTTTTAGTGTGTCACTTATAAAGTCGTTGAGTACTTGATCAATGTCGATTATTTACTAACGATGCCTCTGCTACTCACCTTCAGCATATTCTGGGACTTTGAAATATTCATGACCGGCTGAGCACCCTCTCGACACACTTAACCTACTAGAGTTAAAGAAATGGAACTGTTATTGTAACCTGATGTTTTTCAATGAGAACTTGAATTGGCCTCTTATAAAATAGAATTAAACTTACAAATAGCACTTACTTGTGACAATCATGGTGCTCATGGCTACGATCTGCAAATAGAAATCGTGTTCACCACTATTAGATTTTTAAGTTTCAGTCACTTTGAGTGTACGAGTAGTGTCTGCTGATTTAATGTCTTGTTTTTTTCTTCATAGCATACGTAAAAATATTTCCTTATGGAGGATCCGTATCCGTAAAATATCTACTAAGGTGGCATAGCCCACATATTGAAAACACTGAAAAATAACAGAAAGTTCTAACGGCCACGGCACAAAGCACAATGGATATCGACTAGATTATTTTGATAAGCATGGGTGAACACCCACAACATGTGTGTGAGGGTAAAGCTTCCCTTATTATGTGATAGATGATGCGTCATTGAGATAGATACTCAAAAAGGCAAAGCCTATCAGAACATTTTCCCTGATTGGAGGGCGTTTTACGAGATGGTCCCTCCACCAATGATAGCGTGTTTTCCATCATTCAAGAGAAAACGAAATGGTTTTTGATTCAGAGTGCAAGGCAGGTATGTAGACTACACTGACTGTTGATACACTGATAAAACTGAGACAACCGCTAGTCAGGTACTGCTCTTTGCCATTGAAATGAGTGATTATCGGCAAGAACTGTGAATAAATTTAGAACCTCCCGTAAAAGGATGGAGTTGAAAGCGATGTTACTAGAAAACAGAAGAACCATTCAATGAAATGACGGGCAGTTGAACACAATGCAGTTGAATACAACCAAATGTTAACTGAATGAAAGACAAAAGTATGTTAAAAGTACTAAGGTCTCCAAAGTCTCTGACAGAAATTTTCGTCCCCTTCAAATTTCTTGCAATGCATGGTCGTCAGTGGTCTTTAAATTCACAGTGGTCCTTGCTCGCCCCATTCAGAGACAAAACCGTTCAAGGGATCCAATTGTTCAATAAAGAAAAACTTTCAACGGGCTCCAAGCACATCCAATATAAATATTGTTTCATTGTTACCAATTTTTGTGAGAGAACTTCATAGAAATTGCCTTATTATTACTTTCTGTACAAACAAATTTACGCAAGGTGGACTCAGGGTTATCTCAGTCTATATAGTTCAGAATGATTTATGAAAATTCTTGTGGAGAACTTCCGGAAACCCATTTACAACCCACATAAGAACGTGGATGTGCACAACGTTATAAAACACATTACCACGCTTAATTACGTGAACGACTTCATTGGCCACACCTTGCGAGGATGGAATCTCCAATGAAAGTCGTTTGACCATGGCCTCCACTAGGACATACATGACCATGTCTACATATGTTCTATTCGTAATAACATTTCATTAGTTTAGGAAAGTATACCGTACCTGACCTTCAACATCAATAAACTCATGTTTTGAAAGGTTCATAGCACCCTTAAATATTGAAATATGCAGCATCACTTTGCGCCAAAGAGCTAAGTATTCTTCACATTTTACTTAGGAGAGAGTCATTTCCCCTTACACCCCTCCAGAAGACAGCACTTACGTTACATGTCAAAACTCCGAATTAAAACACTTTCAAAGCAAACTAAACGCCTAAGTTTCAACTGAATTACTATCCAAATGTTCAACTGAATTAGTATACAAATTGTTATTGGAAGTCGGTGACCTGTTTGAACTTTTTGTACTTTCCCGGTACACAAAATGCCTACACTTACGCTAACGTTAGTAGATGAAAGACGGAAACAACAGAATGATGTTACGTATCAGACGTGGCTCTACATAGGTACTTACTTTAGTTCGTCCGAGCACTTGTGTTTGCCTTGCAAGTGGTATTTGCATACACTTCTCACAACAAATGGATGTGCACAGTGTTGTATAACACATCAATATGCCTAATTGCGTTTGTTTTAATTTAGGTAACATTTTAACTAGATGTGTTTATTTGTGGTTGTGACAGCTCCCAGAATGACATTTGGATATAATTCATTAATTTTCCTGAACGTTCCGCCTCTTTGAAACATCCATTTCCCTATAAAAACAATCTCAGTAGACCTTTGCTACTAACCTCCAATACATTCAGGTATCATAATGTAGTCCTGGTCCTTTGTAGTCGAATACCCTGATAAGCTTAAGCTGCCCGAGAAAAATATTCCAAGATATTTTTGATGTAGTAATAGTTCTGATTTGGTTGCAGTTACTGGGTTGTTTCTATTTCATCGCATTATACATTATTCGAAGAATATAAACGTGAAATGTTCAAATTATGTGTTCCACTTACTTTTCAAAATCAAGACAATGCTTGCTCAAATCTACAAAAACAATATATGTAGGTCAATTGATACCATAACATTTTCCAGTTTCATTTTGACTTGGCACTGAAAGTAAAACAGCCTTTTGAATGCCATCTTTATCATTCAAATATGGCGCTCAATAAGAAGTATCGGATTCTATTGTACGTTTTAAAGCGTTTCCAACGTAAAAGGAATGTAAAATTCAGCTCCTCTATGTGTTTGTTTATTATGACATCATTCATTCTGAAGAAGTAAAAATACCAGTCAACAGATTTTCTGATTAAAATGTCAGCAACAATAAAAATATACCTTCACCTTCTTTGGCATCAGAGGGCTGCACCGATGATATTGCGTACAAAGTGTCACTTGGTGAAAAACAAACTATGTCCTGTTAACTAATGTAAAAGGTAGAAAAACTTTTTTGTCATGATTAAGTGTATAAATTTTGAAAACTCATGAGTAGCGCTTACTGCTCCAAAAACGATGGCTAAGGTTTGATATTATTTCATATTTCTTTTGTCAGACGGATTTTAGAAAGTAGTTTTTAATGTAGTTGTTGTAATAATAAAATAGATCTACGTTAATATATTACCTCCTTAAGTTGGTGGGTTCTGGAAATAAATATGAGCAAGGAAAATAAAAATATGGCTTTTATTACTCTTTCATTAAAGCAAGTTAAGGATCTCGGTCTCCCATCAAAGTCATTTGAAACTGCTTATGGTTGTCAAAACAAAATTTAGCCATTGAATTTCTCAAGTTTAAAGCAAACATAGACGTTTTAGGTACATTTGATGTAGGCTAGTTTAGAAAATTGTTCTGCTCAATGAACTTTTACGAGTGTATCCTTGTTTCAGAAAGCATTAACATTACAAGAGAAAAGAGGAAACACTAATTTAATTTTGGATAAGAATGAAACTTTTTCCGTAACACTGCGTGCTTTTAACAAAACTTAGCCAACAAGGTATGAGATTTGAAACTGAATACACGGCAGAAGGAATTTGGGACCATGGGCAGGTTTCTGCCGTACAATATAAAAAACGGTGCAGATACAACTGCTCCCTCAAACTTTCTTCCATTTGCCCAAGGATATATCCAAGATCCTCGTTTTCTCTTTAACACCTTTATTTTTTAATACCATTATTAATAAGTCCGCTAATAAGATCAACAAAAATGCATAGTGTGATTTGAAAGTTTTTTGGAAGCCTAATTATAATGCTCCCTCGAGCAAGCCGGCAATCCTGAACGAGACCACAGTAGTTGTGTGGTCAACGGCTTGAGGTAAACTGTAAGCTAAATTAGTAATCAAATGTGGTATTCATGTAAGTTTCCTTTTTCCAAGACATCCATATTTTACCTGTAGTAACTGTTGTAGTTGTCACGCATTCTGACGACCGGTTAGAAGCCTCCCCGCAATTACCTCTGTTGCGCTCCTTACTATGTAAATGGAACATAATTCAGGTTTTACATGGACTGACTTACAATTGAATATGTTAAAGTCAAATGTGGTATTATGTCTGTTTAGGTATTCATTTTGGAAGGGAAAATCATTAAGTGTTTTGATAAATATTTCACCTCACCACGATCCTACCAAGGATCGAATCTCAAAAGTCCAGAAAGCTTCATTATAAAACTTACACTTAGTCAAAAAATGTTAATTCCTTATTTGAGAAGTGACAATCATTTAATGGGTTATTGCATAAATTTTAAAGTAATGAATTTAGAGTACAAGCAGTGGCCAAGAGAGATTGCCAAGAACTTTAAAGAGGTTTGCTTTCAATTACAGTTACAGTGATAATTACAGTTGTTCTAAGTTGTGGCAAGGGTGGCTCTGTCTAGTACTTACAACATTAATAAGATATTGTCTCTTAATTCGAGGTAGTGAACATGCTTGCAAATCACAATCACCGATTTCAGATGAGGGCGAATTCATTTCATAAGTATAATTGTAGAAACGTTTGATGAAAAAATATTCTATAGCCTAATACGGTACATCTGATTTTGTCATTTAGCTGCACACTTAATTTTCAAACATCTGAGGAGGTAAAGTTAATACCGCCGTCTAAAATACATCATTTGCAAAAGTTTCTGAACCTTTTTGAAATTTTATACCCAAGCATACTATTCTAAAGAGAACTTTAGAATGCACATGAACTTATAATACGTTGTCACATTAGCCAACAAAAGGAGGTTAGCTTTGTTAAATGTTGCATCTAATTGAATGCTTACAAGTGTTTTGTTGTACACACCTGTCAGCACTTAAAGGGATTTGCCAGTGACAAAAATCAATGACTTCAAAACTGTAGAAAATTTTTCTCTTCTAGGAGGTGAAAACCGCATCTCAATAGCTTGTAGCATTTGGAAGATACTAATTTTTAAAGAAATGCAATTTTTTCTCAAGGTAAAGTGCATTATGCGAAATCTGTGATGTCATCGTGGCACATTAATTTGACAAAGCATTGAATTTCTTTATGATATTGACACTGTTGTAGGGGATTTTTAGCAACTTTGTTTGTTATGCCGTACATATGGGGTAGATTTATGCTAAACCTACATGGAAAGATGTTCCAACATTCCAACAGTATCAAATTTCAAGGACAACAGGACATTCAATTATAAAGGAAAACAAAAGAAATCTGAGGCAATGTGCCCACTTTAAATAACATTCTGTGACCTTGATGAGAACTGGAGGTACTTTTTGACAAAAGTAAGAAGTCTTTGATATTAGATAACTCCAGTTAGGAAAAGAGTATTGCTACGGGGTTTAGAGGGTATGAACTGAATTTTTTTTCTCTTCCACATGTGACTCTTGTAAAAAGCCTTTGGAAAATGCCTTTAAAACGATGAGGTTTGCACGGATAGTCCCCCATTCCTCTCATGATTTTCTGTATTTTCCTCCTTTAATTTTCTCTCATACCCTCCCCGAGGGCATGCAACCCCTTAAATTCAGAATTTGGTCTTCCTTAAGTTCTCTATGTCGCAACAATTCTCGATAATGCAACGCTAATCCATTTTGATCGATGTTCACCTATTTCTTCACTACAGCTACTGATAAACCCTAGTGAGCTGATACATCTTAAAAGCAAATTGATATTACAAATAGTTATTATCACTAAATATGTTGAAGATAGTATTACTGGAAAGCGACATAAATTATATCTTCAACAAGATGAGGCAAACTGATATCATTATTGGTAGTCGAAATGTCTTCGTTTTTCAACCTTCTTCACACTAACAATAATATTTCCGTGTGTCTGTTAAGATGTACAAACCGGACCCTTCAATATTTCCACTTGCTTTCTGTTATGCGATGATTTTCTTTAAATGAGAAGTAGATCAGGGTAGGAATAGGCAATCCCTATCAGTCCGCTTCATAAGAGCTTGAGTATTACAGTTATATTTATTTAAAAATAAATTTCTTACAGGTTTAATACATGTAATCTGTCAGTCAAAATTAGAGCTGAGGATGGAATGGTTTTAAAATGGCACTTTTGGGGGTTTACTTGTAAAACAATCCATCTTTTCTTGTAAGCAGTTGACAGTATGTAACAAATAGAACCCCTTCTTGAACATATTAACCAAAGTGCTCTTTTATGGTCAATTAAAGGCAGTAGGCAGTCTCCAAAAAATTGTTTTGAAAGAATCAGCATATCCTTGCAGATCTCCTCTTATTGCATTACAAGCACCTCTGAAGACGTTTTGAACATAACTATTACAAACAATAGGTAAAGCAAGGAGAAATTCTCCTTGAATTTCACAATTCACTAACAAAAACAATGCTACATGATCAAAATAGGCCATTCATGAACTAGACTAACGGGACATCCTACTTCTAATTGGGATTGACTGCCTACTGCCTATAAAGTGTAATTGAGTCTAAAACCACAGAAATATGTAGTACCGACTACGATCAATGAATTTCACCGGTTCAACTCCTATCGTCACAGCTTGATCTGTGGTTGACAGGTACATGTTAAAGTTTGTGCACCTACTCTTTGAAATACGATTGTCAATTATTGATTATGACGAGTTTCTTAATACAATTAAAATGTTAAGTACATTTAAAGGGAAAATGCAGTCACCCCAATCTAATAAGTATACCCTGGTATGATAAAATTTTGATTCAAGGGGAAATGACCTTGGAGGCAAACACTGTAAAAACACTTGGGTCACGAGAGAACTAAGCCAACATTTTGGGTCAAATATGAACCCATTTGGGTCAAATGAAGCCTTATTTGGGTCATTATTTGACCCAATAATTTTGGTCGGCTCCCTCCTGACCCAACTTTGGGTCAACTTGACCCAAGTGATTTTACGGTGAAGAAGACCAAAGATTGCAATTTGAGTAACACACAGGGTTACATCACAAATTATTGTGCGATCTGATATATTAAATTGAGTGAATGAACTTCAACTGCTCACTAGCACAGGATGTCATGTAAAGATGAAAGTTGATCCAACGGGATTCACGTTTATTTTTCGTAACACAGACTGTGTAATCTTAAACTTAAAGTACACTTTTATGACCGTATGCTTACCCAAGCTTGGGACAGCCTTTCTCTGAGAAGACAGAAGTAGATTAATACAAAGTGAAATACGTTATTTCCTTCACTGTAATGCAGTGTTGACTTGTTAACAACACTCTTAAGTAGACAACTCTTAATTGTAGTATTCAAACAAAAAAATCATTCCTGCAAAAACTGTTGATATCTTAAAAGGGCACAATATTTGACGAAAATGGTCATGTAAATTTATACCAACAATTCCCTTCAATATGAAATGTAAATTGGCTACTCCGCATAGAAAATAGTAGGTGAAAAGTACATTGCAACCTGTTTTTATCTTCTTCGTCAATGATAAAGATCTTTGAAGGGTTTACAAGAGATGTCTTGCAGCATTATTCGTTTGTTGCACCCGAGAGAACTTTCAAAATTGGTATGTCTCTACACTTGCTTGAAGTAACAGCGGCCTACTTGAAAACTGCAAGATAATAACAGGAACTACAAATTGAGTGGTAAATGGTTAGCGAATACGTAAGATAACACTAAAATGCTAAAAATGCTTAGCAGACGTAAGGAATCGATACGTTTGCAGATATGAGAGATATGGGGCAATTCAAGTAGATAGGAACTTTCCAAAGGTACATTCTTTGAACAGTGAAATGTGTTGAAAATTTCACAGGATCTTTCATTTGGTCCAACAAAATATAGCCTATATTTTAGCGTGTGTTCCTAACATATCCTTTCAAAATAGCGACTTACATTTTAAATTGATACAAGAAAGGCGTATTTCCACTCAGTCATATTCCTTCGGACTTGATTATGTCATTTTGGATTCCATAAGCAAAGGCATTGTGATAAAACCTGCGCAATTCTTTCAAGGTAAAGTCACTACAGTTTGTTGGGTAACTAGATGGGTTACACCGTTAACCTTTCCCGAGCACAATTCGTTTTCATTATGAGTTTACTCATCATTTCGAATGAATTATAATGTTTTTGTCAGGATGTGTCCTTATTTTTACTAACTGTTATAAACGTTTCTCTTTTTATCTCCCATTAATCTTCAGCAATTGTTTTTTAACGGAAAAGTGGGCCAACTGATACTTATTGAAAACGACTTTAGATTATATTCTTTAACGTTATTGCTCCTATCAGTAGGACGAGCTATTGTAGTTCCTCCAGTTAGGCCAAGTAAAGCTTTGTCAGTTGCAGTATCAAGATTTGCCTTTACAATTGTCAATTGTCAATTCGTTTTCCTTTCCTCTCACAAGGTACGCCATGCAAGGTAACCAAATATCCATGCTTGAGGTGTCAAACCATTTCAGTAAATGTACTTTGCTGACGGGTACATGTGTCCATTTTTGTCTTTGAATATTCTCCTTAACGGATGCATTTTTTATTCTGAAACCTGACAAAACGTAACCCAGGACAAAAACGTTTGTTATTGTAAAGGCCAATTGTCTAAGTCAATGTAAATTAACTTCTTGATACATGCAAAATACTCCATATGAAAACATTCAATTGGTACTTTTCCTTGTAAAGGTGACGTGCCAATTTAATGTTTCCCTTTGGAGTTTTGTCACTAACATATTCAGTTGCAATAAGACCCCGTTACTTCTATAATAGTTTGTATACTAATTGTGTAAAAAAGACTTTAGTAACGGTTGTGTTGCATTTTCATCTTCAAACTATCAGCAAAGGTGGAACAAAGTGTGACTTATGTCTCATATACGTTTACATATCACCTTAGCCAGCAGGACTGAGAAGTCTGGAATCTCGCTTGTTGTGTACGAAAGATCTCGCGTCACACTAGCGTCGCAGGCGGGATCCAGATGTTGTGAATAATTTTCCGAGTAATTCTTCGAATGTAAAATGTTTAATATGTTTTTTCTACGTTAACAGGATATAAAGTTTGTTTCGTAATATTGGTGAGTTGTGGATTCTTGTCTAAGCTGCACAAAGTCACATTTTTATTCAAATTAAAAAGCCACGCCTAGCAAGGTTTTGGCCTTCTCGATA
The DNA here is from genome assembly GCA_029531755.1 of Holothuria leucospilota. NCBI lineage: Eukaryota > Metazoa > Echinodermata > Holothuroidea > Aspidochirotida > Holothuriidae > Holothuria > Holothuria leucospilota. Next base: position 12,487,057 of record CM055970.1, read on the forward strand.
CTATCTTGCGTAAATATGACCGTCTCTATTACGATTTGGCTTTCTCAAAGCCTGCACAACGCATCGCTAGCCAATGATTGTGTATATTTGGCGTTTGAGTCGTCGCTATCCAGTGATTTATAAACCGGCAGGCATATGATGGTTTTGTTTCAAATGGCTTTCTCTAGAAATTTAAGTTGCTTATATGAAAAAGTTAATTGTATAAAATTTAAGTTGCTTTTATGAATTTTATTATTCGAAATCAGTTTTCTGATGATGTAAGATGTATCACCATGAATTTCCCTCTTCATTTGTAAAAGTTGAAATTTGAGAAAACATGCTTACTTTTTTCATTAATCCTCCAAGTCGCACCATAAGAGTCATTACACCCACGAGTAAAAAGATTACTACTGCAGCTATTGTGGATGACGTCTTGATTAGATAGTCTATAAATTAAAACAAAATGTAAACTACACTGTAAAACTGGTTTATAGATCTTTTCAATTAAAAGAGAAAAACTTTAACAAGTAATATACTATACTAAAACACTTGTCAACGTAATCATTTGCTTTCTTGAAAACCTCTTTATCGTACAATCCTAGTCTCTAAACTATCTTTATCAGCACAAGACACCCAGGTATCGATTTCTGTAAAATGTCCAAAGTAGTCAAAGGTTCAAGAACATATCATTCGAATTTGCTTACCTTGTATCTCTAATATAATGGTAATCATTGTATTTTTGTGATTGCCGTGGATTTCAAAGATGCTAGTATGGCAAGATGCATTTATTTTGGGCTTATCGTTTGGAATGTTCAGCACAGCTATGGAATCGTAAGTGTGCTGCTTCTTCTTATTTTCAGAAGTAGAGTAGAAGACTTTGGACGAGTGTGCTACCTCGTCAATAATCCATGTCAGGTTAGCTGGAGGTCTTGCTCCCACTGCATAGCAATAGACGGCCGCATTCTCTCTCAGTGCGACTAAAGAATCACTTGTATAATTCCGACCATTGATCCCAACAATCAAGAGGGGATTGGCTTTCCAACAAGAAAAAAAGAAATCATACTTCTGCACAGAAATATAGAAACGTACCGCGGCACTTCAATTGAAGCAAGCATGCTTTGTAAAATTTTCCACTCTTAATAATGATAGCTACTCATGCAAGTTGTAAAACGTGAGTTGCACGCCAAGTGAAAAATGGAACGAAAATTACTGCTTTTGACGATTTCATCCAAAATATTTTTAAGTCGTCCTGTCATTAAAATTGTCAAGTACAATTAACACATTCCAGTATCGCTGCCCGTACTATTCCATTGAGAAACAGGAACGAGCAAGGTCGTAAACCTTCAAAGTTTCTTCGCGTTATGAAAGATACAATTACGTTTGTTCTTCGACCGTGAGCGGCAATAATTGAGGTAGAAAATTCTTTTTCAAGTGGAACAGTCGCCCGATTAAACATTAGAACATTCTTTTCTTCGTAACCTTGAAAAGTTGTATAAAAGCAGCAATTTTTCCTACCAGATTCGCGTAAAGGCGTAGGACGAAAGTGAAAGAGGACAAAAGTCTCCCAAAATCTTCCCAAAAGGTAACATTCTTAAATCAGTGTTGAATTTGTGCCAATTTCTCAATATTATTAAAACATTTAATATAAAATAACTTTTATCTTTAAGGAAAAGAGGAACATTGTGTGGCAAAACTTTGAAAACTTGGAGTAAAAATTTTTAATAATAAAAGTAATATTAAACCCTTATAAACCTTCTTAAGGGGTGTTAGAAATAATAATTAGCCAAACTGACATCACTCAGGTAGTATGATGCCACTGTAGTCAGGCCTTTGTTGCCTATTAGCTACTCAGTCAGCTATGTAAAATACAATCAATGAAATGTCACCTTAAGATAAAAATGAAAGTATGTATACACTTTAATAGTGAAGAAATAATTCTAAGTACAACAATTATGATAATCCTTCCATATTTAAGCATTTCTATAAAATGTCCAAAGTAGTCGAAAGTTCAACAAAATATATCATTCGAATTTGCTTACTTTGTATCTCTGACATAATGGTAATCATAGTACTGTTGTGATTGCTGTGGATTTCATCGATGCTAGTATGGCATGATATATTCATTCTGGGCTTAGCGTTTGGAATGTCCAGCACAGCAATGGAATCGGACGTGTGCTGCTTCATATTTTCTGAAGTAGAGTAGGAGACTTTTGACGAATGTGCTACCTCGTTGTCAATAACCCGAGTCAGGTTAGCTGGAGGCTTTGCTCCCACTGCATAGCAATAGGCGAACCCAATCTCGCTAAGTGCGACCAAGGCATTACTTGTATAATTCCGCCCATTAATCCCAACAATAAGGAGAAAAGCTTTCAAAAAAAAGAAACTACTACTTCTACACAAAAATATGCAAACATACGGCGTACTTCAACTGAAGCGAAAATGCTGATAGCTACTCATGCAAGTTGTAAAAACTTAAGTTGTTCGTTACCTTTTTAAATCAACGTTAAATTTGTTTCAAATTCTCTATATTATAAGAGCATTAAGTAAAAACTAATTTTAGTTTAAGGAAGAGAGGACCATTCTGTGGCAAGGCTTTAAAGACTTAGAATTAAAGGTTAATAATAGAAGCAATATGACACCTTATAAACATCCGTCTGAGAAATAATAATTAGCCAAACTGACATCACTTATGTAGTTTGATGCTATTGTAGCCAGGCATTTGTTGCAAATAACCCACTGGATTAGCTATGTAAAGTAAAACAATAAAATTGCACCTTATGATGAAGATGAATGCAAACATACATTTTAATAGTAAAGGCATAAGTCTACATACAATATTTACGAGCCTTGCACATGTAAGCGTTTCTACAAAATGTCCAACGTAGCCGAAGGTTCAACAAAATATCATTCGAATTTGCTTACATTGTATCTCTGCCCAGGGGCGTAGCTAGGATGAAATTTTTAGGGGGGCCTAGGTAACAAATGGGGGGCCGGCAACACCGAGGGTCAGGCTTGTCAAGACTATCTAAGCGGAGCGCCACCATCAGTTGGCGCGGAGCGTGCAAAGAAAAAATTGTTTGCTTTACAAACCCTCCAGATGGCCGGAAACGGCACTTCCCACGTGTTAAGCTGCGTGTACCCAGCCTTGAAATTCGAATCTCATGTCTGCCATTTCTCAAATAATGGGGAAAAACTCAATCCATGAAAATGGTAATACACAAGGGCGCACATACACTTTTTTGCTAAGGGGCAAAAAGTGGCATTACTGATCTGTGGCCTGGGGGAGGGGACTAAAGGGAACGGGTATCTCCCTCCCCCTTGGCGAAAATTTGTAATTTCAGGAGGACGTATAGATAGCAAATGGTGCAACATTTGAGGGATTCTAGCTTTAAAAGGAAAACGAAATGTAGTTGTGACTAAGTGCGACAAAAGTCATTTTGGAGAGCGTGGTGGATATGATGTGAAGCATGACCTCAGCCAGTGAACTCCGTTGTGGGGAGGGTTTAAGGGAGGGGAAGGAGTGTTATTGGTTATAAAACGTTTTCATGACTAAACTGGCACGGTTTAAAAACGTTTTTAGGCCATTGATGATTGATGCTACCTACAGCAACAACAGCAACATTGTAGGTATGCATAATCGCGCGTAGCGCGGGAACTTACGAAAAGTAGGCTAGATTGAATATATCCTAATAGAGCTGTAAATGATTGGTGGTGTGTACAGATATAGGCATGAAAATATTGATCTACCTATTTGAATTTTTTTAAGTTCTGTCATTACGATCACAGCTATTTCTTATATTTTTATTGCGTTTTCTCTGTGCATTCTCAAAGTTGGAAACGGTGCACTGAAAATTTCTGGGGGAAATTGCCCCCTGCCCCCCGCTGTGTACGGCCGTGGATATCATATGAGCTGAGATAATACAAGAATCATATTGAATTTTATGCATCCCTTTTCATTTCTTCTGCCTGCAATTCTCCCATATTCACCTTCTAGTATATCTATGTTTCATTTGTCCATCACCCTATCCATAGGCTACATTTCCACTTTTCGATTACATATCCCCTAGATCATACCGTTTGTCTCCAACCTACGGTTAACATATTTATTTTCCAGCAAGGAAGACATAGATCACTGTCCTGATGTAGGGGTCTAAGGGTGTCCCCTTCCCTTGGGAAATTTTTCCGGTTTTCAATGGTGTCTAGATGCAAAATGGTGCTGTATTTTTTCACGAAGTCATCGGTATATTACTTGGTCAGACCTATAATACCACCAGTAAATCTTTCAAACTATTTAACCGCAAGGCAGAAGTAGGGATCATGTGAGAAACACATGAAATCCGGACCTTGTTGGCAAATTTCACAAATCCGCCTAGACGCCAGTGCGAACTAGTAAAAAGAGGACTTATCGAAAACAATCGTTCTACGGTGCACTTGTCATGGGCAAGGAGAGAGACACGACATACTTGTTAAGGATAGAAGAATTATTCGAACGCAGTACCTTACCGTACGGCATATTTTGTGTATGATACTGTATAGGAATGATCATGTAAGAAAGGTCTTTAGTGTGTGTTTGCCATGTTTTCAGTAAATCAACCAGCATCTGAAAGGCAGAAAGGGTTTAAACCTGACAAAGTCACATCCGAATTTGTCGTCGGGACGTTCGTTTCATCGTCCAAGCGAATCATATGCGAATTAAACGATAGTGCAGACTATATACCTAATTTAGTGAAAGTAGGCATTTTAAAGATATAAGTTGAGTTCATACGTGAGCAAAATGTGTCTTTCACACAATTTACTTTTTCTTAATTCTTACACATTTTATTTAATTATTTTTTGAAGGAAGTACTTCAAAGTCTAGTTCCGTTCAATTATTTATTTTTTCTTAATTCTTACACATTTTATTAGGACACAAAAAATCTGGGGGGCCTGACGAATATCTGGGGGGGGGGGCAAGGCCCCCCAGGCAACCCCTGGCTACGCCGCTGTCTCTGCCATAATGGTGATCATTGTATTGTTGCGATTGTCATGGTTTTCACCGATGCTAGTATGGCAAGATATATTTATTTTGGGCTTATCTTTTGGAATGTTCAGTACAGCTATAGAATCGTACGGGTGCTGCTTTTTTGTTTCTGAAGTAGAGTAGGAGACCTTTGAGGAGAGTATTACCTCGTTGTCAATAATCCATGTCAGGTTAGCTGACGGTCTTGCACCCACTGCATAGCAATAGGCCACCGCATTCTCTCTCAATGCGACCAAGGCATCACTTGTGTAATTCCGACCACTGACCTCAACCGTAAAAAGCGGAAAAGCTTTCATAAAAAAGTCATAACTCTGCACAAAAACATGCAAACATATGGCGTACTTCAACTGGAGCTAAAAATCAGTGACATTTGCACTAGTAATTATATAAGCTACTCATGCAAGTTGTGACACTTAAGTGGTACGTTACCTTTGTTTCAATTTCCTAACATTCAAAAAACATTAAATATAAGTTTAATTATAAGGAAAAGAGAAACGTTTTGGCTAGACTAAAAGTCTCGAAATAAGTCTTAATAATAAAGGCAATGTAAAACACTTATAAACATCCTTAAGACATGTGAGAAATAGTAATTAGCCAAACTGACATTACTTTGGTACATATACTTATCGAGAACTGTGTTTATGGGGTATGGGGAAGGGGCAAAATGTGCTTCGACACTATCTAAGTGGAACGTCGCCAGGAGTCGTCGCGGAGCGTACCGAGAAAATTTTGACAAAACAATGTCTCTCAGATTGCAGCAAATGACACTTTCTAGTTATTTCAAGTTGCATTGAAACATTTCAAATTTTGATATCTCATGTTTTAGAAATTAACAAGTGAAAAATGTTATACTATAAATGACATTTGTGAGAGAATAATTTGGATTTGAAATTACTTTGTATGCTCTTTTCTTTAGTGTTTTTTTTTTTTTCAAAGGCGTGGGAAGCCGTTTTCTCGACTGGGTGGAGAGCTGTACGTTGTTTCGAACCGCCGTCCTGGGGCGGGGTCTTAGGGGAGGAGGCCTTTGGATATATTTTGAATATTTGAGGGTCCTTAGAAGCAATTTGTAATATTTTACAAATTTTAATGATCTATGTTTGTCTTTTCATTTCCGAGATGATCGTTTCCGCTATACATGTAGGCGGACAAGATAAACAACCTTTTTCCATCTTGTATCTTCAGTTCAATCAACTTGGAGGGAATACACAAATTATTGACTGAATAGTTACGCATTTGTTTAATAAATTAAAGACATCAAACACTTGTAAGCTATACAACTAGATATTGTCAAATTGTTAAAAGAAAGTGTACAGTATTGCATCGTGGTCACTGACAATGCTCAGAACATATGATAATGGACCTCCCCTTTAAGGAATTTTTGTTCATTTAGATTAGAAGCAAAATGGTGCTATCTTTGACAAAATTTCAAATTGATTGTATGTTAATTTGTAAAACCTACAATTTAGTGAATTGGTATTTTTGGTTGACTGTAAAGGAAAGTTGTGTTGTCTAAGTGGAGGGGAACAACTCTAGCCTTGAAAAAATCCTTCCTTGAGTAAGGTGGCTTAGATACAAAATAGTGGTATCTTTGGCAAATCTTACAATTAATTACATGCATAGAAAGTATTATTTTAGTGATATTTTGGCTGTGGCATGGCACTATAAAAAAGTGTAACGACAAATGCCATGCTACAAATGTTACCCTATGTTCATGATATTAGATTACTCTAAGATTCTCTATTGATGCAGGATCCTTGCAGAGGTCGGAGATGTACTTTTTTCGGACAAACGTTTGGTAAGAATAATGTGTTATTACCCCAGTAATGATTTTAAGATATGGACTGTGTGCCGTGACCACCCTCGATGTGGAATGTGCGAAAAGCAGGCTGCGGCAATTTTGCGTTAGAAATCATTTACAGACTTTGCACTGACGCTTTAAATTCCTATCAAAATGCATCCACCATGCATCTCTATTAATTCGTATAACCTTTCAATTTCAAAAAAAAAAAAATGATCTTCCTCGGAATTCCACTACTTTGCATTCTTGCAATGCTGTGTTCCTCAATAACGACTGCTTTGCACAAGAACAATCTACGTAATTGTAGAACCCTCACCTTTGAATAATGCGAATATGTTTGAGATGGTATTGATAGTAAATACAACCATTTGGTGAGGCTCTAAGGGCGCGGAACACGAGAAAATTGTGGTACTTTGAGAACGATTTGCGAGAAGTTTGAGAGTTTAAGAACGACTTGTAAATAATAAAAAATCATTGAAATAGATTTATCATTCAGTCAAAAACACACGTCACTCTACCCTCCCCCCTACAGAAACCTATATCATAAACGCCTTTGTGGCTTAGTTTAAAATTTTCAGAAATCAATTGGGGGGCAGGTGCCCCATGCCCCTCATGCCTACGCCACTGGTAAAAAAATTATAATAAAAAGTAGCCAGGCTAGGTGAAATTTATGTTAAGAGCTGTCATGGAAATTAAGGAAAGAAACATTCTGTGAGAAGATATCCTTTACAAACATTACACAAGCATTATTATGAAGCTTACGATAGCAAGATTACTGAATGAGGTGGTATTAACTGGAGACACATCGGAGAAACTTTTAACGTATGCTAATCCAATTTGATCCACTTCAGCGTGTGACGAATATCCTATAAGCAGGAATCATTGTGTTTAACGTTATTACTTGGTACCTAGGCAACTTCATCCTTGCCAAATGCTTCCTAACAAAGGAACTTGACAGGCAACAAAGCTTTGATGTCTAGTTACCCACAGTCAGGAGCAAATTAATGTAGGCTACTTGAATACAAAACGACTGTTTATTGCCACCTAACAATCAGGTGCCCTCAGAATACTCCTTATGCCAGTAAAAAGGCGTAAGTCTAAAAGTTTAATCACCAATTTTGATCAATCATATATATATATATATATATATATATATATATATATATAGGTCGATAAAGGTTGTAAAAAGTGCTAAAAGTTTGCGGAAAATTCCACGTCGTGGAATTTTCCGCAAACTTTTAGCACTTTTTACAACCTTTATCGACCTACATACTACTATAGTGCTCCGCAGCACTTCGACCCTATATATATATATATATATATATATATATATATATATATATATATATATATATATATATATATATATATATATATATATATACATATATATATATATATGTATATATATATATATATATATATATATATATATATATATATATATATATATATATATAACATTAAAAACATCACACCAGATAACAAAAATGAGAAAATCATAGAAGATCCAGTGAAACATAATCAAGATATAAAGTTTATTAGCTTTCAAGCTCTCCGAGCTCTTCATCAGATAACGAAAACTCAAGTGTAAATGAACAACCACTAAAGACTAGCCAAAACGAAAAAGAGGCAATCAAGCAGAACAATATATATATATATATATATATATATATATATATATATATATATATATATATATATATACATATATATATAGCGACAATAAGAAACATGCACAAAATACACGGCATACTGTTAAAAAGGTTTGAAACTTTAATAAATCACTGAAGTATAAGATTGTGTGAATTTTCGAAGGCAACTGCCCTTGAAGATTCACACTATCTTATATTTCAGTGATATATATATATATATATATATATATATATAAACTATTTCTTTTTTTTTCGTTTGTCTTTCCCCCCTTATCTCCTTTTTTCTCGCCCTTCTTTTTCTTTTTTCTTCATTTTTTCTCCACCTTTTCTACCTTTTCGCCTTTTGTATTTTTCCTTATTTTTCAAGGGGGCCATGGCCTGCTGACTGCTTGGTTAGCGTCATCCCACTGTAACCAGGCCTCTGTGTCCTTTTAGACATAGGGTCAGCCATGTAAACTAACAATGAAGTGACACCTTATGATAGAGATAAATGTGAGTACGGCATACATTTTGATAGTAAAGACATAATTCTACATAAAATGATTACAAACCTTGCACCTGTAAGCAGTATTTTTCTTGCACAGTGAAATTTCGGGTACACTCGTAGTAGCCGTCATGATCTAGAGATACAGACTTAAAATAAAGAGAATAATTCTGATACAGCACAGCTCTTTCCGGGAATGGTTTCTTAACTACAAATCTGTTAAGGTATAATAAGTGATCGTGGAACGTCCATTGATTTCCGCTATCCGATGTCCCATTGCAGTCGAGGAGCACAGGCTGCATATAGATTACTTGGGTGATTTTACAGAACAACGGAGGGAGGTGTGTATTAGTATCTTGAGCATGAATGTAAGATAAAAAGATATGAAACGCATACAAGATGAAATATCCCATTTTCTAATGTGTGGACAAAAATCCAATCGAAAACTTCTGGCCATAGTATCTTCTTAGATGGCTAGAATACTGCGTTTCTACCCATGAACCGAGATTAATGACTTTCCTCTCAAAGATCATACAAAAGTTTTTGCGAAAGTTAAATAAAAAATGATATAGTACCTAAAAATAAACAAAAGCTATCAAAAAAGATGTGTTATGAAATTCGATCGTTAAACAATGATTTAACACGACTTTCAATTTCTGTGTAAAGCAAACTTCTATTTTCGATTTTGCTTTGTCATAAGGGTTCATTTTCCAAAAATTGATGCTCATTCAAGTACTTGTCCTCTTTGCTAATGCAAAATATAAAACCTTGTTATCGAAGCGAACAGTTACTACATTCATTTTCCTGGTTGAGAAGGTTAAATGAAATTCATACCCCAGGTTATTTTACTACATTTGCATATGTGTTAAGTGATTGCGTTTTAAAAGAACCATCTTCGATCGTTCCAGGAGCCATTCCCGTGAGAAATTTCCCCCTTAGTTACCAATACCAAAACAACTTGACCTGTATACCTCCATTTTCATGTTTGTTCTATATTGACGGTAGAATAAACGGAGCAGGATACCTTATTCTCTTTAGACGGCTCTGTTCTCAAGTAACATTGAGACTTGTCCATTTATTTTTAGGATAATATGTAATACCTACATGATATAATGAAACCTTCTTGAAGTACCCCTGTTTCTGTTTTGGATTTCCTGTGTCGGAAAGGGAAAGGGTTTTACAGTAAGTTCGATTGCTGTACAGGGCATGATCACTGAGAGAAAAAAAAAAAAAACTTTCGAAGATATTTTTTATGAAAACTGAAAGCTTTAACGGATGACTTTAAAGCGAACTAACCTTGTATTTGGCTTATGCATTTTTAAGGAACTGAAAGTGTCGCTGTACAGTCTGCATGAAACTTTTGTCACGGAAATAAAATAATTTTAATACAAAATTTCGGCTCGTCCGGCTCACATTCGTCAGCGTTCTCACCCCATTTTGTATGACCATTATAAGTGAAATAAAATGCCTAAAGTGTTCTAATCAAAATTTTTCCCGAAAATCAGAGGTATAGACTGACTCCACATCTGTGTGCAAGAGGTTGGATGAGGTGTTTTAGAACCAATGATGGATGTATTTTAATCATTTCCCGTCAGAAGTCTTTGGCAAACTACCAAAAATTTTGTGCTCTTCCCGTCCTTTAACCCCAAATCCTTTTGTGTTTCTGTAATACCGTGACGTTTCAAAGGCATTCGCAATGTTCAAAGGTAAAGTTTTACAACAATTCTAATGCGAACTTTCGGCATGCTTCGCTCCTTTTTGTGCATTCGTCATTAGAAGCTGTTCTTTTGGATTCTCTTTCAAAATGAGTAAAAGTAAAGTTTTCGTGAAGTTCTTGGTGTGCTCTACTGCAGAGGGTGGGGAACCTTTTTTCCTTTGACGGGCCGTTTTAACAGTCATAATTCACTCGCAGGCCACGGACAGAGAGGCCGTAAGAAGTTTTTCCCATAGGGCGCAGGACAAGGGTCTCCAAACAGGCCCTGGTGAGTTTAGACTGGACTGGAAATGGGGTGAAGCCCCCAGGAGCTCTGGAGTTTGTACAAATTTGTATGTAACTTAATGTTCATCCCCTATTTTTAAGTGGTATTAAATGCAAGGCTTCACAGATCAGAGGTATCACATTACGACAATATGTCTTTCTTATGCAGTTATAAAGTAGCCTAGTGATAAACGCGAACAGTGGGACCCAAGTGCGCCGGAAAACCGAGTATTTAAAACCAAGGTTTGATTCTTTACGTAACATTGCAAGTACTATTCACTTTTACTCGTGTAGTTGACTTTTCGGAGAGACAGTCCTAACCCCTTCCGAATCTTGCGGAATAAATGCAGAGCCCACGGAGTAACGTACTGTAATAGATATATAGACCTATAGAGTACATGTGATAGGGTAATTCAATGCTATTTGTGTTACAAACAGAAGTACAAGGATTCTGCACCTGGTTTATGTCTAACGAAACAGTGGGCATGCTACTTTCTACGTACAAGGAATCATTATTGGTAGTGTTCCGCAGCAGTTTTACGTGAAATATCCGGAGAGCGGTATAAGCAGGACAAACGATGGACACATAAAGCTAACAAATTTTTATCAATTACTTTTCGTGGGGCGATGGGACCCCTTTTCATGTGGTTCTGAATTTACATTTATGATTTGCCTTGCGGGCGGGATAAAATTGTCCGGCGGGCCACATAGGGCCGCGGGCTGGAGGTTCCCCACCCCTGCTCTATTGTGTTATGCAAGTGTCATTCGAAAGCATTGTCATGCTAGTGTCTTCATTTTGCAATTTCCCAGCGCTTCCAGCTGGTATAATGTCGGTCTTAGGTACCTGACTTAAAAAGTCCGGGAAATCCGCCCGTTTGGGGAAAAACCAAAATTTTCTAGAATGGGGAAAAACTTAAGGCAAGGCTTAGCAGAACAAAAAACACTAAAAAACTTACGTTTTCCTCGAAAACGGCGTGGTGGATCACCGATTAGGACTTTGCTTTTCTGTTACTATGACAATACACCCACCTAACATACATTTTAATTATACTAGAAACTTTACAAGGGGGTTCCAAACCCACTGGCAATGTACACAAAGAACATCAAATTGTGGACAAAATAGACAAAATGGTGCCTCTCATGCCCGTGGGGGAATTCAAAGTAGATTCTGTCAAAAGGAGGAATTTCCCGAACTTTTAGAGGGAAACACGGGGATTACCACAGCCAAAATATATCACTAAATAAAGAAAATTGACAGACATGTTATCAGTTCAAAGCTTTGCCAAAGATACCATTATTTTGCATCAAAGCAACATACATTACTGAACAACAATTTCTCAAGAGTAGGAGTTGTTACCACAGCTAACTCGAACACAGATGCTTACCTTATCCCTAACAGAAAAAAAAGAACAATTCACTGGATTATGAGAAGCTTGAAACTTTGCCAAAGATAGCACATAATTTTGCATCTAGGCCACCTTAAATGAACAAACATTTCTCAAAGGGGAGAGGAGACTCCATTCTCTTAGACTCCTTTCCATGACGACATCTCTGTGCTAGGTGACACAGGATCCCTCGGATTCAAACTATTGTAGATACCCATATGTGCAGTTAACGCCCACTTTGTGGATTTAACAAGGTGGGATTACGACATAACCTTCTGTAGTGCCCTTTCCCTAATCACGAAATCCTGGCCGCGCCACTCAGTCATTGAACAGTCTCGTTATCAGTTAGCCTTAAAGACAGATTTGCATCACCCCAATTATGACTTTTTCACATGGGTAAGCAAAAGTTTCAGTTGGTGACTACTCTTTGATTGACATCAGAGTTACAAAATTCAAAAGATGCAGAGCAGTTCATATTCATATTACACAGCACGCACAGAGAATGTTTTGATTACACATGGGGTCTTTTAGGCTCATCAGGATTTGGCCTTGAACCGTGAACTATGTTTGTGTCAGCACAAAGAGAAGCAGTAAAGACAATTATGGGCGGGGCTTACCACCAACTAAAAGTCGTACTTGGGGTGATGCAAATCCCTCTTTAAGGCTACCGCACACTGCCCCAACCCTACTGCAACGCGACAAAACTCCTTACGACTTCCCGTCGTAAGTGAGTCTTAACGAGTTTTAAACAGTCGTGTCGCGTGTCTGAGTCGGGTCGCATGCTAGCCGCACATTGAACCGACCGGGCGGACACAAAACTGACATATACACAGAATAAAATGGCTGGAAAATCTCGGAGAACTAGACGTTTACTGTTGCTTCTTCTGCTGCTAGACTGCTAGATGAGGAGTTTGAAGATGAGTCAATAACGAAAAGTTTGGTAAGGCACACTCTTAAAACACCGGGGTTAAATTTAACGAGGTGTTCTATTTACTCCAACACAACCCTGGTAAAATTTTTCATGAAATCCTGGTTAAACTAACGCAAATTCTAGTTACTTTTAACCAGAATTTGCGTTAGCTTAACCAGGATTTCATGAAAAATTTAACCAGGATTGTGTTGAAGTAAATAGAATACCGATCCTGGTTAAATTTAACCCCGGTGTTTTAAGAGGGCAGGGGATCAGAAAACGTTTGACACAAGAAGCATATCTTAATCTTTAAAACGGGAGGGGGTGGCCGACACACCAAATGCTCAGTGTGTTCGCAGATATACTCGGGACAAATTAAATCGTGGCTTAGGTTTAGTATCTTGAATTTGCCGAAAACTTCCTGCAAGATGTGGGACGATATTACCCAGCAAAGAATACTTTCGCCACCATTAAGTGAAGACTTTTATAGGAGACCCAAAGATTTGAGTTTAAATGTTCTTTTTTGTGACCTTGTTAAGTAAGAAGCCATACCATGTTGTGCTATTGCTACACGCGTTTTGCACAGGATCGATTACTTTGGTGAGCATCAGTGGCAGGGCATATTGAAAGTAGACAATGTTTGCCAGAGTGTCACGTTCAAGAAAGGCGACAATTATCAAAAATTATAAGTAGAATTTCACTGTGGGATCCCAAGTAACATTAATGTGTAAATATAGTTTTCAGATTGTTTGTGTAGGCCGATACAGTAGTTAGCAGCTGACGATAGAGAGTTACGATACGGTAGCCCTTTCTGGTATAACCTTACCCCGGCGTTAGGTGCGTGGCCGACAGGTGTGTTAGAGGTTCCTATTAAATAAGGTTTGTTTGCATGGTTAGCAATCTTTGGAGAGTAAACCAAACCCCCTTCAAACAATTACCAATCAATCATTAAAAAAACGGCGATTTTTTCTTCGACTTTCCAGTACAGTTGCTATTTCAAGATATGCCCGGGATTTTACTGTCTTATTGCTATGATGCATGTTGCTGGCGTCACATAAACAGACACCGTTTGCCACAACTCAATAAGTTGAACCTCTTTATCCTCAGTCCACATGGGGGCCGCGATTTTGACATCCCATACGGTCACCTGATCTCCAGAATGCTTCCTCATTGGCGATGAAACGCCAGTCTTGTCGCAGTCGGGTCGGTGACAGGCGCACACTGCTCCGACGCGACTCAACTCAAACGCAACGGCTTAAAACTTTGTGACGAATATCAAACATGTTTGATACGCCCGGTTTCCTTAAAACTCATAAAAATTGTTGCAAGTGAGTCGGGTCGCAAAAAAACTTTGCCGCACACTGCACACTGTAAAAAATGTCTGTTAATTTACAGAAAATAAATTGAAATTAAAAAAAAATTGAAATTGATAAGAAATACAGAAATTTTCTGGCAATTAATTGCCAGAACATTTCTGTATTCCTTTTGTATTTCTTTATTTTATTTTCTGTAAATTTACATTTTACAATTTACATTTTTAACAGTGCACCGACCCGATTCAAACCCGACGGCCAGTCTCAAGGAGTTTTGTCGAGTCGCAGTCGGGTCGGGGCAGTGTGCGGTAGCCTTTAGTAGAAACCCCTGGCTTTGACTTATGCAACATAATGCACTTTTGTCCTATCGTTAAGCTGAACGAAAAACATTCTCCGCTTCGAGGGCTCCTTATCAATTATTCAGTTCAATAGTAAACAAAGGAGTCAGACAAACTATACCCCTTTTCCTGTGCTGTGCCTCCTGGAGAATAGGTTGTGCACAAGATTATTAGCTTGTATGCCGTTTTTTTTTCCAATTTTAATTTAATTTATATTTTATGTAAATATCGTAAATATCTTGCTCTCCCGTTTTGGCTTTCGTTTATGATCCACTTACCATAATATCTTTGTATGAACAAAGGATGCAACTCAGCTGTAATTACTGAGCGAGCCCAAGGGTATTGCATATGACTAAACTTCTAATTTTGCAATCATTGGTGCCTTGTCAAAGATAGTGGCTGATAGATCTCTGTCATCTTTGCGAGCTTGTAGATCTGCAGTACAGTGTACAAAATGACCACAGTTTCAAGCTACATTTTTAAATCCCCCTAATCTACCCCCTTTACATATGTTTACCTTTTTAACGCGCAATTCCGTGGCCTTCTCGAGCATCATGATATTTTCAAAATTGTAAACAGTTTAGATAAAAAGATTGTCCGATTGCATTTTTACAAATTAAGATATGGTCCGTCACTTTATAGTAGTTTTGCATTACTTAAATAGCTTTTTGTGTTGAAGCTGGGTTAAATAGACAACTACAATAACCCTTGTCAAAGTTTAATTTGCAATCATGTTGGATTGTAGTACTCATTTCACATTAAAGCTCCATGTGGCGTGCGCTTGGTGCATATTCCCTTTAAACATTTAGAAGAGGTTGTTTGTAAGCAACGGGATACGAAAGTTGTACTACACTAAGGGAACAGTAACGAATTCTCTCATTGAGAAGAAGAGTCTTAGCAAATGCGACATATCTGGTGTTTTTGAATACAAAATCACGAATTTAGTTTTTATAGGTTGATGACTTTGAAAAAGATCCAACACTTGGTGGCATCTTTATGTGTGATTTTCAAAGTTTACACTGGACTAGAAACCGCGTTTTAAGATTTTTAAATACAAAATTTCTGACTTCTTTCTTATTTTAGATAAACGCTCCCACTTTTTAAATATAGAGCGTTTATATTAAAAATGTACATTGAAGGATAGGTTCTCTATAAGATAACAATAAATGAACTGTTTCATCACCATTAAATGCAATTTATTCCAACGGCAAGTGCATTGTAATGTTTTAGTTTTTCTCTTTCACCTAAGGTTGTCAAACCTGTAAAACTTTGATGTACAATTTTGTACTAAACTTCCTTAGTTATCAGTGATTTCATACTAGTTGAATTTATGACGTTACTTCTTATTGTAGTCACGACAACGTTGGACAACTTATGCAAGTATTAATGTCAGTGTAGGTAAAAAGTTCATGAAAAGAAGGGTCTAAGCTCAAATCAAGTTTTGACATGTTAGGGGGAAGGGGTCATTTTAAGCATTCTGGTGAAATTTGCATTGAAGTCCAATGTGCGGTCCTCAAGATATTAGCAGTAAAAGTTGCCACATTTTCAACATAAAGTGAACTTTGAAGCAATTATATATTACAACATGCATAGCCTCACGTTAATGAGCAGTTTTACGTTTTTCTTTTAACTTTACAAGAAATTTTCTCCCCCACAATCATGTGGTTGCATGAGAGACATAAGAATTTTACAAACTTTAGATTCCACATGGGGAGGTTCTATTCCTATTAACTTCAACGTCAACACAGCAGACTGAAACATCAAAGGAAACGAAGCATTTCTCATCAAAGTGAGAAAGTGATATAATCCCTGCTTACCTCAAGCTCACTTTGGTCGCAAATGTATTGACTCCACTTGCTGATATCTCGAGCACAACATGTATGATGTGAATGGGAGTTTCACAGAATTGCGTAGATTTCGTTTTTCTTTTACAAATAAAAACTAATTTTTGCTTTAACCCTTCTTTTAGACTGCCTACGAGTAACAGAATATTTCGGTAAGAATTTGGAAATCAGATATTTAATATACTCCACACTGCTACCATATTAACATTTGAACTATAAGCCTTGTAAAAGTCTTTTTTAAAGAAGAATAAAGAAGTTAACTTTTCCCACTTTGAGAAGTCGTAAATTTGTGCAAATATTACCACTTGTATCTTTAGCAAATTAAGCATTGTTATTCGTTTATTAAAGTCTCACATACAAACAACCGTATTATGTTATAGAAAATAGGAAACACCCAAATGAAGAGAAATTAACACTTCACAAGTTCACAAGTTCACAAGTAGACCATTTCAAAGACTACGAAAACACAGCATATTATACTTATAAAATCAAATGCAAAAATTAATTAAAGTACATACAATTCTAGGCATCAATGTAACTTACAACTGGGCGCTTCACTTGTATAAGTTGTACCACGATGCTTTATTATCGTAGACTCTCATTTTTATAAAATTGTTAACTTCTTGTTGAAATATCATTTTTGAAAACTGTTATTGTTTATCCTATAACAGGAACCACAAAAATAAAAAGGAAAATTTCACAGCAGTTACCATTTAGACACAGTTTGCACGTCGATCTAAATTGAATGAGATTTCAACAAGTAAGTTGATTGTCTTAGTGTCACAAAATCCCGTTTGATCATCAATCTTTCATGTGTTTTGTCTTGGTGCTTGGCATAATGGTAGATTATCATTAAAGTTATAAACCCCATTTAGATTACCTTTCAACGGCACACTTTAAGGTCTAAAATTTTACCTTAATTTGATTAAACTAGGGTGATCCTTCTTGCTTCCTTGCTTAGGTGTACGTCTTTTCCAGCCAACATTCAGATCTGATTAGCAACAACTGTATCAGGGAATCTGTCGATTACTGACAAATGTACAAGGTATTGTATGAAAGTAGGTAAAAAGTAGGAAACAACGATAAATACTATGCAAGAAATTTAAAAAAACTGGATTTTTAGGATGATTTTATGGTATAGAATGTTAGAAAAAATACCACTAGAGAACTCCGAACTTGAAAATATTGCACGGACGCAGAGGGTACAAGTTCTTACTTGAAAAACCGGCGAAAGCTAAGCAAATGGCAGTAGCTCACAAGTTGCGTTGGAATTGTCGTAATAGAAGAAGACTGTAAGATGACTTGAGGCTGTTATTGTCGAATGTTAGTATAATTCGCGTTTATCACAACAAAGGCCACAGGATTTTTATTGCCCCCCCCCCACCCCCCCCCCCCCCCACCCCCCCCCCCCCCCACCCCCCCCCCCCCCCACCCCCCCCCCCCCCCACCCCCCCCCCCCCCCACCCCCCCCCCCCCCCACCCCCCCCCCCCCCCGCCCCCCCCCCACCCCCCCCACCCCCCCACCCCCCCACCCCCCCCCCCCCCCACCCCCCCCCCCCCCCCCCCCCCCCCCCCCCCACCCCCCCGCCCCCCCCACCCCCCCCCCCCCCCACCCCCCCCCCCCCCCACCCCCCCCCCACCTCCCCCGCCCCCCCCCCCCCCCCCCCCCCCCCCACCCCCCCCACCCCCAACCCCCCCCCCCCCCCACCACCCCCCGCCACCCCCCGCCCCCCCCCCCCCCCCAACTCCCCCCCCCCCCACCCCCCCAACACCCCACACACCCCCCCCCCCTGCCCCTCCCCCCCCCCCCCCCACCACACCGCCCAACCACCCCCCCCCCCCCTCCCCCCCCCCCCCCCCCCCCCCCCCTGCGCACCCCCCCCACCCCCCCCATCGTGTTACTAACGTTCTGCTTCATTTTCCTGCATCAAATCTCTAATATTAGCCTTTGAGGGTCAAACTGAGTGGCTTCTCATCGCCTTAATTGCACGGCAATAGCGGAAAGTTATTCACTTCACGTTCAGCAATCTTCAACACAGCAGTAGTTTTGTTGAGGAACGTCACACTGTGGACGAACTGTGTTCACTGTTACAACCTACAATTTTTTTTTGCCCCGGGGGCAATAATGGTCTACGGTTTTTTTTTTTTTTTTTTCTTCCTTTCTTTTGGTTTGTATGTATTTTTCCATAGTTACAGCAGGATTCATTTGCGAACACGATAATTTTGGTCGGAGGGTGCTTTGTACGCTACTGAGACAAACCTAATAACGGCAGACGTATAAGTAAATAGTAGCCTCTTTTAGTTCCCAAAAGAATTATCACTGGAACATAATTATTCCTTGATTATCGTGCACGTCACTGCTAATTATTGCACCGAGGTTCAATATTATTACCGGAGTCTCATAATTAAAGCACCCCCTGTTCTCTCTTTCAGAGAAATTAGTAACATGAAATGGTTGATTACGTGACCTCCGTGTAACAGCTGTTTGTTTCTTCATAAATCACGTGATAGTGGTTAGCTTCAGCAAACAGCACGGTGTGGTTTCGATTCTAATAAATATTGCATGTCGTCAAATGCTAAAACACCTTTCTTAAACGGACTCGAAACCTTTATCATAAACAAGAAAGGCGTTAAGAGAACATTAAATATTTATATTCCTGAACATAAAGGACAAGCGTATCTAAATCTTTACAATTTCCATAGCACCGAGAGTTGGGATACACTAGATGGAAAGTATAAACTTTCCTATGGCTGCTTGGGGTTGTTCTCCCCGAGTTTGGGCTTTAATTTTTAACGATGTAAGGAGAATCACCAAACGCATCCCCGCATTTTATCGGAAAATCTCTAGGTATAAATTTCAGTAGAGTAATATGCTTTTGCATTTGAGACTGTAACATCAACATGGAGGGAAAGTAAGATAGTCACTTACGAGTGATCTGTCGCTATCTTTCCTTTTGAGTGACGTCCCCCATTAGGTTACAGATCAAGGAATGAAATGAGCCTCCTTAATTTACCTTAATTATTCGCTGTCGTATATGTTTTAAATGTCGTTCAACAATTATTACGGAGAATATATTTCTTGTGATTAGTTTCTTGTGTCAAACTCGTTAGCCTGTGTTTGGACCACATTTCTTGCGCGGCTATCGTTTGTGTTTACACTCTAGTATGTAGAGCAGCATATTGTCTTCGCCCATGACCTAGATAACGTAAACCGGTTTCTAATTACTATACTGAACGGCATTGTTGGTGTCACAGGCTGTTTAGTGGCTGTGACGTGGTTCAGCCGTAACCACAGAGTATGATTTGTTGGTTAACCCGCACCATCAACTCTGCCAACTTGGGGGGGCCCCCAACCTTTTTTTGTGGGGTCTCAAAATGTTATTTTTTCATTCTTCATAATATTCTTCATCACGTAAAAGTGACGTGTAACCTGATCGAATGGTCCATTTACAAGATTTATTGCAATGAGATAATATTCAAGTCTGTTGCAACTTACTTAACATTACTTCAAACTTGCCGAATGCTCTATTATACTCTTTCAATCTTTGTTCAATTTGAGATTAATTCATAGTAGAAAATAAGCTTAAAAAGCTGTTGTCAGCTGGGGTAGGAGAGTTTCACGTTATTTCGGCCGCCGTCATGAGGGAGGGGTCTCAGGGGGAGAGAGTATCCCCCTTTGGACAATTTTTGAATATGCGAGTCATTAGATGTAATTTTGTGCGTCATATAGTGCGAATGGTAAGGAAAATTCCTGCCGGTTTTGAGGTCATGCAAACCCACCCCAGCCATCGTCCTACCTACCCCAGCCCATTACCCCTACCCCCATTCCACATTATACGTCAATATACTAGAATTTGACATTGAACTCAAGGTACATAAAGAAGTCACGTTAATTAACTATTTAGCAAATCGGGTTAAGCTTGCTCTATTAGGCAATATTTGACAGAGATAAACAACGTTTACAAGGAGGTATATCAAGCTACATACCAGTGTCGGGGGTCTCACGGCCGATAAACGTGTGGGCTCTAGGGCCTCGGACACGTACGGTAAGACGTTGGCCTAGACCCAGGCCCTGAAACCTGGGCTCGACTACAACATTGTTGCGTTACTACCCAAGTAAATGATCCATAGCTAGGTCAATGTTTTAATGTAATAGCAGGTTATCAATCTATTTTATACAAACTGTGTCAATTTGAAAGTTCTTTCTCTCGTTCTTTAAGTTAAGCAGAGGACTGCAAAGCTTTATTGCATGAACGGACCCTATATTTAGCAGGAATATGCTCTGATGTAAATATAATTGTACTTAACATGACTAACATCCAAACATAGTGTATGCTATCCCTCTTCTTACATTCAGTTTATAAATTGATAAAGTGAAATACAACGGTGACTTGCGGATCTAATTAACATATGGGTGTAAGATCGAGAAGTCGAAATATAGACAATTAAGTGTACGTCCATTCCCATTTGACTGTATGTAAAGAATTCATGATAATTGCTCATCTTTGGTTATACCTGAGCGTTAACTTTTCTTACGTTTTCTTCCTTAGTTCATCCCTGGCGTGTGACCTCTTGTACATCAGCTCAATTGTGGCGCAGGACAACTCGACGCTCCTGAACACATTCCTCGAACCACCGTGTGAAGTAATTTTAAAGTTCGTAAACCTCCCCCCCCCCCACTTAAATCAAGATGCTGACTTTACACAGATGGAGCACTTCTTCAAAAAACCCTTATCAACCCTGGGGTATTTTATTTAAAATTCTCTCTTGCTTTTTTTTCATTGCCTCTCCCCTTATCGATTTGTTCCAGCATACGTCTATACTAGTCGAATGCACTAACAACGTCGCAAGTGCGGTCAATGTTTTAATTCTTTTACTATTGCAGTATATCGAGAATTGTTGACGGACAAGAATACCACTTCTTTAGTCTCCGAGAAGGCAAGACATAGTCAGCTAGTATTTTATATCTTGTGTAAGTGGTACGAAATTTGAACATGCACTGTTGAACAAAAAAGCACTGTTGAACAAAAAAGGAGCTAGTCACACACAGTCGGGAAAACTGTGTCCTTCACTTTTAACATAACCATATCTTGTGCAGCAATCTGGCAAAAAGAAAAAGAAAGAAAGAAAAAGAAAAAGAAAAAAAAACCGAAAAAATGTAAAAGAAGAAAAGAAATTCACTGTGATTCTGGTTGATCAGGTGCAGTTCAAATGATAGCCACAAGCGTACGCTAGCACATTTTAGGACTGATCACTTTTACCCAGGATATTTACTTAGTGCCCTAATGCATCTCTCATTCCTCGCCCTCTCTGTCATAATGATTGCAATCTGGTCAGGCAGTCTAAGAACCGCTATTGGTAGTGGGCATAGCTTTTACGCAATAGTAATAGTGTTGACTTAAGATACAAACTTGGTTTTTGCTCAGGATGGCTGAACTATTCGAAGCCTGAAGCTTTGATTTTCGTATTGCATATTAATCCAAGACTATAGCTTCGATTATTGGATTTTCTCAGTTTGTCACGTGAATTTGCGCCATCTGTTTTTCTCGTCGTATGAGTTTTTTAGGTCAATACTTCTTGATTGAGCACGAGAACTGCGAAAACACCATGTATACTTTATCTGCCACGCAGTTTTTCTATTTCATGGAAGTGGACACATTATAAACCGCTTTCTTCGGTTTTCAGTAACTTCAAAGCCTGTGTTCTTAAATTCCCTCAATAGTATGCCCATATGAGCAAAAAGAGACAGTCTTTATCTCGAAGTATGATAAGACGTTACCCAGTTCTATTCACCTTCTTAGTTTGTCAAACACTCAGTGTGATCCGTCTTAAAATGTCCTAGACTTGAACGCCGCTACGCAGGCTCACTCTGGCATTGACACCGCAACAACACCTTTGGGAGTTTTTGCTTTTTAAATACGCTGATCCCTGGCTTAAATTCTTCCGAACATTTCAACTTTAGCTGCGCATGCGCAAATGCCCAAATCAGGGGTTAAGAAACAGCAGACGTTAGCATGGCAGAACCTTTGGTAGAAAAAACAGCAAATTCATGTCTGGTATTTCATATTAGCAGGCGTTGATGCTTCTATATAAACCCATTTTCCCCTTCTTGTAGGCTACCCCACAATTTATTCGTACAATTGACAATCTAAAAGGCAGTTTGATCGCTAATTTTATTTTCGAACACGTAATTTTGAAAAAAAAGTGAGATAACCAGGGGCTACAAAAACTAGGAAACGTTAATTTGTGACCTATTTGATTCCATATTGTGGCTTTTAATAAAGAAACAACCATTGAAATTTTCGGTCTACGGAATATCTAGCCACTATTTTAGGTATCTTAGTTTCAATGAATGTTAATTGTGTATAGTTCAGTGTTCCATTTAAGTAAATATCTATCATAGTACAAGATAGTTAAACGTGGCGATGAAAGACTGAAACAAGTCTGCAAACAAGATAGATACACTAATCGCTATTCTCTGGTAACCACTTGGCTATATTTTAGCAGTCCAGGGAACATATGACACATTTTCAGGTGGCATTTGTCGTCACCTGCCCCACAGTTAGCTGTGCCGCTTCAGATTTTATTTTACGTTTTGTTTACTCTTCGGTTATTACTTTTTGCTTTGTACTGATGTCCCGGGATGCAGTATTATTTGCTCCTTTCTAAGGTCTCTGAAGTAGGACACAACTGAAGTCACACAACTCAGTATAGACAAAGGCTACAAAACCTAAAACTTTATAAAAATGTCTATAAAACGAATTTATGGTGTAATTATAGACAATTGGAGGTGCGACTCATTCGTTTGCTACGTTACATCTAACATTTAGTATGCTGTGTTCCACTTATCTGAGTAACGAATAATAGGATAAAGATGTTACAAGAAATTTTCGCTGAGTGGAAATCACAAATGATGTCAAGTTAACCAAAATAACAGATTCATGGTGGAGTAATTAAAACATTATCGTGTAAAATATCAAATTATGCTCCCAATAAATCAGCAAGAAGATCACTTTTCATAAGGCTCTTTTTAAAATTTTACTGCAGTATTTTAAAAGAACTTTTGAAACTATCACTAATTATTCTCCCACCATAGACTGTTTACCTGTTTATTGTCCAGAGCAGATCCGTTATTTGTTTAAACAGTTCTTGTTACAAGTATCTTAATATTTACATTTACAGACTGAATGATGGTGTTTATTGAACCTATGCAAAAGTATTCCAACAAACCTTACGGTGATATATGTTTATTTACACTATAGGCCTTTTAGTCATTTCACACTTAACTGTGACATAATAAACGAGTGCATGGACGACTGCTACATGTGCTGGTTGACTGTCCTGTATATAATAAAGAATAGCGCCATCATCAATTTATGAAAAGGGAATGGACAAATTTCCTTCTGATAAACTATTATTCCCCTTCTTCTTATCCTTATTCTTATCGTCATGTGATAAAGTGTGCGTTACCGTTTGTACAGGCATCAGTACGTCATAACTCTCATGTTATATCCTGTACATGTTTCTGTGATGATCGCAGTAAAATGTAATTTGTAATGCCAAATTAATTTCTTTTGTCAAAAACTTTGAAAACCAAAGGAAGTTACACTTCATCCGATTTTCTTTGAATTTATCTCTAGTTGGACTTTTTGATATAAACTATTTGATAAAGCTATTTTCTTATTTCATTAATGACGTCACAAAACATACCCGGTAATTGTTGGAGAAACCAATGTTTGCCAGTTATCAGGGTTATTTAGTAGATTACAGAATGCATATGGATGGGATTAACTAACTCTCTTCTATATGTAACGGACCACTATTGTGGAACTTTTAGCCTGTTTCAACTGAATATGGGTACAAACTACAAAACTAGGAAACACGAAGGTTTTGCAATTCTCACCAACCCACCCACCCAGTCCCCACACACACAAGTAAAAATAGAATGTTACCACTTTTAGGGCAACGGGGGAGGAAGGGGTTGTCAGTTCAGGGCTCTAATACCTGTGGTATTCTGAGGGTTTTTATTACAATTGCAATTGTGAAACTTGCGATCATCTGTTTAGTGGGCCTCAAATGGAATTTAAGTATAATTTTACTTTTCGACCACATAATGTTTCGTTCCTACTCGCGGGCCTGGCTTCGCCCCTGTTGTTCTATTGGAGTGTTGCCCTCGCCGGGCCCCACCAGGGGTCCTTCAACGGACCTAGACACCACGCTGTTAAATGGAAGGCTTCGCGTTCCCGTGGGGTCGTTTAGACATTTCAAAATAAATCCCCCTCTCGGAGAAACTTACCACCCTGTTTGTTGCCCACGAGACATTCATGAAGAAAAATGTGGCACGCCAACGAAAACAATTAAGAACCCCTGACGAAGCATCTTATGGGAAAGCCCCTATGTATAATTTCAGCAGAGTAATGTGCTTTGATGTGCTGAGATATTAAACCAGCATTCGGTAAAAGTAGGAAGTCACTAATCAGAGTTATCTGTCGTATCCTTCCTTTTCAGTAACATCCCATCAGTTGCAAATTAAGGAATGAAATGATTATGCAATGATAATCCCTAATTTACCTATTCGTGTATAATATTATTACTGGAGAATATATTTCTTGTGAATAGTTTCTGGTATCAAGCTCTCAGGTTCTGTTTGGGCTAATTTTCTTGGATGGCGTTGTGTTCGAACCCAATATATAGAGCAGAATATGACTTCAGCCAAGACCCAGATAGCGTTGCATGTAACGTTAACGGTCTTTGTACTACACTGATAAGAATTGTTAGTGTTACAGACTATTGGCAGCTTGACATGGTTCAGCCGATAGCACAGAGTATGATTTGTTAGTAAAGCAGCACAAACTAGCCAACTGAAACTGTCGCAAAACACTTTTCTATTCTTCATAATATTCTTAATCACGTAAATGACATTTACCCATGATCGGATGGTCGATGCATTTACTAGGTGTACTATGATGAGATAATAATCTCAGTTTGCTGCAACCTCGTTTACTTAACAATATCTTACATTTTTATTGTGTATTCCATTTATCTGAGTAATGAGCATTAGGAGAACGATGTTACAAGAAAATTTCTCTGAGTGGAAATCACAAAGGAAGTTAATTTTACTACAAAAACAAAATGACAAACATCGTGTAAAATATCAAACTATGCTGCAGTGGTTAAGAAAACAAAATCACTTCTCGTTAGGTCTTGTTACAAATTTTAGGTGTAAATGAAAAAATTCTTTTATAATAATCACAAATTGTTGTTCCGTCATAGATTGTTTACCTGCTTATTTTCTAGTGCAGATTCGTTTGTTTGATGTTCTATGTGAATGCAAATAAACAATTGTTCTTTTTACACGTACTTTCATATTCACATTTGCAGATTGAATGGTGGTGCTATTTCACGTATTGTATTGTATTGTATTGTATTGAATTGTATTGTACTGTACTGTACTGTACTGTACTGTGCTGTACTGTACTGTATTGTATTGTATTGTACTGTACTGTACTGTATTGTATTGTATTGTATTGTATTGTATTGTACTGTATTGTGTTGGTTGTATTGTATTGAATTGAATTGAGAAAGATTTCCACAATAATATAAAAATACTTATATTACAATATATATTACAATATTTACATTAATACTAAATTGTGGGGAGGTCTGAAAAGGCTTAAAAGCTTGTACAAGCAGACCCCCTTTTGAGGGTACCATAAGGGTACATAAGAAAATACAAGCTGAAAAAAGAATGATTACTTACAAAAAAGAAGAGAAGAGGAAAATCAACAAAGTAACTCATACAACACTACTCTGCATACAACACCATTTTATTGATTTCATTAGATTAATCCTTGTCTGCGTTAATCAGGTGATCCTTAAAGCACTTCGAAAATTTACTAATTGATGGACAGGCTTTTAATGTATTTGGGAGACCGTTCCATAGAGTAGCACCAGTGAATAAAAGGGACTTACTAAAGCTTAAAGTGTTTGGTTTAGGAATATGAATAAAAGCATTGCTTCTGGTGGGATAGGGGTGGACATTAGAGTTAAGGGAAAAGCAATTACGAAATATGTCTGGGAGCAACTGATTGGAGAACTTGTACATGAAGCTACCAAGCTGATACTTAAAAATATCATGGAGTTTGAGAATCTGTAGCTTAGAGAAAAGTGGTAAAGTATGAGCTAAGAAATTGGAATTGGTGATAATGCGGACTGTTTTCTTTTGCATAACATACAACTTATCAATGTAATGTGAAGAGGCATTACCCCAGACAATGTTACAATATGAGAGTTGGGAGTAAATCAGTGAATAGTACAAAGTAATAAGGACTGCCCTAGGAACAATATTTTTTATCTTATCTAAAACTCCAACAGCTTTACCTACTCTTCCACAAATTACATTTACATGATCGTTCCAATTTAACCGGGAATCAAGATAGAGGCCTAAGAATTTTACAGATTGTTTCTGAACAATATTAACATTGTCAATAATGATGTCGATTGCTTTATTACAACGGTAACGTGCTTATTGACTGTCCTGTGTATAACAGAGAATAGCGCCCTTATTCCTTAATCAAACGAACTTGACGGATATTCACGTTCTGATAATATTAGTCCTCTTAACTTTTGCGTAAATGGAAAAGTATCACAATGTGATACCAATTTGAAAGTTTTCATTCTTTTTACGTTTTCACACTTATAGTTATGTGATAATATGTGCGTCACCGATTTTACAAGCATCAGTGCGTCGTAACTCATGTTATAACGTGATGTTCGCCTTAAAATGTAATTGGTAATGCTCAGTTATATTTGTTGGTATGAAACATGTAATTGTTGGCAAAATAAATGTTACCCCAGTTGACCTGGAAGTTGCAAATAAATTATAGTAAATTATCTAGGTGATTAGTAGATTTACAGAATGCAAGAGGGATAGGATTAATTAACTTCCTTCCATTGGTCACACATCACTATTATGTAAAATCCAGCTTGTTTCAGCTGAATATTGGTACAAACAAGAAAACTAAGGAACGTGAAGGTTTGGTAACCCTCAGTTCCCTTGCCCCCTCCCCAAAAGACAAGAAGTAGTTTAAACCATCTCTTTACACTAAAAAAAAAACTTGGATCACGAAATAAACTTTAACCCAATTTGAGTCAAATGTAGCCTGACTGATATGGGTCATTATTTGACCTAATTAGTTAAGTCGATTTCCTCCTAACCCACCTTTGGGTCAAATTAACACAAGTGTCTTTACAGTGTTGTAGCCACGTAGATGGGACAAGAAATATTTAACCACCCTTGTAGCCAATGGGAGTGGGGGTGTCTATGGATTAAGAAAGAGCCTTATGAAAATTATTACTACCTGTTGAGATTTTCAGGGCCATTATTGCAGCTCTAGAGTGAAGACCCTGTTACAACCAATCACATTCGTGACCGTCAAAACCTGACCAAGAGGACTGTGGCCCTGAGATACTTAGAGTGTCAAAACATGTGAAGCCTTTGTTAATTGCCGAGTTATACTTACGAACTTTGGATGTAACACGGTCACTTAAAGTGTACCTAAAGTCTGAAAATTCAAAAATATATATTACAGAGCATGAAAACTGAATTCCAATGGTCCAATTCCCATCTTCACAGGACTTTCTTAAGCTGAGATATAAAATGTTGAAGTCTATTCACTCGATTTAAAAAGGTAGATTGGGCAATAATTTGTGATGTCATTGTTGTACTACTCAAATTACAATCTTTGTATTTCTTTGTTTTTCTGAAAGCCACCGCACCTTGTGCCAAAATGTGATCGCGTTCTTACTGCTTTGGGGTGACTTGACTATGTAAGCCCTCTCTGTACAGCATGTCATGCAAGAAAACAGGAAGCGGTCAAGGTCCTATAAACATTTTTAATTTTAAAAGAAAACAAAGCATTTAATGTGAGTTGTACAACAAGAATGTCAAAAATTATTGCGCAATGAACTGTTTGGATTTAAGTGAATAAATTTTAACATTTAATATCTCAGCAATGGAATAAGCTATGACAATGGGAGTTGGACCAATGAGATAAATTTTGTAACCTCTAAAATATATATTTTTGAATTTTTAGACTTTAGGTCCACTTTAACTTCTACCTGATTCTGTCTCAGTTTGAGATTGCGGTTTGGTTGCCAAGGAAGTGGAGAACATAAGGAATGTCTGTGAGATATGTTGGATCTTTGGGAAAATACAGTTTGAGAATTCCACAGAATTCTGTTAATGGTATACAAAGTCGTCCCTGTAATAGTGACTTCGTTTCAGCCATCTCGACTCTAGAGACAAAAATGAGTACAGAAAGAGTAGTAATCGTAGTATCATCTTGTCTCTCTTGAAAATTTTCGATTCTCCTCAGGATCCTCCTCAGTCATACTGACAGTCAGAGCTAGAATGCATTTATATGTACATTTACACAACTGGGTAACAGTATACAGTAGTAGCTTTCTGGCTAAGCCTTACAATAGCTAATCTTAAAGTTCATCCTATTTGTAACAAGGGGGGGGGGGTGCTACTTAACAGGGCAGGGGGGTTATGGTTGTTGGGTTCTAACAATAAGTCTACCAGTAGACTGTTCTTCTTTTCTGTTGAGTAAGGGTTTGATGGTTTGTATGGAGACACCTTCGGCTACCTGGCGGCGCATAGGGTCCCCAGTGTGGGAATTAATAATAGTAATGTTAAATTTCAAATGATTTGAAATTGAACATTACTGTTATTAATTCCCACACTGGGGACCCGATGATTATCTTTCATTAGTCTATATGCTAAATTCAATGGACTTGTAAAACTAACTGAATTTATTTTTTACCAAATCTACCCTTCCCGAGTCATTTTAAAATCTTAGATTCTTTCTAAAGCATGAAAATGTAAAAAAAATGAAGAATATTTAGACGCAGGTCATACATGTACAAGGAACAAAAATATAAATGTACCATTTCCACTATGTGGGAGGTACTTTCGACCAAAGGTTTTCTCTTCGGCTACGCGTCAACCGACTGTACATCTCCAGTGGCGTACTAGAGGGGTAAGCAATCACCGTATACCAGCCTTTTAGGGGTGCCATGCCAAGGCTGAATAATGCACTAAATAAGTAGAATTTCTAAAAATAAATTCATTTCAAAGCTTTACCAAAGACAGCACCATTTTGGATCTAAGAAACTGTAGAACAATTTCTCAAAGAGTAACTTGAAAGGTGTCACCCCTCCCTTTAGCCAATACCCCCATCAATTGGCAACCGATGAAAACTAGGAAACACTAAATAATGACGATTCCTAAACACACTAATCAATTCAACGCTTTACCAAGCTTTACCAAAGATAGCGCCATTTTGCATGAAAGCCATTTCACATATACAAACATTTCTCAAAGAGTAGTGTCTCGTTCCCTCCTCTTACCTTACAACAAGCCAAAAAGTAAATCTCTAAATAGTGACAATTTTCAAAAATATAATCAGTTCAAAGCTTTACAAACATACTCCATTTGAACCTCATCCATCTTGTTTAAATGATCCCCCTCTCCCCTTAGTACCTTCCCCCAGGATGGTATCTATGCAAGGGTGACAAAGCAAGGGTCGTCCCGGGTATCAATTATCTATAGGCACGCCACTTGGAACTCTGCTTTGATAGTGTCACGAGCCCCCCCCCCCCTTGCTATTTCACCCAGGTTACGGCCCAGTACTTATGTATCAGTCGGCTGCGCGATACTTCAGTAAGAGTGTTTTTGAGTATCGGGTCATTTAAACTCTTCAACAGTGTATTTACAACGTTGGTTATATACAATTCTATGAGGCTGACTTTATTTACACAGCCTGGATGATTAGTTCTCATTATTACATACAAATACTTGAAATGGAAATTTTTCATGGAATCAATTTTGTTTCTGGTTAAATTATCTGCCATATATTCTTAAGCATGGAAAGCAATAGCTCTAATTTGATGTTCCCTTACTTTAGAAGTCTCTGTGACTTTGATACCATTACAAAATGGTCCTAAGCTTGCCTTACCGATATAAGTGTGTTCTCCATATGAATTGTCGATTTTCTCCACTCATTGATAAAAAAACTCTGAAGATAGTAGAGGTGCTCTTTATGCAAAGTTTGTTCGTTCTTTTAGGCTTATCAAGTTTACTAGCATCCTAATGCAAAGGGAAGGAGTCGATTTAACCATGTATTTATGAACAGTGCAAAAAATAGAGGGCGCTATTCACCCACCTGAACAAATTTGATTATGAGTAAGAAAGTATTACACTGGAGCTCATCTACCCGTCTACAAACCGCATTGCCAACAAACAGGGCAACCACCACTAGCTATGTCATTATTACATATAATGTAGTAACAACAAAGCTGTTTATCATTATACCATGGAGCTACCTCTCCTTGCCATTCTGGTCGTACCTATGACGTCGACAATACTGATAACAGAAAGCGACTATATGATGTCATGGAGATTTTTTTACTGTTGTTTAGTGGTATTCTTTAATGTGTCAATTTACACTGCCCCCCCCCCCCCCTGGTTGAAGCAACTAAAGGAGGGAAATTGTATGGTATTGGATGCTGCACTGCACAAACTAACATTATGACAAGTGGACACACCAGGTTCTTGAAGTGGTAGTGGTTGACCAATATGTGGGCGTGAGCTGGGACACCTGGATCCCATGCTTTCAGGGAAGACTCCATGTCCTTGCATCATCCCTACTTGCAAAGTCATGATGAAAAGCTCATGGCTGTGAACAAGGGTTCCCGGACAACTCCCACCCGGACAATTGCCACCCGGACAATTC
This sequence comes from Holothuria leucospilota, assembly GCA_029531755.1. Taxonomy (NCBI): domain Eukaryota; kingdom Metazoa; phylum Echinodermata; class Holothuroidea; order Aspidochirotida; family Holothuriidae; genus Holothuria; species Holothuria leucospilota. Next base: position 12,518,559 of record CM055970.1, read on the forward strand.
CCACCGGACAATTCCCACCCAGACAACTCCCACCCGGACAACTCCCACCTGGACAATTGCCAACCCGGACAACTCCCACTCCGGACGGTTCCCACCCGGACAATTCCCACCCGGACAATTGTCAACCCGGACAATTCCCACTCCGGACAATTCCCACTCGGACAATTCCCACCCGGACAACTGCCAACCCGGACAATTGCCACTCCGGACAACCCCCACCCGGACAATTGCCAACACTGGCAATTCCCACTCCGGACTGTTATCACAGTTAGATGTAGACCTACAATCTGGAAATGAGAAGATACAGGTCAACACAATTCTTGAGTAGGCTAAGAAGGAATTTTCAAAGGGGTGGGCCACGATGGTCAAGCTCAGATGCACAACGATGGCGAAGGGTGAGTTTGCACGTATTGAGTTGAGAAGCGGAGCCCCGGTGGGTTTGTGGGAAATTCTCGCTACCTCTTGCAATATTTCATATTTTAATAGGAGAAGATGGTCCCTGTTACTCCCTTTAAGATATTTTATTTCATTTCACCATGCAAAAATGCAATGTTAATGACCTACTGCAGGTTATTACAATCCGGCTAATGAATTTCGATAAACTATTCCATCAAGTGATCCTTATTAATATATACTTCAGTTTTACCGATCAAAGGACTAGCTTCCTCGTTAACAGTGTAAACTGGGTAGGGTGATTAATTCACACACCCATCATTTTCTACGTGTCACGCTACTTTGAAGACGGGCCATTTCGAATTCTTTAAATAATAGCGCAGTGAGAGATGTTGGTTACCAGGCCCGTACGCAGGATTTTTCAATAGGGGGTTAAAATAGACCTCGACATATGACGTGGCTTTATTTAGGGTACAAGTTGAACAAACACTTTTGTACACTACCGCATAACTGGACTACACTACAGTTGTACACTTCACCGCATGTGCGGTATATTTTACACGCACATGTGGCACCACTGCCAGACTTCGACTGATTTACCATTTGAATACGTAGTAAGCACATTTGCGCCTCGCTTATTCCGGACCTCAAGATGGCTGCTTGTTCTTCCATAACAAAGAAATGTGGCTTTGGTAAAATGGGTCTACAGGTTACATTGAATCCCCATCTGCAGGGGAAATACAAGGGGCTGGCCCCACAGAGAATGCCATACACTTTTCTCAGATAGCTTCATCGTCGAAATGTGCATATGCGCCGGACGCAGGTGAAAAAGTTTGCTCGTCCTAGTGACACAACCCCTCCAGAGTCGTAGGAAGCAGGTCCTTTCAGAGGATTTTTTCAGTTGAAAAGTGAAGGTTAGTGGTTTGAAACAAAAAAAAAATCATGAAAATATCTCAGTGGAGAGCACCACCAGTTAGCGAGTAACATGTCGGGACGTTTTCCCAAAATATCTTTCAAGCTGCAAAACGGCACTTTTTATGCCTTGTATGTTCCATCTGAAAATACACTTCTTATTTGGAGGTCTCATGACTTAGAGATTTACAGTTAAGGTTTAAAAACCCTGGTAGAAAGTGAACGGAAGAGTACTGACCCACTGTGTACATTGTGCTACGTATGTTATCGTTCTCTTGATATTCGGTTGGTTCATGTTGCCCTCTTGATGCCCGGAGTCCACGGGGTTTAAAGATGTACCTCTATTTTGGAAATGTTTTCCAGAAAATACTCCTTGTACTTTATTGCCCTTTTAATGCAAGATGTAAACCGTGACGAATGCGAGCAAAGCACGCCGAAATTTTGAAAATTTCTCACAGGAAATAGCCGTATCCAAAACACGGCGTAAAACAATATCTAAACCAAACCAAACAAGACCTAGTGCCCCACAACTTGAAAAAAGGCCGTGGGCGCGGCTAGTTAAACCATAAGTTTAAAAATTGAGGCGTTAAACCAAGTTCTAGATGTATTCACTGTCAAGTAGCAGTTCCCTGGTCCCAGGAAATAAATACTTAGAAACTATTGGGGGGGGGGAGGAAACTGTGTGTGGAGCTCCACCATCGGCTGGAGTGAAAGGGATATTGCCAAATACTACTTCCAGATTGCATGCAGGAAACTATCACTTCCCAAGCATTCCAACATGCATCTGAACCACCTTCGTCTTTAGGTCCCATGTTTAAAATTAAAACAAATACTGGAGCAGGAGCTGTGGCAATGCAGCCATCGGTTGGGGCAGATAATTAAACAGTATAGTAGAAAAACACTCTCACTGCCCTCGAGAAAATATTTACTCAGTTTTTGAAGGTGTACAAGACGAATTTCGGGATTGCTGCAGTTGGTGCTATGACGTCACTCATCCACGATGGTACATCACACACCTCACGTCTGGATAATATTAGTTTATCCCTCAATTTTGGGGCTTCGGAGGTGGAAAGTGGTCTCCGTCCTACTCCCTCCGCTTCCTATGCCTATAGAGAGGCGGTTCAGTACTCTTCTCTAATTTACGCCACTGCTTACCATTTTCACAACTTTCCTCTCGCTCCCTACTTCATTACTTTTCTTCCCTTTTCCTTTTCTCTTCAATCTCTTTCCCCTTCTTTCCTCTCCTTTCCCTCCTCCTTTTCCCTTTCTCTCTCATTTTTTCTTCCCCATTAATGGGGAGGGGGGGCATGGCCCGCTGCCCCCTGCACACGCCTGTGCTGTGAATTCTAATTTTTGCGACTGGCTGGATGTTTTTTTACTAACTGCAGTGGCGGCGCGTAAATTTCACCTTTTTATGCACCCTGCGTTTGTATACAGCAGTGGGGATCCTTCCTTTGTCACTATATAAAGGTGTCATCCTGGGGGAGGGGTCTTTGAGAAATTTTTGTTAATTTAAGGTTGCCTAGATGCAAAATGGTGCTATCTTTGGGATATTTTTGGAGCTGATCGTAGTATAGCAAAGGTATGAAGGACTAGCAAGGGCGTTTTCAGAATGCTTCTTAGTCGTAAGTGTATTAAAAATCACCATCTACACCGATAATGGCTTCGGCAAAGTGCTCGGTAAAAAATTTTTGAAAAATGTTTAACGGCAATAACGTACTTTCAACCTCCCACATCATGCTATAAATTAGACTGAATGCAGTGGCGTACCCAGGATTTCTCTCAAGAGGGAGCATGCAGTATGTTGTGTGATCGCCGGCCTGGGGGAGGGGTCTAAGGGGAGGTGTCCCCCTCCCCTTTGAAATTTTTTGAAAAATAAGGTGTCCTTACATGCAATCTGATGCCACATATGTTACCTTCTGATATAAAGTTTGTGTTAAAAAAGTTACGTTGTTGTAGGAACTTAAAATAGGCATCAGTGAGGAGGGCCATGGCCCAATGGGGTGTCCCCCTCCTCTTTGAAAATTTTTGAAAAATTTGGTGCCCTTACATGCAATCTGGTTCCAAATATGCTACCTTTTGAAGTAAATTTGTGTTAAAAAATTTACGTATTTTTAGGAACTTAAAAAAAATCGGAATCAATGAGGGGGGCATGGCCGAATGGTCCTCCCCTCTGCGTACGCCACTGATTGAATGATCCCATATTGATGCGAGGCCCCTTTAGATGTGTGCAGCTGTGTGTCTGTTTTCTGAGAGTGTTGTGATCAGAATAGTTCCATGTATAATTACCTTTTTAATGGTCGTGAGAAGGAGTGCAAAACGTGACGCATGCATGCGAAGCGCGCCGAAATTTTGTCATTAAATAAGATTTCCCTGACGAAATCTGCATTCAGAATCTGTATCGAGACACTTAACATTTGCCCAACAAACCTACATGCCACTGAAAAAGCCAGTCAAATAGAGCCACGACACTATTCTTTTACGCAAATGTGGGGGGGGGAGGACATTTGATATTGTGTCCCCCACCCATCGAAATGTGGGGGGACTTGTAACCCTGTCCCCCCAGGATTGACGCCCATGGTTGCTTGGGTAACCTACAAACAGACTGCTACCCAATGCAACTGACCACGAATACCTACAACCTATCCCCGACGATCAGTCAGGCTGAGTTGACTCACATTCCAAATGACTTTTATACTACAGTGTCGGACACGGTGACAATTTCATGGCAGACAATTATGCAATTAACTAAATACTATATTACTATTTTCTGGACAGTCTGGATTTCGTCAAAAGCAATGGCTTCTCGAATAGTGTGTGTAGTAGGGATCACTGACATACAACCCTCGGCTTGTGGTAAATTTCCCTAAAATATATAATAATTTCCCGACAAACGAAACAGTTCCCCAACACAGTTATATCTGCGAGGGGTTACCTCTCTCTGGTTAACTGTATCCGAAGGAATATATCCATCAGACAATAACTCATATTAAGTAAGACTTTGCGCTCGTAAAATTTTCCGTTATTTCTGTAGCCTTAAAAGATTTATTCCTGTCCATGTAAATAAATTGCAAAAGAAAGTGTCAATTTTTTTTCCCGAGGGACCTCAAAATTTTTCCGACAGATCGAACTTTGCTAATTTATTGGGGGTTAAGCACTCCCACACCCCGGTAGTGACGCCCCTGATAGTGAACCCAAATACGCTTATTAGCCCTGATTATAATTTTCTTCCAGGTTGTGAGACACGGCTACAAGTTTTTAGCCTGAATACAGGCTGACAGGTGTTTGCACTATCCAGTGCATCATGTAGTTTGGGCATCAACATCCATTATCAGTCGGGCCGATCCAATCTTTTGAAGTAGGGTTAGTCATTCGTAAGGACGGGACCGTGCATAATAGTCTGTGATGGAGGTAAAATTCAGGAAAAAATACCTTATCGCTTATAGGCCTATGTGATTTCCCACGTTCTGAAGGCTTTCAAATAACAATTTTCCATCACTTTTCAAGTAAATCACTTTCATTCAGGGTGTAAAAATTCAGGAGGCAGCCTCCCCAGTGACCCTGCAGGTTACGACCTTCATAAGCCTAGGTGTACAAGAAGAGCAAATGTACAGAAGTATAACGTAACTTTCCACATCGAAAGAACCCAGGCCAATAATATCGCGTACGAAGCGAGCGATTTTGGTACTCAGTATGGCGTAATTATACTTACTATGATAAAACAAGAACAAACGTCCATATGGTATATGCCTATGTTACATTTGCAGACAGTACTGCTAAGGATAGGGAAAATATAAGACGAACCACCCATGTAGTTCGAAAAGTGGTTCGATTTCAAAGGGAAGGGTAGAACCCAACCCGTCTTCTGCGTACGCGCCTGAGTTAGGCAAAACAATCTAACATTTTAAAGAGTGTCTTTGCCCAATCCCTTTTGAGGGCATTTAAGGTATATTTGTTTGTAATATTTAATTTCTGTCAAAATGTTATATAATTTTGCCCGATTTCAGATATAACATTTAAGGGTGAAACAACAAAATTTGATATTAAAAGCAGTTCAAACCATTCTTGCTAGACTTACATCCTAAATAACCTTCAGCCTGCACTTTAGGTCACACAGTCTAGTGGAATTTTATAGGGGGAATTGTCCTGGGCATTGTTCAGGGCAATTGCCATGGTTGGGAGCCATTCGGTATGTGGAATTGTGAAGGTGGGAATTGTCCTGGATGGGAATTGTCCGGGTTGGCAACTGTCCGGGTTGGCAATTGTCCGGGTGGAAATTGTCCGGGTGGGAATTGTCCGGGTTGGCAGTTGTCCGGGATGGTAATTGTCCGGGTGGGAATTATCCGGGTGGGAATTGTCCGGGTTGGCAATTGTCCGAAGTGGAAATTGTCCGGGTGGGAATTGCCCGGGTGGGAATTGTCCGGGTTGGCAATTGTCCGGGGGGAATTGTCCGGGTGGGAATTGTCCGGGTGGGAGTTGTCCGGGTGGGAATTGTCCGGGTGGGAGTTGTCCGGTCACGGTGAACAAGATATAAGGTTCCCACTGAGAACCAAGTACAACAGCCCATACGAATACCCAACCAAAACTGCCCCAGTTACAGATGACACCACTATCATAGAAAGCTTGGCCCCACGGTACAAATGTTGTAGGTTGTATGTACACATTGATGCATGTGGGTGGAAGTACAGATTTCAATGGGGGGCAAAGTTTTGTGACAAGGGGGGACCTCCTTGTTTCTGAAAGCTTATGTATTATGACATTATACATTCTTGGTATAATTCAGAGTCAGATCTTTTAGAAGGTTTCTCTTCTTGGTAATGCCAATTAACATGCAGTACTCCTTATTTCTTCAACAGCCCATTTGAAAATGCACACTTTGATGATGAGACAGCTATGAAGAAACAGCACAATTTCATGTGGAACAATCAGTCAAGCCTAGTATATTTAAGTGGAATACCACTGTAAGTGCAATATACAATGTTTTTAGAGGGGGAAGAGGAGGGTGAAATGGGGATGGTAAAAAGTGGCTGGGGTCAGGGGATATAGCCCATCAGGAAAGCCACCCCCTCCCCATCATGGAACATTTGCAATTAATGCCATCTGAGGTCAAACAGCAAAATTTCCCAAGAATTCCCAAGGTCAATGTGTGTGCAATGTGTTGGCTTCTCAACATGATATCTCAAGAAGGACATTCCCACAATGCTCTTACAAGTGTAGCATTTGTATCCTCCATATTGACTAGAAGAAGCCTATTGCTATTTTGGTGAAGGGCAAAGATCATCAGAGGTCACTGGAGTTAAATCTCTAAAAACTGTGTTAACACCATATCTCAAGTTAAGGAGGATATAGATACTTTTGGTACTTTGCATGGTGGTGCATTAAATCAACTACAAAGACCCCGCAGGTGGAGGTCATAGATTATCTGAGTTTACTAGAGGTTGAAAAGCAAAAATAAAGAGTTTTCAGGGTCATATATACCAAATTGTATTGTTCCTACAAATTAGGAGAGAATTCAACCAGTGACAGAGAGATATGATCAAGACATCTCAGTGCAGACATATGGGATTACAATGTTCGACAGGCAAGAAGCCAAGTTACCAGGCCAAGTATAACATTCCCAAGATGTGGAGAATCATCCCAATGTTTTGTTAATGCTAGCCAAAAGAATACATGCAGAAGTATATCGCACTCAGCCACAATACCTCTTGGGCCTTAGGGATCCTTGTCTGAAGCCATTTATCTGCATGTGTTTGGGGTAATCCTTCTATGAGAGGTTGCACTTTTGTCTTGTTACACTTTAACCCCTCAAAAAAGGGTAAGTGAAAGCACAAAAGGCTGTGCAGTCCCATCTGTGAGGTACCATGAAAAGCATGCATGTGATGCTATGATATAGATTATAGGGGAAAGTGGGGCACATCAGTGAGACAAATGCTATAATTTTGTGGTGATATGTTGAATTGTAACATCAAACCTACTGTGTGGTAGACTGTTGTAGTGCTACATAACAGCCAGTTCTCATACCCATACAACCATGCATGTTCACATGGTGTTCTGGAAAATTGCCAATTTTTTCAGCCAAAAGTAACTTTTCAGTCCAAAATTGACTTCAAATTTACATGGTATGATGCACATTTTACCATAGATACTAATACTGATTAGGAAGACCTCTTCACTGTTGTTATAATCCATGGATAAAATTTCCTCCATCTCTATGTTATTAAGAAATATTTGGTAATCTCAAAAGTTTTCTGTGTGGGGTACAGTGAGACAGCTCATTGTGAGCCACACAGTGTGTATATTAAAGGGAAAAATTGGATTCAAATATTACTTGCATATCTATTCATTTTACTTCATAGATCAGTTATATGACCTCTTTTGTTGCCTCTGTGCTCATATTACAGCAATAGAATGACTTATGCTTATCAATATAATGGATTTTATGGCAGTTTGGGGAGAGTGGGGCACAATGAGACACCAAAACATGATTCCATTTGCAACTGGTCCATTGAAAGAGGGAATGAGTTGATTTTGTGCTTATAGTGCAAGTATAGTAAATGCTCCATAACAAGCAGGTTACCTGTTGGCTGGGATATTTTGTTCCATAAATTACACGTATTGTCCCACTGTGCCCCCCCCCCCCACTCATGGAGCACAGTGAGACAGTTCAGGAAAAATAAATGACCCTTTAAATGACCTTTCCCAAGAATTCCCAAGATTGTCATATGGGGTCAACAGAGGTCAAAGAGCCACATTGCCCAAGAATTCCCAAGTTGCCATCTGGGGTCACCAGAGGTCAAAAATCAAAATTTCCCAAGAATTTTCAAGATGCAAGATTCATTGGAGGTCAAAGTCCTTTCAAGACACTTCTTTTTTTTCTTTTTTTGTTATATTTGGTGGGGTTCAAAGGTCATGTGAGGTCAGCAGAGGTCAAAACATTGTAAAAATGATAGAGTCAAGAAAGATAAATTTCAGGGATAAACCTCAGTGCAAACAAAGCATCCCCATTTGGCAAAGAATCACTAAGCCTTTTGGCTTTCTAGTTCAATAAAACAAATTGTAACTGTATATTGTCTGTGTGAAGGTCCCAGGTAATCTTGTCTGGTCAAAAACTGCTCACTTGAGACCCAACAGTAGAGGCATAGCCTTTGTATTTCTTCAGAGCAATGTTTGTTGTGTTTGTTTACACAAGATGTGCAGAAATATGTAAAATATGTAAAATTTCTAAAAATTTATTTTACTTCTAAAGATAACATATGTCACACCAGATTGCATGAAAGGACAAAAAGTGGGGAATTAACAAATGTTGAGGGGGGATAATCAAAAGGTAGTAAAAATTGCACTTTTGTGATGAATCTAAGTTAGCCTTTCACTTAATATTTTTTCCGAATGAGATCGTTTTGCAGTTAATAACTACACCCTCGCAACCCTAAATGTCATGGGTAAGGGCAATTTACAGATTACATGTAAGGTAATAAAAAACAGTTGGATTGGATGGGTTTAAATGTAATGTAGTAAGTTTTGCATTTATTATTTGTTTGCTATTTCAGAATCTTGCTGTAGAAGGGGAATGTTACCAGTCTGTAGAGATGCACAGAGGTCTAGTTGTTGTAAGAACAATTTTATTTTATTTTATCAACCATAAATGTGCCACTTTCACACCTTTGATTTTAAGCACTATTATTTCATCTCTTTAAGGTAGTGGGTAGTGGGTAGTGAGTAATGAGTGAGCAGTGGCATTTTCAGGGAAAGAATCATTGGGCCATGCCCCCTCCCCCTCAGTAATGCTGATTTTTGTTTTTTGTTTTTTTTTCATTAAATAACCTAAAATATACAATTTTTTTGAAAATTAATTTTACATTTTTTTTTTTTGCATGTAAGCTAGACAAAAAGTGGGGAATTCACAAAAGTTGAAGGGGATAACCAAAAAGTAGTAAAAAAATCCACTTTTTGCGATTAATCTTAGGTAGCCTATATGTTGTATCCGAATGAAATCATTTTGCAATTAATTGCTACACCCTCCCAGCACTAAATGTAGTATTATGTGTAGGAGCAATTTATAGATTACATATGTGGGGTAGTGAAAAAGAGTTGAATTGAATGAGTTTAAATGTAATAAGTTTTGTCTTTATTATATGTTTGCTTTTTCAGTATCCTGCTGTTAGCAGTCTGTTGAGATGCACAAAGTCTGCTTCTTGTAAGATCAAAGTTAAAGAGGCCTATAGTTATAAGAGAAAGTCTTTACATTAGAATGTACTCAGGTAGGATTTCTAGAGAATCCCCATGAGAATCTCCAAAATTATTACTATCATACAAGAATTGTAAATTTTAATGCAGGTAATTACCTATTGAAGAACCAAATATTAAACTTGAAAAATTGCAGTTAAATGTTAAAACTCCAGTCAAAAGTTTTGGTTGGGGATAAATTTGCATCTGTTCCTTATTTTCTGTTGCAAGTTTTGCTCCAGTCTGGGGTCTCAAGTGTTTTGACCTGAGGGCCACTTTAACTTGAGATTTTACTTTAAAATAATTGCAGTAGCCAGTACATCATTAATCAGCAGTGTTGTAGTCGAGGCCGCTACTTCCGAGGCCAAGGCCGAGGCCGAGGCCGAGGCCGAGACCGAGGCCGAACCCTCCGAGGCCGAGGCCGAGGCCGGGTTACTTATTATATCAGAGAAAAAAATATCAGAGCATACTTTCACTCCACCCAACATAGTATTATAGCTGGAGCTCAGGATCCGTACTCCTTGCCCAGGGGTGGTGAGGCAATGGGGATTAGATTGAGATATCTTGCCATTCAAGGGCGGGCTTGTGAAGCGAAGTATGTAAACCTAAGAATGAGCAAATAGTAAATACACATAAGTCAAGTTCACTTAAATTTACCAAACTTTATTTTAAGAAGCTGGGCACTTGGGCAGTTGTCTCAAGTTACACCGTCACCTACTAGTGTTTAGAAACAAAAACATGGGTTTTCACAAAATACAGAAGGGATCAGTTCCAACTTCCAATTAGTTCCCAAAAAGTAAAACTAATCTGCCTTGCGAAGGATATTGCTGATCACTTTGAGCACTCTATTGGAAAAATGAGAGAAACTAAACAGCAGTAGACGCCGGTAGTACATGTGTGCCTCCACAAATACCATACAAATTGTGCACTCATTTTAGAAAGCATAATTAGTGTATGAGCTCAATCTAAAAACAAGAAAATGTGTTTTCATGAACTTGCAACTGCCAATTTTCGTGACCAAAGGTGGAAGAAATCCACAAACAACCTGAAATAATTTTTCCTGACAGTTCACACTGTTATGTGTCACAGTCACTACATATTGTACATAATAACAGATGTGTGTACAGAAGGTACTAAGATAACTGACATGAAGTCTACAATCTACAGTTTGATCTTTTACCTTTTACAAGACCCCAAAACAATACAAACTATATTATGGGGAACACAATACTTCACAAGTCCCTACACACTGCCACGTGCACCACTGCACCCAACTTAAAGGAGCTTGGTTCTCTGGCTCAGAAGCTCAGAAGCTAAGAATGTGTGCATTACACTTCAAGAACATGAGGCATTCCAGCATTTGTGGGGAAAGTTTGGCGCGATGTGGCCTCATGATCAGTCCTCCATGGCTGAAAACTCTCTCCACCGGAGCACTGCTAGCTGGCACAGAAAGAACATTCTGGGCCAGGGCATAGAGTGCTGGACAGCGCAATCTGGCCGCACCGTCTGGCCTCCAAAAGGTGTTGATGGCTTGCAAAATTTGCATCGTGCCCTATGTTTTTTCCGTCCCTCTCTTCAAACTCTTCGTGGTCATAAAATCCGAATTTTATTATTCGAGAATCAGCAGACATGGCGACTTCGTCAGGACAATAACAAGCTAGTATAGTGATAGTGCACGCGCGAGTGACACGGCGGCTAGGCTGCAATATGAACGCGAGTATGTGTGCACGTGTGTGTGTGGTGTGGACTGTGGAGAACTGTGCATGTGCCGTACCGGTTATCCAGTATACGGTATACCGTGTGTGTGTGTGGCGGGTTTAGCCTTGCTGTATGGTGTATGCATTGCAAGATATTAAGATTACATGCGCTGTATCGTACGTTCACAGCTAATCTGCACTTTTCAACCGCAACGATCGATGTTGTCTTGTAATAGAAAATATCGACAATTAATTTCAAGGCAATCTAGACATTAAACTCCGCATGGTTTAGTTATTTCTTTGCAAAAAATGGTAGTAAATTATTAAGAAAGTCGGAGGTAGTCTTGCCAGGCCTCGGCCCGGCCTCGACCGAATTTCCGAGGCCGAGGCCGAGGCCGCAGCCTCCGAGGCCGAGACCGAGGCCAAGGCCGCGGCGATCCGGCCTCGAGGCCGGCCTCGAGTCCTCCAACACTGTTAATCACTAAAATTTCGGGGAAAATGAATCTTATGGGGGCCATTTAAGTGCATGTAACTGGCCGCAAATGGCCTGTGGGCCATCAGTTGAGAACCTAGGCTCTAGACTAATCTAAATTTTGCATGAATTGTAGACTCGGGCAAATGGAGCATTTTTTGAGTTGGGTACCTGCAGCCCTATTCCTATACAATGACATCATAACTGATGTAGGAACATAATTACGCAGAGGTTGTAAACTTTTCACAACTAGCCTTCCAATTTTTAAATTAATACACCAGTAAGCTTACTCTACAGACTTTTCAATGGTTGACAGGTTTGGATTTACCCAATAATGGAGGCAACCTGTAGGTTACAGGCCTCAAAATTTCCACAAAACAAGCATCTGTTTTGGCTTAGCTTTCTCATCTGCTTCTGAGTCCTTACAGTAGTTAAAACAGAAATACTGACCAGATTTGTACATTCCAGAATATGAACTCTGCAGCACTAGTCTCAATTCTCTAGTCCGTAATATTATATGGTCAGAAATTTTATGGATCAGAAAACTGAAAAGATGTACCAAGGAAGCTGTTACTGAGCCATGTCATGTGGGAAATGATTCGTGGTAAATTTCCTGTTAGGTTTTGTATTGTATTAATTAATACAGAACATTGTTACATGTGAGTGCTATGCAAGAGTGTTTGCACTTTTGCATATTCACTGTATTTTTGACATTGTTTTCAATTAGTAGGATTTAATCATGTTATTTTTGAGGCCTTAGTAACAAAATACTTCAAAGGGGGTCATATCTGCACTTGAGCAAGTGCAGGCATCAAAATGATCCTTATTGACGTCTAACTCATGGTCCCCCTGCATGGTGGGGTGTAAGGGAACAAGCCTGATGAAGTTTAGTGGCAAAGGGTCGGAACCTATTGGTAAAACGAAACTGTGTTAATCAAAATGACGCGAAGCTTTCAAATGTCTAAAAATTAAGTGGCACTGGCAATGAAGAGACCCCAGATGCAGCTTTCCGACTGGGGTGATCACTTTGGGTCATTTTCAGCTTCAAGAGGCCTCTAGACCATGCAAGCAAGTAGGGTATGATGGTCTGCTAGGTCCCCAGCCCAAAATAGGAATCATGTTTGAGTTTAAAGATGAAAATGTGGAATGACACCAACATTCCCATAGGCGGACGGCTGCTCTAGCCCATGAGCTCTGGCCCGTCTTAGGACCCAGTTCGGGTCATCCTGGAGCGCGGTCCCGGTGGTAGACTAGAAAGAGAAACTCTTGAAAGCTCTTCAGAATCATAGGCATTAGGGTAAGGCAGATAACTATCAACAAATAGCTTTGAATACTTTACTCTTTAAAGATATGATAAAGTTCTCAGTTATTACTTTGGCAAGGGGTGGGGGAATAAAAAGTTAGCCTAATTCGGACTTCGACATCCTTATGATGCAAATGATTTGATTGTGGAGAAATGAATCATTCGAAAAGATTGCACGGGTGGTGATGGTGCACTCATGCTGTACTATGGCAAGTAATAATGCCACAATTGGCGTGTACGATGTATGCGTGCGAAGCGTTCCAAAGCATAGTATTTCAAAGACATTTGAGTAATGTTTTCCTTCAGTTACATTTATGCATTAAGATAAGCATATTTACGAATGCGCATTGAACTGACCTAAATATTAGAGTTTTACAGTGTTGATAACAATTTTATTCGAGCTAACAGCCAGACAACAGGATCGTGTCAGCTAGGGAAGGGGACCCCATCCTAGCCATTTGATTTTTCCATGATGCAGTGGGTCCGATCAGATGATGAATAGGATGGGTGTAACAGTAACAACACTGATTATTATACAGTTATTATTTCTCAAGTTTTGAATGGATCAGCTGGCAATGATTATGTGTCCATCAACATTGCCAAGATGTGTGGCATGTAAAGTTGTGAGATACGATCAATGCGGTGTCCAGGTTTGTCTCAGTTAAAGTACACAAACTTGTAGTGCAACTTTAATTAGACTCAACATCAAGCCCGGCGAAGGACGTTTGCAGTTTCACGACACCTTCGCTAAATTCTGCCTACCGTCTTACCTTTTTATATGAAAAATGTTGGCCCCAGCGGATGACACTGGCACTCAAAATGTGTACAAACATAGGCATAGGAGCCCAACTTGATTTGGGAGGGGGGGGGGGTGGGGGCTGGAACGACATACCCCGAAAAATAAAGCCCCAAATTTCCGCACGCTTCACTCACGTTCGACATGTTAATGTACATATCATATGGACATTCATCGTTTTATCACACCGCATGCCAATAACATACAATAATTTGCCTTGTTCTACTTTTTTTATTGGTTTTAATTTGGGGGATTTTTGGAGCTGATCGTACATGGCTGGAAAATGCCCATAATTTAGTGAATTCTAATTTTTCCGACTCGCTGGATGTTTTTACTAACTGCAGTTGCGGCACGTAAATTGCACCTGTTTTATTCACATTGCATTTGTATACAGCAATGGGGATCCTTCCTTTGTCACCATATAAAAGTGTCATCCTGGGGGAGGGGGTCTAAGGGGAGGAGTAGCCCTCCCCTTTGAGAAATTTTTGTTAATTTAAGGTTGCTTAGATGCAGAATGGTGCTATCTTTGGGATGTTTTTGGAGCTGATCGTAGTATAGTACAGGTGTGAAGGATTAGCAAGGGCGTTTCAGAATGCTTTGTAGTCGTAAGTGTATCAACAATAACTGATAGTGGCTTCGGCAAAACCCTCGGTAAAACTTTCTGAAAAGTGTTTAACAGCAACAACGTATTTTCAACCTTCCACCATCATGCTACAAATTAGACTGAATGCAGTGGCATACCCAGGATTTCTCAAGGAGGGGGGGGGGGGGGCATGCAGTATGTTGTGTGACCGCTGGCCTGGGAGAGTGGTCTAAGGGGAAGGGGTGTCCCCTCCCCTTTGAAAATTTTTGAAAAATTAGGTGTCCTTACATGCAGTCTGATGCCACATATGCTACATTTGAAGTAAAATTTGTGTTAAAACTTTACGTATTTTAGGTACTAAAAAAAAGGCATTCTCTCCCCTCTTTGAAAAGTTTTGGTAAATTACTTGTCCTTACATGCAAACTGGTGTCTCATATGCTACCTTTGAAGTAAGATTTGTGTTAAAACATTTACGTATTTTAGGTACTAAAAAAATACGGCATTACCCTCCTCCTCTTTGAAATTTTTTGAAAAATTAGGCGTCCTTACATGCAACTTGGTGACACATATGCTACCTTTGAAGAAAGATTTGTGTTCAAAATTTAGGTATTTTAGGTAGAAATAATCAGCATCACTGAGGGTGGGGCATGGCCATATGGCCCCTCAAATATACCACTAATAATCGTAATATAAGTTTAGCCATTAAATGACACACTGATGAATTAATACGAAATATGTAGGTGCTGGTGTAATTCAAATCAAAACTTTATATTAATTACCAAGGAAGTTTTTAAATTATTAATACCCTTTAGCTACATCATTGCATTATTTTTCTTTCAGTAGGTGCCCGAAAAATTCTCAGCATTTTGCCCGAATTTTCACAAAAAGTTTTGGTTCGGGGGCTGCAGCCCCCCCCCCCCCCAGCCCCTGCCTCCTACGCCTATGTCTGCAAAGATATTTTATTTTTTATTCCAACTGTATTTTAAGCTAGTAACTTCAAAAGTTAACTTCTAAAGTTGTCTTTCCAGAGGCCAAATGCATATCAAAATGATGTGCAGAAAACAAAACAGTAATCTACAACCGCGATACTTGAGTAGGCTTATTCCAAATCGGTATATTTCTCTCAGTTTACTATAAGGAATTTTCAGAGGAAAAGTGGCAGACGACAGGATTGTGGACAAAATGTAGAAATGATTACCATTCCGGTTTCTTGTTTGTCCGACATCAGAGGGCTTAATCATGGAAATGAACCCACTTCAGTAGCACTTCAAAGCTTTATAATTTCTGTATTTAGATTGGTTTCCTTTAACAGACAGAGAATTATTTTCTATCTCCATATTTGTGGCCTAGACAAAAATTTCTGCACAATTAATTCCCATCGTCATACCAAATCCACACATTGCCTGCAAAGCTGACGTCGTGATTGCCCCGACCAAGTCGCTTAACATTTGCATATCAATGAGGTTAGGACCTACGCGTATTTATCAGTAGCGTAGCCAGAGGGGGGGGGGGCAGGGGGCAGATTGCCCCCGGGCGAAAAATCGAAGTAAAATCGAGACGGCGGGAAAATGAAAAAAAATAAACGAAGGGAAAAAGAGGGAGAAGGAAAAGGGAAGGGGAAGAGGAAAGGGGAAGAAGGGAGAAAAAGAGAAAAAAGGGAAAACAACAGGAGAAAAGGGAAATAAAATAATTACAATAGGAATCATTATCGATGGAAGGAAAGGATGGAGAGAAGGAAACGGGCTTGATAAGGTAGAGCACTGGTTCAAATATCGACGGGACGAGTATACTGATACAGGTAGGGCTAGGGACCGTGGAAAAGACCAAAGGGAATGAGAAAGAGAAGGGCTAAGAAGGCAGAAACGGGACGAGGGATGAAGCGAGGCAGATTGTGTATGAGAAAGAGGAAAAGATGAACTAGGAAAGGGAATAGAGAGCGTTAGACGACTAGGGAGTCCGGAAGGACAGACTATGAAGCAGAGCAGTCAGAGTAAGGGGATAGAAAAATGGACGTAAAGCAAGGCTGTCAGTGTGGGAGCTATAGGGATAGTAGCTACCGTCCCGATTTTTATTTTTAATCACTATCAAAAAGGGATACTTAAAATAAATGTCCCGGTGCAGATTTTCTTTCAAAGTCACACAATGAGTTGAAAGTATCCAGTTGCGTTGCCACTTATTGGGGTTTGCTGTCAGAACCCTAATGGGTGGTCAGGAAAAATTGCCAAGAGAAACTATAAGCATGAATTTGAATATAACATGGGCAAGCTCCACCCATAGTTTGCTTTCCCAGCTGACTAGATATAAAGTGATAAATCTTAGCTCTATGCACTTACATTTTATTTTGTTCTCAGGGGACCTCCTGGTGTGGCTGACTTTGACAGCAATCCTCCTAACATCTTAAACCCTAAAATATGTAGTAATTTTGGAGTGTAACGTAGTAGCGTGCGCAATGGGGGCCGGGACCATGGCCCCCACCGTTGTAAGTAGTCGGGGGAAAATCAGCTAGTCGGGGGAAATCGGGAGCAGTCTGACCGAGACTGGCCGAGCATCAGGCGCACTCTGCCTCCCCCAATTGGCCGTTATGGGTGTTTTAACATGCTTCAGAATGTGTCAAATATAGCACCATTTTTTATCTCAGCGAGCTTCTAAAAGCAAAAATTCCCCTCCCCCGGGACGGCGAACAATCAATTTTTTGTCTCTCTATTATAACAATAATCACTTAACAAATAGCAGTCTGAAGAACGGTCAATCATCTAGTTGTAAAGATGACTACCTTTATACTGGTCATTAGGCAAGCGTGAAGCCAGGGGGTGGAGGAAGAGGGCAGTCGCCCACCTTATTTTTAGTATTTTATTATGTTTACTTTTTACAATATTGCTAGTGTTTCCCCTTTTTATATGCCATAAATAGGCCCGGGAAGTGCCATTTCCAGCCATCTGGGAGGCATTTTGGACCAAAATTTCCTTGCGCTCCGCGCCACCATCGGTTGGCGCGGAACGCAGAGAGACTTTCTATGAGCTGCGTCCCTCCCACTTCCTTAACATTTTTTTGCTACGCCCCTGTTAATAGTTTGCGTCTAGCCAGTTGGACTTTTCTCTGTGCCAGTCGGTGGAATTCACAGTCTACCCCACCTCACAAATCCTGCGCACGCCACTGGTGTAACGCACAACACCCTGGGAAGGATCATTTCCTCAGTGTAGTTTGGGAAGGCAATTTGGCCAAAATATTCCCTGTACGCCTCGCACCAACTGGTGGTGGCGCTCCGCAATGATAAAGTCTCAAAGGATCTCTCTGAAGAAAGGCATTGATCCCTCAAGAATGATTCCTCCTCGATCTTACACCGAGTTTACCACTGACAGTTTACCCCGGCTTCATCAAATCGAGTTATGGTAAATAGTTAAATTGTGATCATCGTGACTATAAGTTCGCATACTGATAAGGTCATTTGAATATCAAGTCGATAATTTATTCTCATGCCCCCAATTCTATTCCGAAGCTTCCGGACTTGTCCCGGGGTGATAAACTGGACCCAAAAGAAACGGTGAGGGGGGGGACCCACCTCTACAATTAGTTTGAAAAATCATGAAATCGGGACGAAAATTTTCATTTTGCCCCCCCCCCCCCCGGGCCGAAGACCCTGGCTACGCGCCTGGTATTTATTTCTGCTTGTTTCTCTTGAAATTTTGATGGAAATTGTTTCTCTTTTTATGCTAATTATATGGAAAACCATGAATGGAATTGTAAGGATTACGACAAAGAACAGGAACAAACTTGCAAGAATTGTTGATTACTTTCCTTCGTGAACTATTATCAGCATTAGTAGCACTATTGTGATGTCACCATAAGAAGAGAGCCTGAGAATAATCACCTGAGCATACCTCCCAAGCATCACTTGTTACGGGATCTGAATGGCGGGAAATTCAAAGTTAATGCTATTGTACTTAACCAAGCAGCGTCTTTTGCGCCTGCATCCGACAATTAATGCTCACTTCTCGATAGATAGCATTAAAGAGCACTTCGTATATTATCATACAGTGTATTTCCTGCATATCGTGAGGTTTTCAAACAACTGAAGAATGATGATGTTTCTCATCGTTGCTGTCGTATTTTTGGCCGACTGCGTTCTTTTCTCCCTTTTAGCAGTATGTTTAGCTGTCTACGTCGTCCAGAGTTACATTTCAATCCAGCTTGATCCTGGACGTGAACAGCCGAGAGATGGTCCTCCTTCCAAACCAGCTTGCTTGGAGGTAAGTCCTTAGACCAGCACCGTTTCTTTCTTGAACTTCTTACTCTGTTTACTTTTACTATGTGTTCTAATGCAAGCGGGCAGTCAAGGGGGCCCGTGGCGGAGAGCCTTAGGAATATTTTGCCCGGCTTAGAAAGGTATAGATAAAAATTGTAATGCATTATAGTACACTTTCCCCCTCCCCCCCCCCAAAAAAAAACCTTATTTGACCCTTGGAAGTTATCTCGACCGTTCAGTTCATTGTCTGTCTACGGACTTGTTCTGAATGATTAAACTTTTTTTAAATATGAATATTGTCCCAAAATTGTAAAAATAGCTGTTTAAGTAGAACAGATAGCTTTGTTGAAGGCTTTCAAAAAAGCGCTTTCTTGCACCATTCTTACTTAATTGTCTGAAAGGCCCGTTTTAGTGTCTTGTCCCTCCTGGGTCGTAACTCTCTTTGGGAGTAGTTTCAGATTTTTTGCTGGCTGTGGGAAATTTTGTTTTAATTTTGTTTGATATGATAAGGATAAAACTCTGTCATTGCCCTCGTGCTTTAACTCACCGGAGCCCACCGGCAGTAACTATCGATGGGGTCGTAAAAACTGGGGCAGACAGTCGTTTGTGGCTTATCATGTAGAGCCCCCGTCTTTTCCGTAGAATAGGATTGATTACGTTTTTGAATCCATTGACTGTCGTAGCAGTTACAGCTTCCTGTGGCAAATTATTCCATTCCGTAATAATTCTCTGACTAAAAAAATACTTCCTAATATCCAGTCGACAATAGTGTTTCCGAAATTTTAGCTGATGTCCTCTGGTTCTACTACTTTCTGACAGATTGAAAAAGATTGATCCACATTTTCTAGTCTCCTAACTATTTAAAAACTTCTATCAAGTCTGCTCTAAGTCTACGCATTTCTAGTGAAACTAAACCAGCTCGCTCAAGCCTTTGATCATAACTGAGAGTAGATAGTTCTGGGATCATTTTTGTAGCACGACGTTCTACTTTCAACTGTTCAATATTATCTATATCTTTCTGCAGATAAGGGCGCCATGCCTGACAACAATATTCAAGATGTGGTATAACCAGTGACTTATACCATCTAATTATACAATCTTCATCGCGTCTTCTGGTTAAATCCCCCCAAAAGTTCACAGGGCGTCTTATGGGCATTTGCCCTTGAACGTGTTATGCTATGTTATGTTAAATACAGCAGAAAAAAACTAAACATTTATTCGGGGATTGTCTTTGGTGACGTTAAAGACAGTTTTAACATCCTGTCTTCTGTACCTGTGTTCAAACGTCTTTAAACTTTAAAAGCCTCAAACAAAAGGCAAATTGAAGAAGTACTACGGTCGGCGAAAATTTGCTTTACTGACTACTGAAAACTTACTGAGGCAACGCTAACCTTACTAAACGGTAGAGTGCATATACACCCTGGGTGTACCCAAGGTCTAACGATGGTATGCCTATTTCACATCTAAGATGACTGTTAGTATGAAATTTAACGACACACCAACACAAATGTGTTATATAGTGTCAAATACAGTTTAAATACGGTGCAAGTCCTTCCCTTTAGTCGCCTCTTACGACAGGCGGGAATACCGTGGGCATATTCTACAACCCCCAGCACACATCTAAAATGACATTTCGTAGTAATACATTAAGTGACATATGAGAGTAGAGAATGTGAATCAATGTTTTACCCTAACCAGTGACAAGTTACCCTACAGTGGGACATACTTTTCATTTTAGGCCTTGTAAATCCCCCATCCCCCTTTAAATTGCAATGGGTGGGAAATGGCTCATGTCCTCCCAGGCCCCCACAACAGTGCATCTAAAATGATCTAAAATTCTGTACAGAGCAAGTTACTCTGTTAAGTTCCAGCGAAAGTTAAATTTTTAAAGCATCGGTAGAGTCTGGTACCTTTTAATTTTTGTCATGTACAGTACTGTGTGGTTCTAATTGACTACATAGTTTATTACACAATGGCATTTTGTTCCTTGCCCTTGGACAGCGAAAGTGTATGAAAATATAAAATTGCATTGCTATTTTTGCACAATGTATCTTCAATCTAAACACTACATCATGCATTACACAAAAGAACCACTGTTCTTCTAGAATTGGGTGTAAATCAACCAAAAGGCAATTTAAGGGACTTTATTAAGAGGGATTACCTTTTTGCTTTGGCCAACTTTCAATTCTACTTCCTATCACACTCAGGAAGTACTTGTATGAACTTAAGAAATGCACACCTGCCAGTTTCAGTTGTACTTTTGCCAGGGAAGAGAATAGCTCGTGGTTAGACGGCTATTCTCTCTTTGTGTTGTATTACTCCTGGGCTTCAGAAGCCCTGTAATGCATAACACAGTCGCTTCAGTAGGCCTACATTCAGAGTGTTTTAGTGTGGAATGTGGAACAATTGTTCCTCTTCCGTTCACGTCTCTGTAGAGGTTCTTGTTGGTTATATGTTCTCACTTATTAGTGAGCATCAGACGGTTGGGCTTGCAACATCTCCGCCGCGCCGAAAGAACCTCTTCAGCTTGTTGTAAGTTGTCATCCTAGTTTCGTCTACTAGTGATTAACTTAACTTCATTTTGTATATTGTTATTCTACACAGCACAGTCAGGTCTACATCACTTTCTTGTATCAGGCTTGTGTTGTTTTATCTTAAGGGTTTAATCCTTAAGCTAGTTAAAGCCAGTCTTAAAACTTATGTTGCTCAGCTTTACTAGGGTGCAAAATTTGGAGAGTTATTTTATCTCCTTCAACAAGGGAAGTACATTTGAGTTAATTTCTCACTCGAAACATGTAAAATCATATTCAGTTTCTATAAGTGAGTCTTAAGGGTTAATTCTGCTTACTTACTAACTAAGAGCAAAAGGAAAAAAGGTGAGTCTTAAAGTTTTATACTACTCATTAGTACACTGAATATAAAAGCGAGTTTTTAAAGTCAAATTGCTCGCAATATTAATTAAGTTGCAAGTCTTAATTAATAATTTCACTTGCAAGTGGAAAGATCTGATCCATGGGAGTCCGTAGGGGGGCAAGGGGGGCACTTCCCCCCTGGAAAATCGAAAACTTGAAAAAACGAAGAAAAAATAAAGGAAAAATGAAAAAAAATATAACATTAACATCAATCAGTGTGAATTTCTACTCTCAAAACAGCAATTAAATAAAAAATATCAACACTCAGGCCCCGGCAGCCCCCCCGAACATATTTTGGTATTTTTTAAAGTTTATATTGACGATATTGCTTGTTTCCCCCTTTTATATGCGGTAAACAGGCCTTGGAAGTGCCATTTTCAGCGATCTAGGAAGCAATTGGGGCCAAGATTTTATTGCGCTCCACGCCAACTCATGGTGGCGCGGAACGCTGAGAGTCTGTCTGCGCTTCGCCCCCCCCCCCTTGCTTGACAAATTCCTGGCTACGCCTTTGTCAACACTGTGTGAAAAGTAATATCTAAAGTCTTTTCTGGGAGTAAAATATTTCCCATGGAAAAGGTTGGGCCCCTAAAAAATTTTGCCCCCCCCCCTTGCATTTTTTTCTGCGGACACCCATGATCTGACCCGTTTTTAGAGTTCAGGAGTTCATTTTAACTTGCAACAATTTTTCTCCTTTCTCGTGAAATTTGCAGATCGGCTCAGTATGGAGCAAAGTTCAACCTATCCCCCTCTCCTTCGGGCGAGGGCACCTCAGGGGCGCATAATGTAGGCCCGATTTAAACAGATTTTGGAGCAAATGCAAACTCAATTTCAAACGCTCTCCCAGAAAGTCGACAAACAGGCTGATCATGATCACTTCCAAGTGCCTGAGTCGGAGAATGTTTGTGAGGTAGAAACTTCACCCTTTGATAATGCTGAAGGTAAAGAGTTGGATTTTGATGAACAAATCGAAAACCTTCTAAATTCTCCTGTTAACATCATAACCGACACACGAGAGGAAAGAAGTACCTCCAAAGGAGAAAGTTTCATTGAGGAGCAAAACATTTTCACCGCCCTTGTCTCAAACTTAGATTTAGGGCAAAAGCAAGGCTATCCAGTTCACGAAAAGCTTGCAAACACGGTGATATCAATTTGCTCACAAAAACTATCTAAGAAAAAACTATGACCGCCCTAGTAATATTGACTTGCCTCAAACTACGCAAGTCAATAAACTTATATGGGATCAGATGAATTTTGAAACCAGATCGCAAGACGTCAAACTACAAAAAATTCAGGCGTCAAATATCAAAGCTATTTTCTGTAATGGTGGTGCGCCATCTATCGTGACTTGGCTGTACAGTACTAACACACAAGTAACTAGGCCTAATGTTAGAGCTAGCTTACATGCATTGTGCAATAAATGGCATGCATTCTATAGCCCAGGCCACAGCCTATTATAAGGTATATACTGCACGCCGAAAGATCTTCGGTGTAACATACATGTTTTCCAGACGGGCCTTTGGCCTCCTTTCTCATTGCCATTTTCTCATCTGGAAGGAGTTTATTCAAGAAGGAGAGGGGATGGTGGCGGTCAAGGTAAAACGAAAGAAATGAGGAAAGTGTAGGCTAGCACGTTAGGCCTATAACATCTGCACAGTAGCCGGTCGCCGAAAGCCAGTTGCTCCCCATAGAGCAGGATATTATTATATCCTGCTCTATGGTTGCTCCCATAGAGCAGGATATAGGATAGAGGGCGGACTCCCCGAAAAAGCTGTGATTGCATGGGGACTCGGCCGTCATTTGTAAAAGGGGCAAAAGTCGCTCTTACGCCGTTGAACTTACATTGAAACACGTACAAATTACACCATTTTTTCGTGTTCAGAAACATGCTAAAATCTTTCCGTGTAAGTTATCTACATCAACCACAGACGAGGAGGTAGTAGCATCTGACTTGAATAGTAATATTCTTGTAGTAATTTAGCATTTTAGTCACAGCGAAGTTAAAAATATGCACGTTTTTCTTCACTGAATTTGTACATTGGCTAGTCACATTGAACCAGCAATTGTACAAACTTTGTGCAGGGAGCTTTTTCGCGACAGGTCAGCGTTAGTCTACTCGAGGCCCCCCTTACTCAGTAAATGACCAAATCGATTGCAGGAGCTTTAGCGTCCAGGCTAGCCGAAATCTTTTGAGCATCACTTTTTATTTTTAAAGGTACATATTGGCCTAGGTCTAGTATTAACTTGGTGCAGTATGGTTTGGCTTAATATAACTAAAAGACGTTGGCTGCAGGTGTCATTCTTGTTTTGTTTTGTACTGCATGCCGCACCATACTAGGCCTATACTGGGGGTTGCATTTAGTTTTGTGCCAGGGTCAGTGGTAAGGATACATGTTATATTAGGATGGAGACAGCTGCAGGTATAAGGCAAATGGTGAGATAGTCACAAGAATAAGAAGGATTTACAGCACAACTCAAACATTACAAATAGCATTAGGGCTTAGGTACCTCTCGACGCATGCGTGGTGAAGTAATGTCCCTTTGGATGTGTCACCGTATTCCGAAAGAAGAAGAATCTGTGGTAAGAGCTGTGTACAGCAAACGGTATTTTGGGATAAGGCCTACATAGATGAGGTGCTGAGGGCATCGTACTATCCTGTTGTGTACTTTAGTTCCCATATTCCAGATGACTAGACTACTACCCTTGCTGGTAGTGCTGAGCTTTGCATAATGTTACATAGCCAAGGCGTATACGAAAATAACGTTCCATTACTATTAGGCTAGGTTTTGTCTAGATTCTGAAAGCATTTACTAGAATTTTTTAACCATTGCTAGTAAGTAAACAATTAAAATATAGCCAGACTGTAATAAGTGCTATAGCCTTAACTAGAGGCACAGTTGTTACATTTTAAAAGGGATTTGTTGACATTCTTACACCTCATAAGGATGCTCAATTCTGGATTTGATAGGATTCCCCTAAAAAGTTAGGGATCCTTTGTGCTTCATTTTTCATGATGAGTCTGGTTACAGTATATCATAGCAGTTTTATTATACTTTGCCTGAGCAGTAATGGCTGTTTATGCATTTTATTTGTTTAACAGTGAACTAGCTGCTGAGCATGAAGTCTATCCTTATGCCGCAGTGTTTACTTTGTCACCAGTTGTTGAGTTAACCACCACATTAGCACAAAAAGCAAAGAGTGACCACCATCAAAGTCCAGACTCACTTCAGCTACAAACTTTCATCAGACTGTCAATCTTCAATTAGTTGATCATAAAAACTGCAGTATTTTGAAAGAACATGATTATTGCATAACCAGCTGTCCTTGGTGAATATTGCAAATTCAAAGAGCCAAATTTGAAGCACCTGTACCTGTTGGGAGCAATAACTGCCAGTTGCTTTTAAGGACTGCATAATTATCACTACTAGTAATAGCGACGCCTTCCTGCCAAAATTGGAAAATTACCCTGGGACGAGGATGCATGGGGAAATGAGGGATGTATAAAGTGGCAACAGGTCTTTCCCTGGGGGTTAGCTAGGGATAGCTTCTTTACAGTAGCTGTTGCTTTCAGTGTTTGAAGGTGCAGCATCAGCATTGCCAGCATAAAAGAGACATTCTTGGTTACTGTACATATTATGTTTCACTTTTTGTTGCTTAATTGTTTTGTACTTTACAATTACTGTACTAGTAATTGTGTCAAGCATTAATTTGGCCATATATTATCCATGGAGAACTTTCACATGCAAGAACTTACAAAAACTAAGTTGCAACATGATGGCACAGTGATTATATTGCATTTGGGATATGAACTGCTATAAAAAATTCTGACATTCTTTCCAAAAGATTTAAAGAAATGGTATCTGCACTGGGGCTCCTTTCCTAAGTTTCCTTTCACTGTAGCCTGTCGGTAATATCAAAACCCATTTAATCTAAATATGTTGATTTGCAGTTGTTGAGGCTAAGCACTGAAATCCTTAACCCTTTACCATATCCTTTGTAAGTATTAACAGAAGCAAAAATAAAGCAATGACAGTTATAGTAGATACTTTCTTGTTAATATTTCCAGAGTCACGGTGGCAGTTCTACCAGTCTGATGCTGTTCATAAGCAAAGTATAGGCTGAAGTATAAAAGCTATCATTCTCACTTTTTCCACACCTCAGTCAATATCCAGAGATTCCCTGTATTTCATCATCAGATCCCTTACCGTTTCCAGGCCTAGGCCTACAGCAAATCATTTTCCAGAGCTGTGCTGGTCACTGGTCAGAAGTCCCTAATTGCCCTAATATTCCTGAAATCGTAATAAAAAATTAGAGAAGACCTCTACAAATCCCCCAATTTTTTTTACATAGAATGATGTATGGATATACCTTTCTTCTTTGCATCCAATTGCAATCTTTACTGACAAGGTGCAAGCAAAACATGAGAAAATTTTTACAATCTATACAAAAATTAATCAGGGGACGAGTTGACTTCCGCGCCGAGTTGACATTGGTGCCAAGTTGTCGCAGTGGTCGACATCTCTCATTTAGATGCCGAGTTGTCTCAGGTTCAGCATATCACATGTGCCGAGATGTCCGAGCCTAAATTGGACCTGAGAGATCCCCAAAGGCCGAGTATGTCTTACGGGGGCGAGTTGTCCATTTCATATGTGTGCGTTACTTGAACTTTCGCACTTTGTTACAGATGAAAACAGGATTTAACCCTTTTTGGACAATTTGTGTTGACATATGAAGGTAGAAATATTCTTCTCTAATAATTTTTAAGGATCGGGACATTTTCTCTTACTTAAATTACATTTTACTAGGGAAAAAACGCCTTGGGATTTAGCCGAATCAATTACCGTCATGTACAGTTTGTACACACGTACTCACGGACGGCGTGACTTCTTGCCCCTTTTACAAATGGCGGATGCGTCCCCATGCAATCACAGCGAATTTACGTATGCGGTATTGGGAGTCCGCCCTCTAGTTCCTATATCCTGCTCTATGGTTGCTCCATACTTGGCCTAACGTTAGGATATGGGCTTAACGTTAGGCCTAGCCCATAGGCCTCGACATAGGTTCCGTGTACACCATACCCCTTGTACAGGACTCTCATGTGCTATGTTCACTTTGTTTTATATTTCTCACCAGCTTTATCCTGGGTGTGAACAGCCGAGAGATGGTCCTTCTGATGAGCCAGCTTGCCTGGAGGTAAGACCTTTATAGACCAGCACCATTCACATGAGTCTAGGGAGAGAACGTCATCCCTAAACCCCAAAATACGGTTAAACAGTCCTCATTCGCATGATATCCTTGTTATTTGTGATTCGGAGATTGCTTATTTTAGAGGCCACTTAACCCCCAGATTGGAAAGTATGGCACTTTTCTCCGAGATCTCGGGTGTGCATGGAAAAAAATTGAAGTGTGCAGTGTCCAACAAGGTGTCAGATGCACACTTGAAGTGTGAACACGAAAAATCAAGTATGAAATATATACTTGGGAGAAATTTAAACAAAACTCTTGAAGGCCTCCTTAACATCCAGAGTGGAAAGTATGGGATTGATACTGGATCATAAGTATCAAATACGCCTCACTCCAGGGGTCTTGGCCGAGTGATGGCTGACACTGCATACATCATTCAATCAAGTCATCAGCACGTCATGATCACGACTTGTGATCATCCCATTGGCCGTCAATGTAACATGTATACCTAGGGTTATACTAGTCCTCAGTAAAGGGCTGTAGTCGTTCGCCTACAGCTCACTATACACAGTCCTTACTCTGACCATTGGAAATGGGGATCAGCCATCTGTGTAATGGTTGAAATTTTATCTCTTCTCACAGCAAATTTTGTAAGTAAAATCTTAATTTACTACCATGAATTTTCTTCTCCAGATCTTACAGGAGTATTACAACTGTTTTTAATCACTGAGAACTTCTGGAAAGTGCCAAAAATGTGAAATGAAATCAGCAACTTTTTCGCCCTGTAAATTTACTGTGTGGCTATGGAACTTATGTTTATCAGTATGCTAATAAGCTACATCGTTACGTCAGTTAAGAATGTTTGCAGACACAATTGTCATGTGTATGTATAGGAACTACATCAAAATGTTTTGCGTGACATCACAATGTTACGCACACAAATTCTGATGTCAACAAATATTTCGAACGCTACAGTAAATTTTTATGAAGTGGCAAAGTTGATGATTTTATTTCAAATTTTCGGAACTTTTCAGAGGTTTAAAGTGATAAAAAACAACTGCAATATAAGTGTAAGACATGGACAGGAAAAGTTACGGTAGTTTATAAAGACTTTAGGTCCTAACTTTGCAATAAGAAGAAAATCAGTTTCGACCAGCACTGTGCTGGTCGAAGACCTTGGGTTTTCAATGAGTCGGAGAAAGGACCGTGTATAGGGAGCTATCGGCGACCGGCTATACACGTGCCTTTACTGAGGACTAGGGTTATACGAGGCAATTGCTGTTGGCTTAAAAAATCAGGTGTGCAATGTGAATTTTCAAGTGTGCAATAAAAATCTACAAACAATCTCGGGTGTGCAATTGCCATACTTTCCATACTGGCTTAACCCCTAAACTGACTTAACCCTAACCTTATCCCTAACTGAAGCCCAGGCAAAATCGAACCCCCAGGTGGAAGTTGCACCCCAGACAAACCCCGTTTTAACAATTGGGTGGCGTTCTCTCCTTAGTTGTATGTACACTATTCTTTTCTTGAACTTCTTAATTAGGCCTAGGTAGGCCTAGTCTACCGTTTAGTTTCATGTGTCTGAATTAATGCAAGCCTGCAACCAAGTGGGCAGGGCAGGAGCCCGGCCCTTGGAAAAATTTTGCCAAGCCCAGAAAATATATATATATATATATATATATATATATATATAAATAAATAAATATATATATATATATATATAAATAAATATATATATATATATTTTGCTAATTTGGGATTTAGGCAAAAAACCGTATGGAAAAACGCGACTGTTGGGAGAACTCGACCCTTGGGCGAAAAAATCGTTTCGCCTTAACGTTTTACACACTGTTTTATATAGGAATGCGTAACTCCATACGCAAGTCCGATTTACCACATAATGTTAATGCAATTACTTAGTTCCACACCAACTTACGTGCATGTATCCGTTAACACTAAGGACTTACGGGCCATTGAAATAATGTGCATATATATCTCAGAACCAAAAGGGGAAATATAATCTTATGTATTTTATTGTTTTTTTCTTCGCCGGTTGTTTTGGCGGTATACCGATTTCGCCTAACAGGTCGATCTAGCGTTTTATATATATATAATATAAAAAATTGTTTTTAGCCTAGTGCATTTTAGTACACCTTCCCCCTCCCCCTCGCCCTCCCCCCAAAAATATTTGGCACTTGGAAGGTATCTTGCCCCTTTCAGTTCATTGTTTGGTTTGGCTTCACCTGTTCTGAATGATTAAACTCTTTTAAATATGAAAATTGTTGTAGAATAACTGTTGTAAGTACAGATAGCTTCTTTCTTGTTAAAATCATATAAAATTCACCAAATTTATTGACCCAGCTCATTCTGAAAATTGCACGTAAAGTTTGGCTTGATGTCACCAGTTTAAAAATGATATGTTAGCCACCTGAAGCACTGATCCAGTACCACTAGTTGTCTGTTAAAGTCCCTGGATATTTTTTTGCAATTTTTTAAAGATGAAAGCAAAAAAATGTACAAATACATTCAAATAAAATGATTGTCTACCAGGCTAACAAGCCAGGCTAGCATTTCAAAAAGATGGCATCCTTTTGCTGAAATGACCCAGCCCATTCAGAAAATGCATCATTTCTTAGGCTGTTACTTTGATGTTTGTTAATTGTCTCAGATTGAAAGGCTGAAGTTAAAGATTATGACGGGAAAGTAATCTTTCTCAGCCGTTTTACCATGCACCATTTTTTATGATTTTCTTTTGTTCTACCAGATTTTTGATATGATGTATGTTTGATTTAACATACTCTACTTTTTTGATGTGCCATGCTATCATTACCAGTCTGCAGTAACTATCACTCATCAGTAGCCTATGTGCTGTGAACTTGTTTCTGCATGGCATTGAACCACCCCACAAATTAAATGCCCTAAGAGAGTGTCGGGGGGTAGTGTTTAGACTCTTGTTGCTAAACTAAAGGGATGTGTTCAATTGTTAAGTGTAATTGGTAGGGAAGGAATTAAGGTCTTCTGGGTTATGGGATAGTGGTCAGTGCATGGTCATCTAAGTGACAACAGTGCTTAATTAACTCGGTGCTCGTAAATTTCGCTAGTTTTCTCAGGGATTCAGGGGTAATGCCAGGGGGCAGGGGGCCATAGTCCCCATCAGGGAAATGTTTACAGTTTTGTCGGGGAGTCCTAGTCAATACAATAAAGTATATGCAGTATCTGACGGCAACTAGTTGCCCTGACGGTTTACCTGTTTTTGTCCTTAAGAGGACAATTTCTCAAGAACCCAGAATTTTTGGTGTGCTACTGTACTCGCGCTATAGAGTCTCTCCAGTTTCTTCAATATTTCCATTCCACATAGCTAGATAGGACAAGTCCTGTCCATCTTACCAAGTAACCTGTAGGTAGAGTACACAGTTTATGCAGAGGTCGTAAATTTCATTCCATATCGCAAAGCCTAGTTGCTGTTCTTTTGTGTGTGTCATGCGGTACAGTCAGTTGGTGAGCAACTCATGGAGCAAAGTGGCTATTTCATCGGGTAGTCCAGGTGGTTTCAGTACAATGTGATTATCCCTGATACAGTCTACAATCCCTACAGTTTTACTTTTTTTCTTTTTGTTCTTAATGATTACACAGTCTATAATTTTTGTGTAAGCCTACCAAAAATTTTCATGCGCTGTGCAGTTTCATGGTTCAGATTCATAAGAACACTATCAGTGTGCAAACTTGACTCTTGAAGTATTAAGTGATATAATGCAAAATATGCCCTGCAGTGGCATGGGATAGTTAGACTCCTTCATATCCCCTTTTCAACACCCCCTCGACACAGGGGCTGTTGGAACTTGGGATCGTTAGCATGGCATGGCCTGGCCCCCTGTCAGGAAAATTCTGTCACCATCCATGGTTGGTTTACTTATTTTGGCTTTCAAAAGGATTTTTTCTGCGATGAAACCCAAAATTTTCGTTACACGTTGCCCACTCTTCCTCATTTCCATTACTTATACCTATAAGTATAGTACCAACCCTTTCCACCTTTCAAGTAACTTCATAAGTAGAATACATGGATTTATGTAAATGTCGTGAATTTCATCTTACTTTGCTAAACCTAGAATGTCCTCTTGTGTCTGCCGTGCAGTATGGCTATTGACTCTAGGAGGGAAGTACAATGTAAGTTGTGCCTGATTGGGCTCAACTGCTCAGATAATTGTTGACCTATATAAGCTTTAAATAAGGACAGATTCTTTTTAGTGTAAGGTTACCAAAACAATTTTTGCATGCTGTGCAATTGCTCAGTTTAGACTCCAGGAAATCATTAAGTCAGCACAGAACTATGTTCCCAGATATATATAAAATTTAAGCTGCAATATATGCCTTGCAATGGCATGGTGAAGTACACAGATTTTCTTCAATCCCCCTCACCAACCCCCATGACATCGGGTCTGACAATCGGGCTTTGGGTCACTGCCCCCCATCAGGGAGTCTGGCCCCCTTGTCAGGCAAATCCTGGTGCCCCTTGCAGGAATTATGTTTCTTTTTTGTGTATTTCTTCATCTGGTGCTGTTTGCAAGCTTCATCTCTTTCTTAGGGTTTAGTTTTTGTTGTCTGTTTCTTTGTTTTTCCGTGTTTCTTTCTCCGGCATCTTTTGTTAGGTATTTGTTGTTTGTCTTCAGTGTTTGTGTGAGTCTCACCTAACCTGTTCATTTGTGTTTGTCATAGACCCATGTGTAAAGTCTAACAGTTGGATTTAGGCTTCATTACCAGGTCTGCAAAGCCTATCCTTCTTTATTCTTTGCACATTTCATTTCTTTTACTGTGCAAGCCTTAAGTTAGTTCTAGCTTCTAAGTTCTTACTATTCTAACGTTTCGCTCGGCTATCACTAAGTTAACTTATGGTCTAGTTATCTTTATATTAGATCTAGACTACTTGAGGCTTTAGCCTATAGACAGGTTAGCTACTGTATAGCCTCTAACAGTCCTTTTATAGTTTGATTTTTTAGGTGTAAATGTATTGTTGCCTTTTCATGTTTCTAAGCGTAGGCTTCCTATGGCTGAAGACAATGACCAACTTATTTGTTGTGAAGATTGTGGTATGTGGGCTGAGTTAATTCGGCCCTAAATCGTTCTTGTGAAGAAGAGAGATACCTTTGTTTTTGTTTGTCAGCATGGATGGGTTTTAGTACAGAAAGGTAGTAAGCCTGTTGAAATTGAGAGGTGTCAAGCTGTTGAGATGTCAAATTCTTTTACCACATTATCAGTGAAGGTCTTGTTCAGAAGGTTGTAGTGGAATCAAAGGAAAGGATTTCTGGTATTTCTGGTGGTCTGTGGGAGGGTGAAAAGGCTAAGGGTAAGGTTCCGTTTGTTGGGGACTCGATTACTTGGCTTTTACATGGGGAATTTCGTAAGAGGGACAGGAGGAAAAGGGTAGGTATTTGTCTCCCTGGTGCAAGGATTAAGGACATCTCGGCCAGAGTAAGCAAAATTGTAGGGGATGAGGAAGTTGTAGCTGTGCAGGTGGGCACTAATAATCTCAGTCGGGACAATCAAATTTTGCTTCGGTAAAAGTACAAGCCTGAGGAACTGATCTGTAGCCTAAATCCACACATACAAAGGGGTTATTTGTTGTATTCTCCCCCCCCCCCCCCCCGTTCAATAGAAAGGTCTCTTGGGGCAAAATTGTGGGATTTAATAAGTGGTTGAAAAATGAGTGTGCTCTTGAGGGTTTTCTGTTTGTTGATACCTGGGCTGGTTTCATAAGTAGGAAGGATATTTTTGCTAAAGATGGGTTTCACTTGTCGAGCATAGGGGCTTATATAATTATGAGTTGGGTAGGCAGGTTTCTCAAACTGTTGACTCTTAGGTGTCAAATAAGGTTCAGGGGCAAGGTCAGCCAAAAATGGGGGCATTTCTAAGTTCAATTGTGTTCAGAGTGATTTTTGGTTTCGATGATAAGAGAAACCTATGCATTCATGATGGTGTGTGTGTATGTATGTGTGGGTGTGCATGTGGGTGTATGTGTGTTTGTGACACTGCTCGTTAACATGATATCTCAAGAAGGGAAACTCTGACAGTTCTCAGAATTGGTACATAGATGCCCCATCTTAAGAGAAAGAACCCTATTGTTTTGGTGGGGGTCAAAGGTCACCTGGGGTCACCAGGGGTCAAAATCAGAAAACCTTGTTAACACAATATCTACATCGCCCCTCTCTTACCTCTACAATTGTAACCCTCACTTACCCGTATTAAGGTCCTGGCAAGTTTGATCAGACAGTAGAGGAGGCCGGCCTCCGCTAGAGGGCGGCCTCCCCCGTCCTCTTCTCACTTGCCTCGTCAGAGTTTAGACACGTATTTTGTGATCCTGCGCATTTTTCAGAGTTTGTCTGATCAAGGGGAGGATTCCCAATTGGAACTTTTTCCCCCTATGGAAGTTGGGGGTTCGGAGTTGGATTCCAATGCTTCTGGTTCGGAGGATGAACCCTTGTTTGGCACCGACATACCTCCGGACATTTTTGATAAGGCGGTAGGAATTTTGTGTGCTCAGCTGGGTTACCCAGCCTCAGTCCAGCCGGAAGTGTCTTCCAAGTCTAGACTTACTCTAAACAGACCATCCTCCTCCGTCAAAGAATCCTTACCGGTAGACGCGAAATGTGAAGACCGGTTTAGAGCAGCTGCTGCGGCAAAGAAATGGACCGCGTTTCCTAGAAACCAGAATGCTGCCTTCCGTGTCGACAAGAAAGACTGGCGGGATCTGTTCAGAGCCCCCTCTGTTCCCCAGGCTGCCGAGGATTACCTACGTTCTGTCGGATCGGCAGACTCGTCGGGAAGACTGAGATCTCTCACTGCTAGACGCTCTCTTAGAACTCTACACCAACTGGACGCAGCCTCGCGGGTTGGTTTGAAGTATTCTTCTGCCCTCTTACTCATTGCGGAGGTTCTCTCGAAAGCTTCCCGTCAATCGTCCTCCGAAATCCCGAGAAGGGATCTGTCGACTCTCACTAGCTTGATCGGACCCATTGCGAGACGAGTTTTCGATCAGTTTGCAAGAGTTTCCGTGAGGTCGGTCTTAGACCAAAGGGAGTTAATCCTGGACTCCATGAGGCTTCCAGGAAGGGACATTAGGCACCGTTTTATGGGATTACCAGTGTCGGGTGAAGATGTTTTCGGCGGCCAATTTGATGCACATTTGCAAACAGAGGCCAAGCGGAAGAAAGACCTCCAGAAGGCCAACCTAAGTTCTTCCCGCCTTCAGTATCAATCCTCTCGTCGGAGAACGGGTTCTACCACCCAGTCTCATCAGTCATCGGGGACATCCTCCAGGAGACCCTCTTATTCCACTACGAGACAGATTAGACGTTCCCAGAGGGGAGCCTACAACCCCTCGAGAGGTACAGCTCGACGTCCGGCTTCTTCTACAACGTCCAGAGGTCGGGGGTTCACGAGACCCTAAGGGTGCCCACCCTGCCGTCCAGCCTCCGGCGGTGGGGGGGAGACTAATGCTGTTCCAAGACAGCTGGGGAAGAATCCAGCCGGACTCTTGGGTCCGGAACGTAATATCACATGGCTACCTGATAGAGTTTACAAGTCCGCCTCCAGTGGGGGGCCTGCTCCGAGTTACTCCAGTTCCAGCCCATCTAGACAAACGCCTGGCCCTCGAGAAGGAGATCCAAGACTTACTCTCGGAAGGAGCTATTCATCAGGTTTCTCCGGAAAGTGCTCACGAGCTTCACCGATCCAGTTTCTTTTTAACGCCCAAGAAACCCAACACTTGGCGTCCCATTCTAAATCTAAAGCCTCTCAACAAGGCGTTCATCAGACCGAAAAGATTCCGTATGGAAACCCTGGCATCGATCATACCCTCTCTGTCCAGGGGAATGTGGGCCACGTCAGTGGACTTAAAAGATGCTTACCTGCACGTACCGATTCACGCATCACACCAAAGATTCTAAGCCTTCCATTACCGAGGAAGAGACTACGTGTTTGTTCAGCGCGATGCCCTTCGGACTCTCCACGGCTCCAAGAGTATTCACACGCATAACCAGGGCGGTCCTAGCCTTCCTAAGGAAACACGGGGTCCTCGTCTTCGCTTACTTGGACGACTGGCTTATTCTAGCTCACTCGGAACAACAGGCCATGGAGACAACTCAGTTCGTGGTCGAAACACTCCAAGCCTTAGGATGGATAATCAACACCGAAAAGTCGTCACTGATCCCCAGAGAGTTACCTACTTAGGAGCGATCCTGGATTTCTCGCTAGGCCAAGCCTTTCCGACTCCAGAGAGAATCCAAGCCTTGGCCGAGGTGGCCACTCTGATCCTCTCCAGAAGATCCCACCAGGCCCGGACATGGTTAAGACTGCTGGGGTTGATGGCCAGCCTCGTAGAAGTGCTACCCTTCTGCAGACTCTACATGAGACCGGTTCAGTTCCACACGCTGTTCCATTTCAAACCGGACACGGATCCGCTCACTACTCTGATTCCAGTCACAGAGGAGGTGATTCCGTTCGTAAGGTGGTGGACCCATCGCGAGAATGTCCTCCAAGGGAGACCGTTCCGACTTCACAGGCCACAAACGTCGATCTCCACGGACGCTTCTCTCACCGGCTGGGGAGCCACCTGGGGCCCGAAGTCTCTAGCCGGCCAATGGTCCGACTCCGAGAAACTCCTACACATCAATCTGTTGGAGCTGCGGGCGATAAGGAATGCTGTTTCGGGGTGGATCTCAGACCTCAAGGGCTTCGACGTCACGATCTTATCCGACAATTCGACAGCAGTGGCATACGTGAACCACCAGGGGGGCACGAAGTCCCTACGCCTCTGCCGAGACACCTGGGATCTACTCCTGCTCTGTCAGAGGAGCGACATCAACCTCAGAGCGACCCACCTGGCAGGGAGGCTGAACCTCCA
This sequence comes from Holothuria leucospilota, assembly GCA_029531755.1. NCBI lineage: Eukaryota > Metazoa > Echinodermata > Holothuroidea > Aspidochirotida > Holothuriidae > Holothuria > Holothuria leucospilota. The sequence continues at coordinate 12,554,174 of CM055970.1, forward strand.
GGCAGACGCCCTATCCAGGGGTTTACGGAACGAGAACGAGTGGGAGCTATCACAACCATGGGCCAACCTAGTCTTTGACCTCTTCGGACGTCAGTGCGTGGATCTGTTCGCCACTCACAGGAACACCAAGCTTCCCACTTTTTGCTCCTGGTTCCACCACCCTCTAGCGTGGAAGGTAGACGCTCTCTCCTTCGGATGGACCGGCCTGTCATCCTATGCGTTTCCACCTTGGAGCATGGTTTACACAACCCTGTTAAAGCTGGCTCAGTCGCCGGGAGAGATGCTGTTAATCGCCCCCTTCTGGCCGAACCAGGCGTGGTTCCCGCTCATCTTGGAACTTCTAGTGGACCTGCCAGTCGCCTTTCCGACGGACAGCCACATTCTAACTCAAGACAGCGGAAGGGTCCGGCACCAGAGACTGACCGACATAAAATTGACAGCTTGGAAATTATCACCAAACACCTGCAGGAGGAGGGAATTTCTGAAAGAGCTGCTAGCCTTGCAGCCGGAGCTAGAAGGCAATCCACCTCTAAAACTTACGACACCAGATTGGAGAAGTTCTCATCATGGGCGGACGCTAACGCTTGCAATCCCCTGGAAGCAACGGTAAACGAAGTCTGCTCCTTCCTCGTCTCCCTCTTTGATGAGGGGAAGCAGGTGTCTACGATCAGAAACTACAGGTCAGCGATAGCTTCGATTCACCCCGGCTTCTCCGACGGTTCCCGAGTTGGCACAAATCCAACAATCTCAGGCTTACTGAAGGGGATGTTCAACAGAAGGCCACCGACTAGAAAGTTGGCCCCGTCTTGGTCAATCAACAAGGTTCTTGAGACTCTGTCGAGACCTCCTTTCGAACCCATTCAGGACGCTCCGTTGGATGTCCTTACTAAGAAGACTTTGTTCCTAGTCGCAGCGGCCTCGGCCCGTCGTAGGAGTGAGATCCACGCCCTCTCAACGAAGAAGGGATTCATCAGGTTTTACCCCCAGGGGGTCTACCTCCTCCCGGACCCGGACTTTTTATCCAAAAACCAGTCGGAGACTTTCACTCCAAGGCCTATTTTTCTACCGTCGATTGCCTCAACCTCTTCAGTCAGGTTCGTCTGTCCAGTTAGATGCCTCAAATGGTACCTCCAAAAGACCTCTACCGTACGGACGGCCGATAATCTGTTCCTGCTACCAAGGACCCCCTACACTCCGGCCTCCAGGGACACTATCTCCAAATGGATCGTGCAGATGATTTCACCTCACGCTAACCAGGACGAACAGGTCAGGGCTCATGATGTTAGGGCACATGCCTCATCAGCCGCCTGGTTTCAGGGTATCCCTCTTCAACAAATCATGGAAGCAGCGGCGTGGAAAACACCTTCAACCTTTGTGGCATCCTATTTAACCAACGTCATTTCTTCCGAGGGTGACTTTGCCAGAGCAGTTCTCACAAGTTCCAGCTCCCGATCACAGAACCTCCCGCCGGTGCCTCGGTGCTAGTCTGGTTACAATTGTAGATAGGAGGTAAGAGAGGGGCGATGTAGATTCCCCAAAACTCCCTGGTTTGTGAATCTACGAGCCCCGATACTTACCTCCTATCTGCATTCCCGCCTCCCAACCCCGCTGTTGACCGATGGATCCGATCGCTGGCCCTTGTGACCATGTATTGTTGTCTACACTCCACACTCATCCACTAACCTCGGTGTACAGGTTCTTCACTCGACACCTGATCCTTTGGCGTCATCGTCTGTGTACTCAAAGTCTGGCATAGTACCTGTTCCTGACACCGAGAGAGGGCCTTCTGGCGGGACCACCTGTTTGACGTAATAACAAGGTGAGAACGGTCTCTGACCTTATTATTTTTACTTGTGTCAGTGGTCCATGTTATTGTGGTGTGGAGTATTTTTGGCCTAACTAACCTAACCATGTGTCACGTGTTTAATGTTATCACAGGGGTTCTCCAAAGATCGGGTCTGTCTGACTCAGCAAGCGGAAGAGGACGGGGGAGGCCGCCCTCTAGCGGAGGCCGGCCTCCTCTACTGTGTGATCAAACTTGCCAGGACCTTAATACAGGTAAGTGAGGGTTACAATTGTAGATAGGAGGTAAGTATCGGGGCTCGTAGATTCACAAACCAGGGAGTTTTGGGGAATCTTGAGGTAGGAAGCTTGGATGAATTTCATACTTTGTAGATGCGGTATGGTATGAGGAAGAACCCTATTATTTTTGGTGGAGGTGAAAGGTCATCTGGGGTCACTGGGGGTCAAACCCTGAAAACTTCGTTAACACAATATCTCAAGAAGGGAAGCTCTGACACTTCTCAAACTTGGTACATAGATGCCCCATATTAATTAAGAGAAAGAACCCTATTGTGTTTGGTGGGGTCAAAGGTCACCTGGGGGTCACTGGGGGTCAAACTCTGAAAAACTTGTTAACACAATATCTTAAGGAAGGAAGCCTGGATGAATTTCATACTTTGTGTGTAGATGCATTACAGTAAGAGGAAGAATCCTATCATTTTTGGTGGAGGTGAAAGGTCATCTGGGGTCACCAGGGGTCAAACCCTGAAAACTTCATTAGCATGGTAACTCGAGATAGGAAGCTCTGACAGTTCTCAAACATGGTACATAGATGCCCCATATTAAGAGAAAGAACCCTATTGTTTTTGGTGGGGTCAAAGGTCACCTGGGGTCATGGGGGTCAAACTTTGAAAAACTTGTTAACACAATATCTTGAGGTAGGAAGCCTAGATGAATTTCATTATTGAAATGATTTTCAATAATTATGGATGATTATTTCTGTCCAGGTGGGTACATTTTCTGGGTGCTGAGCACCCTCCGCAAATTTTGTCCTGGTGCAGCACCCTAACAAAACAGCTAGTGGAGAACACTGAGCTTCTCTCATAGAGTTGTCCACAAGTGGAATAGTCTGCCTGAGTGGGTAGTTAACTCCACATCAGTGCACTGCTTTAAGGTTAGCATTGACAAGTTCTTCCATGACTCTGGTAGAATCTAATTGTACTGGGCTTGTTTGGTGTTGGTTGGTTTTTTATCGTTAAGAGGTAATGAATTTCAGGGCATCTTAAGGGGCCTTAGCCTTCCTATGCTCTTTAACCTGTTATGTTCAAAGTTGGAAGATGTTCTAACGCCTCACACAAATGCCAGTGTATTCACCACAAGTCAAAGCAAAGTATTACAGAGATTTGATGGAGAAATAAAAAAAGTTGTAGCTGTATAAAGTTTTGAAGGAATGATGTTTTGTATTATGGTAAGACCTTTATTGGGCTTAAAACTCCCACAGTACTATCATGATAGAGAGTATTAATGCTGAACTCTTATGTATTTTGCCAATTCCTGAAGCCTTTTCATAAGAATTTTTGGGTTTTCCAAAATTTGAGGGGGCACATTTTTCCCTGCCCCCACCTTATATACCCATGCCTATTCTAGTAAAGACCTCTTTCATTCAGTGTGGGCTACAATTGCACAAGCATCCCTTTCAGAGAATGACCTAAATACAGTACCAGTAGGGCTCTTGCTTTGATACTGTCAATGATTTTGACTTGATTACTGCATGAGGGTAACTAATGTAGTTTCAGGCCAAAGTAATTTCTCTCTCAGCTTCATGTGTCACTTAGACACTTCACAAAACTTTTCCCTACCGCAAGCTAGGGGCGAGTTTCTTTTGTCTCTTTTTCTTCATAGAATTTACAACTTTGTTATACTGGAAAGTTCATATCTGATCTGCCAAAGTTTTTTGCACTTGAGTTATCCAAGCAAAACGTTCTACACCATGGCAAACTGTCAGCATATTGTCTCATTATGTACAATGTGTCTGCAAATTATGTCTTCAAACATGAACTTGACAGAAAGCCATAACCCTGCCCTGAAGATGTTTGGTGCAACATACATACTTTCCAGTATGACACCGGATGTCAGGAAGCAGGAACATGTAAAAATTCGATCACAAACTGAAAAATTTTGTTGAGTTGCCCAGTCAAAGAATCTGTAAGATATATGTATGATGTTACGTAACCTAAATGGAAATAAAATTCACTTGGATCAACAAAAATCTTTTTTCATCAACACTTTGTCAGTTGAGATTTCAAGCCCTTTGATCATACAGATAATTACAGATAATTTCTGACTTTGAAAACTTGCAGTTCTTCTGCCAGTATGAACAAGGACGAGAAATGATGTAAAGTTCGTATCACACTGCAGTACATGCTTTCTTGTCATACAAACAGCTACATGTGTCTTTATTTCAGCTTCAGGTCATTATATTCTCCTATATTCTTGTAACTTTAATATCTATGTAGTTGATGCACTTGTGTCCAGCAATAATTAAATAGTAAGTAATCAAGGTGACAAGGCTCTTCCAGGAAATTATAGGCCAGTCAGTTTAACAAGTGTAGTGTGCAGAATACTTGAGAAAATAATTCGATCTTTTATGGTTGACCATATGAGGATGAATTTGTTTAGTAATAAGCAGTTTGGCTTTATCTCTGGGATCTCGACTACACTGCAATTACTGAAGGTTAAGGATGTGTGGACAAAGTGTTAGACAACGGTGGTTGTGTTGATACTGTTTACATGGACTTCATGAAGGCCTTTGATAAAGTTCCACATAGAAGACTTATGGAGAAACTTAGGGTGTATGGCTTTAGTATTCAAATAAGGCATGCATGGATTGAAGACTTTTTGAATGGAAGATGCCAAAAGATCATACCGTGTACATCGGCCGTACCAGTTTACAGCAAACGGCAGACCCGAGTAATATATGGAGATTCGAGGGTCAGAAATTTTCCAACTCCAGTCCGTGCTCGAGGGAGCAATTTTACGCTTGGGCTGGCCCGGTGTAAATAATCCCTGCTCAGTTACAGCAGGGCAGATTACGGCAGGAAGTTGTTACGTAGCAACTACCTGGTTACAGGTAGCGATTACAACTAGCCAGACAATGCAGTGCTTACCACTATACGCGCACATGTTGACACTGTGTGCATACACCTGCATTATATTATCTTGCACAGACAGTATCATGGTGCTTCGTAGAATTACACACAGTTTCCACTTTGAATGAAATTTCTTCGTTTTGAAAAAATTACACGAATTCTACTGAATCAAATTTTAAAAAAAGTATTATGGAAATAGTATGTTGAAATGGAGTTGTTTTTGTCTTTTTCCGTACCAAGCTTTGTTAAATTGCACTTTTCACTAGAAACAAGCCCAGCTATGCGAGTTTCTAACACCAAGCCGCCCCTATACTAGATAACGAAACAAAATAGGCCCATCTTTAGAAATGAACGTCAAAAGACAGCTCATAAATATTTGCACCCAGTGTGTGTGGATGGGTAACATTCCAAAACTATAAGGCCCAGAAGTAGCGCGAAAGACCTAGAAACTACACAAATATGATTGCCCTGTAAACACATACCCAAATGAATATACGGCACGTGGCTCGACTTTCGATGCTGCTAGATTTCATATTTGTCAAGTTATTACTAAAGTTAACAAAACATGATTTCATGATCTAAAGAAAGTAAATTTTGGTAATACAGTTATGTCTACATAAGGTATGCACTTATTTCAACCACAATAATATTCTTTTGTGTCGAATCAATAGCCAAAACTTCGTATATTTGGTGGAGAAACTCTTTTCCGAAGCAAAATTCACTCCATCAGATTTTAAATCGTACACATTCTTTCAAGGTGTATTATGCGCTGTGTGCACGAAAAAAAAATCTTCTTTCCCTGTTACTCCTATCCTGGTAGTACCTTACATACTAAAATGATTCCTATCTTCATATTGCTCGTAATTTTCTAATACTATAAAAACTACTTGCAAAATTTTTACGTCCAAAGTTTCCTAAATATATTGCAAAAAAAGCAAAACATTTTCCCAGTATTTTACGTATCCCCCATTTGCGAAAAGTGGAACGTGCCAAAGTGCCAGTATGCACAACATAGTGGTAGAGTGACCCAGGCAACGAACGAAATAAACGTTCGGACGTGCACGGTGTCTGCCGTATCTTACCGTACATTTTTAACGGTAATGTGCGGGTGAAATCTCGGCCAGGAGATGGATTAGAAAGATTTTTACTGTCACTATTATGAAGGTATGGTAGGTAGTGGATTTTTCATAAGAGTAACAAGAAAGCTGTTCAAGAGAAATTTGAACACATGGTTGAGGTACATTACACTACAGAAGTTGCAGTGACAAACAGGCGCGGTTCTAGATCGAGACTTGGGGGGGGGGTTGAAATGGAAGAATCATAAAATTTTCTTTCAAATATGTAAATCGGCCACGCGCACGCTGAAACCAAAGATAAAAACAGTACCATAACCAGGGACGGTGCAATGTTATTTTGATAGGGGACATATGGGTTGAGTGATCGCCGTCGTAGGGGCGGGTCTAAGGGGAGGGGTGTCCTCTTCCTCTGAGAAATTTTTGCTTATTTAATGTTGCTAAGATGCAAAATGGTGCTTTCTTTGGGTAATTTTTTGACTATATGACTGGAAAATATTCATAACTTTGTGAATTCTAATTTTTGGTTGGGGAAAGAGGGCCTTCTTAGGGGAGAGGTTTAAGGGGAAGGGTGTTCCCCTCCCTTTGGGAAATTTGTGCTAAGTTAAGGTTGCTAAGATGCTAAATGGTGGGGTGTTTGGGTTATTTTTTGACTGATATATATGGCTGGAAAATGTTCATAACTTCGTGAATTCTAATTTTTGGTTGGGTAAAAGAGGGCTGTTCTAGGGGATAGGTCTAAGGGGAGGGGTCCCCTTCCCCTTTTGAGAAATTTTGGTTACTTGAAGGTTGCTTAGATGCAAAAATGGTGTTGTCTTTGGGATATTTTTGGACCTGATCATATGGGTTCAAAACATTCTTAATATTTTTGGTTAGGTGAAAGAGGAGCCTTTTTTGTCATAGGGTATGTATCAACAAACCTCCTGAAGTCCCCTTTTGAACACATTACTGCCTTCTAGTCGGGGAAAGTTTTACGCAAAAATACGTGCCTGGAATCCACAGAAATATTCTCGAACTATTAAGAAAATTTGCCTTTCTTCATTTGTGCATTATAAAATCGTATCTAAAGGCTGAATAGAAACCGAAAGCTCTGGATCAACTATATGGATCAGATATAGGCCTACTCTGCCCTCCTCTTTTCTCCTCCTTTACGTCTTCTTTTACTACTCTTTTTCTCTTTTCCTGCAAATTACAGGGGGGTAGGCCTCCCTTCCCCCTGAGTGGCACCGCCCCTGACCATGACATAGATGTAACGTATATACAGGCATATATATTTTTTTTTATTTGGAAGAAAGTAGCAAACGTTACTGAGAGATACGAACAACTGGACCTGTTCACATTAATGGGAATAACAATTCGGCCTGTAGATTTGACTTAAAAGGACTGCTAGTATAGCTTGACGAGATCAGCGATGAAATGACTCGTTTGAACTTCCAACAGCTGATTAATCCGTTAACTTGATTTACATGTACGTACATACTATCATAGATGTTACTTATGCTACTTATCTGACCCAACTTCCATTGTATGAAACCGTGAACCTAATATATCACGGTGATTTCGAGACAGAGACGACAGTTTCCCTTGACAAACTAAATCCACTGGACCAAGATGTGCACAAGTGTATTGGGCAATTTTGTTTTTCTCAGTACACGCAAATATAGCATAACACAACCTCTGAATTTTTCTTTTTGGGGGGAGGGGGGGTTGAGCGAACTTTTTGGGGGGGCTTGAGCCCCCAAAGCCCCCCCCCCTGTAAAACCGCGCCTGGTGACAAACTGGAAGTTATTTTTTTGGTTCCGATGCACACGTTACGGCACACTTGGACACAAAGCCACAGAAGGTAATGATAGAACTTGTTTAAAATTTGTACTAGCAGCGCTAAAGTATATGGTCAAATTATTAATTCCCGTCTGATTTCTAAACTCACGATGTTAAGAACCAACGGCACATTATCAGGCCCGTAGTCAGGGGGGGGGGGCATCAGGATGTAATAATTTCTAGGCCTACTGTGAAAGTTGAATATATGTCAAAGTCACACTTTACACACATACATAGCCTTCCCAAGGAAAAGTCACTTTAACATTTTCTTAAGAATATTATCAAATGAAATATTCTGTTTTTAAGTGCATCCCCTGTCATTATCATTTGTTCCAACTGCAAGGGGCTCCTTTATATTCAGATCAACAGACTATAACTTGGTTAAATACGAAATCACCATTTCCTTTGCCCTTCTTAACGTTCAGCTAATCCAGTTTGAAGATGCAGTAATTTCATCATTTTAGAGAAATTGCTTTTCCTCTCTGCAAGACTGATTTGACAGCTTTTAACTATAGCTTTATTTATAGCTGTTTACTATGCCAGTCTGTCATGGCTTCTATATACAGTACCGTAGTACACACAGTACTGACAATATATTGCTGTGTGCACAGTCTCTCTGTATGTGTGTGTGTTACGTAACACATTTAGATAACAGCTTGCTTGAACATTGAGGTGGTAACTCTTTGGTGTAAATTACCCCAAAGTCCATTCACACTAATAGTCTTGGTGATTAGCTTTCAACTCCATGATGAAACTGGAAAATCTGTTTAATTGACCGTGCAGGGATTGAAGCCTTTGGGCTGATTTCTTTAGACCATTTTTGCTGTAACTGTGGTAGGGGAATGTACGCGCCATGTTATTGTTAATGGAGTTGAATCTAGTGAGCATGCAGTTACAAGTGGCATTCCTCAGGGTAGTGTTTTAGGTCCTATCTTGTTGGTTATATATATATATATATATATATATATATATATATATATAAAAATAATAATAATAAGTAGAACACACCACAAAGATGACAATACGAGAGCACAGATACGGTAACAGAATAGCGTATATTTCGGACACCCCTGTGTCCTTCTTCAGCGCAAAATGTGAAGTGAAGTTTAATTTACAAATAACAGACACAGCAATGAGGTTAAACCCCTTGACGAGGGTGATAAATCACAGAGGGGAAATCGCTTAGGATGCCCAGGTCCTTGTTTAGGCCACGGGTGTGTGTGGACAGTTTTATTACCCACTTGCTTTCGGATTTGAGTCTTTGAGTGACAGACGGGTAATTAGAACCGAGTAGAATACATCTTAAATTAGATAAAGAGTGGTTAGGTTCACTACTGAAATGTTTTGATACAGGATAGCTTATTGATTTATCCTGCACAGTTTCTTGTGGTTATTAAACCTCAGCCTAAATTTGGTGCCGGTCTGACCGACATAGTTGCCTTTGTCACACAAATTGCAGCATAATAAATATACTACATTAGGCGTGTCACAGTCCAGGGGAGAGGGACGGATGTTGCAAATAGTGCCGGGAGGAGTAAACGTTTCGTCCGTGATAATGAACCGACACACTTGGCACCTAGGCTTGCCACACTTTTTATTGCCTATGTTCCCAACAGTAAGAAGCCTGGAGGATGTAAGGAGAGATTTGAGGTTTGGGGGTTGCCGTCTCGCAGTTAAAGGGGGATCTTCAAAAGTTCGGAAATGGACTTGTCTGTCCGAAGAATAATGAAATCTGAACGTATACATTTATGTAGGACCTCAGTTTTAGGGGAAAAGTCAAAGCAAGTGGAATACGTGAATTTTCAACTTTAGGTTTGTAACATAACAATTTATCCCTGCGGTAAAAGGAAGCTTTACCAATTCCCTCTTTGATAATGGGTAGAGGGTAGTCATTATTAAGAAAAAATTCCACAAGGTTACCAACGTGTTTGTCGTATTCAGACCGGGTAGAGCAGATACGCTTGATTCTGATGCATTGAGAATATACAATAGATCGTTTCAAACTGATATGAAGGGAACTGTTAAAATTCAGGTAGCCATGGGTGTCAGTTGGTTTACAGTAAAGGGTAGTTGCTATGGAACGCTATGTAACTTAACCAGTACGTCAAGAAAAGGGATTTCCTTGTCAGAAAAATCAAATGTAAACTTAATAGAAGGGTGAAAAGCATTACAAACGATACAAAGGAATGCAGGCTAGGTAAGCCATGAGGCCAATGAAAAAAATATCATCAATATATCTATGAAATGTAACGGGTGTAAAGGGTAGCCCGCCAGCATCTTATTTTCAAGATCGGCATGAAAATGACAGCATAGCTGGGGGCCATTTTAGTACCCATGGCAGTTTCCGCATGTTTTGAAGATAGTGCTGTCCGTTAAATTCAAAATGATTATGTGTGAGGATAAAATCCAATAATGGCAGTGAAGTCACTAATGAACGGTTGAGAGAAGCCGTTCAAAGAGAGGGATCTTCTTACAAGCTAATACACCTTCTTCATGTGGTATATTAGTGTAGAGGGCACTTACCGTCCATAGTTACCATAATGGAATTTGATGGGAGAGACTTAACGTCCTTGAGAATTCTTAGAAAATGTGTAGTATCTTGGATGTAACTACTGAGGGAAGGTAAAAGAGTGTTCAGAATACTATCAACAAACCCACTTAAATACTCAGTGAGCGTACCGATACATGAAAACAATAGGCCTACCGGGGGGAGACACATTTAGTGATTTGGCCAAGTTAAATAATTCACGAGGGCTAAAATTTGCGGTATCAATAGAGGCATTCACAGAAGACAATTTGTCTTCAACAAGCTTGGAAACTTTATTTACTTAGGTATTGTATAAAATGTCCCAGGAGTGGGTGACGGAGGAATGTACAAATTTACCTTGTCGGCCAGTTCAGAAAAAAGAATTAATCAGATTATGCAGTTCTTTCTCAAAAAGTGAACACGGATTAGAGGAGAGTTTCCTATAGAAATTTGACGTTGCTGAGTTGACCCTATTCTCGCCTCCTTGATGTAATCAGCACGGTTTTTAGGACAGTGACAGCCCCTCCTTTGTCAGCTTGCCGTATTACGATTTCATGATTTGATTTTAGAGACCTGAGGCCAGATCGCTCGTCTCGTCGAAGGTTATGGCCTGGGTTTGGCGTCTCTGGTAGTTGCTTCGATGAAGCGGTTTGAAGATGGGCCTTCGCAGAGTTGACAATTAACGTGTCGATGTGTGGGTTCCTCCCGGAGGTCTGGGGGTCCATTCTGACTTGCGAGATGATTGTGGGCAGGTGGGAGGGTTGTGAACGTGCATGCTTGTGTCCTTGAAAATATTCTCTAAGTTTTAATTTTTCGTTGTAGTTAAAACTAGTGTAAATCGTACACCATAGTTTCAATAGGGTCCGGGTTCCCGACTTCGGAACAAAAAGAAAGGCCTCTTTGTTGAGAATAGCTCAATAGCTTGCTCCTGGGGCGGTAAGTTCATGTATTCTGACAAATTAACTAAACTTCTCCTTCGTCTGTTGATTGACAGTAGGAGTTTAAGATTAGTAACGTTTGGGAAAACAGTGGTTGTAATACCAACGGGTGGGTTTGGATTCGAGAGAGCAAAGAATAGGGGTCCTTCCTTACAAGTGATCTAATTTTGGCCCAAATTGTATGCTTTAAAACTTGGTGGTGTTTGTTGGTTGACGGTTTTTTGAAATTGGTTTTTAAAGCCAATTGATTACACCCCACATCGACACGTTTGTCAACTCTGCGAAGGCCCATCTCACCGCTTTCATCGAAAGGAATCGAGCAAACTACCAGAGACGCCCAAACCCAGGCCATAAACCTTCGACGAGAACGAGCGATTCTGCCCATCAGGTCTCTAAAACTGCAAATCATGAAATCGTTAATACGGCAAAGCTGACAAACGGGATCGGGGCTGTCACTGTCCTAAAGACCGTGCTGTGATTTACATCAGGAAGGCGGAATATCAACTCAGGCAACTCATCAATTTCTATAGGAAACTCTCCTCTAATCCATCCGTGTTTCACTTTTTGATAAACGAACTGGGCATTAATTCTGATTAATAATTACTTTTTCTCTGAAACTGGTGGGCCCGGACAAGTAAATTTGTACATTCCTCCGCAGCCCAATCTGGGACATTTTATACAACTAACTAAGTTACATAAAGTTTCCAAGCTTGTTGATTTGAAGACAAACTTGTCTTCTGTGAATGCGCTCTCTATTGGATACCGCAAAAATAATTTTAGCCCGCAGTTTGGAATTACTTAATTTTAAAACTTGGCCAAATTCAATGCACTACAAAAAAAAAATAATTTTCTCTCTCTTGTTCTCGCTGTCTTTGTTTCTCCACCCCTCCCCGTGTAGGCCTATTTGTTTCACTGTATCGGTACGCTCACTTGGAGTATTTAAGGTGGGTTTGTTGATTAGTATTCTGAAACCCCTCGTTTTTAAAATAACCGGGTTTCCCTCAGTAGTTTACATCACAAGATACTACACATTTTCCTAATCAAGAATTCTCACAGGACGCGTTAAGTCTCTCACATCAAATTCACTTTTTTTCCTGGTCACTATATGGAGATTGTAAGATGCCAAACTCTACACTAATATACTACCACCTGAAGAAAGGTGTATTTAAACGCTTTGGTAAGAAGATCCTCCTCATTTGAAACAGGCTTCGCTCAACCGTATCATTAGTGACTTCACTGCAATTAATGTGATTTTTTATTTATAAACTCCTCGACGACCATAATCAATCTTTGAAAATTTAACAAAAAAAAATTAAAAAACTCAAAACAAAAAAACGGGAGGAACAAAAAAAAACAACAGGACGTAATAAACACGGAACGGGGCAACGGAGAAAGGAACGGCACAACAACAAAAGACGGTCGGGAAAAACGACGGCCATGGTGGCACCACAAGCAACCAAGTCTATCTTTCAATCAACATGAGAACTTGCCCGGGGATGGGTACTAACTAATCATGGCCCCCGTTATGCTATGCCTGTCATTTTTCATGGGCCGATCTTGAAAAATAAGGATGATAGGCGGGCGTAAACCCTTTCACACCCGTTACATTTTTCATAGATATATTGATGATATTTTTTTTCATTTGGCCTCATGGCTTAAAAACCTAGCCAACCCTGCATTCATTTGTATCGTTTTGTCAATCGCTTGTCACAACCCTTACTCATATTTAAGTTTACATTTGATTTTTGATCCCTCACCTTTCCTGACGACGGAAAGTCCCTTTTCCTTGACGTAAGGTTCAAGGTTGACATAGCGGTTTCCACATGCAAACTACCCTACCCCTTCTAAAATTAAAAAACCAATTACTGTAAACCAACTGACACCATGGGCTTACCTGAAATTTTTAACAGTTCCCATCCATCAGTTTGAAAGCGATTTCTATTGTATTTTCTCCATATGCTCACGAATCAAGCGAATCTGCTCTACCCAAAGTCTGGGAATACTGACAAAAACACTGTCGGCAAACCCTTGTTGAACCTTTTTTCTTAATAATGACTACCCCCTACCCGTTATCAAAAGAGGGAATTAGTAAAAGCTTCCGTCTTACCGCCAGGGATAAATATGTGTTCTTTTACAAAACTAAAGTCGAAACTTTTTTTTGTTTTTTTTTTTTTCACAGTTATCCCACTTGTCTTTGCCTATTCCCATAAAACTGAGGGGCTACAATAAAAAAAAAACAATGTATACGTTCAGATTTCAGTATTCTTCGGACAAGACCAAGTCCATTTCCGAACTTCTTTGATTTAGATCCCCCTCTTTAATGCCGAGACGGCAACCCTCCCAACCTCAAATCTCTCGCTACATCCTCCAAGGCTTCTTATCGCGTTGGAGAAACATAGCCAATAAAAAGTTGTTTGGGCAAGCCTAGGTGTCAAGTGTGTCCGGTTTCATTATCACGGACGAAAACAAATTTACTCCTCCCGGCATGCTATTTTGCAACATCCGTCCCCCTCCCCTGGGATTGTGACACGCCCTAACTTGTAGTATATGTATTATGGCTGCCAATTTGTGTGACCAAAGGGCAAAACTATGTCCGGTCAGACCGGGGCACACCAAATTTAGGCTGAGGTTTAATATAACACAAGAAAACTGATGCAGGATAAATGCAATAAGCTATCCTGTATCAAAAACATTTCAGTAGTGAACCTAACCACTCTTTATCTAATTTTACGATGTATATATACTGGTTACTAATTTAACCCGGTCTGTCACTCAAAGACTCAAATCCCGGATAAGCAAGTTGGGTAATAATAAAAACTGTCCACACACACCCGTGGCCTAAACAAGGACCTGGGGCATCCTAAGTCGGATTTCCCCTCTGTGATTTGATCACCCTCGTCAAAGGGGATTTAACCTCATTGCTGGTGTGTCTGTTATTTGTAAAATTAAACTTCAATTCACATTTTGCGCTGAAGAAGGGACACAGCAGGGTGTCCGAAAATATACGATATTCTGTTACCGTATCTGTGCTCCTCGTATTGTATCTTTGTTGTGGTTGTGTTCTCAACTTATTATTATTATTTTATGTTTCATGGAGAATACGTGGATTTTCTCTTATTATAGGATTATATATATATATAGAGATAAGATAATTATATATATATATATATATATAATATATATATATATAGATATATATATATATATATATATAATATATTATAAATATATATATATATATATATATATATATAAATGATTTACCTACGTGTGTGAATAGTATAGCTGATTTTATTTGCAGATGACACAAAAATATTTAACAGAAATTAAAAAGTAGGGTGATATATTGAGAATATGCAGAAAGATATTGATCAAACGCCACAGGCTTGTCAGAACAAGTGGCCGTTTGAAGTTTCATCCTGATTAAGTGCAAAATTCTTAACTGTTTCTTTAAAGCGTCAAAAGCAGTCGCCCCAAACTTAGTTTGAAACGAAATTGGGCTAAATGTCACAAATTTCTTCGTATTTTCTGGTCCAAGTATCGTTCATAATATTTTAGGCACATAAATATTGCATCATTCAAGGTTTAAAACCAAGCACTTGCTTCTTTTAAATTTTAAACACTGAGTGAGGGAAAAAATTACGTCACCTGACTCTCAAGATCCATTCAGGAAATAGGATAATCTACTATAGCAAGTCGTTTATTGGGGTGACTGCATTCTGCCCAAAATAGTGTACAATGGTTTGTCTTTCCTCTGAAGTTATCATTTATATAATGATCGTGGGGATGAAGTGGCTTTTAGAAATAAATGTTCCGATTGTGAGAAGGATTATATATAGGCATCCTTTTGGAGACAGTGGTCTTGGCTTTCGGAGCACATGTCAGCACCAAATAAGCAAGGCCAGATAGCATTATAGAGCCTCCATTCGACGTTACACGTATATACTCTTTTGGCATGAGCAAAGCTCAAATCTATTTCACGGCCCTTGTAAGGCCACTATTTGCGAAGTCTATGCACCGCTGCTGTTTTGGTTCACCTCATTTTCAACGTGACATTGATTGCTATTGAAATGTTCCAGAGGAGAGCAACTAGGTTTGATTCCATCCTTAAATGGGTTAACTTAAACAGGCAAAGCGTTTTAAGAAAACTTAATAAGTCTGCCAACAAAGTATGTTAGATTAATGAGGTGATATGATTGTTGACAGTTTTAAAAAAATTGTCTTCAGGTGTATGTGATAAAAAAGGGATGTTACTGACAGGTTTGTCTAAAGTTTAGGACAATTACTCATACCACATGGACATAGTAAGTTTGGAAGTTAAACCACAAAGAGTTTTGTAGACTCAACATAAGGAAAATTTTAACTTTGTAGTCAGTAGAGTGTGTGTGTGTGGAAATGGCCATTCCCTGAGAGTGTATAAAATTTCAGCCACCACTGTGTTTTCAGTTTGAGAAGGTGTGCGATAGGTTGCGTGGCTTGGCACCATGAGATATCGTATAAAACTACAAGGCAGATTTTTGTGCAAATTTAGTTTCAGTATGACAGTCCGATACACCCACAGATCTTAGATCATTGTTATAAGCGCACCTGATTTTTTGTGTGGCGCAAAGATCAAGACGATGCAGACCATAGAGCCGTCAACAAGACCGGCATACCCACTGAGGTTTCCTAATGGATCCTAAGCGCTTCATGCGAATGGTGCTATGTTTATGAACGGTTGACATTTTTCAACACGTTGTTTTGTCAATTAGAATTCATGGCAGTTTAAATCGTAAAATCCTGAACTGACTAGTATACATGCATTTACCCAATGTGGACAGACTACTGTAACATCTTTGAGCAAGCTTTTTTTTTACAGTGGAGCAATCAGAAGTATTCGAATAGACATGTAAATTGTTTTTTTTTTTTTTTGGGACATCAGGCTGATGGTGTTTACGGTATTGCAGTGTAGCACAGCACACTGTATAAACAATTACCCCCAAAAACTTGCAATGCATTTATTTCTCTTCCTTTCTAAGATTCTGATAACACTCCCTTTTTTTCTCTTTATAGCAAAGAGAGGAAGACTGTGCTGTAACAAGAGTGGATGGAGGCAGTGGAATAGTGACGGGATGTAGCTTAGCAGCTCAGAGATAGTCCATGGTTCCTATCCTGTTCAGGGCCCCGTTTGCCCCACCCCAAAAAAAATTTTAAATTTTGAAAGGGCTTTTGGGATTATTTTAATTTTTAACTTCAAAAAAGGTTGCAATTGAAAAATTTTTTAAAGGGGTTGTTTTAAGTTTAAAAATTTTTTCCGGGGTAGGGAAAGAGTTCCCAAGGCAAATTTTTAAAAACCATCCCGTTAAAATTAAAAAGGGTTTTTTCCCTTTTTTTTAGAAAAAAAAAAAAAATTTTGTTTGTAAAAATTTTTTGGGGAAAAGGGCCCCCCAAAGGGTTTTTTTCGCCCCATTTTTTTTGGAAATTTAGATATTTGGGTGGATTAAAAAAATAACCCAAAATAAACAAATTTGTTATTTATTTTTTCCCCCCAAATTTCCCCCCCTTAAATTTTAAAATTCCGAAAAATCAAGAAGAAGAAATAGAGGCAAAAATGCACCCAAAAGGGTTTTTTAAGGATTTCGGTGCCCTTTTAAATTTACATTTTAAAGTTGTTTTGTTAGCTTTTATTTCCGTTTAAATTGAATGAAAACAATTTTTGGGAAACTTAAATTTTGGCAAAATGGCCCTGAAACAATAAAAATTTGGGAACTCACGGGGGGGAAAACAAAGTTTCATGTAAAAACATGTAAAATTTATCATTTTTTTCCCCCCCCTTTTTTTTAAAAAAACCCCCCTTTTAACCCAAAAAAAACCCCCTTTTTTCCAAAAGGGGGAAGTTTTGTAGGGAAAGGGTTAAACAGGAAAAAAAATTTCATCCGGGGAAAATTTTAAAGGGGTTTTTTTAAGTTTTTTACCCCCAACATATAGAAAATGGATTTTTAACTTAATTTTTTTTAAATTTTTGCGTAATTCCAGGTTGGGGAAAAGGGGG
Source organism: Holothuria leucospilota (assembly GCA_029531755.1). Taxonomy (NCBI): domain Eukaryota; kingdom Metazoa; phylum Echinodermata; class Holothuroidea; order Aspidochirotida; family Holothuriidae; genus Holothuria; species Holothuria leucospilota. The sequence continues at coordinate 12,571,495 of CM055970.1, forward strand.
AAATTTAAAAAATGAAAAAAAAAAAAAATTTTGGGGGCCCCTTAAAAATTTTAAAAAAAGTATGAGGGGGCCCATGACTGGGGTTCCATGCAAAACAAACCCCATCATTGGGGAAAAAGAAAAAGGGAAACTCAAAAAAAATTGGGAAAAATTTTTTTAAAATTTGGCCTTTTTTTCCCCCCCCCTTTAATTCTAAAAAAACTAAATTTTTTTCAAATTTCCAAATTTAAACAAAAATCTTCAATGGGTGACCCAAAAATTAAATTTTTTTAAAATTTACTTAATCGTTTTTTTGTTTTTCCCTTAATACTTATCTTGGTATTGGGGGCGCAAAAAAACCTTCCCCGGTAATACAAAAAATAAAAACCCTTTGTTCCCAATTTTAATAAAAAATTTAAAAATTTTTTTGAAAAAATAAAGTTTAAAAGTTCTTTAATTTATACTGTAAGTAGCACTGTCATACTGACATATCACATATTTTCTGTGAAAACGAAGAAACTGCAATGTTGCCGTTCCCTCTATTTCATGTCTGTCTTTTTATGTCTTGTGGGTCAAAAGATTTTATGCTTATTACGAAGGCCCTTTAGGATCCTTTCCATGGAGATAATAACATATTATATGGTATCCACAGATATATTGCTACCCAAAAATGCCCCTAAACTCACATATTTCAAGGAAAAATTAAGAAATCGCAATATTTGGGTTTCCATACTTTTATGCCCATTCTCATTTGAGAGCCACAATTCTTTCTGTGTATTACTAAAGTACAAGGCTGCCCATATCATGAAGATAAAAGCAGCTTGTTTGATATCTATAGAGATATTACAGTTCAAAAGTGCCCCTACACCCATATTTTTAAGGGAAACTGAAGAAATCGCAGAATTTGGATTTCCGTAATTTTATGCCCATTCTCATTTGAGAGGCAAAATTCTTTCTGTGTACTAACAAGGCACTAGACTGCCCATGTCATGAAGATGGGAGCATCTTATGGCACAGTATCACAAATATTACTGCACAAAAATGCCTTATTACCCATATTTGTTACTAAAAATGAATAAATTTCAATATTTGAGTTTCCTTTATTCAATATTCCGTTTTCATCTACAAGTGTATTCTTTCTGTATACTACTGAGGCACCTGAGTACCAATTTGGTAAGGATGGAAGATCTTGTGTGGCTCTAAAAGAGATCATCATTGTTCAAACTTGTCTTGTAGTTCCAAAACTTGTATTTTTTAATGAAAAATGAAAATAATGTTTTAATAACTGTTTAGTGTCCATACCAGTGGAAGATTTGCCTGCTTTTGAAATATTCAAAATTGATGTGTGTCATAACAATCCATTTTTCTTTTCATAGCAGAGAGATCAGTAGATCTAGTTATTCGATTGTAGGAAATATTGGGCATAAAAAATGATCCCAGAGGCCAAAATTTCCCGACGAAAAACAAGGAAATTGCAAATTTTCAGTACCACTCATTTCATGTAGTGGAGTCCAAATTTTCCCCACGTACTACCTGGTTATAGGACGACCCATCAACAAAAGTTAAGGTCGTTGGAATACAAACTTTAAGAGAATCTGGTACTCAAATTTGCCCCCCAGCGCCAAACTTGCCCAAATTGCCGGTTTTGGCGAAAAAGGCCATATTTGACATGTCCCTACAACAAAACGGATCAATATTTGGGAAAAACTTTGAGTATATTGTGGGAGACTGTGTTTGTTTTACCACCTTTAGTCCTAAAAATGTTTTAGACCCCAAATGTTGGTGCAACAGAGTCTTTGTTGAGCCAAATCAGGCAAAATGATCAAAATGCGGTCATTTTGAATTGGCTGTTTGCCCCCTTTGCACATGAAAAAATGGAGCACATACTTTTCTGTTTGTCTGATGTCTACTCTACACCTTATCAAAGTTTTAAAAATATTGCAAAAAAATATGCAACAAACCAAAACTTCCCTGGCTATGGTCCCGTGGTCGGTAATCTAGGGGTCCGGGGGAGAAAAATAATTGCCAGACTGATTTCGAGATCCTTATACCAAGAAAGCCCCAGAAAAATATTTGTAACGTCAACAAGGTGCTTTGAAAAAAATGTTAGAGTTGCCTATCTACCTCTCAATACACCGAGGCATGAAAACGCTGAGAAGGGTCGTTTCCGGCGATCTGAGGAGTGCTTTTGTCAGAAAATTTTATTTGCACGTTACGCGCCAACCTATTGTGGCGCTCCACTTAGAATGTGCCATTGGCTGTTTCAGTGTGGTGCATGGGTGAAGAGCTGTCATGACTTTCTTGATGCAGTCACCGGCAACTATCCCGATGAACTGCGCAATGCTGAAGATAGACTTAACCATTGTCCATATGGCTTTAGCTTCAGTGGTTCAATATGCAATGATGATGAGGATGCGAAAAATCCAGTTCTAGACTGCATAACTAAGTCAAATCAAACTCCTCCCACCGACCCGTCATTGAGGGCCACCAAGATTCCGGAGTAGAAATTTGGGGCCACCAAGTGTAAAAGATTGGAGAACACTGATGTAGTCTATGCCGCGCTACCACTAGCTCTCAACTCAAAGATTTGTCTTTACCAAATTTGGGATTTTGGACATTGGTGATACAAACAGAAGTTATATAGTGCCTTCTAATACATTTGCTGTTAGTATAAGGACAAGTCCATTTATTTGAAGGATGTCATGAAATATATTCGGTTTAATCGCCCTTTCTTTGAGTACCCCCTCACTTGTTTTAGTTTTTTCTCTACCCATTACCAGTCGAGGAAGGAATGGAGAAATCACGACTTGGTTTCTGCGTTCACCTGTTTCACATTGTTCTCTAAGCAGAGAAATCGCCTCTCGATTTGTCCTTTATAGTATTTTTAGAAAATATGGTAGAGACAATGATCGATATGAGACATAACTGAGTATTCCCTTCCGAGCAGTTCTTGGCTTCCGTAGTTACACTTCCCAGCTGAAACGAGTACACAGTAGTTGCCTTGATCCAACAGGCACAAACTCTTTTACATGTACGTTGGAATTTGGAAACTCTGGAGACACCATCTGCAACAACCGAAATTGACCAAGGAAATCAGTGGCCCCGCCAGGATTTGGTGATTGGGGGGCACCACTGATGACAAGGCAATACCACCTCAGCTACCTCCAAGTCTGCGTAAATTTGTACTTTTTATGCGCCCCTGCGATTGTATACAGTAGTGTGGGATCCTTCCTTTTTCACTACATAAAGGTGGAGGGATCTAAGGGGAGGGGATGCTCCCTTCCCCTCTGAGATATTTTTTTAATTTAAGGTTGCCTAGATGCAAAATGGTGCTGTCTTTGAAATATTTTTGGAACTGATCATGTATGGCTCTAAAGTATCCATAATTTAGTGAATACTAACTTTTGGTTCAGTAAAGGAGGAGAGCATGTTGTTTAAGAAAAGGGTATGTTGTCAAGAAACCTCCTGAAACCCTCCTGAAACCCTCCTTTTTTACGTACAAATACGTGCGAGGAGACCACAGAAACATTCTTGGACTATTACGAAAAATTTCCTTTGCTTCATTGTGCATAATAAAAGGGTATCTAAGGCTGGCAGCCACGGGTATAGGGTTTCCTGGAAGCTTTAGATTGGTTACAAAAAATGGGGTACTGATATAATATTATTATCTGACATCCAAATGATACTATAGAGTTTGATGCCGAGCACTTTACAACTATTGTTTTCGCGACGAAAATTCAAACGAACAGCTTCTAGCAATGGGGAATGGGAGTTAGAGTATAGGTGCAGGGAGGTGATATTAGAACTCCCTGATAGGTAAAGCAAAAGGGTTTAAGGACTAAAAAGCGCCTTTAAGAATGTTTTTTCGACGTAAGTGTATTGACAATCACCATCTTTACCGGTAATGGCACCCGAAGTGCTCGGTAAGAATTTTTGAAAAATGTATAAAGGCAAGTACATACTTTAAACCTTCCACATCATGCTATAAATTGCATTGAAAGATCCCCCTAGGCCCTACATAGGTTGGAGATGTACTTCTGTTTTTCGGAAAATGTTGTGGTCAGAATAGTTGCATTTATTATAACCTTTATAATGGTCATGAGATGGAGTAAAAACCGTGACGAATGTGCGCTAAGCGCGCAGAAATTTTTTAATAAAAAAGATAACTATGAAAAAATTTGCATTCATGCTTGGCACCGAGACACTTTCAGTTCCTCCCAAAACCTATTTACCAATCACAAAGCCAGTCTTTTACCTGAGATTTCGTAAACAGCTTTCAAGTTTTGTTGCTGTGCTTCTGCGGGAGTTGCTACCGGATATTATTGATAATAAGGACAATATTAAGGTAAGGTTTGAAGCGGGCGGAGCGCGACCGAAACTTTTGAAAGTTTGCGAGGGATTTGCGATAATTCCGATACTTTGAAAACCTTTGTGATAGAAAATGCTTACTATAAATCCATCACTCGGTCGAAAACACACCTCACCCTACCCCCTACAGAAATCTGTAGCTTAAACCCCTTTTGGGATCATTTTAAAATTTTCAAAAAGAAAATCTGAAATCGATTGGGGGGCACGCTTCCACCATGCCCCCGTGCCGGCGCCACTGGAGGAAATCGAATCGAACCATTTTCATATGCGTGTGCCTGAAACTTCTACCTGCAGTCTACCAGTTTACCATGACTACTGGCTCGGGGTGAGGATTTGCACCTATTCTGGTTTGGATTGTCATACCACAGGTAAAGTGCCCCTTGCTAGTGTTCGGTATATCCTCTTTTTTCGTTAATTTGTGTACCGTGGCACATTTTACGAAGAATATTTGATATGTACCTTGCATGTACCGCTCAAAGATAACCACTTGGGAGGCGACGAAGTAAACAAGTGTACAGGTGTAACTGTTACCGTTACAAGCGTTAGTATGCCAGTGCCTTCTCGAATTGTGTTAGGGGGTAGAATCTACTAACACAGGCTACGTTGAAAATACGGTACCTTTTACTTTGTTCAAACATTCAAGTGAAGTGCGCAGTATACAACCTCCAATCACACTACTTCCAGCTAATGCATGAATAACCGCGGCAATATATAAGCTCACTAAATGTACCTTACCTCGGTACATGCAGCTGCGAGACACATTGAATATTCATATAGTGCTCTGACAGGCATGGATAAAGCTGGTTGTAATGAGAACATTTCTTTCTTTTTCAAATAACCTACAAATTTTTACTATTTTTGCACTGTTTCTTTATTTTACCAATCATACTATCATTTACAGTCACTAAGTAAACAACTTCATCCATGAATAGCATGCGGGTAAGTGTACTGAAAGATAAAGAAGAACATTAGATCTTACGTTTTCTTTGTTTTTCGTTTTCCGATACACGTAATATCACCCTAAGATATTGTTAAGAAGATTTTTAGTGTTTGAACTCCAGTGCCCATACCAAAAGTGAGAGAGTTCTTTCCTCTCAGTATGGGGTATCCACCTAATAGGAGTGAGAACTGGTAACGTTTCCCTTTTTGGAATATCATGTTTACGATCAAAGCGTCACCAACACGCATACAAACACTTATAAACGCACACACACACGCACCCACGCATACGCACGCCATCACGGCTGAGCAGGCGCGTCTTTCCATCTCAACAAAAAATACGAAAAGTGAGACGGTTATGTGTCTTCATTGCGCCCTGTCAATACAGCCATGGAGCTAATACTTTGATGGGAGAAGAAACTATCCAAATCCCTTTTAAGACGACTTTGATACCCCGACGGTCAAACTAATAAATATAACCAACACCTATCCTATGATAGGTCCGCAGCCAGGAATTCTGAAGGGGGGGGGGGGAGAGGGAGCAAGAGAATCACAAATGGGGCATCGAAGAGGATCATTTTTTTAGCAAGTGGTACCACCAGATGATGGCTGTTTGGAACGACAAGGGAATATTTCTCAAGCCCACAACAGCCAGCTTAACAAAATCGGTCCTACATTTACATGTGCGAGTGAAGTGTGCGAAAATGTACCCTCGTAGTAGCAGTTTTCCCACCTCTTGGAATTCAGAGACGTGGAAAGTCTCTACAAGTGAACGAAACGAGCTAAGCCCTATGTTTTGATTATCTTCTTCAGCTCCGCAAGCGCAGATGAAGAATTAAGTTCTTTGCGAACTGGGTAGGGGGCCATGGGCTGCAATAAGGACCTGGTGTACAGTGTAACTATGGTAGGATCCTGGGAAACATCCCCGAAATGTCTGATGCATTAATAACAGGGAACACTAGCCTTAACCACCATTATTGTATTTTAATTTTGCATGAACAGCTTGCAGCAGGATAAAATGCACAGTCATCATAGACGTAAAAGGTATTATTTAATACATTTGAAGTACTATTAAATTCAGCTTTAAACCATATAGTCATCACTGGCCATGTAAAGAACTAAGTTAAAGCTAATAATGTTCATAAGCGATACAAGGTCGATTGTGGACATTGCGTGCCGACATTTTCCAGGAAAACCACTGACAATGGTAAAAACCTGCATGCAGTCCCAGACAGTGTTGGTGCTGAGATTTTCCAGCCAGAGGGGACAAACTCCTCGTTAAGGGTCAGCAGAATCTTAAGACACGAGAGATACGAGGGCCCCGAAATGATGGAGAACGCAAAATGTTTGGCGCGCTAGGCGATCCGAAAATTTTGGGGTTCAATTGAAGAAATGTGAGAAAAGTTTTGGTGTTTATCAGCGCAAGTTTTGCTTTCATTGCAGACCCTACCCTCCTTAAACACAAAATCAAGAATTTCATCGAGGCGACTGGGCGTCGTCGGGGATTACATACTATACTTCATTTATTGAGTGTCCACAACGAAACTGAAAAAGATGAAGGGCAGGTTTCCCCCACCTTCCCTTCCCCAACCCTAAATTTAAGAAATTTAGATCTGGGCTCAACCTTGAGACACTTAATTTCTTTCAAAATATTCTTGCTACGATGGTGACTCTAAATTAAAATTTCTTCAAAGCGGCAGAAAAAGGTGGCGAATTTCGTGATACCCCAGAATCACGCCTGCAGGAAAAAAATAATAATGGAGCTTTTACGACTGAATAAAAATAACATGTTTGGAACAGCGGACGCTAACGCAAAACAGAACTGAAGATGAAAGCGTGCGTGGTGGGCAAAATTTTTTATAGTTATTGAAAAAATTTTTACAGAAAATAACATACCTTTATCTTGCAAAGCCTTTTTTTGATCATTCTAAATCTTACTCAATAATCACCTGAAGGCATGCCGGGGTCTCTGTCCACAGGTAGTGAAATTTTATTTTCGATCGATTTCCCAAATGGGTGGCACAGTGGTCAGCACGGGGTGCAGGGTCCTCGAGCCGTGCAGGGTCCTACGGGACTCATCATTGATCTCTTTTTTGTACTCTACTAAAGATTTAGTAAGCTTTAAAGGTGTTACGAACTACGCACAATAGGGTCATGTCGTCTGTTACTTCCTGAAGAGCATATTGGCGAATTTGACTTATTACGTCAGCATTGTTAACCGCTTTAATCACAAATTAATCTGATCGTTTCGTCTTGCTTTGTCGCTTATATGTACGTGGTGCTTTGATTCCATGAAAACGCATGTATATACCCTTTACAATATTAGAATAATGGGGATATTGATGAGTATTCACCTGCAATGTGTATTCTTGTAACTAGTTTGCATATTGGAAATTTGGCATTTACATTATTTCTAACACCAGCGTCTTTTCTTCCGTAGCAATAACCAGTCGTTTTGAATGTTTAAAATCAGTTCTTATTTGGCTGTCGGTAACTTCCTCAACAACAACGTTAGGGCCCCTGGCGGGGTCCAGGGGCGGAGCCCCGGTGCGGGTCCAGGGGGCGAAGCCCCCGGAAGCTCTCGCAATATTGCATTTTAAGAGCACAGAAATCGACCTCCAGTTCTTACGTCAGTGAGATATACCTTTTGATGTTTCATGGAATTTGATGTATATGGCTCAGTATAAGTTACTATATGTACCTACAGAAGTTCCGGAGAATATAAGTTATCTTAAAACTTACACGCCAACATTGTGAGCCCTTGTAGGTAACTTGAGATGATTTTTGCCATAATGAGTGTTTGATTTTCGTTATACGGTATTCGGGTTTAGGACGTTAGATGAAACAATTGCGCGCGAAGCGCGCCGAAAATTTGAATTTACATTTAAAACCATTGCTATGACTAACGGTGTCAATTCCCTTTATGTATGTATATCAATTAGAAGGTGGGTTCGATACTAAGTTTTCAGTTCTCATAAGAAGAGGAGGGTGACAAAATAAATATCAGTTGCTTTACATCCTTACAATGCTGGCTCCTCTGAAATCACGTTTATGCACACAAATATTTGGCTTATGGTAGAACCCCACCGATGAGTAATGCGAATACGTTTGGGACCTTATTAATAGTAAAAGGAGCAATTCAAGGCTAAAAGTACGCAGATCAAGAGAAAATCAAGAAATATTGAGAAGACTTTGCAAAAATCGTGAAAGATTTCAAATGATTTTTGGTAAAAAGTGATAAGAATAAATCCATCATTCAATAAAAACGTACCTCTCTCCGTAAGCGTAAACAATTGCGCGCGAAGCGCGCCGAAAATTTTCGGTATAGAGCCTCCCGGGAGCTCTGCATTAATTGTACACTGAAAAGGGGGACCAACAGGACTCTCACAACCTGACATCCATATGGGAGGAGAGATGATATATCACATTCTTTTTAGGTATAGCAAGAGGGATGGTGGACGGGTAATATTCGTTTCAGAAAGATTTTCGTCGTTATTGAACGTCGCGGTAAAATGTCTGGAAAATAAGCAACGGCAATTACGTACTGTCAATCTTTCAAATCATGTGCTAGACTAGATTAGTCAAAGATCCCATAATGATGAGAGCCCTACAGAGAAGGAGATGTACGTTTTACAAAAATGTTTGCATTGAAATAATTTCTTGCGTCATAGCTTTGTCAATGGTATATGAAATCGGGTGTAAATCCTGTCGTATGCGCGCGAAGCGCGCCGAAATTTTGAATAAAATATTAGTCCATGACAAAACCTGCATTCAGAACCTGCATCGGACACTTTCACTTTCCCACCAACCTATGCTATTCAGAAACGAATCTTCTGACTCAGAATTCTTAAAAAGCACTTTTGCTCCTTTGTTCCTCCGTGAGTAGTTACCGAAAGCTATTGATAATAAGGACAACTCTAACACAAGGCTTGACGTTAGCGGAGCGTGCGAAAATTTGGAATTTGTCAAGAATTTCCAAACCTTATGATACTTTGAGAACAGTTTGTGAAACAAAATGGTTAGAAAAATAAACCAATCATCAAAAATACATCTCACCCTACACCCTCCACAGAAATCTGTAGCTTAAATGACTTTGAGGACCATTTTAAAAATTTTCAAGAATCGATGGGGGAGGGGGACACACGTCACCCATTGCCCACTGTGCCGACGCCACTGTCTGTAGCTTAAAAGCCTTTTAAGTTCATTTTAAAACTTTTTTTTTATCATGTCACCTGGCAGCTTGTCTTCTGTAGATTACAAAAAATTTCACGCTTTAACGCAAAATTGTTACTACATTTCAGTGCAGCTAGCCGGGCCCATACTGGATATGTCACGATGTTTACTTATTTAGATCTTAAGTCAAGGATCATTACTCAGCTATTCACCTGTTTTCGAACATTGTAGCTCTCCTTTCGTCGCCAACTACTTTGAAAGATATCTAAAGAGATAATCTAGCTATAGCTCCACCCAACCCCTACAGAAATATATACTTTGAATACGTTCTTAGACACTTTTATTCATTTTTTGCTCTTAATTTTTCTTTCTCCTTTTCTTTTTTTTTCTTTTTCTTCCTTTTTTCTCCTTTCGCTTTTTTTTCGTGGCGGGGGGGGGGGGGGGGGCCAGCCCCCCCCCTGGATCCGCGCCTGCTGCTTCGACTTCGAGATTCGAGAATTGGTGAAGTCCACCCAGCGTGACTGTCTGCACAGAGCGATGCTGATGCTTTCCACTCGATCAAAAATACGGATTTCTAGTTTCTAGAATCATTTGCAACCTCAGTTCCACTAGTGTGCTCACCTGATGGGTGATAGAAAAGAACTTTACTGGTTTTTGTTCAATGCAGGGAGAATGGGTAAATGTTGGTTCAAATCTTCGTGGTAAAGATTCCTAAATTGGGGCTGGTTAAAATAGACACAGGACAGATTTTGGGATGGTAAAAAAGTTAAACATTGGTACTTTTAATCAACCTTTAACAGATTTTGGGATAAAAACATCTGGTCTACTGTTCATAGTGAAACTAGAGTGTATTTTCATTGTGTTCCTTTCATTCTATCTTCTTAGGTGTCTGCAACTTTGGATGTAGTTTGCTTGATAAGATTGAAGTTGCACTGTCCTTTGTTATGGAACTGGAAAGTGGGTGCCATGGTTTACCATTTAAATGTCAGAGCAGGACTATATAGACAATCTGCATTTCAGTCTTGAGAAGGCAGATACAAATGCTGAAATTAAGAAAAGAATTGTGGGACAGATTTCCAGTTCTGGCATGAGTGACGGTTTTGAACCTTTCTCAAGATCTTATTCAATGTGTGGTGGGACAGTATTCATCTTCTGGGTGTTATTATTTTCCATCACAAAGGACTAATGGATCATCACTCAAGAGTAAGGGAGGGTTGTAATATATATATATATATATATATATATATATATATATATATATATATATATATATATATATATATATATATATATATATATATATATATATATATATATATATATACATGTGTGTGTGTATCCATTCCATTCCAAAATCGTGCAGTTGAACGTTATTCATGAAAATGTAATATATGTTTCAGAGTGAGTAAATATTTATGTTTATTTTTATAGAGTAGAGTGTATCCATTCCATGTGTAGGCCTATCCATTCCATTATTGTGCAGTTGAACGTTATTCATGAAAATGTAATATATGTTTCAGAGTGAGTACTGAGTAAATATTTATTTTTATAGAGTGGAGTGTATCCATTCCATGTGTAGGCCTATCCATTCCATTATTGTGCAGTTGAACGTTATTCATGAAAGTGTAATATATGTTTCAGAGTGAGTAAATATTTTTTTTTTTGTATAGAGTAGAGGTTTTATATATATAAATATTTTTTGTGTTCCTGTCATGCAATCTTCTGCAACTTTTTTATGTAGTTTGATTTGATTTGTTGGATACGGCGGAGGAATTGGAGTTGCACTGTCATTTCTTATTTCACTGGAAGGTGGGTCTCATACTGTTTACAGAACAGGACTCTCTAGACACTCCGCCTCTAAGTCATGTGATTGCGAATGCTGAAATAAAAGCCGGTGTGAATTATTTCCAGCTCTGGCATGACAGGTTTGAGCGTGATGGATGGATTCTCAAAATGTAGACCGTATTCAAAGAGTGGTGTGGCAGTATCCATCATGTCGGTGTGATTATTCTCTATCACATAGGACTAATGAATCATCACTAAAGACTAGTTGTTATAATGTGTATCCATTCCATATCTTGCCAAAATACCTGTATAGGCTGTAGAGGACATGTTTTTATGACATGCGATTTTGAAAATATATTTTTCTAGTATTCCTGTCATTCGGTCTCCTTATACTTTATAGAAGCAACTTTGAATCTAGATTGCTTGATTTGTTTGGTGTATGTTTGGTGTATGATGGAGTTCAGTGTAATCGGTTATTTTCACTGAAAGGTGAGTCATGGATGGCATGGTTTACCATTTTACCATCAGGACAGGGCACTATAAATAAAAGATCTGTGCCCCTGGAAAAAACTGCTGGCAACCCAGCTGCGTTGACTCAATGAGGGTGACCATGTCACAGAGCAGTGAAAGCGGCAGCGTTATTGACCCTTAGCGTAGGGCGCTCTCCAGCCGCCGAGGACAGTCCGCATTCGACTTTCAATCTCCCATGCGGCCCTTCATGCATGAGCTGCTGCCCGATTTGGCTCTCCATATAGGCGCCGGGGGCACCCGGGCTTGACGGGGCACACAGCGACTGGCTGCGCCTGCGCGGGGGCTCAGGGCGTGACGTCATAGGCGGACGCCCGGGTGTCTGGAAACCATCACCTTCATAACTTACGGGCTAATAAGCTTTGCAACATTTTTGGTCAAGCCCCCCATGAATTTTGTTAGCCCCCCCCCCAGTGCCCCCCCCCATGGAAATTTTCCTGGCTACGCCACTGGTCTAAGTTAAGAGCCGCAAAGAAGTATAGTTCAAATGGAACATCTTATTGGAAATTGAATGAACAGGGTGATAAGATCTTACTCTATGCAGCCTTTTATTAGAGATTGTTTAAAAGGATTTAAATCTTTTGATAGGGCTTATATTTTCCTAATTTATTCCCACTACTTTTTTAGTAGAAGTGAACTTAGCAAACATGGTCTCTTCCTTGGTCATACTCACCAATTCTTGCGTTATGTTTTGGACGCATGTAACTTCGTGGTGTAGAAATAATACAAAAACAATATAATGCACTCATTCATTATTTTTCTATAGGTTTCTCTTGAGACACTGACATTCAGGAAAAGTTGTGAATGTTTTTGCGACCTAGAAATCCCTAAGGTGAAGCATCTGGGCTTCATTGAAATGAAATTTCTTGATGCAAGTGACTTCATCTCTTTTGTGGAAACCGCATGCGGGAAGACTGTAACGCAAAGTGTACAGTAAGCTGACTTTTATTGATACCTTGAAAGTTCATAGTTGTATTTTCATGGGGAAAAAATCAGAGTGAGGTAGACTATAAACTCTGGTAGTGTTCTATGTAAAAATTTGCAACAAAAATTCAAAAAAGGAATGGCAACTGCTGATCTGATTTTTCAGGTTCATAAATTGTAAGATTCCGGATGAATTACCGAAACAAGAATTTCAACCGATTGATGGAAAAGAGGAAAGTGCTCCGACTAGAACTCTTAAAAGTAAGTCCTCGTAAGCTCGTAACATTCCAAAAAAATATGTGCTTTTATGATAGCAGAGCAAGTGATCATATATATATTTTAACAACCTTTAGTTCATTTTTTCTGTTAGAAACATGTGTAACAGCCTGTAAAAGTCAAGGTCAGATCGTAGATTTGTTCTCTTTTAATTGTTTAAATCTTTATCGTACTGTAAAAATGATACCTCAATCATGTAAACACGTAATATGCCAATAATAAGGCTGTGTTTTTTCTTTCCCCTGTTACACTGCAGTCCTTCGAACAAGTGCTATAACGAAAATCGCATTTGATATAGTTAATGTGACCGACTGGGAACGACTCAATCTTTACACGGGATGTTGGGAAAAGAAGTATGTCCCCCTTGGACCTCGAATGTGATGGAAGGAAAAGAATAAGGAATAACTCAATGTCATTTGTCTATAAATACCTTTAGCAAATGTAGGTTAACAAAAAGGTTCACTAGACGGAGTACTACTAGTACAGGTTACTCTTATATTCACGTTTTATCTTCGTGTAAAGTAAATAGTTCATTCTGCTGTTAAATATTAGCTTTTTAAATTTTTAATATTTGCTACACTCCTCACAACGCTATCGACATGATTCTTTACCATACAGACATATAAGTATCTCGAGAAGGGAGATAATTTGTAATTTGTTTTGAAGTTTTGAATAGTATATATAACTTTTACATGTTTTTTCGGGTAATATTATGACAAAATATACTGAAGTTTAATTACCAATGCAGAACCAAGCAGACAAGTTCATCAGTAGTTGTTCAGTTAAGATTATTGGTCAATGCATGGATGTATTTACTTAGCGTTTATTTCATAGGGTGCTTTCTCTTTTCATATTTTGCGTTAATGCTAATTCTGTTGCATTCTTGACTTCTATTTAAATATAAATACCATCGGTATTATATGAAATATTGAAAAGTTGCAACTGATTATCTGATTGTCCAACTAAAGACCAAGACCAAAGACCAAGTCACCCTACGCTCACACCCGTCCTCTCTTTCATGACTATAATCTTCTTACTTTAAAAGACCATTACAAGTATCAGCTGGGTATTTTCTTGTATAGACATAACAATGATCAGCTTCCGTCTGATCTTGTTTCCTTTTTCCAGTTCAATAGTTGTCACCATAATTACCCTACTCGAGGAAAAGATAATCTGTTGCAACCACTTACCAATACTGTATTTGCTCACTCACATGTAAGGAGCAATGGAGTATCTTTTTGGAATTCCCTTAACGTAAATGTACGAAATGCCCCTAATATTAATATTTTCAAGAAGTATTTAAAGAAACTTTTGTTATCATCACATGTAAATTGAATAGTTCCCTGTGTACAATATTACTTACTAGCAATTATTTTGAAGGTTTTTAAAGATTATTCGCAAATGGGAGAGTCATTATCTTATATTTTTTTCTTTTTCTTCATATTCTAGTTGTGTATAATGAATACTTCTCTGTTTAGGGGCCAGACTAGAAAAGCTTGTTGCTTCTTTTGGCTCCTTTTTCAATTGTATTCATGCATTTTATATCAATATCAATACTGTAAAATATCCAAGCTTGACTATGTATGCATACAGCTGAAATAAATGAGACGAACGAACGAACGAACGAAAAACTTTCGTAATGTCTGCAGATCTTAAAAGAACCAATTTAACAACGTTAAAATCACTGCATTATTAAGAGTCTTCCTAACGTTTTGAGGAACGTATAAGTTGGATTCTTCTTAGACTGAGCGTAGGCGATTGTGTTGTGCAGCTGAAGCAAGAGAAACTTAATATATTGACACAAATTTTGCTCACTTGCAGTCTTCAAAGGTTGTATGCCAAAAGAATTTCGGAGAGTCTCTAGCAAATGGGTATATTGCTACCTTTCTCGTATGCTGTAATTATCTCTAGAGCAAAGGTTAACTGAAATTAATTTTAAGGTACCACAAGGATCTGCATTTGCTTAATTCTCAAAATCTCCACAATTTTAAATTTTACTTATAGCTTAACACTTTCTTTAAAAAACGACAACATCAGTGCACTTTAAGCCACTGTTTCACTTTCCAAAGGGTCCGAAAAACTATTGAAGCATATAAAAAGTGAAGTTCACTCTTATTCTTCTCTTTCTCATTCTCCTTTTTCTTCTTTTTCTTCTTCTAGTAGTGAATTAGTTTCTGTCTATATTGCAACAGCTGGACTCAAAAAGCAAATAGTTTTGATCATTACTAAACCATTTTGTCTCACCAGGTAACTTGGAAATATCCCTTCTTACCAACAATAAGATGCGTTAAAGTAAATTTAAATGTTGCATAATTTAAAATTTCTAAATTTCTTTGGACAAAGTGTTTATTAGCTACTTGGACAAAGTATTTATGAGCTACTTACCAGTAAATCTCTTACCGATGAACCCTATTTGTTCAAAATTTATTTTAAATTGTCTATCATTATATCATAACCATAATGTTAAAATATGAACGTTTTCTGCACCATAAATGCACTTAGTCACTTTAAAAACTTCACAAAGGTTTAGCAGGATATCAGCAGTTCTGTAAGTCAGTTATCTGTCTGTGACCAGACATAAAACTTCACCCCTGTTTCGACTAATTCATCCTTTAAGAATTAAAATTTTAGTTCACTTCGCTCATTCTCCCCATAAGCTCTAAAAACATACTTAACCCACCTCTTTTAATTATTTCTTCAGTGTTAATAATAGATATAATAGATACAAAAGCATACATGAAATTCGTTTCGCCAACATTTATTCAAGTCACTTTCCAGGATTTTATGCAAAGAATATATATACAGAAATCAAACAGAGATCAAGAAATGACTTAGGAGGAGCTCAGAGAAAGCTCCATGGAGCTTGTAGTATGAGTCCTCCTAGTGCAAGATATACAATTACAATTATAGTGAACACAAAAAGAAAAATACATAAAAGAAAAAGAACAAAGTCACCTATATTTATTCATTATACAGAGTAACCAGGGTCTTTCGGGGAAGGTAATGTCGCAGACGGGCAATGATTCCAATATTCTAAGAAATTGTATCAGAGATGGACTGAATGTGATCATTCCAAGTAAGATGGCTGTCAATAAAAACACCAAGAAACTTGACAGTGTTACAAAGTGGAACATCAGTACCGCAGAAATCAATACTACGGCTACTGTTTGGAGTACAGAAGAGAATAGATGCCGTTTTGCTTAAATTGAGTAATAACTTATTGACACAAAACCATTCACGAACCTTGTGCAGTTCATTATGAACAATTTCCATTAAAGTCACGGGATCTTCATGAGAACAGAAAATATTAGTATCGTCCACTCGGCATATAAAATAAAATGAAGCTGATCGCTAGCCTTAGAAAGGTCATTTATATATATAATGAACAGTAGTTGACCGAGAATGGAGCCCTGTGGGACACCACACTCAATAGGTAAGAAATCTGAGTTTACATTGCGAATTGCAACGTACTGCTTTCTCTAATTCAAATAACTTCTAAACCAGTTTAGTAAGCGCCCCCCCCCCCCATACCATAGTGCTCGAGTTTACTTAACAGAATATTATGATGGAGGCAGTCAAATGCCTTGGAGAGGTCGAGAAAAGTTCCCGAGACATAACGTTTTTTTTTTCAAATGCATCTGTTAATAAATCAGTGAAGTATAAAAGAGCATGAACAGTCGATCGTCCATGCAAAAAGCCAAATTGACAATCATATATTACAAGTTCGTACTTAACAAAGAAGCTGTATAAACGAACAAACATTAACTTCTCGAGAATTTTCGAAAAACAGGGCAATACAGAGATAGGTCTATAGTTACTGACGGAATTAAAGTTCCCCTTCTTAAATACTGGAATAACACGAGCGATTTTAAGAGCAGCGGGAACAACACCTTGCTCGAAAGATAAATTAAAGACATGGACTAAAGGATCACAAATAAGATGACCAATAGTTTTCACAACTTTGGGTGGAATTTCATCAGGGCCTGGTGAAGAGTTTTTAAGATTGAGGATAGTGCAGAGTACCTCATCGTGGTTTGTGGATTCAAGGTACATAGAGTTAGTGTTGGGGGAACTGAGGTAATAATTAGGGGAAGTAGTAGAGACCTGGGGAATACTGCTTTGAGTTTTTGAACCCACAGAAGTAAAGAAATCATCAAAAACGTTACCTATAAGTAAGGGGTCACGAATAACAGAGCCGTTATGGCTAATTTCTTCTATTGACTTGTCAGTACTTTTTCTGTGAATAATAGAATTTATGGAACGCCAAGTTTTTTAATGGCATTCTCACAGTTTTCAAACATTTCACAATAATATAGTTTCTTGGCAAGTCTTATAACAGATGTTAGACGTTTTCGGAAGGACTTGTATGCTTCAAAATTCTCATTATTTCTGTTACGAACGTACCTCTTGTACATTTTACATTTAGTTTTACAAGAATTTGCAATGGCAGTTGTAATCCACATATAATTAATATTGTTGAACTTACTTTTACAAATGACCGTTTTCGGAAAACAGCGATCAAAGTGCAAACGAAAGGTATCATAAAACTTATTAAAGGCATCATTGACGTAATTGGCATTGTACACATCCTGCCACGTCTCATTTGAAACCCTCGATTCGAATAAAGATAAATTTGAACGGGTAAATTTCCTGCTGTGTGTAACAGTATTTCCAGGTAAGTTACGTTGGCATGAGATATCAATGGAGGAAAAAATAGGGAAATGATCAGAAATATCATCTACCAGAATTCCAGGGACACACGGCTGACTGATATTGATTAACATATTATCAAGAAGGGTAGCAGAAGTATCAGTAACTCTTGTTGGGAGAGTATGAATAGGTTCAAATGCATAAGAATGTATCATATTAATAAATGTGTTAGCGACTCCGTAGTTTGAGCTCATTAAATTGCAATTAAAATCGCCCATTATAACACAACCCCTATGGGAGGCTTCGATGGATTCGAAAACAGGGATCAACTTATCAATAACATTAATGTCAACACCTTTAGGACAGTAAACAACCCCAATCAGAAGAGAAGTGTTACAAGATGTTACCAACTCGACGAAGAGGGATTCGATGAGTCCCTCAAAAAAGACACTCGGGTCTGGTCTACGTACATAAGTGTGATTTGCATCAATGTAGAGAGCAGCTCCCCCACCTCTAACCACCCTTGAAGAGTGTTCAAAATTGTAGCCATGTAGGTAATAAAGAGAATACAGGGTATTTACATCATCAAACCAGGTTTCAGTCACTCCAACAACTGAAAACTTACTATTAATTAAATTAAGAGAAAATTGTAATTTGTCCAAATTTCTATTGAACGATCTGGCATTGACATGGTAAAACAATATACGATCACTGCTAAAAGCCTCTAAAGTATCATTCAAAGAATGATAATCATAATAATTACAAACCCCAATATTATTGATTTTACTTAAGTTAGACACCTCAGACGCAAAAGGATCAGCATCACTTTTCTAATTTGAACGTTTTTGCCCAGTATGATTACAAATTTTGCATGTAATATTTTCAATTGAGGAAAACGTAGAATGGTTGAAGCAATCGGTATGACACTTAATTTGGGCAGAACAACTAAGACATTTTACAGAGAGTACAGGCTGGTTTTGTAAGGATTTTAAACATAAACAACAAAGGTGATTAAGACAACAGTCGACTATAGATGACTCACACAAAAACGACAACAAAAGAAACAATCAACAGATAAACGGAATGCGATGAATAACAGAAAATGGGTTCGTATCAAGATAGGCTTGAAAGATCCCATTGAGTAAGAGTAACCAGCTTCGTCAGGACTTCTAAATGCCAGCAAAGTCGAAACACCGTGTGGACAAAAAGTAAAGCTGAGCTTATCTGGTATGTTACTGGCGGATTAAAGGAAGGTAGCGACAAACTCAATGCAGTGGTCCAAGAAAGAAACTGAAGAGAGAACAAATAGAAATTTCCAACATGCTTCAAAGTGAATGGCAATAAGAGGGATGTAAATGATCAGAGCTTCTCCAAGTCTGCTTTACTAGCGATTTTTTTCCTCAGACCGTTCTCCATTACAACAAATATTGCCCAATCTGATGTCCATGAACGCTTTACATTGGTATGTCTTCTGGCCCTTGTGAAAAGTTCTTGCCTTGTAGCAGTTAGATCTTCATTGATATATAATCCCGTACCTTTAAGTTGTACCCGGGCCTTATAGACTTGATCACGGATGTTATATGTGCTGAATTTCACGATTATTACTCTGGGTTTAGTGTTGGTTACCGGGGGTTGGTTGGGCCTGGGTTTGGAGAAATCCTGTGTGAGCGGTCATACTAAGCTTGGTGATACTAAGCTTAAGTTTTCAGTTGCTAGATGAACAATAATATCATCATTACTTGCCTCGTCCTTTGATTCTGGGATGCCAAAGATGCGGAGGCAATTTCTTCGAGAGTATTGTTCCTGGTCATCTAGGAGGGCTCGGACTGAAGAAACCTCACTTTTGAGAGAAGTAATTTGTCCCGTAGCTTCATCAAGTTGAGCTTGTTTTGCATCGAGTTTGAGCTGAAATGCTTGGTTGAGGTCATTACAGATCTTTTCTCTCACCGCTTCAGCAATGGCAGGAACAAGGGATTCCACAAGAGTAGATTGAAAAGCCTTGGAGAGGAGGGCTTCTTCTATGCCATTGCGGATCACCTCAGCCATGTTGTCATGGTCGCAACTTGTATCACTTACAGGTCTAGTGTTAGGCTGTTGGTGCTCAGAAGATGGCGAATGGCTTCTGGTGGAGTAGCGGCTTGAGACGGAGTTTTTTCCTTGGTTGTTAGGGATAATGACAAGAATTTCAGTAGACTAGACGGTGAAGCATCCAGAAAAGTATGGACGAGGTACTTTGTAGAGCTGGAGTTGTTGAAAACTTGGAATTTTAGGAATCTTACAGAGACGAAGCAAAATGTGATGTCTTTACATATTAAGGGCGCACTACACAGTCATGTCACCAGAAATGCACATAACACCCACCAGAGTCTTGACAAAAGCCTGTGGTCACAGTAGTCTGTGAACCTGTGCTCATGGGTTTCGAAACTACAAACCTGTGATATATTACTGCTTGGAATTCTCTTCCTCACTTTATTCATTCTTTGCAGTGTACCTCCCTATTAAAGAAAAACAATTGCACGTAATACACTTATCTAACTGTTGTCTGTCTTTGCATACGATTAAGCTGTATATCTGGATGTCTTTTGTGCCCACCAAGATTTTTTTTGTACAACAGGTTCCTTTTTTCCAATATTTAGTCCCTATACTGTTAGTCTCTATACTGTGCTGTCTTTCATTTCTTGATTCAGTATTTCCTTTCATAAATGAAAGTTAAAGTGTATCCATTAACTTTGACTGCATGTGTATACTTTTGCTATTGTGAAGAATCAAAGCAATGAAATAAATTAATTTACACTGCGTTATTGTCTGAGAAGGATGACTTCATTGCCACGACTTTGTACAAAACGGCGCCGTATTCTGTTAAGCTAGAAAGAGGTGAGATGCACTTTGTACAGTCTGATTTCTAGCTACGTTTAGATTCACATCCAGAGAGAGCAAAATTGAAGTCCCTAATGTTGATCCTATTCAAATTCTGGTGAGTGATGATAGGGTTTTGACAGTGTAATGAAGAAAGGGGACTTAATTTTCAAAACAGGTAGACAAGCCAACAAACGAAAAACACTTGCCTTAGTGGAACAAGAAATAACCAAAATGGAAGCGATCTTCCAACTTTAGGACGAGCTTCTCATTTCTCCCCTCTGAAGTCATGGAGAGCAACCTTTAATATTATGTTCACGGCTAGCCAATGTATCTTCCTTCCAAGCTACTTTTATAATTCAGATATTACCAGTTAATTTAAGATGGCAACTTTGTTTCGTGGGTTTTTTTTTTTTTTTTTGAAACGCTTTCGGACCACACACATACTTCTGGTTTGGGATTTCCATGCCGTGAGCCATTCATAGTGTTTGTATGAAATTAATTCATTTGCATTACATTCTTCAGCATGGCACTTCAAAACTAAGGGCCCCTTCAGTTACTTATTTATTTGTAAACAGGACTATTCTCTTTCACTACCCGTAAAATGGGTCAATAGGCATAAAGGAAGTGAAGCACAATATGTGGACATGCATAAGCTCAGAACATAAGGAACTGAAGCTTGTGAAATAGATAGTACTGAAAAGCTAAGAAGATATCCCCGGCTTTACAAAATTGATGCTCCGTAAAAGACCTCGAAGGTCAGAGCAACTTGAATCTCACTTTAATTACATGCAAAATTTTGCATTTATTTTTAAACTAACTTGTGATAACCAGGAGACACAACCCCATGCAATACGTAATGATATTCTTGGTTTTCTCAAAGTAATTACTGAGATTTAAATGAATATGCTCTGTTAATGGTATGTTACGAAAGACATTAATTAGATTGTGTTACGGCTTGTGGTCGCAAGTCAAACCAATAACAGCGAAAGATCACAGAAGAACGAGATTAAAATTCAACAACTTAATGATTATTTACAATCTCCTTATCTTACTTAAATTTACAATAATTAATTAGATTTACTCACAATCCTTTACTTAATGTTATTCTGGTCTGGTCCAAGGGCTGGTAGTGCATGCACGTCGACGATGGTACAGTAGAGTAGTAGACCTGCAGCGTGCTGTAGCGTAGGAACTGGTTCCACGAGCGAATAATGACAAGGCTAGGCGATGAATGATGGATGATAACAATCTCTATACACAGTGTAGAAACGGCGTAAGGCAATTTATCACAAGTGTGCAGTGTCAGTGGCTGGGAATAACTTCTCAACAGCGTCTGGACTCGATGAAGTGTTATGATCTCTCTCTCACAACAATTGTTGAACTGCCTTTTATACGCTAGGCTTTTAATCGAGAATTCTCCAGAATTTAACAGAAACTTCTAGAGCACACAGTCGAGCAATTACGACAACGTTCCTTGTATGCACAGTAGTTGTAAACAATTGCAGTTTCTTAGAAGTGTTGCCAGGTCGCTGCTATAATTGGGACATAATGTAAACAGTTCTAACTTCTAGACAGTTCTAGAAAGGCTGCATTGAAGTTGGAATGCTCTGGAACTTTCCATTTGCTCGTCGATGGATTCAATCTGGTGTTCCTGACGGGTCGTCTTGTAACAATTGGCATACAAAAACTGGGAGAAGCTCAATGTTTTGTCCTCCTTTCAAATATTACTTTGACCAATGTTGTATGTGTTACACTGTAATTACAGTGAATGCACCACAATGGTACTATAAATTGTCTTATTGTTAAAACTTTGTTTATGAACTTAAGTTAACGATGTAGCGGAAACCAAGTCATTTCAAGCTTCAAAGCCTCTTGATCCATAAAAGTGGTAGCAAAAGCCAATTTCTTGGAAGAAACACTAGTGACAACGGAAGACATTAGACGATTAATCATTTCCGTGGTCACCAAGAACTATCCTTTTATCCTGAAACTTAGTTCACTTGGTCGGAAGTGTCGTACTTCGTTTAAAATTTATATGAAGAGGAGTGCACCCTTGTCAATGTAGACATTCTTTTAGTAATACCAAGAACTGATGGTATTGGAACGCTCTTTCTTGTGTAAAGTGAGAGTTCAAGATAATTATTTCCCACATGGCTTATTTGGTCGTTTATGCCATTTAACCACAAAAAAATACAAAAACTAATCCTGCCAGCACCGTATTATACAGCTAAGTCTTTATTCTAATAAAGATATTGTTAAACTGGGATTTACGAAGTCTCAAAATTTCTTTAAGCAAGTGACTATCTCGTTAAAGGGATAAAAGGCATGCCACTATTAATATATATATATATATATATATATATATATATATATATATATATATATATATATATATATATATATATAACACCCGGGAGGATTTAGTAGGTGTTTGGAATGCTCTCCCTCTTCTGCCTACACACTTTTGGTCATTAATGTTGTTGAAAAGGTTAGCTCTAAACTAAAAGCTTTCCAACCATTTTTCATCTCACTGCCCCGTTTCACCGAATGCAATTGGGTTAACACCCCATGTCTATCACGCATGAATTTAAAGGAAAAGAAAAGAAATAAAAGGTTTGAAATGGATGAAAAAATTGTTTTCAAAAAGACATTTAAACTGCTAAAATCAAACTCAAGGAAATATCTGTCAATACAGCATCGTGTTTGTTCAGTGGTAACTGTTATAATAAAACCCTTTGAAACCCACCATCCTCGTGCCGGAGAGATTGTGACGATGATGGTGCCAAGCCACTTGGAATAGATGCGCTGTGTTACAGTGAAAATAGAAGCCGTGCATTCCTCTATTCCAGTGATACTAGTGAAACCTGTTGGGATGCTTTAGAGGGCAATCAGAACGGCAACTAACTGACTTAACCATGCAGTGCTTCTTCATTTCTAACATATGATAAACGCCCGGACGCATGCACGAATATGTTATTACATGGAGTGACGACGGCTCTGTTAGGACATTAACGTGCCACCAACCGAAAAGGTGGCAGTTGAATAAAACTCTTTGGCAAAAAGTTTGTGCATAGAACAAACAAGAAGACAATCCATTAAGTTGCACATTTAATCTTCCTCACATCTATATATTTTGTAGATGATGTTTTACACTTACTGACAAGCAGATCTATAAGCTACAAACAATGTTAGATTACTTCAACTTTAAATTTTGACCACTGACCCATGTGATTAATTACGCATGCAGTTTTCGTGATCATCTACCCTCACAGTGAGTTTGAATCTCATAAGACTCTGTTAGAAGCAAATGACACAGTTTTTTGGAAAATAGCGGCCAATGAGACAATTGGCATAATGTTGACCTTTGGCCTTGACCAGGGGCTACCAAATGTACTACCTTAATATTTTAGTTATAGTTCTTTGCATATGATGTCGTTAAATGACTTTTCTACCATACTAATAAGAAAATAAGTTCAGGAAATCAATTTTTAGCTAATATGACCTAGATCTCTGAGCTTTGACCTATGACAGCCCTTACTCAAAATCCATATATGGCCCAGATATGGGATTTCATATCTGGCCCATACTTGGGCCAGATATGGAATTCATATCTGGCTTGTACAAGAATTGGGCAGATATAACTTGATATAATATAAAGGCCATATATGGCCATATATGGCCCAGGTAAAGTTTCACTTTTATATGGCCCAGATATGCCCCATATATGGCTACTCCATTTCTGGCCCATATATGGAAAATCCATATATGCCACATATAAAGAGATTTATATCTGGCCCATATCTGTGCCATATATGACCCATATAAAACTTTATATGGCTCACTCTTTATATGGCCCATATCTGGCCCATATATGGAAATTTATATCTGGCCCATATCTGCACCAGATATGGAATTTATATCAGATCGGATAAAAACCATATATGGCCAGATAAAGTTCTATCTGGATCAAGCCTTTATATGGCACAGATCTGCTCAAGTTATGAATCATAGTTAGGACTTATAGTCCACACTCCTCATGGAGACTTTGAACACCAGAAAACAATGTTAAAGTGCTCCATGAATTAGAATTTAATGTAAGTATTAGGTTGAATTGACTTAAGTACATAAATTCAACTTATTTCATAACAGCGAACAGAAAAATGCCTTGAAATTTCCTATTTTATGTAATCACAGTGATTTGGGCTCCTTATTTTAAACTTAATTACGTATTTGACTCTAAATTTTGTTTACTGCGTGGTGCGTATTTTACTTTCAACTTCCTAAATCATGAAAAATGTAGGTTTAGATACAAGCTCCGCCCAAATATGCAAATTATTTGCCTAAGTTCACTTAGTACACTGCGGTATTAACAGAAGTGTAGCCACTAAATAACTGCAATGTCTGGGAAGGTGATGCTGTATCCAAAACATGTCTTAGTTTGTAACAAGCATAATCCAAGAATCAAATCAAATAAATAATAAAACTAACTAACAAAATGCTCATTTGCATATCTAGCATATCAAGTTATATCTGGCTTTATATGGCCATATCAAACTTTATATACATATCTGGATCACGGTTATATCAAGTTATATCTAGCTTTATATGGCCATATCAAACTTAATATGCATATCTGGGTTATGTTTTAATCAAGTTATATCTGGCTTTATATGGCCATATCAAACTTTATATACATATCTGGATCACCATTTTATCAAGTTATATCTGGCTTTATATGGCCATATCAAACTTTATATACATATCTGGATCACGATTATATCAAGTTATATCTGGCTTTATATGGCCATATCAAACTTTATATACATATCTGGATCACGGTTATATCAAGTTATATCTGGCTTTATATGGCCATATCAAACTTAATATGCATATCTGGGTTATGTTTTAATCAAGTTATATCTGGCTTTATATGTCCATATCAAACTTTATATACATATCTGGATCACCATTTTATCAAGTTATATCTGGCTTTATATGGCCATATCAAACTTTATATACATATCTGGATCACGATTATATCAAGTTATATCTGGCTTTATATGGCCATATCAAACTTTATATACATATCTGGATCACGATTATATCAAGTTATATCTGGCTTTATATGGCCATATCAAACTTAATTTACATATCTGGATCACAGTTTTATCAAGTTATATCTGGCTTTATATGGCCATATCAAACTTTATATGCATATCTGGGTTGTGTTTTAATCAAGTTATATATGGCTTTATATGGCCATATAAAGTCTTTAATCAACCAGATATTTCCAGATATAAAGCCAGATACCGATTTTGAGTAAGGGAGCCTTAAAATGCTTTTCCATAAGGCTCTTTTACTGTTTTAAAAGAGAATTTTTTTCAGGAATTTTTTTGTGACTTTAGAAGAATATTCTCTGTAAGAAACTATATATTATTGTAAAGAACAAAGATGGGGAATTTGAATGAACCGTTTATTTTTGTAAACTTATCTTATTATGTATGCAATTACGCAAAGTAGATGACGTCATACGGTTTTTTCTTTCCAGAAAATACCCTATAAAACCCATACAGATCACTATTATTTTGTTCGTTAAGCTGCAGAAGATTATTTGGCATCCTATTGTCTTTCATTTGATACCAAATTTGAGAAAATTGGACCGAAAATGAGGAAAATATGCTCATTTTACTTTTGCTATACAGCCCACACTGAACTACACATACTGACCTATAGAGCTTATGCACGTGACGTCAGCGCGTTTCAGTTTGGCTTACTGGATGGAACTGCCATACGTAGTAGGTGTGTTAAAGATACCCGCTCACGATAGCACCTTAGTAACAATTGTTGCACAATGTACGCTTGGATGGAAAAATAGAGAAACGTGACGTAGGTGCATAAGCTCTATATATATTAGGCCGTGGGCCAACAGCGATTTTTCTGCTGTTTCGTGCAACAGAATCCGGCACAACACAATTCCTTCATAGCTAGGTGCCAAAACATATATAGATCCAGGAATCATCGATCCACACGTGCGAAATTGGTATTTTGGTGAAAAAATAGAAAAAAGATGGCAAATTTTAACATAATTTTCTTACGAAATTCAGCCAATCAGTGATGAGAATAGTGAGAGCAAAATACCCATTCATGACTTTCAGCCAATCAGAGGGTTCGTTAAATTAGGTATACTACTCCAATATGGCGACCTCCATGTCGTCGACGCAGAACGTCAGGAGTGGCCAGAATTTTGTTCCATGCACATCGTTCCATGGACGAAAAGTTAATTTAAAACCTTCACAGAAGACACATAGAATATATTTACACGATGTGCCGTCAAATGGCTGAAATACAAATCGAAAGAAAGAGGAGCAGCTAACGAAACAATGAAGAAACATGAACGAAAATCCTAACGTTAGGCGAAGTGCCCATTGATGCAACAAGTACTAACGTCGGACTTCAGCTAGGATATATCACGTTGACCGTTACAAGAGGTTCTGTGGTTCACAGAAAATTACCAGGAAGAAAAAGGCCTTGGCAAAATCTGTTAAGAACCAAGGTGAGCCACCAACCAATAATTCTAGCACCGTCTAATTAAGTTAGGGCCTAACGTTAGACCAAGGCCACAGGCACTTGTAATGTTATGCTAGCCTACCGTACTAAACAAACAGTTGAAAACAGTGTTTTATAAATTATAGTACAACATGCTAGCATAACGTTACAAGTGCCTGTGGAATAGGATAGGTTGACAAATCAAGGATAGGCCTAGGCCAAGCCTAGCCAGTGCTCTTTATTGATTCGATGTGATCAATGACACGGTGTGTTAAGCACTGCAACCAAGTAGGGCACAACTCCAGATTACCCCACCATTCTTCTGATTATTTATGGGTTCTCAGAAGAACTGAAGTCTGAATGCCTGGCTGCACTCCCATTGTGGGCGGGGACATTGTATTGAACACTGGAGTGGTGGGGTGTTCTGGAGTGAATTCCATCTGGATCCAAGACAAACAAAAAGGCCTGTCCCATATATTTTTATGATTGTAATATTGTCATCTCTAAAATCAGAAACTCAAAAGCAGATCAGAAGTAACACTACACATACAGTGTTCAGTAATCTTCATTAGCTGACTGGACAGCATTTTGTGAAAAGTTGAAATATTTGGTTTACACTTCCAAAAACAGCAGTCCTGTACAAATTGTGTGTCATTTTTTCATTATCACCAAGGATCTGTGTAGTCAGCCCTCTATGCGCTTGATTGTCATGCTGCGATGTATGTAGGGCCTAGCTAGATCTTTAATAGTAGGCCTACAACATACTAGCCCATGTTTGGATAGGTGAGAATACATTGCCATGGTATCTTCCAGTGTAGTGTTATTTACGGCATAATATACCAGATTGTGATAGTCAAGCCAATGCGTTTTCCAGTGGAAAGTTAGCTGTTGTTGAATTACTATTGAATGTGGTCAGAGAGCAAAATGTCACAGATATATGCAAACTTATCAAATTGTCACAGTTGTGCAAGCTTATTGAATTGTTTCAAAAATGTATGCTTAAATGTCACAGATATGCAAGCCCAAATAAAATTTTACATGCTGTTGAATATATGGCAAGAAAGGTGGTGAACAAGTTTATTCTGGGGAATTCTTGCCATCTTGAAAATTCAGTGGTAGTATGGGGATGCATATCTAGCATTGAATTTGGGTGAATCTATGAAAAATAATAGTCTTTTTTCTGCAACCACATTGATTATTCAGCAAAGCTTAATAACTACAAGTTTATTTTTACATTGTGGGTTATCTAACAGATAATGCAGATAGTTTGAGGGTAGTACTATTTCAGTGCCAGACATGGAAAACTTAGCCTAGGTTTTTTGTCATTTTTTCCTTCTCAAAACAACAGAAGAGAATTTAGGTAATAACAGTGAGGATGAAACAACATGTACAGGAGAAAACTCCTTTCCTACCATACTTGGCTCTCCAAGAGCCAAGTACTGTAGGAAAGGAGTTTTCAGGTCTGAAAGCATTCATGTAAATTCCACTCCCCAACCCATGGGTAGGCATATGACATGTTTCCTGATAGTTGTTTACTGTGCCACACTGGAAAAAAAAAACAAACAAACGAGACAACTAGATAGGCAGGAGGATACACATCACACTAACATGATGTGAATGGATCAGTGGTGGTCAGTATCTTCAGATCCTGGTTATGAAGTAGAAGGAGCCGTAACATCTTTGCTTGTAATTTGTAGGCTCTAGCAAAGATTTTTATTTCCAGCAGGATATTGAAGGTTAATAGAATTCTACCTTATACCTGACTTGCTGAAGTAAAGCTATTGTAAATTGTGGGTTCATATTTACTGGACTAATCAACAGCTGTAACACAATTGCTGATTTTGGTGCAATATGGAAACAAAACTGGCCAGGAAAAAAAGTTCATGGTTATATGCATCATGGATGTTCTGCAGTGGTGACAGACACTTTGTAGCTACAGTATCTCTCTCATCAGTGATTAGGAGAGAGGATGAAAAATGGGAAATTTTTTGTCATATGTGGAACTTGATACAGTGTTCCACACAGCAAAATAACCAATGCAAAGCCAACTAAGCAGAATGATATTTTGAAAGTTACACAACTGCCTTGCCACAGTCCACTGTTCAGATAGGAATGAAAGTTATTGTACTTGTTCTTCCAGGTACTAATTCAACTAAGAGCTTGGAAAGTAGCCCTCTGAAGTTGATTCTGCGAATTGTGCTGACACGGATTACAACATCCAGGCTTGGAACATGATATGTTGGGATACCTGACAATATTAAGGTACAGTAACTCCTATGTTCTTTTTTAATCTAGTGCCCAGTTGTATTCTCAGTTCTTGTGAGTGAATGGTTTTTTTTTCACCCGCGTGTTGAATATTGTCCTTAAGATGGCCCATCTACATAGATGCATTGAAATGAATTTCTTGGGAATCTAGGAGCTGTACTGCAGTGAGGGAAATGAGTACATTGGTTGGGCTCATACTACTCTGTGGTGATACTGAACAGTTTTCTACCACTGTGATCCAAATTTAAGCTAAAAGCTGACCTTGGTATTATATTTATACAGGGGCGGCACCAAGGGGGGGGGGGCATGGGGGCAAATTCCCCCCAGTCAGAGCCTTTGCCCCCCAGTTGCCCTCCCCACTCAGCTCCTGAAGTATAGTGTCCTTTCAGGAGTTTTCAAGGCAAAATAATTCACAAATAATTTTCCTCCCTGTTTGAATCATTCCCAAACTTTTCAACATTTTCTTTGGCCCTCCATTGCCCCCCCCCCCCACTTTCATTACCTTGCATAAATAAAACCAGCGTGAGAGTTCTAATACATTATGTACCACCTGGTATGCTTGATATATAACCTTAAGTGTAACAGATACATATGTATATCTATTTCCTGTTAATATACTGTACATATTGCATTCACCTTTCTGTTTTAAGAAAAGTGTAAAAAGTGTCAAGAGATTGCTAATAAGTAGCTTTTAAACATATTGTCACTTTCCAACTTTTCATGTTGTCAGCTAAGAAGAGTAATAGCCAAATAAGCCTAGCTGGCATTAAAATCATTTGGAATCTTTGCTTGGGATGATGCATTATGGACCAACATACACCTATCCTGAGACTTAATTTTTTACCAAGAGACTTCCTAAAACCTCAGAGCTTCCGGGGGCTTCGCCCCCTGGACCCCCAACATTTTCTTTGGCCCTCCATTTGCCCCCCACTTTTAAAATCCTGGTGCCGCCACTGTATTTATATATAGCCTTGCTAGCTGTGTTTGCCGATGGAGAAGTGAGCCATTGGTGGTGTTCATTCAGAGTAACTCTTGTTCTTTCAGGTATGTTCCACTGATTGTTTGGGAAGTTGCCCTCCCTGTTGAATTCTGTTGAATGCGATGCTGCCACACTCAAGATCACCTTCACCCATTTGATAGGAATAACATCAAAACATCTGAAAACATCAGGAACTTGAGTATTTGGTGCCCTTATGAAGGTGACTCCTTTATTACTTGCTTGTGAGTTGTAGCCTCAGGAAAAATTTTGTATTAGTATAGAATTTGTGAGTGACTTCACATTTCGGTCTCAGGATCTCCAAAAGTTCATTAACTGTTGCAAATTTCACACTAAAAAATCATTAGATAGGTTCATAGTGGTGATGGATAGGCTGCCACTGCTCTCAAACTTAATAAATAGGTAAAGGTTAGTAGTTTCATTTATAGTGTGTTGACTTGCACAAATACAGTTCAGAAAGCAGGGTAAGATGATAGAGGTTACAAGCCTGCCTTGCCTCATACTCTGAGCAGTCCTTGAAAAGTAGCTGAGCCATCAATTGTTTTTATACATCACATCATAACTTTCGTTCTTTCAGGTGCTTTCATCCCACTGAGAGGTCTCAGAATATCCTTCCTTGCTGTTTTCTATGATCTTGCTGCAGGCTGAATCAGACTATGTTCTAACCATCTGAAGAGGTTACTGTAAGGAAGTGGAATTTTGACTGTTTTGGCGTACCATAGTGATTATGTAACTGCTGAATGATAATTTGCTTGTATGCGACAAGAATATGTAGTGTGACTGCCTCAGTCTTCTTCTGGCAGCCACACTGTTTAGCTTTTGACTGGAGATTACTTCTAGTTTGGGCTCGTAAAAATCAGCTTTTTTTACCTAAAAGATGCCCCGTATCCCGTCATGAAATATCCGTAAAGATGGTTACTAGGTACTGTTGATGTCGGCATTATTTTTCATTGACCTAGGCAGTTTTGGATTGTATCCTGTTGGCAACTTTTGAGTTGCCATGCTGCCACTGGACTCTGAAGGGATCTGTATCCTGTAAGGCTGTTGCAGCCTTACCTGTCATGAAAGATGTTTTAGAACAGTAGAACCTATTGTGAGATGCCGGAGACCTTTGATTATTTCACGTATTGCGACCAATCTCTGAGATGTCCGCCCCATGCATTACGAGTTAAAGTCGCAAGCAAGTCTACCAGGAACAGAAGATACCGCTTAAAGTGATTTTATGTAAATAAGAATTAATTTGTTCTAGATTTGTAGTGAAAGATTGTATTGAAATTGTAGTGTGGCCCCAGATAAGGCTACAATCTTGGCCAAAACTGTTGGAACACCTCCCACCATTGTACCATGTACTATATGATGTCGTGTACGATTTACGAAAACCCCATCCCCCGAGTACACTGTTTTTGTCCAAATGACATTGTTATCTCCAACATTGTACAGGTGTTCCAACAAGTTTTGTCCAAGATTGTAGGCCCTAGTTACACTCAGTTATCACATCCTGTGTATATTAGGCTGTTGGCATGGGGTAACAGGGAATTCAGAAGAATATTTGGAGTAATTAAAGTACATATGAACAGGAAATGTAATCAAAATGTTGTGTGAAGTATTTTTAGACATGTGATGTTTATATTTTGTTCTCATGAATAAGTGCTTGAGAGAATTGAGCCAATTTAGGGCAAGGGTTGAGAACAAAGGGATTTCATTGTTTAGGGCCATGTGGTCTATGGCAGGGGTGGTGCCAGGATTTGCCTGACAGGGGGGCCAAGCCCCCTGACTGGGGCCCCAGTAACCCAAAGCCCCAACAAAGGCAATGAGTTGACAATAGGGTGAGGAATACAAAATTTGGGGGCATGAAGCGTGTGGAAACATATTTGGCTCCTTTTTACAAAATTTTGAAACTTTGGGAGTTCTATTGAAGAAGTTTTGAAAAGTTTGGATTTTTCTGGAAAAAAAATTGAGAAATTGGGTTCTTTGTAGGAAAATTGGATTATTTGGGGTCTTTATTGAAGAATATGCCCTTCCTATGAGCAAATCAAGCAGATCGTTGGGGTGACTGTGGACGGTCATTGGGATTACATATTTCATTGTACTAATTATGGCTCCCTGACGAAATTGGAAAATTTCCCCGATGGGGGGCAGCCTTCCCCGACGGGGGGCAGCCTTCCCCGACGGGGGCCATGGCCCCCTGCTGGTGCCACCCTTGGTCCATGGAGGGTGCTATGTTGCTTAGGTAATGTCAGCTGTTCAGTGATGAGTCATTGGGATAATGAATGAAGGCTATTGTTTATTGTTTACAGTGAAAGAGCTATGTGAGAGTTCAGCATTATTCTTAGTGGTTTATATTCATACCAAAGACTTTAAAAATGGAACCTACTGCCATTGTGCTTGGTGCTCAGCATAAGCAGTGGAGTAGAGAGAACAAGCCAGTGAGCCACAATTGGCCCAACTTAAACCATTTGGTTAGAAACTGAGCCGTAAAACCTCATCTAATTATATTCAGATTGTAGTGTTGTTTTTTGCTGAAATCATGCTTCGAATGAAAAAAGATCCTCATTGAAGACACATGAGTCATGAGGTGTATCTTTTTAGCCTGGCCAAAGACCAAGGGTGTCAAGGCAATAGTTAACAAGCTGCAGAATCGATGCACTTGCAGGGTTTCCCCTGGGCTTTAGAGAGTGTGAGGTGGTATGAGTCCATGTGGGTAATATGGTGCCAGCTTTGGCACTATGGTAAGAGAGAATATCAATACTTCAATAGCTAGTACAGTACAGGTGGCAATTACAGCAAATTTATGTGAGGTGGTGGCAAAAAACTATGAGGTGGCTGCCTCACAAAAAGAATACTAGGGGAAACCCTGCACTTGAGTTTCATTAGTGTTTAAGTCTGTGTATAGATTACTGGAAGCTGAGTGATGAGTAGTAAATGTGGTTATCATTGTACGTTATGTCATAGGAGAAGAGTATTTAGTCACTTTATGGGTTTTAATGTGAGTAGGTTAATGTACGTTAATCTGCTATTGTGGTTTTAATGAGATGAATGTAGTATTCTTTGGTTTGACTAGCATGAGATCCTTACATCGGGGAATATAAGGTGAAATCCTACATAGTTCAGTTGACAGGAGTTCCCAGACTTTGTGGGTGGAAAATCCTCACATGCAGAGTGCCTTTAGGGTATGTCATCACTTTTATCATGACTTCTGTAATGGAATGTTAACTTTAGAGTACAGTGAGATGCCTTGGAGGATTTGCATTCTACACTACATTTCATACTGAATATGAGTCAGTTGTGTACACTGGTATTTTATGAGGTGTATTGTAGAATTTTATTGAAGAGTATTTACATGTTCAAAATGACTATATGGGTTGTGTCTTGAGTGGGTAGGTACTGTATGGAAGTTTAGTGAGAAGCATATGGCATTGGTATTAAAGAGAAATTAGTCGCAGATGTTATGTAATGTATTAGTAGAGAAATGAGAATTTGCAGTAACATTTATGCATGTTTTACAAGAAAAGAGATTTCCCCTTGTGTAAGAATAGGTACAAGATATGCCAAACATATTGTCACGTGATCGTGATACCTTGTTTTAAATATTGTAGATTAGGTTTATTGTGTTCTGTTGAAGTTCATCATCAATAAATATCCAGTCGTTCTAACCCAAGAAAACTCTTGCAACTTCGTTATTGATAACTTATTTATAACGTCGGAGCGTAGGGACCTTAAATCCTGCAGCGCGCATATTGCCCTGCCCGCCATAAGTGGGATCACTTCATTACCATCAAGGGTGGCTTTTTATCATCGGGATTTCCGAAGAATGGTCGAAGCCTAAGCGAAGGGTAGCACAGCTCATATTAGACTGTAATTTATTGAAATGAACTGGAATCTGAATCCATTCAGCATTTATAACTCCCAGTTATAAAACAAAATGATTACTAAGGAAAGATTCATAAGTTGAATGGCAATCGAGCACTTCAACCTACGCAGAGTATATGGTAAAACAGCACAAACTGTTGAATTAGCATAATATGACACATGATGTTCAACGGCACACAGACTTCCAACGTACCGGATTCAGGCGTGTGGATCGATGGTTTCTGATGCAGAAGGGCCTTTACTACAACTCTAATGTGTTTTTGAGTTGTGCCAGATTTTGTAGCACGAAATCCAATTTTTTGGCCTTATATTCCATTCTGGCCCACGGCCTATATGACCTACATATACTGTGACTCACTTTGGATATATAAATAGCACTGCATGAGCTTTGTAAGGTAGCTCTAAATGGACATTTTAATGAGTGAAAAAGGCGGAGGGATGTTGTGGGTTATAATTTTTGATATTGGGAGGGGATTTTTGGGTCAGAAATGCATGTTTTGGGTCAAAATTGACACATAAACTGTATATATTTGGATCTTTGAACCTCTCTAAGTCACCCAATCCTTACAAGTTATACATATTTTTTAGTATTGCTATGTACGAAATCTTGTAACAAACATTTTGGTGTTTGAATAAAAAAGATCGGACTTTCCGATGTTGCGTTACGATTTTCAATGTTGGGTCGGGTATTTTGGGATTGAAATGTAGATTTTTGACCGAAAATGACGCACTTTTAAAAATTATACTTGACATATCTCTAAAATCCCTTATCCCTTATCCTCTAGGTTCTAAGGTATTTACAAAAAGTAAAGTGAGTAGGGTGACCTTTTCTTAAGTGCCTGAAATGATTTTTTGAAAATTATGACGTCATTTTTAGCATTTTGTTTAACTTTTTGGAGCATTTTTTGAATGTAAACAACTACTTATCGATGTTTTGTGAAAAATCTCCAACACAACCCCTCCCCCTCGTTCAAATGATGACATCCAATAGATCTATTTTTTGACTTTATTTTGGTGGTTAAATGAAGGCTGGTGGATGTTGCATGACAAAGTTATGATTTTTAAAAATGCTACCTCGATTTGCGTGACTCAGTCACGAGGAGTTATCACTACACTTATCAGCAAAATCCAAGCCATTTTGACCTTTGACTAACATTGTGCATTTAACGTCGACCCATAGCAAACAAAAATCACTTATTTATAACTTGACTTATTGATCTAAACATATCACATGATTTAATGACTTTCTCTAGCATACTGACTAGCAAATAGATGAACTTTTCCTTTTGATCTATGACCCTATTAGTGACTCATGCACATATTTTCATAGTCAGGTATCAACCCACCAAGTTTGAATTCCATCGAACTTACTGTTTAGGAGGAGCTTTGCGATACACTGTCTTACTCATGCACACACAGACACGCACACACTCACACACAGCTTTACATTTTTGATGTTTGGTGAAGTACAATACCCCATCTCACTATTCATTACATGTATGAAGATGAGGTTAAAGTGTCACCATAAAGCATGTTATAAAAGGGTATATAGATATGTCACACTAGCACAATGCACCCACTTTTTGGAGGAACTCAATGTTATCGAAGGTCACCAGAGATAAAACTAAGAAAAGTTTGTATAAGTGCTTGTGAACACGATATCTTAAAAATGGTAACATTGAGTGATCCCATTCTTGATATATTGATTTTTCATACTGCGTACATAGACACTATCGTTTTTGGTTGAGGTCAGACGTCATTTTGGGTCATCAAAGGTCAAATAGTGAAAACTGTCAAAACGATAACTCATCAAGGAGTAACCGTAAGGAGTCTCACAATCAGCGTGTGGATCATCCACACTGAGTTTAAGGATATTAATGGTATTGATGAGGTGAAAGGCCATTTGAGGTCATTCCGTGGTAACTTTTGAAAACCTTTTTAAATATGAAGGGCTACCTTTATGGATCTTCTGTTAGGCAAGTACTTGCTCGATATGAAATTAAACACACACATTAATTCTGTTGTAGGTTAAACTTCACTGGAGGTTAAGTCAATTCTGAAGACCTTGTTAGCAAGTTATCTCAAGAAGTGTAACTTTAAGGGATCTCTTACGTAGAAAATACTAGGACCGGCCAAGGTTAGACGTTATTGTAGGTCACCACAGGTGAAACTGAGAAAACGTCGTAAACACGATATCTCAAGAAAGATAACTACAAAGGATCCGAAAATCACAAGATGCTCAAGGGGTTAAACCACTATTATCTGCTTCATTGACTTCCACAGTAGTTTGTCTCTGTTAAATACCCCTACAGCCTTACCAAAGTTTACAGTCCAAAAAATTTACCCCTCAGATATAAGTTGATGAGTTTGCCTATCATGTCACTGCAAAATTTATAACAGCAAGACAGATTAGATTTTGAACTAAAAGGGGATAAAATCAAGATTGCCGATATTACGCGGCAAGGTGACAAAAATCAAAAAATTTATTCGACCCATAGGCTATTTAAATAAATCAAATTTTATTATCAAGGGGGCGGTGTGAGGGCATTTTGATAGGGGCAAAGCATGGGATGAATGATCGCCGTCCTGGGGAGGGGTCTAAGGGGAGGGGTGTCCCCCTCCACTTAGATAACTTTTTGTTAATTTAAGGTTGCTTAGATGCAATATGATGCTGTTTTTGGTATATTTGAAACTGATCATATATGGCTGGAAAATGTTCATACTCTAGTGAATTCTATTTTTGGTTGGGTGACAGGGGAGAGTAGCCTTTGCTGTCTAAGAGAAGGGTATGTTGTCAACAA
This sequence comes from Holothuria leucospilota, assembly GCA_029531755.1. Classification (NCBI taxonomy): domain Eukaryota; kingdom Metazoa; phylum Echinodermata; class Holothuroidea; order Aspidochirotida; family Holothuriidae; genus Holothuria; species Holothuria leucospilota. Next base: position 12,608,455 of record CM055970.1, read on the forward strand.
ACCTCCTGAAGCCCCTCCCCCTTGGGTACTTTACTAGTAGTGGATTAAGTGCAAGGATCTACCAGCCAGGGGCTACCCCAGCCCCGTTTTTTGGGACATCCTAGAGCTGCCTCAGCCCCGTTTGAAATCTCCTCGAATTGCCCAATGGTAGGAAATTCTATTTCTCGGTCATCGTCTTTTTTTGGTACAAACATATTATAACCTGTTTAAATGACGTAATTATTTTATTTTTATGGAAAGGTTTTGACCAGTTTTATTATTACTAACTTTAGTTTATTCAGACACGATGGGTGAAATAGGGAAAATCGCATGGGGACTTGGAAGGGATTTTGTAAATGGAAAAATAAAGCTCCAACCGTCACCTTACACCAAAACCCTTTACCGTGTGGGAAGTAAAATTGACGAGAAGTTCGAGAAGGCACTTAATGAAATGATAAGCCATGTTCGCCAATGTGACAAAGAAACTATCAAAGCTACATTGGACACAATGTTTGAAGACGGATTATTCAGTTGGGGTAGAATCGTGATGGCTTACATATTTGTCAGAAAATGCGAACAACGAAAGGATAAAGATACAATTGAACAACTCGCACAGTTTGTTGGAGAATACGTTGAAGACCGTTGTACACAGTGAATCAAACGAGGAGGTTGGGTAAGTATATTACCATAATAACAAAGGCTAAGTCTGCATTTAACTTGTTTCTTTTGTTGTTGGGTTTAACAGGATGACTTTTGTCAAACATTTACGAAGAATACACACAACAGCAGAGCAACTGCGGTCAATTTGATGGTGATAGCCGTGGTGACCCTGGTTCTTGCTTACAGATGGAAGCATTGACACGTCTCCAACGATTTACAGAGTTGAATACGTCACCTTACCTAGCCACACCACAAGATCTAACAGGACCGGAGAGACTAACTTGAACATGCAACACGTCATGATTGAGTCGTGAAACCTAGGTAGTTGACCAAAACAAGCAATGCATCCTTGAAAGGGGAAACAAAGCGCTGATATGGAGAGACAAAGTGTTCAATATGGTCTTTCTGGACAGGGAAAAAGCGACTTTTGTTGAGAAGAGACAAAGATATCGTAAACGAGTGAATCCTTTGAAAAGATAACAAACTGCTGGCATAGGGAGCAAATGTGGCCGATAAGGTCCTCTTGGACAGGAAAAATACGTGACTCTTGTTGAGGAGAGACAAAGATATTGCCAAAGAGGGCATCCTTCGAAGGGAATTGACTTATAGAAAAAATAAAAAAAAATGTACAGCAAAACTGTCTGATAAGAGGAGGGGGATACGTGGAGGTTTTACTGCATAAAAACGGCTGCCCCAAAGAGAAAATCACCAAACTGAATACTCAATTCAAAAGGTAAATAACATGTATTTTAGCGATAAACTGTTCTTTCTGAAAGAAACGTTGGAGGCAGGCATCCTGTGGCCTATAACAAGAGAAATAGGGTTCAGGATGTACAAAGGCGTACTAATGGACAGTTCAAGTAACGACTGGGACAATTGTGAATTTTTGATAATAGTGCTGGACTTCAAGGACAAATGCAGTTTGCGATCAGGGCGCAAGGAGAGGCTGGAATGGCCCCTGTTTGCGGTCATCCCGGGCCTAGAGGCCCTTGTGGTGAAAGTGGACGACTGCTTGCTAGCTGCGGCCGAACAGCTAGCTAAGCGTGAGATAGATGCACAGTAAACCCAAGCTAGGGCGGGAGGAGTAATTTATTGGCTGCATCCTACGGTGTTGGCCGTTGGCTGGAGCCCACACGTTACCCCTACGCTCGGGTCTGTTAGATTTTTGTGTACACAACTTACAAGGCAACTCAAGAAACTTTCTGATCAAGCCACGTCAAGCAGTAATTAGCATAAAGATTATGTCACAAGTACGTCACAAGTGTGTGTGTGAGTGTTGCAACCAAGACGTATTGCTTAGCGTGCAAAAACCGTGGCTCTTCGAAAGTTGAAATAGAACTGTAGTCTTTACATCTGTATCAAACTCGAATTTGCTGGCTTACAGTGAACATTGACAAGTGTTATATTCAACTATACGTGTATTTCGTTACGGATTATTTGTCAAAGGAAGAGCAAGATTTAATGTATATGTCGAGGGAAGAAGAGGAATTAATGATTGCAGCGCTGGAAAAAGTCGAAAGGTTGGAAAGGGCCAAAAAACAGCAAGCACCTTTTCGAGAAAAATAGTAATTTCATATACGCGCATTTTATATACGCGCACCCCCAATACTATCACTGCCTTAATATTGTACTTTACCTAGGGCGGCTCGTCAACAGGCCGAACGTAGTGCGGAGGGCTCGGCTACCATAACCCCGCAAAGTAACCCTCCACAGAGTAAAGACCCCTCCCCTTCTTCTGAAAAGCTAGAAACTGCATATGCGAGTGAAGTAGTGGTGACAAGTAAAAGAAAATACTCCGAGACGGAACCCGGCGTATCAACCGAGGATGAGGAGGACCACAATCCAACCAGCGAGGGGCATTCGGATCCAGGCAAAGGGGTGAGTAAACGTAAAACAATGTAGGCATTTTTTCTTTGTCACTTTACTGTTTTGCTTGACTTTGTTTTGTTTGTGTTATCATGTCTGTTTCGCTTAGTCTTTGATTTTTTTTATTCACGTAATTTTATTTTTAGTTACTAATTTATGGCACTCCCCTCCTTTTTCATTGACTCATCTATACATTGATTTAAATTACTGTTTTTCTTGACTTTGTTTTATTTGTGTTATGTTTGTCTAACGTAGTCCTTGATTTTCTTAATCACGTTATTTTATTTTAGTTACTATTGTATCGCATCCCCCTCCTATTTTCATTTGCTCATTTACATATTGATTAAAATTACTGTTTTTCTTAACTTTGTTTTGTTTGTGTTATATTTGTTTAACGTAGTCTTTGATTTTCTTTTCTATTCACTGTTATTATTTTAGGTAACGTTTTATAATCCCTTTTTCCCATTTACTCATATACGCATTGATTCCATTTTATGTTAGATACTTTGTGAATACGGGTGTAACAAGGCGTCTGCCAATCGAAAAAAGATGAAGTTGCACGTTAAAGCTGTACACGTAGACAGGAAACAATCGTGTGACCATTGTAGGAAGTTTCAAATGATTGACGCATCTGAAGAGGCATATGCGAGCAGGCGGACGGTGTGCGGCCAAAAGACAAAGACTAGAAGAAGAGGTTCCAGATCGGTTGGGAGAACAGTCAGGTGAACAGCCGGGACCCTCTATCGTCACAGTAAGTCTACCCTATGACAGCTCCAGTGAATCAGAAGATGTGATTGTCTTTTGTATTTCTACTATGACAATGTGGATAATGCTAGAGCGTTTGACTTTATCGGTTTTCCGACGGCAGTAATTTCTTTTTTAATGTTATAGCCCCCAACCGAGACTGCTGTAGTGGGTCTCCCTGTTTTGGAAGCTGGGGTGGAGAACAACGAAGGGAGTGATAACGCGCTCGAAGAAGATACCGTAACTATTACCGAGGAAGTGCGTTGAGAGATGCACGATATGATGTGCGACGTCTACGAAAATAACTGGGGGGGGGGGGCTATTCGTTCTCATCAACGCCGACATAACCGGGTACAAGACGTCTATAATTTTAGGTTAAATGAACTAGACGGGGGAAGAATAGGTCGCCTGTTAAGGGTTTGTAGTAATTAACGAGTTCAATTTAAACTGAACATGTCTTTTGGTTTATGTTACGCCATAGAGTAAACGGGAAATTGAGATATTTCCATGCTTCTCACAATAATCATAGACTCTTTGAACGACCTTACGTGATAGGTACACGTCAAGACATTGTTGACGTTGTACAAAGATTTAAGACTAGTTGTACGTAACCAATGTATTTCCGTCTATAAGTTAGGTAACTATCCTTTCGTCGGTGCACCACCAACCAATTTTCCCAAATACATAGAGGAAAATAAACACATTTTAAATATAAGGCGTCATCCCAAAACAGGCGTTTTGTTCAAAGTTTGTGCTTGTTTCGATGTTTAGCGGTCCATTTAAAATCGGGGGGACGGAGCAAATTGTGAAGAAACGCCGAAAGCTTTATTTTGCGAGGTATCAAACTACCCATTAAACACGAAAATATTCTTGTCATATTTAAAAATATACGTCCGAATGTTTTTGTTGTTTTTAGGAAACATTTCAGAAAATTTTTTGTTGCGTTGCAAAAATATTTCCAGAACATTTTTGGAAATATTTCTGTTATATTTTAAAACGTTTTCACAACATTTCTAAAATATTGTTATTGCGTTCCAAAAATGTCACAACAACATTTCCAGCTCATTTCTAAAAATGTTACACAAACATTTTCACCACATTTACGCTATCACTAAAATATTTTGAGAATGTTCTTGAAACGTCAGTGAAATAGGCCTAGGACCCTATCATTGTTAGCTTTTTACAGCTGCAATCGATGGGTTAGGCCTAATTAAATTTAAGCTTTTTAGTTAGCGTAGGTTGGGATACAGAATTAGGCTTAGGGGCCTAGGCCTAGGATCTGGCTTAGAATAAAACCTAAAAGACACTTAAGGCTAAGCCTAAGCATGTTCGCAGAGGAGAGAAGCCACTAATTTGGAAGCATTTGGTTTTAGGCTTAAGGTGCTTTCACACCGCCAGCGAAGCGAGGCGAAGCAAACCGAGCGTCTTGTAAATATGTAATTGAAAACAATGGTCAATCGCTTAAAGGTTTCACACCGCGAGCGAGCGAAGCGAAGCGACTCGAGCGGTTCGCTAGGGTCCCGCTCGGCATAATGTTGACCTATTTATTTCGCTCGAATCGCTGAGCGCCAGAAAACACACGTGCATCTTTTGCAATGTGTTTTGGCAGGTATAGTGCATGTATGTAGGCTATGTATGGATGGATGTATGATCTACCTGCAAGGAGGTGAAAATGGAGACGAACATGGCGGTAAACAGCACTGAAGATTTTCTGAGTTTGGTAGCTAAAAAGGAGGCATTGTGGAGAAAAAGTCACCCATGCACACTTCTCCAGTAAAGATATTAGAGCAAAGAATCTGGAAGAATTGTCCGAAGTGGGCGGTATGACAGGTAAATAATACATGAATACGTATCCTGTCTGGATGCAGACGGAAATAATCGTGAAATTTTTGTCGATCCTGTCTCAAGTCCTCCATGAGGTGGTTGTACTCTCCATATCGCTCCCTCCGAGTGTTGATGTGGTGCACCCACTGTCGTCGGTCCACGCGCCTATTATCCAACAAGATGAATGCAGCCACACGCTTGTTTATTAGTCTGTACATGATGACGGCTAGTTCAATTATGAATGCAGCCCATAGCAAGCCGAGAAAGTGAAATGAAACGCTCCATTCGCTCGCTTGTATTCGCTCGCGGTGTGAAAGCACCAGCGAGCGTGCAACCGCCCGAGCGATGAACACTTGCATCGCCATCGCTCGAAACGCTTTTGGTGTGAAAGCACCTTATCCGGATTCCCTCAAGGCCTGTAGCCAAGGGGTGTTTTCTTCGGGCTTTTCAGTGCCGCAACCTGTCTTCCTCCTTCTTGGCCGATGACCTAAGAAGTTTGTGCAACAGCGTCTTGGCCTCTTCATCTTCTGAAGTTGACTCAAGGTCCAACTTTGTCCTGCCTTCCTTTTCAAGGAAGCGTTGACGTTGCCTTTCGCCTGGCTGGATACTTTCTGCCGACAGACTTTGCAAAGCCCCCTTCCCGCTCGAACCAAGAATCATAGAATTCCTCAGAGCAGTTCCGAGACTTTGGGAGTCTGGGTGGGTTTCTGTGAACCTTCAGGTGTTGAGGTAGGGCCTAGTACTGTCTTCTTCTCGATGCCGTGTTAAGAATATCAGCGTGCTGTCTGACTTTCCTGTAGTTTTCTTCATTTAAAAGAACTCTGTCCTTATTAGGATGGGGTGTTCTCTGACCACAAGTTACTTTCTCTTCTTCATAGTCTGTCGTGCCTTTAGGCGAGGCAAGTATATCCGGTATTACATCCGGAATATCCATAGGTTCCATGCTCTGCACATATCCTCGTGTAGCTTATGTTTATATTTGTGTATCTGGACGTGAAAGAGAATACCCAAATACTGGGCGCTGACTGGACAAAAGTTTAAAGCTAAGAGTAAAGACTTTTAGATCTCACACACATTTGTGCTAGTTTGCAGTTCTTTTCTACTGTTTTTCGGTATTTAGGGTCCCGCTTTTGTGGGATCAAAGGATATACGAGTATTTCCTTTCGGTATACGCCAGAGATTCCGCCCGGAATTCTCAGTGCATCTAATCTACGTCTCATTTTCCGAAGAAAGAGAAACAAAAACAAATGAAGGGGGGGGGGGTAGGTGGTTCACTACCTGACGTTACCAAGTCGGTGAACTGTTATATTTTAGAAAAAGGTGCCCTATCATGCTAAATATGATCCAAGCAAAAGCTTTAAATTATTCCACTCTTTTGGAGGAATGTGAGTCGTTCTGGGATTGACAAATAAGAGGTTTTATGAAAACCAACTAGACCGGTTTCTGTTATTCGCTCTGTGGGCAGAACGTCATCAGTAGTAGCGTCTGTGTACTGTGTAATACTAAGGCAGGGTTTTGTCATGTTTTATAATGCAGCTATGAGCGCATCAAGTAAGATATCGTCATAACTTTCTTCTGTTTCGTTCGACTCCTGGTCTGGGGGAAGCCTTAAGAATCACATTAATTAAGTAAATCACTATCTTTCGTTGTCAAGAAAATGTTTCGGTTATATTTTGGAAACATCACAAAAATATATTGCTGAAATATCTTCTAACATTTCAAAAATGTTTTGTTCTCTAATTTTCTTCTCACTTATATCCGTATGTTTCTACCAATCTACACACCTTTTTACACATTGAAATTGTTCATTTTTAGTACTTTTAGGGTTACAGAATGATACCATGGAAACATTTCGGAAATATTTAAAAATGATTTTTTGAAATGTTACCAGAATATTTTATAAATATTATGAAAATATGATAGGAACATTTTAGCAACATTTTTACAATTCAATAAGAAAACCACATTTTTTTCTCTCCAATTTGCTATAGTATGATAATCTAAGTACTGTAGAACACTTCTGGGCTATTTTCAATTCAAAATTGGATGTTATTACGAAACAATTTATTCATATTATTAAAATGTTTCAGTGTAACATGTAAATAAAAATATCTCAAAAATATTTTTAAAACATTTCAACACAAACACATACACAACGATCCAAGATCCAATAGGAAAATTGATTTTTTTCTCACTTATATCCGCATGCTTGTACCAATCTACACACCTTTTTACAGATTGAAATTGTTCATTTTCACTTCTTTTAGGGTTACAGAATGATACTATGGAAACATTTCCGAAATATTTAAAAAAAATGATTTATTGAAATGTTACCAAAATGTTTTAAAAACAGTATGAAAACATCATAGGAATATGCATATTTTGAGCCAAATATATCAAAAACATTTTTCAAAACATTTTGGTTGGAGTTCCGGTCAACCAAGATGGCGGAAGAAGCAAAATGACAGCCACTTATATAATTACAATATTTTATATTAATAAGGAAAATAATCCGTAAAAATATTTTTAACACATTTAAACCTAAAGTCTGGCCGTAATCTGTAATAAATATTCAAAAAGTATTTTTTCTCGACATGTTTTACAGGTTCCAGGTCAACCAAGATGGCGGAAATAGCAAAATGGGCGCTCATATAGTTATCTTAATTATAATTATCCTAATTGTATGAGTTGTCATTTTGCTATTTCCGCCATCTTGGTTGACCTGGATCCTGCAAAATATGTTTAGAAAAATACTTTCTTAATATTTTGTTACAGAATATGGACTGACTTTAGGTTTTAATGTGTTGAAAATATTTTTAAGGATTATTTTCTTTATTATTATGCTATATTGTATCTATACCAATGGGCGGCCATTTTGCATTTTCTGCCATTTTGGTTGATCTGAATTGCAACAAAAATGTTCTTAAAATGTTTTTATATTATTTGACATAAAATATGGCCATATATTTAAAGAAAGTGTGACACATATTTTTCATAAATATTTTTTTTTTTATCATTAGTTCCATGTACTGTAACTATGTAATAATTATATGGAAGGCCATTCTGTTAGTTTTGCCACCTTGGTTTACCTGGAACCTGTAAAACATATCCAGAAAAATACTTTCTGAATATTTGTTAAAGATTATGGCCAGAATTTAGGTTTAAATGTGTTAAAAATAATTTTTACAGATTATTTTCCTTATTAATATAAAATGTTGTAATTATACCACTTGGCGGCAAGTTTGCTTCTTCCGCCATCTTGAATGACTTGAATTCCAACAAAAAATATTTTGAAAAATATTTTTGATATATTTGGCTTAAAATGTGGCCAAATATAAAGAACAACTGTCACACATATATTTTTAAGGATTATTTTCTTTATTATTATAATTTATTGAAATTTTAACATTAGCGGGCATTTTGCTAATTCCGCTATCTGTTTTGACCCAGATCCTGCAAAAATTGTCCAGAAAAATACTTTTTGAATATTTACAATAGAATATGGGCACAGATTAGGTTTACCTGTGTATGAAGTATTGTTTAATAATTATTTTTTCCTACTATTATAATATATTGACATAATTATTAAATTTCCGGCCATTTTCCTTTTTCCGCCATGTTGGTTGACCTGAATCCAAAAGAAGTATTTCAAAAAATCTTTTGCATTATTTGTCATGAAAAAAGGCCAGATATTAAGGCCAACTGTATCAAAAGCATTTTAAATGATTATTTCTCATATTATTTTTATACATTATGATCGTTATATATTAGCGGCCATTTTGTTATTTCCACCATCTTGGTTAGTATGAAGTCCAGCATAACTTATCAAAAATTATGCTTTGGATTTTATTTGCAATCTGCTGTAAAGATATTTAGGTTTTTATTCGAAATATATTTTTAACGACTTTTTTCTGAGGTTTTCCTTTTTTTTATCATTATTTTCTTATATTTTGGTGGAATTTTTACTACATTATTTTTACCTCTTCGGTGCTTTCTGCCATATTGGCTGTCAAGTACTCTTGTGCCAAGCTTTTTAAAATTCAGTCGTAATTATAAAACATTAATTTACATCATTTTGATTGGGGATTTGGAAATTTACAATGGTTTTAGCCAATTTTTGGAAATATTTCGTTCAGTTTGGCGGCCATTTTGCTTTTCCGACATCTTGTTTGACCTGAATCCCGCCCTAACAAGGTTTCTACTTTTTAAATTTGAGTTTTCTGTAGTCTAAAACCTATTATTTGACACCAGAATTATTAAAATCAACCTGGGAAGTGAAAATCTATGGAAAACTGTATTATTCTTTGGCCAAAATGGCTGCCATCTTGAAAAATGACGGCCATTTTGAAATTCACGTGGCTAATGGTATTTTTCAAAAGACAGACCCAAGAGGTACAATCTGTCAAATTTTGGTTCTTCTTTCCGGAAGTGAATGATTTTTCCACTTATCTGCCATACTACCCGTTTGAACTTGGGTAAAGTTACCAGGGCTATACATCTTGGTATAAATCAAAACATACTTAGAAACAGGGTAATTATATCTTCTATTTAGTTTTGCCCATGGTGTAACTACAGACTTTTCAGTTTCTACTTGTAGATTATAGAAGATTCGTGTTCTAACTTTAACATGTAAGCTGATTCAGCACACAGAAACTAGTAATATGTGGGTACTACGTAAATCTGTTTTATAATCACCACGAAATACAAGAATATAAATATATTTTATATGTAATATGGGAATACCGTACCGTGTTTCAGTGGAGTAAGAGGGATAATATATAACAGTATAACAATTGGGATGGGTCCATGGAGTGAGGTGGTACTGTACACATTCTTTCGCTAAGGTTGTAATTTGGGGTAATCATTTCAAAAACGTGGATAGACTTAAATACCAGCTTTGTAAGCGTGAATAAGGTTAGCCCACTGGAGTCTTCGCATAGCATATGTACCATTGTATATCACATAGCCTAGTACATAAATAGAGATATAAAGGAAATACAAAAGTGCAAACGTACAAGAAAAAGAATTGTTTGCCGTTTGTTCATTTCACCTGTGTCAACTATGATTCAACGGAGAGGACGATAAGAAAAATTTTAGAACGAAGAAACGATAACGATAAAATAAATTGCACTTTATGAATTTGTACGATAATATGACCTTTGTACAGTAATAACTCAATGAAAATATATATGCGTAGGGAGACGATTGTAACGCTTGTACTGGGTATTTTGGTTGCGTTTTGCTCCCGCTTAATTGGAATTTAACTATGCTCTGACCAATATACGAGGTTGAATGAGAACTACTCCCATATGTACAAGACTTTTTGGGTAAGAGACGTACTTTGAAAAAGCGACTCTACTACTAGAGTATAAATTGTGGTGAAAATATCTTTCATTCATAAACATCAGACGCCGTTCACAAAAACTATGGTATGTTCTATTTTTACAACTCGTTAACTGTTAACCGTGTACGTCGTTTCAAGATAGATGTATACGATGTTACGTGAAAGACTACAATGAGGGAGCTGAAAGAAAAGTGTTTCTTTATCAGTATCCTAATCAGAAATGTCGAAAAGAGTTACCTTTCTTCCCTTCAAAGTTTTCATGTACCGTATTTGTAAGACATACCGATTACTGACATTCAAAAAAATGTACTGTCCGTATACCCCAGATTTGCCATTACCTTCATACTCAACATAGCTAGGTAGATTTACCCATACCACTCATTTCGCAGTGTAAATACCATTCGTTTATGTTTAAAAACAAAAATCTCCACCCATCTAGTGCCTGCTAAATTGATATACGCATGTGATACAGCATGAGAAACATATTTAAACCTGTCATGACTTTCATGGAAGGGGAAACCCCATTCCGTATCTGCAATACCCGCAACAACAACAATGATGATGCAATCACGCTCTCTGTCGTTTGCTCCCCAGAGGATGGCGCTCTTTTCCTTCTCTTCTCACTCCTCAATCACACTCCTCCTTACACTCCTCAAAAGAGGTGCCATTTCCACATACTACACTACTGCCTTGGTAAATTTATTATTGTAATTAAAGGTGACACCTAAATAATTGTAATCTTCAACAACATTAACTACTTTCCACGCAAAATAGGAAGTTGGAACTTTCCTAACTTTCCCTCTCGAAAAAATACTAATCTTAGTTTTACCTGGATTAACAGGAAAATACCATATGCCGTTAATCCAAGTGAAACTAAGATTAGTACTTTTTCGAGAGGGAAAGTTAGGAAAGTTCCAACTTTCTATTTTGCGTGGAAAGTTACAATAATCTTCTGCCCCTTTTAACGCTGATTTCATATCCGACTCAGTTTCAGCTAGAACAATAGTGTCATCGGCATAATATGTCAATAACCTAATGAAAACATCAAAATCTTTATTACTTAAATTTTCACACACTGTATGGGATAAATGGTCTAATCCTTTATAGTAGCGACTTATGAACTCGCCGAAATCATTAAGGAAAATAGAGAATAATACTGGTGACAGGTTCTCCCCTTGCCTTACCCCCAAATTACAATTCAAAAGACTTGGCTTTTCTCCATTGTTAATAACACACAACTTCGCATTTCTGTGCAGAGTATATATTACTTCGAGGACTTTACCGTTTATATTATGAGAAAGTAATTTTGCCCAGAGAGAAGTCCTTTCCACCAGATCGAAAACTTTTTTGTAATCAATAAATGCGCAATAAACACGTTTTTACAATGAAGATAGTAATCAACAACGGAGAGAAACACGAAAATGTGGTCAATTGCAGAATGATTTTTGCTAAATCCAGCTTGTTCGTCGCCCAGCAATCCAGCTGTACTTTCAAGACAGCTTTTTACTCGTTTATTTAGAACAGAAGTAAAAAGTTTTCCGACACAACCAAGCAGGTTAATTCCACGGAAATTGTCTACATCATTTGACGACCCCTTCCCTTTAAAGATGTGCTTTATGAAACCTACTGTCCAATCTGTAGGAAGAATACTCGAAGAGAGTGCAAAGTTAAATAATTTCGTAATAGCTCGAATAATTGGACCAGTACTATACTTTAAACACTCATTTATAATAAGATCGATACCCGGTGATTTATTACTAATTTGCTCAATGACTTCATTTTCAGTAATATCTACATTGAGATCATCGTTAATTGCTGAATCAGAAAAAATACTGGTTTAGGGGCTCTAACTTAACTTCCTCACAGTCACCATTACACAACTTCTCAAAGTACGACAGATGGTTAGTGCCTGGTGAATCAGTACCAAGAGAGACGTCCTCCTTTAGAATCCTGGCTAAAGCCCTGCCCGGCTCACTGCTGCCGGGAAAATTCTGTCGCCACCCATGGTCAGTTTACTTGTTGTGGCTTTCAAAAGGATCATTTCTGCGATAAAACCTTAAATTTTCGTTTCGCTTTGCCCACTCTTCCTCAGTTTCGTTACTTTTAGCTTAATAAAGTACAAACCCTTCCCACCTTTCCAAGTAGCTTAATAAGTAGAATACATGGATTTATGTAAATGTAAGGAATTTTATCTCATTTCTCTAAACCTAGGTAATTTTCTCTTATGTCTGTCGTGCGGTACGGCTAGTGACTTAAGGAGAGAAGGGCAATGGAAGTTATGCCCGATACACTGGCCCAACTGCCTGAATAATTGACCTACATAAGCTTTAAATAGATACAGATTCTGTTTAGTGTAGGCTTAACCAAAAAATTTTTGCGTGCTTCGAGCGCTTTGCAATTTCGCAGTTTAGATTCCTGGAAAAACATTAAGTCAGCTTGGAACTATGTTCCTCAAATACATACAAATGCTTCATTCAATTTTTATATATATATATATATATATATATATATATATATATATATATATATATATATATATATATATATATATATATATATATATATATATATATATATATGCAAGGCGTCCCCAAAATTTTGGGTTTTATCGCAGAAATGACCCTTTTGAAAGCCAAAGTAAGTAGACCGACCATGGGACGCGACAGAATTTTCCCGACAGGTGCCGAGTCATGCCAGATCACGCAAGTTCCGAAGCCTCTATTTCGAAGGGATGGTGAGAAAGGGATATGAAGAAGTCTACATATCCAATACCATTGGGGATTTTGCACGGTATCACTTAGGCCTAATGCTTCGAAAGCCGAGTTGCGCACTGATAGTGTTCTTTTGAGTCTGAACTCTGAAACTTGAAAGCGCGCGAAAATTTTGGTAGGCTTACACAAATAACATACGTAATCATTAAAGACAAAAAGAAAAAGAAACATAGAAAATATAGGAGTTGTAGACCGTATCGGGGATAATATACATTATGTCAAACCACCTGGACTACCCGATGAAATAGCCAAACTTTGCTCCGTGAGTTGCTCACCAATTGACCTACCGCGTGACACACACCCACACAAACACAAGATAACCACAATTAGGCATTGTGATATGAGATGAGATTTACGACCTCTACATCACCTGTGTAGGCCTACTGTGCCTACCTGTTACTTGGTAAGGTTGATAGGACTTTATCTGGCCATGTGGCATGGAATTATTGAAGAAACTGGAGTGACTCTTAAGCGCACGTAGCGCACCGAAAATTTTGGGTTCTTATTAGAGAAATTGTTCTCTTGAGAGCAAAAACAGGTGCCGTCGGACACTTTTTTCATGGCACTCAACTTTTCATATACGATGATATGAATGCAAATTGCTGAGACACGTAGGCCCTAATCAAATAGAGCCGCGACGCTCTTTATGAAATGTGGGGGGACATTTTATATTGTGTCCCCCACCCATCATAATGTGGGGGGGGGACGTGTCCCCCGTCCCCCAGGACTGACGCCTATGTATAAGAATCAACTCAAAATACTTTGCTCGTGTGTAACAATTTAAACAGGTCATGATGAAAGATGTATTTACCGCAGTAGTCTATTGCTAACTCCGCCTCTGTAAATAACAATGATGCAGGCTGGTACGTTCCAAGGAATGCACCACATTTTGACGTCTTGGTGTTGTTTTATCGCGAGAAGTTGTACTCGCAATTCCTTTCGTGCTTCTCAGACCGACAAGGAAGCACCATCTGATATGAAAATGTAAGAACCTTTGAAAAACATAACTTTCAGGTTAGATGCTGCCGCTCTAAGAATATTTTTCCTGTCTTCTTAAAGGGCAAAACGAACGTGAATAGGTCGTGGTCTATCAGATTTGGGTAGCAGATATCCTCCAGGAGATCTATGGGCCCATTCAATTTCAGTGTTACAAATCCTATTAGTCCTTCAAGAACACCTCAAATAATAAGCACGGTTCTAATAAACAGATTTTGTCTCCTAAACCTGTCTTCCACTATTGCTTCATTTTCACGTCCATCTTTTCGGAAAAATCTTTCAAAGACTTTACCTCTTCTTTCTTTGCTTTGGCCTTCATATTTTCTTTGGCTCTATATCTACTTTCATTTTCCATGAACTCTACCATTCGGCCATATTGGAAACAGTTCTTCTCAACGATTTGATTTCTAGCTTCATAGCTTCGAGCTGAGACGAAAGGGATTGTAGTTTATTAAGCTGCTTCACAATAATGTCCAATTTTAAGTTCGTACCATTGCGCGTCACGTTCCAAAATTATGCCCCATCAGTGCTATTTGTTTTATTATGGGTTGAGCGACTAACCTTGCGACTTCTAAGATTGTACTGTCTGATTAAATCTTCTGTGAGTTGCTCCAGGGCTCTGAAAACTATCTGATCTCCAGACATACGAACTGGAATCTAGTTGCCAAATTTTTGGCTAAATTTGATTCCAAAATTACTAGACTTGGTTCAATTGAAACAACTCGCTTCAGCCATCTGGTAAAATTTTTGACACGATTTCGCTTCGTGACCCTGTTTCAGCTTTCTATGGGGCGCTTTCGGTTTTAAAGGATAACAGCCTCTTCCTTACTAAAACTATTGTGTGGATATTTTGATTTAAAACACTTTTTTCATATCGTCGCATTTACAATCCCTTTTATTGACTCAATTGTATTTCACGATGCATTTTTCTAGCCATTCTTCGTACGCCACTATCATCAGTGAGTGCCCGTGAGGGGGGAGGGGGTTGGGGCATTAATTCAATATTTTTAAAACGTCTGAGTGAAGCGTGTGTAGAGTCTGGCAGGGACCTCCCTGATATAATACAACTACATGCCAAATTTGAAGAGCATCCATGGTAATGTCTCGAAATATCATGTGAACATTTTCAGAGTTTCACCTTCGGTGACTATAGGTGACCTTTGACATCCACCAAAAGCGAAAGGCTTCATTTCCTCCATTTATACATCGCACCCCTTTTATATGAAGAGTATTCATGCATTCTGTCTGAAAGTGATATTACGTGTTTAAGAAAAGGAAAACACATATTACACTGCATTGTCCAAAGTATTAAAGTAACGTGTGAGTAGTTTATCCGAACAATGAAGAAAAAGATCCCTCACAGAATAAGGTCTTCCAAATAATGTTCAATTATCATAAAAATAACGACAAAAACTATGAAAATCGGTAATGATTGCAAACAGTTTTCATTCCAATCAATCCCACCCCTGGATGAAGAGACCAGTGGGAGTGCTCTTATATATGAATATGCAAAAGGCGTAAGTCAAATCAGTACAACGAAAGGTGCCCACGTATACGCCAGCGAACGAGCACTGACACACTATATTCACGCAATAGCTACGTACATGAAGAGTGACTTTGTAGTACTATGAGGGGTAATATCCGAAAGGTATTATTGACTCCATGATAATAAATCGAAGAGACTAAATTTCCGTTGAAGCCCACCTGATCAATTTCGGAACACAGTACAGCCATCGTAAGCAAAGGGACTAGGGGATATCAGCGGGAAGTTGCTACCCGGAATATGGCGGACCGTGAAATTTGTGCAATTAGTGAGCTTTCGTGATCACTGAAGAGTGATGAACGACTTTTTGTATGATTCCGAAGATAGATAGAAAGAAGATATGAGTATTTCTAAAACTATTAACCCACAAACTCACCATCGATATAATATGTAAGCACCACCTCCGAGGAATAATATTTATTTTAATATATTTATTTAATAATATTTACATGGCCATGTAACGTAATGCACCGCCAGAGCTTCAACCTCGAGGGGTATTCTGCTATGGTCATGGGCGTCCGCAGGCATGGTCAAGGGGGGGCACTTGCCCCCCCCCCCCCTGGAAAATCAAAAATTTGAAAAAACGAGTAAAAATTAAAGAAAAAGCCAAACAAAACGTGTTTTTCCTGTTTCTATTCGGTACATAGGCTTAAGAAATGCCATTTCCAGCGATTTGGAAGGCATTTCGGGCCGAAATTTTCTTGCGCTTCGCGCCAACTCATGGTCACGCGGAGGTTTTGCCCACCCCTAGAAATTTTTGCCCCCCCCCTGGATTTTTTTTCTGCGGACGCCCATGGCTATGGTGCCTTGTACTGTGACTGCATACAATTGTTTAGACATAGGCTTAACTAGCATAGGCCCAACTCTCAGAAACCTGTAGTACTGTTAGTGTCCATAGCCACTACTAGAAGCCTACTACCATTTGGCTAGCTTTGTTAGGCCTAACTTACTGTAGGCTAGCCTATGACTATTCCATAGGCTAGTTCTCGATCATCCTTTCAATGAGGAATTTTACTAGGTTTGAACTGGAATTCATTGATAAATACCCATGCATACTCTTCCTTACGTTTTAAATGGGACGTCGTACACAGGGACGACGCAAGAGGGGGCGGTGTGGGGATGTGCGCCCCCCCCCCCCCAAGATCCACGCAGTCGGCAAAATCCTGCACTAGTCGGCAAAATGAAGGAAAGAGGGAAGTGCAAACGAAGGAAAGTTAGAGGGAAGCAGAAAGAGGAAGAAAGAGAAAAAGAGGAGAGAGAAGAGGGAGAGAGAAAGACCGAGAGAACAGAGAAAAGAACAGGGGAGGGAGGGACAAATCAGGACAAGAGAAAGGGGCTGGTGCAGACGGAAGACAGGAGATTGGATGCACTTGTAGGCAACGTTTAATACAATATTTTCAAAGCCCGTAAGCAACATTTTTTGAAACTTAAACATATTCTGTCGGCAAAAAAGCTACATAGGGCTTTTCAATATAATTGTATTCTAAAGGAGTTCATCGCTCATGTGTTTTCTGGCACTGAGTCGGTAAATTCTGCACCAGTCGGCAAAACGAAGGAAACATGGGGAAAAGAAAGAAAAACAGAAGTGAAAGAAAGAGGACAATTTCTGTAATCAGAACCCAAAATTTTCGACGCACCACGCGCGCTGTAATATTACAGCGCTATATGGAATGGAACCATTGAAGAAACTGGAGTGACATATGTCACTCCAGTTTCTTCAGTAGTGCCATGTCACATAGCTAGATAGCGTAAGTCCTGTAAACCTTACCAAGTAACATGTAGGCAGGGTACACAGGTTATGTAGAGGTCGTAGATTTCTTCCCATATCGCAAAACCTAGTTGCTGTTCTCTAGTGTGTGTGTCATGCGGTACGGTCAGTTGGTGAGGGACTCACGAAGCAAAGTTTGGCTATTTCATCGGGTAGTTCAGGTGGTTTCGACACAATGTATGTTGTCCCCGATACAGTCTACAACCCTTACAGTTTTTTTGTTTTTCTTTTTGTTCTTAATGATAACATGTTTTTTGTGTCAGCCTACCAAATATTTTCACGCCCGTTGCAATTTCACGATTCAGACCCAAAAGAACAGTATAAGTGCGTAACTCGGCTTTTGACATATTAAGTGATATAATGCTAAATATACGGTACTCTGCAATAGCACGGGATAGTTAGGCTCCTGCATAACCCTTTTTCACCCCCTCGACATCCTGTCGGAACTTGGGGTCGGTGGTATGGCCCGGCCCCATGTCGGGAAAATTCTGTCGCCACCCATGGTCGGTTTACTTATTTTAGCTTTCAAAAGGGTCATTTCTGCGATAAAACCCCAAATTTTCGGTATGCTTTGCCCTCTCTTCCTCAGTTTCGTTACTAATAGCAATATATAGAACAAACCCTTTCCATCTTTTCAAGTAACTTAATAAGTAGAATTTGTCGTTTTATGTAAATGCCGAGAATTCATCTCATTTCGCTAAACTAAGTTAATGTTCTCTTGAGTCTGTCTTTCGGTACGGCTAGTGACCTCAAGAGGGAAGTGCAATGGAAGTTGTGCCCGACAGGGCCCAACTGCCTGGACAGTTGACCTCAGAGGCGTACACAGGGGGAGGCCATTGGGCCATGTCCCCCTCACGGATGCCAATTTTTTTCAGGTCCTAAAAAATGTAAATGTTTAAACACAAATTTTACTTCCAAGGTGGTATATGTGGCACCAGATTGCATTTAAGGACACCTAATTTTTCAAAAATTTCCAAAGGCACCCCTCCCCTAGGCCGGCGATCACACAACATATTGCATGCCCCTTGAGGAAAATCCTGGGTACGTCACTGGTTGACCAATATAAGCTTTAAATAAGTACAAATTCTTTTTAGTGTAAGCTTACCCAAAAATTTCGCGCGCTTCGCGGGTTTTGCAATGTCACAGTTTAGATTTGGGGAAAAACCTGAAATCGGGCGGAACTATTTTCCTCTAGTATATGTACAAAATGTAATGCAATAAATGTCCCACAATGGCATTGTATAGTACACAGGTTTTCTTTAAATCTCCCCTCACCAACGGCATCGGGGCTGTCGAGGCTTCGGGTCGTTGCAAGCCCCCCCCCCCCCCCGTTGATCAAATCCTGGCTCCACCCCTGCTGAACCACTACCGGTTGGACTAACGGTTCTCAGCTCTAACTGCATCTCTTATCAATACTTTCAGTTGGCGTTTGTTTCTTCTCAGTCGGCAAATACCGCACCACCACCCCCCCCCCCCCAATGATAAATGCTCTGGAGACGCCCCTGGTCGTAGGCCTACATGTACTTACATCAATAATCACGATCCTTTCCATACCAATACGAAACTATTCGTAACTTCCTAATGTCTCAATTACACTTGTTTTAGCTAAGCTCAGCTCACGACGTATGTTCTACAGCGGCAAACTAGGGATCGCGATCCTTTTGAGAGTTGCGAACATATTTTCGGAGGGTCGCGAAAAAGATCCGGGTTTAGAAGAAAAAATAAGTGCCAAATTTTTCATTAAAATAGGCAATGGGAGAGATTCTACTCTAAGAGCAAGTGATCTGACCCTTGTCGCGGATACTTCATACGCGACTTATTGCCGTCAGATATTCCATTGCAGGCCAAGCAACCGCGTTTGCCATTATAATACACTAATCTCGAGATCTGTATACCAAGAAAGCCCCAGAATAATATTTGAAACATCAACAAGGTGCTTTGAATAAATGTTAGAGTTGCCTATCTACCTGTCAATAAACCCAGGCTTGAGAACGCTGGGAAGGGTCCTTTCCGGCGATCTGAGGAGTACTTTTGTCGGAAAATTTTGCCAACCTATGGTGGAGCTCCACTTTGAATGGGCCATAGGCTTTTTCAGTGTGTTGCATGGGTAAAGAGCTGTCATGACTTATTGATGCAGTCACCGGCAACTATCCCTATGAACTGCGCATGCTGAAGATAGACTAATCCAACGTACATATAGTTTTAGCTTCAGTGGTTCAATATGCAATGATGATGAGGATGCGAAAAATCCAGTTGTAGACTGCACAACCAAGTGCAATCAAACTCCCACCGACCCGTCACTGAGGGCCACCAAGATTCCGGAGTAGAAATTTGGGGCCACCAAGCGAAAAAGATTGGAGACCACTGATCTAGTCAATCCCGCGCCACCACTAGCTCTCAACTCAACGATTTCTCTGTACCAAATTTGGGATTTTGGACATGGGTGATACAAACCAAAGTTATATAGTGCCGTCTAATACATTTGCTATTAATATAAGGACAAGTCCATTTATTTGAAGAATGCCATGAAATATGTACGGTGTAATCGTCCTTTCTTTGAGTACCTGTTTTGATTTTTGCCCTCCCCATTTCCAGTCGAGGATGGAATAGAGAAATCTCGACTTGGTTTCTGCATTCACCTGTTTCACATTGTTCTGTGAACAGAGAAATCGCCTCTCGATTTGTCATTCAAAGTATTTTTAGAAAATATTGTAGAGACCAATGATCGATATAAGGCATAAGTGTTCCCTACCGCGCAGTTCTCGGCTTCCGTAGTTACGCTTCCCAGCTTCAAGGAGTACTCAGTAGTTGCCTTGATCCATCAGGCACAAACTCTTTTACATGTACGTTGGAATTTGGAAACTCTGGAGACACCATCTACAACAACTGAAATTGACCGAGGAAATCGAATCGAACCATTTTCATATGCGTGTGCCTGAAACTTCTGCCTGCAGCAGGGGCCGATCTAGGGTCTTTTCTGAGGTGGAGTCCAACATAAAAAGGGCACATTCGTTTTCTTTTTTTTTAATTTTGGTTCCCATAAACGTCAGCGATTATACAATTTACCGCATATTGACAAAGAAAGGATAAACTAAGAGACATGCAAAATCTGGAATCAAAACCTGGAATCTAAACGGGGAATTTGCAAAGCGCGAGAAAATTTGGGGGTCAGCCTACCCTTATAAGAATTTGTACTATTTAAAGCTTATATAAAACAATTGGGCAGTTGGGCCCTATCGGGCGTAAGTTAATTGTACTCCCCTCCTCGAGTCACTAGCCGTACCGTACGACAGACACGAGTGAACTTTAACCAGGTTTAGCGAAATGCGATTCAGTTCCCGACATTTACATAAATCCATGTATTCTACTTATCAACTTGAAAAAGGTGGAAAGGGTTTGTACTATATTTATCTACATGTATAACGGAACTGAGGAAGAGTGGACAAAGTCTACCGAAAATTTTGGTTTTTATCCCAGAAATTAACCTTATAAAAGCCAAAATAAGTAAAGCAACCATGAGTGGCGGCAGAATTTTCCCAGCAGGGGGACGGGCCATGTAAGCTGCCCCAAGTTCCGACATTCCCTATTTCGAGGGGATGATGAGAAGGGCAAATGGAGGAGCCTCATTATCCCATGCCATTGCAGGCATAGTTTGCATTATATTGCCTAATACTTCAAGATCCGAGTTGCGCACTGATAGTGTTCTTTGAATCTGGATCGTGAAGTTGAAAAGTGCGCGAAGCGGGCGAAAATTTTTGATAGGCTTACACATAAAACATATGACGAAAAGAAAAAAAGAATTGTAAGGTCTGTAGACCGTATCGGGTGTAACATGTATTGTATCGAAACCACCTGGACTACACGATGAAATAGCCAAACTTTGCTCCGTAAGTCGCTCACCAACTGACTGTACCCCTGCTACCGCATGACACACACAAGAGAACACCAACTAGGCTTTGCGATATTGGATGAAAGTTACGACCTTTACATTAACCAGGGAGCTGTATTCGGATAACAGCTCCCTGCATAAACTATGTACTCTGCCTATATGTTACTTGGTAAGGTGGACAGGACTTGTGCCAGGGAGCTGATATCCGATAACAGCTCCCTGATTGTGCTATCCTGCTATGGAATGGACTTATTGAAGAAAACAATGTCTCTACAGCGCGCGTAGCGCGCTGGAAATTTTGGGTTCTTAGTAGAGAAATTATACGCTTGAGAATAAAAAACCGGTATACCGTCGGGGCGACTAGTTGTCGTCGGGGACTGCATACTTTCGACTAAGACTCCCCGACGAAACTGTAAAACTTCCCCGATAGGGGGCCAGCCTTCCCCGACGGGGGGCATGAACCCTTCCCCCACCTAGCGCCACCGCTATCTCGACTAGGGGAGGGGGGTTAAAATGTTGTGTTCCCTTTATAATTGTGGTGTGACTGGCAAAAATACTCTGTCAGAGCAGATGACTGAAGTCGAATGTTTGCTTTTTATTTGCGACAGCAGACCAGTCATCGGTCCAAAGACGTCAAAAATTGAACCGACTGACATTGCTTTTTTGACCTGGTGGTGATTTTATATAGTAACTTTAAAATGAAACAAACACCGATTCGTCTATTGTGATTTCTGGTCAACTCTTGACTGTGGACTTTAACCAAAGATTGGCTTTTTTTATTCCCATCATTAGGGCAACACAATAAAGGAAGAGATTAATTCCAGACCCTGAATAGCGAAACATATTTACCTACTCTCTCTTGTTCATGAGAGGAGGGATACTAGCGGTTGTTGGAAAGGTTTCGTAGATATAGCGTTTAGGAGTGTCATTATGTTGTAAGACAAAAAAACTAGCAGTGACTTTTTGGAATCAATATTAAAACCCAATAGTAATACGTTGCATAAAGCGCTAGCTAGTATGACGTAATATCTGCGTGTTTTGTATTACTTTGAATGCCCAAGCACGCCACACGTGGTTCCAAGCGAAAGGTGATTAGAATGCCTGACTGTCACCCAGGTAGTAAGACATACTGTAGTCACGTTCTCTGTAAAACGATTGCACTGTTCGTCGTGTTTCGGGGCGGGCAATATAGGCTACCATAGTCACATATTGCCGAAAGTTTCTGCTAGACTTTTACAGATAGATTGATCGATACTAGATGGGGGTAACCAAAGTCTCCTCGGAATTGGACAACTGTCATTACCTGTGAAACTGTCTCGGTTTTTTTTTTTTTTTTTTATAAGGCTAGTGTGGAAAAACCGAATTTTGAAAAAGAGCAAATTGGGAAATTTGAGGGGGGTCCGGACGTCGGCTACCGCCCTCCTGGATCCACCACTGCTGCAGTCTACCAGCCTAGGTTACCATGACTACTGGCCCGGGATGAGGATTTGGACCTATTCTAGTTAGCATTGTCATACCCCAGTCAGGTACAGTGCCCCTTGCAAGTGTTCGGTATATCCACTTTATTTCGTTAATTTGTGTATTGGGTACATTTAACGTAGAATATTTAATATGTACCTTGCATGTACCGCTCAAGGATAAACACTTGGGATGCGGCGAAGTACACAAGTGCACAGGTGTAACTTCTACCGTTACTAGCGTTAGTATGCCAGTGCCTTCTTGAATAATTGTGTTAGGGGGTAAAATCTACAAACACCCTTACTACGATGAAAATACGGTACGTTTTCCCTTGTTCAAAAATTCAAGTCAAATGCTCATTATACAACCTTCACAATCACACTACTTCCAGATAATGCATGAATAACCGCGGCAATATATAAGCCCACTAAATGTACCGTACGTCGGTACATGCAGCTGCGAGACCCTTTGGATATTCATACAGTGCTCTGACAGGCTAGTTGTAACGAGAACACTTTTTTTCAAAATAGCTTACAAATTTTTACTATTTTTGCACTGTTTTTTTATTTTACCAATCATACTATCATTTATAGTCACTAAGTGAAGAACTTCATCCATGAATAGCATGCGGGTAACTGTGTACTGAAAGATAAAGAAGAACATTAGACCTTATGTTTTTTTTTTTTTTCGATACACGTAATATCAGACTAAGATATTGTGTTAAGAAGATTATCACTGTTTGAACAACAGTGTTTAGACCACAAGTGAGAGAGTTCTTTCCTCTCAATATGGGGTATCCACCTAGTAAGTGTGAGAACTGGTAACGTTTCCCTTTTTGGAATATCATGTTAAGGAGCAAAGCGTCACCAACACGCATACACACACACAAACGCACACACACTTACACACACTCACCCACGCATAAGCACGCCATCACGGCTGAGCAGGCGCGTCTTTTCATCTCAACAAAAATACGTAAAGTGAGAAGGTTATGTGTCTTCATTGCGCCCTGTCTTTGACGGGAGAAGAAACTATCCAAATTCCTTTTAAGACGACTTTGATACCCCGAGGGTCAAACTAATAAAAATAATCAACAACTATCCTATGATAGGTTCTCAGCTAGGAATTCGAAGGGGGGGGGGGGCAAGGGCATCACAAATGAGGCACCGAAGAGGATCATTTTTGTAGCCAGTGGTACTACCAGATGATGGCTGTTTGGAACGACAAGGGATTATATCTCAAGCCCACCACAGCCAGCTTAACAAAATCGGGTTGGACTTGGGGGCAGGATGTCTTCAAAAAGTTCGGATGCATACCTGAGCAATGTCAGTTTCTGTTTTGCTGGCGCATAACTCGCTTTGTTTGGTTAGTTCATTGACCTGGGTCTGAAGAGCAATAATCCGTTGTAGAGGTAGAGCTTCATTAAGTTTTAGTTGCGTTGCATACAGGTCGTTAGGGAGCCTTAAGCGAAATTGCAAGACCATTTTCGATTTCGCTCCTTTAGTAAGAAGTTTTTCCAGACTTGAATAAAAAATATGGTAGCTCACCCCACAGAACTAGCGGGAAACGACTTATTCTGCTTCGCCGTTGGTAAACACAGTTGCTACAACGTTGGCTGTACAAGTCTGGCTGGAAAAGTTCCTTGAATCGGTTTGAATGGACTCCATTTGTAACTTGTAGTACAATTTGGCTAGGCTTGTACAAACGGAATGGCCAGGCTAAAATGCAATATCGTTACAGCTTTCACGATGTTAACAGATCGAAGAAAGTCAGATAAACGGCACTTTTCAGTAAAAATGTAAAAAATGTACAGTTAAGTCAACTATGTTTGACGTGTCGTTTTACACTCCTCATTTAAAGGCCCTCTAAGCTCACCTCAGACAGTAAAAATTCCCCCAACTAACCTAACTTAAAGTTCCGCCTCCATTTTAAACACAAACAACTGTCTAGTAGTAGAACACTTCCAAGACAGAGACACAGTAGCCTGCCCTGAGTTTCAATTGCTCGAGGCAATATTGAAAAACAGTCTGCGACTGTGAGCCTAATTAGGAACACAACTGACTGTCCAAGTCTTCATTACCAACCAGAGAGGTGCTATTATTGTTTGAATGAATGTCAATCAAGGTACAGTCACCAACTGGATTTAGAACTATGGGGATATGTCTAAGTATATTTGGGGTTATGCCATAGCTCCATTAATAGTGCAAAGAAGTTGGATAAATGTAAAAATAAGTTTTTTTATACCCCTAACTTTCTTCCTTGCATCCTTGCTTGCTTGTAAGGCTTTGATAACTACTTTGAACGAAATTTGGCATGAAAAATTTTACAACAGGATACATGTACAATCACCATGGACGGATTGTTTTTTTTTTTTTTTTTTTTGCACAAATTTGTGGTACGAGTAAATAGAAACGATACACTCATCACCAGCATGTTACGAATGTTACTCAAGGTATTAGATTGCTACATGCCATAAGCCCCTTAATATCCCCCTTCTTACTTTTAGCATGGAATTGCTACGAAGGAACTTCCATGCTAAGAGTACACACTAAGATTTGATTAGAATATGATCATACTTCCGTCACATGATAGTTCACTGGTATTTTATGCTTTTAATGTTCATTGATATCCACTGAGGAATTTATTATGGAAGTTAAAATTTGTTTTCTTCAGGAATGTTCATATCACGCACAAACTGTAAACATGTGATCAGTTATTAAGAGTTAAATAATATAGGGTTAATAACAAAAATGCTAACACTGTGCAACATTCCACTTCACTATTTTTGAAAAAGCAGCTAGTTTGGAATGTTTGGAAACTTTATAGCCTTTAAGAAAATTTGCCTTAAATGTCATCGGCCTCAGTAAAAAAATGGGTTGTTGGAAGAAAAGTACATGTTGCATTGGTTAAATTCAAAGGCTGCAAATGAAATGCCTGTGTCATCAAGACCTAAAGTCCTATCAAGTATGCATGGCCAATGTGGGTTTCATATTTATCTGATTGAGCCCAAGGAGTCCATACCATGAGCTGAACATGTACGGGTGTTGTCAAAGTGAGAACATAGCCGCATGGTTTTCACAGGCCATTTGACTTGAATGTTTGAAATGCAGTACTTTGAATGTTTGAAATGCAGTACTGCAAAAAATGTAAACAGGAAGTAGTCGCTGTAGTAAGTGAAATGTTTGAAGAAGGAAGGTTAATCCTTTGAAGATTGTGTATCTCATAAGGCCCCATAAAAAATTACTTGATTCTCATCACTGACTTCTGAAAAAATCCGTCGCCCGGTCCTTTTTAATTTTTTATTTTTTATTACCAACCAATTTTCAGTGTGTGCTTTCTGGGTCCTATTTTATACTAAATATCATGTATCCGGAGTGTTCTTGTCAAGCCGACCTTTCATAGAGCATCAGGGAGTAACACTCACTCATCTAATATATGAAAGACCAGGCATAGAGATGCAAGATAGATATAGATGGAAGATTAACCTGAGTACAGACCTATATTCACACATGTATTTGACAATGTTTGACCCCTATGTAGATGTTCAAATGAATGAATGCGAAAATACATGTTAACGTTTTGAGGAGCTATTTTAACATTGAGTCTCATTCGTTTGTTCAATGAGAGTTACGAGGTGGTGGAAAGGAGCTTGATCGAGAGAAATTATTGACCACAACTCCCACAACAAGCCATAAGATTCCAAATTTTATAACCCATTTTAGAGTTAGGCTACGTGTTTTTTCATCACGGTAAGCTATCAGAACCAATTTGTGGTTTATGGGACAGGGCTCTAAATTAGGGTACAAAATTAGTTGTTTCAGGTACAAGTGGTTAAAAAAATCTGGTTGTTCCTCCAAATTTTAGGTTGTCCAAAATTCATGACTGAAAAGCAAGTAAGGCTACTGCCATGTACCGGGGAGTAGCATGTACATTTTAATAGAAACCTGCTGAGCAGCTCTGCGTCATTAGTTTTTACCATGCCACACGTCACTCGAGTCCACGAGTGACAACTCAAAAACTTATGGTATCGTACATGCTTGGCACGGCATGCTTGCACTAGCTGACCGTGCAGTCTGTGACAGTTGTGTATGATTCGATGTCAGTAAGGACTTTAATTACATTTTCAGCGAATCGACAACGGTCTGTGCGCGGCAGAACATACTGAATTATTGATCCAGCGTGATCGCAAGTACGGGAAGAACGTTTGATTGTGGGATTTGGTCAGAGTGACTTTATGCAATATATTTATGCAAAAACCGTCCGAAACGATGTCATACATCAAATTTTTGTATTAAAAAAGGAATTCACATGGAAACGATGACGTCGGCCAGAGGGGTTTTTATTTTTTAATAAAAATAAAAAAATCCATCCGCCGTCCAAAATCGGCCCGGCCGTGATGAGAATCAAGTATTTTTTTTTTTTTTTTTTTTTTTTTTTTTTTTTTTTTTTGTGGCCTAAAGGTGTAGTTGTATGTTGCGGTATTGAATGTATTAGTTTTGAGAATATATTACATCATTCGTCCTCACGTTTTGTGAAATTTGGATCTATAAGGTCAAATTTTTCGTAACCCGGTAGTATCAGGACAACAGTGTTTGTTTTTTCTGCAAATGAAACTCTTAAATAAAGACCTATTGTGTGTTAAAAGTTTAAGTGGTCTTATGATAGAGCTCACACCCACCAAACCCTGTACAGTATAACGCATTAGGGGTCATGAAATACTGTAAGAGAAACAGCTAGGGTTTCATTTGATGTCATTTACTCAAAATATTGCGTTTTTTAATTCATTTGTTATGCATGACCTTATTTGCATACTAATATGGGGTTCCTATGCATCAATAATGAAAAAAATTAATTTGAACATGGTCAGATGAGGTACAAAGAGAACAGGAGCTGAAAAATAATTTTAAGAATATGAAGTACTTGACTGTTTAATTTGTGGTTTCCACAGCAACAACCAGAACTTCTCACCAAAACATCCCCAAAATAATCATTCATGCGCTTCCTAAACATATTTATGTACTCTATGTGAGTTCGCCTGTGCAGTTATAACCCTTAGAATGCAATTTTGTAAAGTTCTGCATATAGTTTTTAAAAATAAAGGTGGGCCTCAAGAAGTTAAAGACATTGCCAAGGATTGGATAAGTGAAGGACAAACAGAAAGTAATTTCAAATTTGGGAGAGAAAGGTATGCCAAATAGAACAGTTAGATTATTGAATAACCACTATTGTGGGAGGGGTGTGAAGCCTGTGGAGGCAGTAAGACCATAGCATACTGTAAGTAATTTTTTTATCTCAAGGTCCGAGATGCTGCATTCATATTATACGTTATCATTTAAGAAAGACCATGCAGGCATTGGACTATATTGTGAAGATTGCAAGTGGGAACATGTCACCCCCCCCCCCCCCCCCCCACCTCCAACCTATTCTCCACACTACAGGTACCTAAAGAGAATTATGTTTTCAATGAAATTATGTTCTTTTCACTACAAGGTCTACATTTCAGACTATGTAGCAAGAGGGGCATAGCCCTGTTAGGCTTCAAGGTAGAGGAAGGGGACAGCCTTCAAGAAGAACATTTAGTTCTCCACTAGGGAGGGGCAGAGGACGTACAAGGTTAACTCCATACCCTGTTGGTACCCACTGGCAACATGGAAGTCAGTAGATGTCATACTACTGCCATCGGCAGACCAATAAGTGTCCTTTTCTGTACTGTATTTTTAATTTGGAACATGTTAACATTATTCCTTTATTGTCAACATCATCGCTCTACAGTCGCTGATTTACGTAGCCAGGCAGAACTGGACCATCACCAGAAATATGAAGTCCAGCTGTGTGGCAACCAGAATATGTGAGTGTTGACAAGAACTTTGCAATTTATTAACATGATAAGACACTTAGGTCGATCAATTAATGCATTGTTGCAGATCACAAAAAGCATATCATACCCAGCATAATGCTGTCGTGAGCAATTAAAGGGAAAATGTAGCCCCCCCCCCCCTCCTCCATCCAATCTGAACAATTGTAAACCCTTACTTTTTAAAGTTATGCAGAATAACTCATCGGTTTACCTTCAATATTCAATGTTTTTATACAGAAACAATGAAAATTACTTGTGAGTGAAATAAGTGGAGATCTGTAAGATATTTGAAAATAAGCTTAAGGCGACTGCTTTCTCCCTTTAAGCTACATAACCTTTGTGAAGTGCTAGAGACAGTATGTTTGGTTTTGATGATAAAAGAAACCTTGTATGCCTTTACGATGGGTGTGTATATGGACTGGTGGGAGGATGGACGGTGGATGTGTGTTTGTGGTGACACTTAGCTTGTGCATTTGATATCTTAAGAAGAGACACTTAACTGAACCTCATAGTTAGCTTTGTGTACCCTATGCTTAGATCAGCAAGTCTACTGTTTTTGATTCCTGGCGTCACCCGGGAATCCATGCAGTCATGCCTGCGGGTGTAGGTGTGTGCGTGCGTTACTGGTGGTACTGGGAAGTCAGACCAGAACACAGAATGTTACCGAAAGACGATTGAGTGAGTTTTGGTTTAAGCTAAAGATTGTAATTTGAGATCTCAAAATTTCCGCTTATGTACAATATTCAGTAATTATTATAGTTGTTCAAACGTTAATATATCACCTATTTGTTGTTGTTAAACTTTCAGAAACGTCTCGGGGATCATATTGGATCCTTTGTGTTTATTTTCCCGAAGTATTTGAATTTCTTTTCATTTTACGGCCTTAAAGGCTTAGTTAAGAATCCGGTGTTGCAACTAGAGGGGGAGTGAGGGACGATATTTTGTTCCTGGCTCTGACGTTGTGACAGTTCGGCAGAGTTCAAAGATCATCTGAGGTCAACAGAGGTCAAACCTGTCAAAAACTCAAAATCATCATACATTTCCATGCAATCTTCAATTATTTAGGTCAACCATGGGATGTAGAAACTTCATAAAGGCTAGATGATCCCTATAATTTTTGGTGGAGGTTAAAGGCCATCTGAGGTCAACTTGAGGTCAAAACTCTCAAAATCTTGAAATTAACATAACTTGTCAATGCAATGTTCAATAAAGTTCATACTTAGTAAGTGAGACCTTCATATGAGGTAGATGATCCCTGTTTTTTTTTGGTAGAAGTCAAAGGCCATCTGAGGTCAACTGAGGTCAAACCTGTCAGAAACCTCAAAATCATCATACATTTCCATGCAATCTTCAATTATTTAGGTCAACCATGGGATGTAGAAACTTCATGAAGGATAAATGATCCCTATAATTTTTGATGGAGGTTAAATGTTATCAAAGGTCAACCCTCTCAAAACCTTGGAATCAACATAACTTGTCAATGTAACCTCCAATGAAGGTGGAACCTTCATAAGAGATGGATGATCTCTATTGTTTTTGGAAGAGGTCAACGGTCAACTGAGGTCAAACCTCTCAAAAAACCTCATAATCAACTTAACTTGTCAATGTTATCTTCAGTTTTGCTCAAAGTTGGTATGTACAACCATCATAGGGGTAGATGTTCCTTGTTATTCTTTGTTTGAGGTCAAAGTTATCTGAGGTCAGCAGGGGTCAAATACTGAAAATATTATATTGAATATTTTGCACAAAATAGAACATTTATATTGCTGTGTAATTTTGGGGGTATGTAGTTTCAGTTAAGGTGTGAAAAGTTAGGTCAATTGGAACATTTCCCAAGGGGGTGGGGTGGGGACATATTTCTCTATCTTCCCCGGGATTTCCGCCTATGATCTCAATATAAGAAGCATGCTTACATTTTATACATTAATATGTCAATGTCCCGTGGTAAGAGGATCGAAGGACCCTGTTGTTTTCTGTGGATGTGAAGGGTCACACGAGGTCACCCGGGGTCAAACTTTGGAAACATCGGTAACTCATTATCTCACTGTAGGAAACATAGACTTTTCATACTTTACATGCATTAAATCCAGTATGACCGCTGCTGGTTCTGTTGCACTCAGATCAAGTGTCATCTGATATACGTCACCAGGCATCAAAGGCAACGTGTCCCAAGAATTCTCAAGGTAAAAACTAGTTTTCCAACAAATTAAAGTAATAACTAGAAATTTGAATTTGCATGGCAAATCTGACGTAGCCTCTCCGAGAAAGAGGTGTGGGAGTTGTTTTTCGATGGGGAGAAAGGAGATGGAACATAAGGCATATTAATTAACCGCGCGCCAGAGACATTTTAATTTTTATAAGCAAGCTCATGACAGTAGAGTTCATGAACTTATGGAGTTGTTTTACGTAAAATATCCTGAAATTGCAGGTAGCTAAGCATGATAAAACAGTGGGTACCGATCGAGGACTTAAAGATTATTATTAAAGATATATTTATTCAAGTGAATTGAATTTACTTTTATCAGTTGCTTCGCGGGCCAGATGAATTAGTGGTTTCGCGGACCGGAGGCTAAACGAACCCACATGCCGGAGGTTCCTCACCCTTGCTGTACTGAGCCACCGTACATACCCTAATGATCTAAGTGCTAGTGCCCCGGTAGGCTACTTACACATACCGCTGTGTTGTTTTAACGATGGACGTGAATTCATTCATTTTACATTGACGGCGGCAGGAAGGTCCCCAATTTTCCCTCCAAATCTCAAAGTCGTAACTTTTGGCAATTTAATAAACGTCGGCATGCCGATTTATTATCTCAAAATTAAGCATATAGCCTAGTACAGTGGCGGATCCAGGGGGAGGGTCGCCGACGTCCGGACTCCCCCCCCCCCCCAATTTCCCAATTTGCCCTTTTTCAGAATTGGCTTTTTTTCACACTACCCTTAAAAAAAACAGTTTTACAGGTAATGACAGTTGTCCAATTCCGAGGAGATTTTGGTTTTCCCCATCCAGTATCGATCAATCTACCCGCAAAAGTCTAGCCACGTATCGCAGAAACTTTCGGCAATATATTTGACTACGGTAGCCTATATTGCCCACCCCAAACACGACGAACAGTGCAATCGTTTTACAGAGAATGTGACTACAGTATGTCTTACTGCCTGCGTGACAGTCAGGCATTGTAATCACTTTTCGCTTGGAACCACGTGTGGCGTGCTTGGGCATTCAAAGTAATACAAAACATGCAGACATTACGTCATACTCACTAGCTAGCGATTTGTGCAACATATTACTATTGGGTTTTAATATTGATTCCAAAAGGTCACTGCTAGTCCTTTGGTCTTACAAAATAATGATATGTTCATACTCCCTAAACGCTACATCTACTCAACCTTCCCTCTACCCGCTAGTATCCCTCCTCTCATGAACCAGAGAGAGTAGGTAAATACGTTCCGTTATTATATTCATAGTCTGGAATTACTCTCTAATTCATTTATAGTGTTGCCCTAGTGATAGGAATAAAAAGCCAATCTTAGGTTAAAGTCAAGAGTTGACCAGAATTCACAATAGACGAATCGGTGTTTGTTTGTTTCATTTTAAAATTACTAATAAAATCACCACCAGGTCAAATAACGCAATTGTCTTTTGACCGATGACCGGTCTGCTGTCGCCAATAAAAAGCAAACATTCGACTTCAGTCATCTTTTCTGACAGAGTATTTTGACAGTCGCACCGCAACTATATAGGGAACACAACATACAGTATTTTAACCCCCTCCCCCAGTCGAGATAACGTTGGAGCCAGGTCAGGAAAGTGTTCATGTCCCCCCCC
Source organism: Holothuria leucospilota (assembly GCA_029531755.1). Lineage (NCBI taxonomy): Eukaryota > Metazoa > Echinodermata > Holothuroidea > Aspidochirotida > Holothuriidae > Holothuria > Holothuria leucospilota. The sequence continues at coordinate 12,640,983 of CM055970.1, forward strand.
CCCCCGTTGGGGAAGGCTGGCCCCCTATCGAGGAAGTTTTACAGTTTCGTCGGGGAGTCTTAGTCGAAAGTCGCCCGGACGGTTTACCTGTTTTTTGCTCTCAAGAGGATAATTTCTCTAATAAGAACCCAAAATTTTCGGCGCGCTACGCGCGCAGTTGAGTCACTCTGTTTTCTTCAGTAATTCCATTCCACATAGCAGGATAGCACAAGTCCTGTCCACCTTATACCAAGCAACATATAGGCAGAGTACATAGTTTATGTAAAGGTCATAACTTTCATCCCATATCGCAAAGCCTAGTTGGTGTTCTCTTGTGTGTGTCATGCGGTACAGTCAGTTGGTGAGCGACCTATACGGAGCAGTTTGGCTATTTCATCGTGTAGTCCAGGTGGTTTCGATCCAACGTATGTTACACCCGATACGGTCTACAAGTTTTTTTTTTTTTTGTTTCGTCATATGTTTTATGTGTAAGCTTATCAAAATTTTCGCCCTCTTCAAGTTCACGCGCTTTTCAATTTCAAGATCCAGATTCAAAGAAAACTATCAGTGCGCAACTCGGATCTTGAAATATTCAGTTAATATAATGCAAAATATTCCCACAATGGCATGGGATAGTGAGGCTCCTCTGTTTGCCCTTCTCATCATCCCTCGAAATCATGGCGAAACTTGGGGTAGCTGACATAGCCCGGCCCCCTGTTGGGAAATTTCTGCCGCCACCCATGGTCTGCTTACTATTTTGGCTTTCATAAGAGTAATTTCGGGGATAAAACCCAAAATTTTCGGTATCCTTTGTCCACTCTTCCTCAGTTCCGTTATACTTATAGCTAAATATAGTACAAACCCTTTCCACCTTTTCAAGTTAATATCTAGAATATGATGGATTAATGTAAATGTCGGGAATTGAATCGCATTTCGCTAAACCTGGTTTACGGTCACTTGTGTCTGTCGTATGGTACGGCTAGTGCCTCGAAGAGGGAAGTACAATAAAGTTATGCCTGATAGCGCTCAACTGTCCAGACAATTTTTCTATATAAACTTTTAATTAGTACAAATTCTTATAAGTCTGTAAGTGTAGGCTTACCCAAAAAAATTTCGCGCGCTTCGCTCGCTTTGCAATTTTACCGTTTAGATTCCAGATTTTGATTCCAGTTTTTGCATGTCTCTTGGTTTATCCTTTCTTTGTCAATATGCGGTAAATTGTATAATCGCTGACGTTTATGGGATCGAACCAAAATTTTAAAAATATGAATGTGCCCTTTTCATGTTAGACCCCCCCCCCCCTCAGAAAAGACCCTAGATCCTCCCCTGTAGTAAGTTTAAGTTTCCCGACGAAAATCGCCCGCGTCTAAATAGGCCTACCTCGTTGCTAAATCAAACAGGCTTTCCGCTGCCAGCTTCCCGGCCGGATCCCCCGCCTGCTCCTGCTGGGATTAGCGCTACTCGACTCGCCTTCTGCAACTCCAGCTGTCCAGTGACGCTAATAGCTGGTAATGCCTTTCTCAAAGTGCTGAAAGAATTTTGTCTGTATCCGGACGTGACAGAGAATCACTTCTTAACGATTGGTCATCATTTAAAATTCCCACTTGAGATTGGGTCAATTTAAAAATATTCAGACTATCCCGCATGCGCGGAGCTGCAAATCGAATATTTTTTTTTAATGTATCAGACAGTTTCTTCTATGCACTATTTTGGTATCGTAATTTGTTTTTATAGATTCCCACCGTTCGTACGTTTCAAGAAGTCATTTGAGCATTTAAAATCCTTCGGTTTAAGTCGAAGGGCGACAATGAGAATACGAAAAACTTTGAGATTTGAAAATGAAGGATTATGGTCAACCAAAATTCAAAACGAACAACTCGTATCGAAAGTAGATCCGCACATACCCTGCGTCAAGACCTTTGGTCTATGCAAGTCATGAACAAACGGGCGTTTGTTCGATGTGTCTAGTTAATTATATATGTCAATGGTGCGTTACACAGTACGTGCTATATAGATAGACCTATCAAAATACAAGTAAGCCACTATATCTTACGACGACATTTTTATAACTCAGTTAGCCAGTGCATGCGGGCCAAAATCACGAGTATCTTCTCCCAACAAGCCATGTTCAACATCTAATTGTGATAATTTTTGTGAAATATATGAGCAGTGGAAAAACGTTGCAGAAATTTTCAGATTTATTTGCTCTATTGCTGTAAATTTCCAAAATATTTGCGAGTTTTATTCTGTTTGCACATGAACATTTAGAAGCTGCGTAATCTTGGTGAAACATCATCAATGGCTAAGAGACAAAATATAATGTTCTTCCGCTCTGAATTCATCCGCTTCATAGAGTTTCCGTATTATAAGGTTTACTTTTTTTTGCGCAATGTAAAAAAATGTCTACTTGGGTGTAGTTCGCCTTCCCAAATGATGGAAATACGATTCCGTACACGTAGCCTTAGAGGCTACGTAATCAATCAGGGACTGAAAGAAATGAGACATCTTGGCATTATGTGGGATTAAGCATGAATCATCGGAACCACAACTGATGCACTTGTGCATCCTGGTTGAAATTGTGTAGGGACACAAAGTAAACATACTTAGTTGGGGGAACCTGATACCATTCAGATGGTTTTGCTTTTATAGGTAAGAATGAAAACAGTAAAATAATATTATACAACAAAAGGATACTGATGTAAGTACCCTACTGTGTTTTTGCTTATTTGTGTCATCTAAGCACTGTTTTCAGTCACATGGGAGTGAAAAAGGGTCTTTCCTGGTATATGACTATACATTCTCTGTTCTTGTTCATATGTAAAAGAGGAGCATAACATCGCATTTTGCTTGATGTTCCAGTACATCGTTGGCGTACGTCGGGATGCAATGGACGCCATGCAGAGAGGGATGATGAAGGCCGTCCCACAGAATATAACTGGTGCTAATGCAAAGAAATTCTCAGACCTGTTTGGAAGCAAAGTGTCCGCTGATGAGTTGAATGACCTTGTTCAAACTCCCTGGCAGATCTACAAGTGAAGCATCCCAATGAGAACGTAGTCAAGTTCATGACCCAGCTTTTGAAAGATATTGTAATACATGTGCTACTATCCCAATATTTTAATATGCATGCTCCATGCATAATTGGGTCAGCTAAACTGCTCAAAATTTACCCCCACCCCACCCCACCCCACCCCCTATCTTGACTTTGTCGCTCGGGCTTAACTTAGAATCCCTTCTATGAAAAGGAAAGGTTTCTTTTAGAGCGAGTTCAGAGGAGAGCCACTCGTCTTTTATGTGAAATACGAAATCTGCCTTATCATATTAGACATAAATGTGTTGGGCTTATCACCCTGGAGTTAAGAAGGATTATGGGGACATGCTCTAGGTTTACAAATTTCTCTCTGAAAGGAATTCTTCGTTATCTTATAGCTACTTCAAGGTCCAAAGTATTAAACTCTCGGTTTCAAGGCATGTTGTAAGAAGCTTGTGAAGTGTTTTGCAAGACCGGGCATTAGGAAGTTCCGCACCTCTCATAGAGTTGTCAACGAATGGAATACTGCTGAGTGGGTAGTTAACTCCACTTCAGTGCACTGCTTGAAATTGACAAGTTCTTCCATGACTGTGGTAGAACCTAATTGTAGTAGGCTCACTTGGTGTTAGTCTGGTTATTTTACTAAAGGGTTTGGACTTCACGGCATCTTATGGGGCCTTAGCCTTCCTTTGTCCTTATTCTGACATGTACATTGAGTCTATCATACTGTACATTACATCAAACGCGTGTGGTAGCTTGATTGAGTTTAAAACTTCCCATAATGTCCACATAATGAAAACTGACTTTGCCAGGCCCTCAAGTTATCTTTCATGAAGAAGGTTTCATAACAACCCCCCTTGCCTGAAGATTTCAAGCTTGACTAGATGAGACACCTTTGTTGAACTCTAGAGAGGGCGGAGGGGTTGGGGTGATTTGTTAAGGAATGACTATGTTTGAGGTGGCCCTAAGTTGCAAGGGGAACTGTTACTCAGAGGGCCGGTCTGTTTGTACAGAGGGCCTTCTTTGTATTTGTAAGGCAGCAACTTTACCAAATTACCAGCATGCCTCCTTCGCTATTTCTCAAAGTTTTGCCTAGCCATCGAACATTATTTTCCCTTCACATTTTACTTTCCCAAGTGAATTATTTTGTTTGTTATACCCTTAGCCCTCGAAATCTGCTGTGCGTTCCGTTACATGGCCTAGCCTATGCACATCACACTACAGTTCACAAGAGTAATGCAATACCGAGGCGGTGTAACGGAACGCACAGTTCGGTGGCTATTATACCCTAGGCTTAGCTTATACTGCCTTGTAAATGAAGAAATAATTAACATGCATATTTATGCTTCAAATTGCCCTGTATTAATTGGCATGGGTATCCCACATTTGCCTAACGTTAAATTATGCCCCCCTCTATAAAGTAACATCGCACCTATCTTCAAGTCACACTCACAGTAATGCCTACCTTGGTCCGTCGCTAGACAAATCAGTCAATTTAACTTGAGGTTGATAACTGGAATCGGTTAGTGCTTCTTCTCTTTCCTGATAACAATACTGCATTTCCCTGAAAACCTTTTTAAGAGAATCTAACAGTTCTTGCAGCCCTTAGGTAACTGTTGGTGTTGTAGTAACGTAAGGCGTGACTGTGAGATCATTTTGGTCAAACATAGGCCTATGTCTAACGTTCGGTCCAACGTTAGTTTCTGTAGACCTAACGTTAATGCCTATGACTATGAGGGTATAAGTCGCCGACACTTTCAAACTGGTCTTGCAAAACGCAAACAAAAGTTGAAGCCTCTTCCAGTCGACCAAGCAGAATGAAAGCTCTGTGGGAGACAAAGTCTATACTAATATTAACAGCATGGGATTAAGTGTTGGCTTCGGACAGGAAAGCGTGTGAGAAGGTGGGATCCATTTTCAAACTCTAACTACTTGCCAAGGTGGCTAGTACAAAGTGCGTTCGCGAGCTAGCTAGCTCCACCGCTACGGTATGTGTATCAAGACTCCGCCTGTCCCCGCCTATCACCATGTCAGCCAAGCCTACTTCGTACTGGTTGTCAGAGCCAGCTAAGCATAATTTTCCAGCCATAAACATATTTGTAAACTATATATATATATATATATATATATATATATATATATATATATATATTATATATATATATATATATATATATATATATATATATATATATATATATATGTATATATATAGGCTTGGGTCAGCCGGGCCATTCAGTCTTGAAACCTACTCTGAGCTGCACTGATGAGATCTAACAAGATCGAAACAGTTCTGTCTGCAGATTGAGTTATTTACGCTCCTTAACATGGTAGTGCTACGGTAAGACCTTGTTTTGTTGAGCACTTTCTCGTTTCAAGATGGCACACTGCTTGTGTAGTCTTGGCATTTTCGTCAAGACGTAATACTGTTGCTTTATGCTAGCACGCTCCTTAGAGCTTGTGCACTTTGGTATTCATAGGCAGTGTACCGTGAAAGGCCGGACTGACGCAAGTTATGCTTGTGTCAGCCTTGCCATTCAGTCTTGAAACCTACTCTGAGCTGCACTGATGAGATCTAACAAGATCGAAACAGTTCTGTCTGCAGATTGAGTTATATATATATATATATATATATATATATATATATATAATATATATATATATATATATATATATATATATATATATATATATATATATATATATATATATATATATATATATATATATATATATATAACAAAAAACTAGAAGTTCCTGTAGATCTACCCAATTTCCCATGCAGAAGACTGTAAAAAACAGGACGTTTCGGATAGTTCTGCTATCCTTGGTCACCAAAAAACGAATAACACTGAGCATAGCTGCTCCACATAGGGCCGTAATACGAACAAAGAAAAGCCCAAGCCAAAAGTTTAAGAAAAGCGAACGAACCAAATCGAAAAGGTTAAAAAAAGAGGATTAACTCACGATACGCACATCTTTTACATTGATGCCTACCGGAGAAAGGCTGCCAAGTCTATAAATCCATCTAAGTTCTATGGCCTCCCGTTTCTGTTTGGATGCGTTTACAAGCGATTGAAGCCCGATTAAATCAAAATTTTTACAGATTTGGAAGTGCTTGCCCAGAGGAGTATTTCCTTTTCTTATTTCTTGTCTGTGACCGCGGTGTCTAACACGTAATTCACCTCCCGTTTCACCCACATACTGTTTCCCACAGTCCTTACAGTTAATTAAGTAAACCACCCCTACCGACGTACAAGTTATAGTGCTAAAAATGGTAAACGTTTCTCCGGTAGCATTGCTGTAAACTCTGTCAGTTTCCTGTAGGACATTACAGGTAACACAATTCTTAAAATGGGTCTTATAACAACCCTTGTGAACATTTTTGACGTTTTCTACCAGTTTAGCCCTGACTAAGTGAGACTGTAGGTTTCTTGGTTGACGGTATATAACCTGAGGGGGACTGGAAAGGACATTCATTAGGTTAGGGGAAAGCTGTAAAATGTGGAAATATTTGTTTATAATGGATCTAAGGTTAGGGAGTCTCGGATTACGTGTAACAACAAGAGGGGCCCTAACGGGCTTCCGAGTTCTCCTACCTTTGCCAGCCAAAAGGTCCTCTCTGGATAGATTTTGAACCCTTTCGCAAGCTGGGTCTACGATGGAGGAGGGGTAACCTCTGTCTTGAAAATTAGACCTAAGCTCCCCGAAATGTTGTTGGGTCTTTTCTGGATCAGAGCATATCATTTTAACCCTCAAAGCCTGACTAAATACAATTCCCTTTTTCGTACAATTACTATGGTACGAGTCATAATGTAGGTAAAGGTTGAGATTGGAAGGTTTAGTATACAGATCAGTAGTCAATACTCCGCCTTCCAATTTGATGCGAAGATCAAGAAAACATACCTCAGAATCACTTAATTCATAAGTAAATTCTAGAACCCCTGGGTAAAGACTATTCATCACATTAACAAAAACTAGAAATTCTTCCTCCCCTTGCAACCATAACCCCCAGATATCGTCTATATATCTATACCACTTAAAAGGTAGTTGATTAGGATGTAATTTAGACTTGAGTTCCTCCTCAAAAAGACCCATCCCTAAACAAGCATATCCCGGTGCCATCTTCGGACCGATGGAAGTCATCAAGAAGTAATTACGTATGTTGACTTACTTCTTGTTGACTCAGAGCTATCTTGCACCTGAAGAAGATAGGTAGAGCCTATCGAAACGTCGTAATAAAGTTGAAGTATTTTTTCGTCATTTGTTTGTCTACGTGTACATTCTTATATTTCTTTATATATATATATATAATATATATATATATATATATATACATATTGAAGTACGCGTACTGGATCCCATAAACAAGGAAAAAAGACAACAGGGTGACGCCTTCATATCATCCAGTATAGGAGAAACAAGCAATATATTTCGAGCTGCCTCGCTCTTCGTCAGTTGCGGACGACAAAATGATAAAAGCTAAACTTGAGTCAAGCCCGAAAAGTTCTAGTGAAGAAAACGGATAACAAAATAGCGAAAAGGATTACAAGCAGATTACACTCGTAGATAATAGGCCTAATGAGATTACAATTGGATTACATGGAAATTACATTTGTTGTACCCAGGAGTAGTTACTCAAAATCGATAAATCTCTATTTAACCCTGTTATATGTGACTTAAGCGTTTGTCAGCTGAAGGAAAATTACCTGCTAGTAAAAGAAATCGTAAGTCGGATACAGAGTGGTTCGGTAAGTTAAAGTGAGCTCCTACAGGAAAGCCTGTTTTGTTGTATCTAATGGATTGTTTATGGTTATTAAATCTCAGCCGAAATCTATGACCAGTCTCTCCCACGTAGGCAACTTCAGGGCATTTACCACAAGAAAGGTAATACACCACATTAGATGAATCACAGTTAAAAGGGCCGGGAGTAAGGTTAACTCCAGACGAGTTATCAGTAAATTGAGTGGAACTGTCTATAAGTGTACAAAGCTGGCACCTGGGTTTATTACAGGGACGGTTACCTCCGGGGGTAATGTTGCGAAATGGTTTCGTTCTGCTAACAATGGACCTAAGATTACGGGGCTGTCTACGTGCTATAGTGGGGGGTAGGGGGAAAATTTGTTTTAAGGCAGGGTCACTCTGAAGGATATTCCAGGACGACCTAATTTCTCGTAAGAGGGGTCCATATCAGGGTGATGGGTGAGGACTAGGGGAATGCGCTCCAAAGTGTTCTTCTCTTTGTATTGGAGAAGTCGTTCACGCTTGAGTGGCTCAACGCGTCTGAAGAGGGTGTCTAGAAGTTTGAAAGGGTATCCTCTATGTAAGAAGTAGTGAAAAAGGTTCGTTGATTCTTGAACAAAATCAGAGTGGTCGGAGCAAATACGTTTATATCTAAGCAGCTGACTTAAAACAATAGACTTCTTAATATGTGTGGGATGAAAACTCCTGTAGTGAAGATAAGAGTGCCTATCGGTAGGTTTGCTATATACCTTGGTTGCAATACGACCTCCTTTAAAACAAACCTCGACATCAAGAAAAGGAATACTGACGCGAGAAGACTCCATGGTAAATTTAATAGAGGGATGTAGGTTATTAGCTAGGTGGAAGAAATTTACTAGTTCATTAGGTCCGTCATTCCAGATAAAGAAGATGCCATCTATATATCTAACATAGAAAAACTGCTTCACAACAGCCAAGCTTAATAATTTCTTAATAAGAATTTGAACAGAAACTTGAACAGTCTGTTGAGACCCGTAGTGTGGAAATTAAGTTTTAAAATTAACTGCTGTTTGTATAGCTTTCTGCTATCTGTGTTTGGGAACTTGTCTTTGACGATAATGCAACGGAGATCTTTAGGAGAATGATTGTGGGCATTGAAGTGAGAAGCGACTGGAAAGCAGGAGGGATTGTTTCTGATGCTATGTTTGTGGTTTCTTGAATCGGGTTCTGAACCGATTGACGGTCTTACCGACATAAAGGGCCTCCGGACATTTCGAGCAATACAGAACATACACAACATTGGGGGTGTTGCAACCTGCTTTGACTAGAAAAAGTTTGACATTGTTCTGGAATTCAACTGATGGATTTGTGTTGAAATGGTCACAAATTTGACACCGGGGTTTACGACAGGGAATATTACCTGGGGGCGGTCTGGGTTTGGTACAGACAAGCAGCCAGTGTAAAGTAGGTGGCTGTTTCTTGGCCAGAACAAGGGGCGAGAAAAAGGTGGGGGTAGGGATTGGTTGTTCTTTAGGGTTTTCCAATCGCATTCACTTTTTGCAGGAAGGGGGTAATGGAGGGGCTAAAACTGATAATTGTGCTCTAATCAATAAACGGGGACAATTTAGTGCCTAAAAAGGGAATATTTTTAAAGAAAAATTTACAAAACTGCTGAAAAAATCGCATAAACTGTAAAGGAGATCCTATCTCCTAGAGCGACGAGGAGGCTATGCCATGAAGATATACATGCTCACTTATTTTCAAAATCACGTAAACACACACACAAATCCAATTGCTTGGAAAACGCATGCAAAATTCATACTTACCAAATCTTGGTTGTAAGTTCTCCCAAACAACTGTTTTAGCCTATATGAGAGGACAAGTATAGCTTTCAATATAAATTTAAATTTCGGAATGACGAGGGGTTGGAAACAATGTGCCAATCGAGGGTCCTTACAGAAGAGATATCACCCATAAATTTACCAAAAATAAGTTGAAGACCGACTAAGTTCCTTTACGACTAAGTTTAAAATCCCTCTCAAAAAAAAAAGAAAAGGTAGCAGAAAAATGTGTGTTTAAACACAAAACCGAACTTTGTCAGTTTGTAACGCTAAAATGTATTAGTTGCATGCCTTTTCGAGCAAAGACGCTTTCTGCTTTAATAACGTTTGCCATCATGTTTGAAAATATTTAGACAAGCATTTACTGTTTTTGCATGGGATATTGCTACAACCTACCCCTTTTCACTGATCTAGTTCATATTGGCAACTAGTAATTGCAATGACAGAAACATGGTAATGTATTTAATGAATAATTTGGTCAATTAATTTAGTTATGTGATTGCTGAACATTTAATCTAATCAATGCAATGGTTCCACACATACTAACAAACGAAACAAAAATTCAGATTTCTCTGATACAGCTACGAATATAGCCTACGTTGCATGGTGTATATATATATATATATATATTCATTATATCCCACTGAAGTTTAAAGATTGCACTAGGCAAGTTCTCTACAGGGTTAGGGGAGGAGGCCATAGCCCAAAACCAGGACAAAAGCGACAGATTACTGAAAGGATGGTGAATAAAAGATTTCGGCGCTATTTGAGCAGCACAAATTTGGGGGTTTTAGTGGAGAAATTTCAATAATGTGGTATTTTTATTGACTTAAATTTAAAAATTTGGTTTTTATCCGAGGAAATGTAAATTGTGGGTTTTGCAATTTATTTAATTTGGAAAATTGCCCTCTTTGAGAGTCACTCAACTAAACTGTTGGGATGACCAGTCGCCGTCGGAGATTAAAATCTTTATCGCACACACTCATTCTTTCTGGAAAAGATTTAGAAAATTTTCCAGACGAGGTTCTAAACCTTTCCCGAAAAGGGTCATGGCCTCCTCACCCCACCTGGTCTCACCCCTGCCAAAGTTCCTTTAAAACATCTGAATAAATGTTGTTTGTAGTAATATGATTTTATGAGGGGTCCTCATGGGGAAAGACGTAAAATGCTGATCAAGTTTAAGAAGTACGACCTTTAATGACCTTTGTGCTTAAAACTGCCTCTCAATCCCTCTAGATTACAAAAAAATTCACTCTTTAACACAAACTTGTTACTAAATTTTAGTGCAGCTAGCCGGGCCCATTCTTCATATGTCACGATGTTTACTTATTTAGATCTTAAGTCAAGGATCATTACTCAGCTATTCACCTGTTGTCCAACACAGTAGCTCTCCTTTCGTCGTCAACCACTTTGAAAGATATCTAAAGAGATAATCCAGCTATAGAACCCCTACTGAAATATATACTTTGAATACGTTCTTACTAAGACAATTGTATTCATTTTTGCTCTTAATTTTTCTTTCTCTTTTTCTTTTTTTTTTCTTCCCTTTTCTCCTTTCTGTTTATTTTTCGTGGCGGGGGGCGCCCCCGGGCCCCCTTGGATCCGCGCCTAACCATAAGTGGCTACAAAATAACACTGTACGCGCAATTGAGAGCATTTAAAAAAGCTGCGCGAATTCGAGTTTTCTTGAATGGGTTAAATAAAGCTCTCTTCTATTCTATTGGTGTCGTGTGATAACGGTAAGATAGGTAAACTTTAAATATGAGACGAAATTACGAGTCTATAGCTTTCATTCGACTTTGCCAATAGCACATATTACAAAGAAACTGGCGAAATGAACGCCTGAAACAAGGTTTGGGCTGCTTAATTTAAAGCAATGACTTATCACGAGATAAACATTGATTGTTGGTCCTACTTACACCAACAGTGTGGCCACTATAATCTCGTTATTAGCCCTAAAGGGTTCCCATCTCAAGGAAGGATCAAGGGGGGCAACTGGGGGCAGTTTCCCCCATGACCAATCTGGCGCCGCCAAATACAAGAAAAATGCGCCCCTCCTACGTCCTAAGAAATGAGGTAAAACTACCACTTACTGGATCCCCTTTTCAAACTGCCCCCATGAGCTAGAGGCTGGATCCGCCCTTGTACCAACTTCTCTGTCCCCTATTGGTAAGCTGCCCTCTGAAAATACAAAAGATGCTCTCCTTGCAACAAATCCAGCAAATGTAACCTATATCAGAATCAAAACTAGTTTAACAGGAAAATTGAAATGATAAATCTCGGCTTGACATAGAATGATAACTGACTTTCAGTCTATGAAATTTTCCGTGTATTTGTTTCAACCTTTACTTCAAATATTCAAGTATGAATTATCACATTGTGCCTAGGGGTCTAAACAGCTGAATATGATGGACTATAACGTGCAGTACTATACAAAAATGCTAAAATTGTCGTACAACGGTGCAAACAAATAAAATAAATATGTACGTCCAAAAGCAATGTAAAAGTATTCCCTAAAACAAGGGCAAAGAGAAAGATCAAAATAAGTAAGAATGTTGAGCATACAGGGGCAATATTGACTCAGTCCTTAATTTATGTTAAAAGGTGGAGAGGGATTAATAGTACTTTATACCTTGCTCTAGATCATTGGTTCCCAGCGGGGGACATCCCGGATGGGGGGGGGGCGTTTTCGAAACTCGTGAGGGAGACGATAAGTGCTAAGGGGGAAGCAGGGAAAGTTTGGAAACCAGAATGCAAAAATACACTGAGGTTTCGATGATTTATGTTTTATTCCAAATAATGCCTTGTTGTCCCATTTCTTTCAGGTACTCTATTTTAACTTGTTGGAAAAATAGTTTTGTGTTTATATCTGATCTTGGGAATTCTTGGAAAAGTTTGCTTTTTGACCTCTGATGACCCCAAATGACTTTCTTGGGAATTCTAGGAAAAGTTTGTTTTTTGACCTGTGGTGACCCCAACTGACAATCTTGGGAATTCTTGAGAAATTTTACTTTTTGACCTGTGGTGACCCAGATAAAAATCTTGGGAAGCTTTGCTTTTGACTCCTAGTGAATCCAAATCAAGATCTTGGAAATTCTTGAAAAAAATTTGCTTTGGATCTCTGATGATCCAAGATAATCATCTTAGGAATTCTTGGGAAATTTTCCTTTTTGACTAAGCTGATACCCCCTGAAAAATGATCTTGGCTATTCTTGGGAAATTTTGTTTTTTGACCTTTGGTGACCCCAGAAGATCTTTGACCTCCACTATGAAACAAAACCGTTCTTCCCCTCACCATAAGGCATCTACATATTAAGTATGAAATTATTCAAGGTTCCTAATGAGATATCGTGTTAACAAAGTTTTCAGATTTTGCCCCCTGGTAACGTCAGATGACCTTTGACTCCCACCAAGAACAATAGGGTTTTCCTCTCACCATGAGGCATCCACATATTAAGTATGAACTCTATTGAAGCTTCATATCTTAAGATATTGTGATAACAGCCTTTTAGGGTTTGACCCCCGTGACCCCAGATGACCTTTGACCTCCACCAAAACAACAGGGTTTTCTTCTTACGATAAGGCATTTACATACTAAGTATGGGGTTTATCCAAGCTTCCTACCTTGATATACCATGTTAAGAAGGTTTTCAGAGTTTGAACCCCGCTGACCCCAAATGACCTTTGACGACACCCAAAAATAAGGTTCTTCCTCTCACCATAAGACATCTACATACTAAGTATGAAATTTATCCAATCTCCTACCTCGAGAAATCCTGTTAAAAGGTTTTCAAAGTTTGACCCTGGTGACCCAGATGACCTTTGACCTCCACCAAAAACAATAGGGTTCTCTGTCTTACCATACTGCATCTACATAGGTACTAAGTATGAAATTTATCTAAGAGTCCTACCTTGAGATATCGTGTTAAGTAGGTTTTCAGAGTTTGACCCCCGGCGATCCCAGATCACTTTTGACCCAAACCAAAATCAATACGGTTTTTTCTCTCAATATGGGACATCTATGTACTACAAATGAGAATTGTCAGAATTTCCCTTCTTGAGATATCGTGTTAGCAAGCAAAGTGTCGCAAACACACACATACATACACACAAGCCATCACGATAGCATAGTTTTCTCTATCATCGAAAACCTAAAAACGAGACACTGAATTTTAACCGGACCTTTACAAGATTCCAAAACGTACTTTCCTCTCGCTGAGCTCTAAAATAGGTTCACATATAAAGGAGATGTACTAGGAAGTCAAACGTAACTTCAGCGTTTTCAAAAGTGCAATTTTCATTCCGCCAATTTCGGCTTTTTATTATCACTACGTGTAGGGCAGCTTAAAAGGCATAAGTCTTTCAAAGCCTTATGCAACCCATACTGTCTAAGGGTGATTTTTGTAATCTCTTTAGTGCGCACTTAATTAAGGTTATTCGGTAATCGTAATATAGCCGGATTTGACGTTCATGAAGTGCTTTATTTCTGAATCAATTAGTTTTGTAAATATCCCAGAGCTTCCAGTTTTTCTATCACCAAGATCCGTCTCCAGGGCATTGCCCTGGACCGCATAAGGGACGCTTGGGGAACAATCCACTTCCGTGGGGCCCATGGTGTCCAATTCCAAAACGTTTCTCCGACTCTGAACCCGATCAAGCCTCCACGCTTTGTTAATAGCGGGTTAAGGAGTCGGTCATTACAAAAGGGTATCAGCCTTCTTAGTGTCGTGCCGCTGTGTTGCTACCCTGGTTCGGCTCTACGAGTAAAAAAGATTTGTGTTTAAGGTTGAAGGCCTTTCCTTTCTTTCAACATGTTTTTTCATTATTGTCGTTTCATTTATCTGTGAAAAGCAATGCTAAGCTATAAACGGGGGTGTAGGTGACTTTGACCAACTCGTTTAAGGGAAAGGGGCCTATTAACTGAAAAGGTTGGGAACCTAGATAATTCCATAACTTGGTTCCTTTAAAAATAAAAGGCTTCCTGTACAAACTTGCCCTAAGCTCTGGTAACATTAACATTGAAATATTGCATGTTCGTTGTCTAGTTTTGTAAGTATCATAGACGGACTGGCCGTTGTGACGATGTGGCGATCGTCGTATGGGCCGCTCGGTTCATGACTGCCTTTGGCCAGATGCTGAATAAAAAAGAGAGAAAAAACGAGAGAAAGGTGAAGGGAGAGAAAGACAAACGGAGAAAAATTAAGGAAGGGAAGTGAAAAGAAAGAGAAATTGTAAAAGATGGAGAGAGGGAGGAACACATGATTGCAATACACGGAGACTGATTGGACTCTGAGGGCCCATAGCTCCCTATAATAATCGCCTGCCTCACCGGTGGCCCATATAAGACGTTTGGGACACCGTTCGGAAATGATCATAGAAACCACGAGATTGAAGAGCAATGTTCCGGTTTAAAAGTTAGGGCTGGGGTTAGAAATGGTGGATAACCTCAGCACTAGCCGTTTGGGGCATCTAGAGGTTCCCAATCAGGCCACATCAAAGGGCCGCTGCCTCATTCTCATTGACCCCTGTTCATTGAGACGTTATAGGGACAAATAAGTGAGTAGTAACTTAACAACAGATTTAATATTTCTAAAAAAAGCCCAGGCAATCAAAATTTTAAAATTTTTCCCAAGGGAAGGACCCATGTATTACCGAAAAGACGTTAAAACGTTTCTAACGTCTTTTCGGTAATACGCGGGAGCGTAAAAACAGGTTGTGACGACATAAAAACATGGCGTGACCACACAAAAACATGGTGTGACTACGTAAAAACATGATGTGACTACGTAAAAACAGGTTGTGACTACATGAAAACATGGTGTGACCACATAAAAACACGGTGTGACTATGTAAAAGTATGGTGTGACTACTTAAAAACATGGTGTGACTACATAAAAAAGCTTAAAAACATGGTGAGACCACATGCATTGTGAACCATATGAGGCGATGTCAACTGTACGTGACTACGGTAAACTGTGTAGGCTGCCTGAAATAAGCAAAAAATAGGTCTTTGCTGAAAATCATTCTAATCAAAGGAAATTTGGTATCAATGGAATCGGCATTATGTGTACAATATCATGATATAATGCCTCCAGTCACACATGTTGGGGGTTTTGAATAATTAGCATAAATTCAAAATGGCCGCCATTCTTACCCTTTGAGAGCCTGTATCTCCTTAGGGGTTGATGTTATCGCCCATAAATGTATTACCTACGGATAGAAACATGATACCAAAGTAGCAAATTATCGTGTTAAAAATACTTTATGAAGTATCTATGACGTCACATGGGTAAAATCACGTGATACTAGGTCATAAGGACTCAAAATGGGGTATAGACCACGGGCCAGAGGGCACTTCACGTGCACTCCCACCCCACCACTCTCTGACCGATCTTTTGTTTGGAAACCTTATGGTTCCCTGTACACGTAATCAAGTAGTAGGAGTAAATATTTTGGGTTTCACTCATTCAAAATGGCTGCCAAAAACAAAATGGCGGTTAAAATTATGAATATTATGTTTAAAATAAAAATAAAGAAAATATTCGTAAAAAATATTTTTAAGGCATCAACTCTTAAAATTTAGTCATATTTTATGACATTAATTCCAAAATTAATATTTCGAACTGTATTGGTAAGATTCAGGTCACCCAAGATGGCGGAAAAACAAAATGGCCACCAATGTAACGATCATAATGTATTAAAATAATCACTAAAGATAATCATTAAAAATACTTTTGAGACAGTTGCTCTTAATGTATGGCCATATTTTGTGAGAAATAATCTAAAATTATTTTTCAAAATATTTCTTTTGGAATTCAGGTCAACCAAGATGGCGGAAAAAGCAAAATGGCTGCCAATGCAATGATTATGTCATTGTATTATAATAATGAGAAAAATAATCATTTAAAATACTTTTCACACCAATATACCTATCCTGTGCCCATAATCTGTTGTAAATATTCCCAGAGTAATTTTCTGGACACTTTTGCAGGATCCGGTTCAACCAAAACGGTGAAAATATCAAAATGGCCGCTAATATTTAAATTTCAATATGTTATAATAATAGGGAAAATAATACTTAAAAACTATATTTGTGACCATTGCTATTTAGATTTGGCTGTATTTTGAGCCCAATAATCCAAATGTATTTTCGAAACATTTTTGTTGAAATTCAGGTTAACCAAGATGGCGGAATAAGCAAAATGGCCGCCAGTGGTGAAATTACAATATTTTGTATTAATAAGAAAAACAATCCTTAAAAAATATTTTTAACACATTTAAACGCAAAATCTGGCCATAATCTGTAATAAACATTCAGGAAGTATTTTTCTGGACATATTTTACATGTTCCAGGTCAACCAACATGGCGAAAATAGCGAAATGGCCGCCCATATAATTATTACTTAATTATAATATATTGAAATAATGAGAAAAATATTTATGAGAAATATGTTTGACAAGCTTGCTCTTAATATATGGCCTCATTTTATACCAAATAACTAAAAATAACTTTGTAGAACATTTTTGTTGGAATTCACGCCAACCAAGATGGCGGAAAAAGCAAAATGGCCGCCAATGGTACGTTTACAATATAGCATAATTATAAGGAATGTAATCCTTAAAATATATTTGCAACACATTTAAACCTAAAGTCTGTTCATATTCTGTAAGAAATATTCAGGAAATATTTTTCTGGACATCTTTTGCTGGATCCAGTTCAACAAAGATGACAGAAATAGCAAAATGGTCCCCCATATAATTATTATGTAATTATAATATTATAGTGAAAAAATGAGATAAATATTTATGACAGATATGTTTGACACATTTCCTTTATGGTTGGAATTCATAGCAACCAAGATGGCGCTGAAAGCAAAATGGCTGCCTACATAATAATAATAATAATAATAATAATGATAATGATAATGATAATGATAATGATAATGATAATGATAATGATAATGATAATGATAATGATAATGATAATGATAAGGATAAGGATAAGGATAAGGATAAGGATAAGGATAAGGATAAGGATAAGGATAAGGATAAGGATAAGGATAAGGATAAGGATAAGGATAAGGATAAGGATAAGGATAACGATAACGATAACGATAACGATAACGATAACGATAACGATAACAATAACAATAACAATAACAATAATAATAATAATAAGCGTGGATACTAACTTCGGGCGACAGTTACATTGACTTGCACACTAAAAATTCAAATTTTCTAACCCTAACCCTACCCCTAACCCCACCCTAACCAAATTTGGTAGACGTACTTATTAGACCAAAATGAACAATTTAAGCCTATTTGCGACGGTAAAATTATTTTTCTAAATGGTACCTATTCCTTTAAGGCGACAGTTATGTGTCGCCTTAATTCCAGGTGTCGCCTTAATGTCGTTGAATTAGCACGAAATGTCGCCTTAATGCATGATTCATGCTGATGATGATGATGATGATGATGATGATGATGATGATGATGATGATGATGATGATGATGATGATGATGATGATGATGATGATGATGATGATGATGATGATGATGATGATGATGATGATGATGATGATGATGATGATGATGATGATGATGATGATGATGATGATGATGATGATGATGATGATGATGATGATGATGATGATGATGATGATGATGATGATGATGATGATAATAATAATAATAATAATTTTTTTTTCATCCACATTTTATTTCACGTCTTGCTCTTGTGCAAATACATCATTAATACGAAATACAAATCATCTTTTTAGTATCAGATAAGAAAAAGAAAAACTGGACTGAGTATTGTTTGGAAATTTAAAGCATATATCCATGACACAGATTACAAATAAATATTTCGAAAAGTATCATGCAACTCGTTATATGTAAAGTATCTTTTACTGGCTTTTCTCATTGAGATCTGCTTTTCGACCTCCAAAGCAAATTTAAATTTATATTCAAACTCAAAGATATTTGGCAGTTTATTTACTTGCTTACATTGAAAGATATAAAATTTCGAGTGATAAATTAAGAAGTTGTAAGGATGTTTAAGAAACTGTTTGAATCCAAAGAAGAAATCTTCCTTCGAAAAAACAAAACATCTACCAATAAACATAGTTTCAACATCCAACAAAAGAAGAAACGATATGGCAGTTCCAAAATAAATGTTCAATAGTCTCTTCATGAATTTTACAAAAAGAACATAGTGGGCTCTCAACAAATTTCATAAGATGTAAGCGTCTATTTGTCCCCAAAATCCTATGTAAAAAACGAAATTGAAAGTAATGTAACTTTACATCCCTTACTGAGAACCAAGCACTAGAAAAAATATTTGACCATTTATCATTCTCAAAGTGATAATTCCATTTCTGTAAAGCTGTTGGTGGAGTAAACATTTCGTTGGCTATATTACCATATGCCCACTGTGAAACACTCTTATGAGCAAGCAACCTATTAAGTAAATCCTCGTTATGATTATAGGAGTAATCTGTATTTTGAGGATTTTGTTTCCAAAAAGTTGGTATTGCTGAAATTAATCCGTTATACCTGGTAAAAGGAAAGTTATCTAAATTGTAAACTGCAACAAACTCATTAAACTGCATTAGCTTTTTATCATTATTAAAAAAATTGTATACATGGTCAATTCCCTTAGAGTGCAGGAACTGATAAAACACGATCTTATTATCGACTTTGATATGTGAATTATTCCAGATTATCTCATTTTCAAACTTACTTATCGGTTCTTTAAAATTAAACAAAGACCAAGCTTTACAAATATTATATACAAACAAATTATTAATTTTAGGAATATCGTCTTTACTAAAATTACATTTAAAGAAAAATTCCTTTCCAAAATCACTCAAATAATAATCCAAAAAGATCTTCCACACACCATTACTCTCGCTTAAATACCTTTTAATCCATGTAATCTTTAAACTGTGTATAAAACTCTCCAAATGAATTACCTTTAAACCACCTAAATGAATAGGGTTAATGATTGTCTGACGTTTCACTTTGTCAGGCTTATCATTCCATATAAAGTTGTACAGAATTGAATTCAATTCCAAAATAAAACTACTCGGGGGATTTGGAAGAGTCTGAAAAAGGTAAACAAGTTTCGAGATTGCAAATGTTTTGAATAAAATATTTCTGCCAATTGGAGTAATGTCTCTCTGAGTCCATAGATTTAAAGACCGTTTAAGCCGAGACAACTTTGGTGGAAAATTTAATTGAAAGAGGTCTTCTCTATTACATGTAAATGTGATTCCTAACATAGTAACTGGGCCTTTTGACCAAGTGATAGGGAAGTCATTAACAAAATACGGTTTCGATTGAGTAAACGGACCAAGTGGGAAAAGAATAGTTTTATCAAAATTTATTTTTAACCCAGAAGCATTTCCAAAATCACTCAAAACACGAAGAACCTCCTGAATAGAATTTGGGCCGTTATCTAAATAAATAGTGGTGTCGTCAGCGTACTGCATTATCTTCACTTCGTTATTTAAAATATGCTGACCTTTAATAATATTATTGGAATTAATTTTTTGAGCCAATATTTCAACTGCAATAATGAACAAATACGGACTAAGGGGACACCCTTGTCTAACACCTCTCTTTAAACTTAATATAATTAGAAGAATAACCATTATTAATTACACACGCTGAACTGTTGGTCTGAAAAGTATGAATCCATTTTATAAAGCTGTCACCAAAATTAAATTTCTTTAAACAGTAATGTAGAAACTTCCACTCAAGGGTGTCAAAAGCCTTTTCGAAATCAACAAACATGATGAAACCAGAAATGTTATTTTTCATACAGTAATCAATCAAATCTAAAGTAAATCTAATATTTTCGCCAATAAACCTATTTTTCATAAAACCTGTTTGATTATGGCCAATAATTTGAGGCAGAACAAATTTTAATCTGTTAGCAATGGCCTTGGCTGCAATTTTTTAGTCGGTGTTAAGAAGTGTTATTGGCCTCAGATTTTGAATAATCGAAGAATCTTTGTTGGGTTTAGGAATAACATTAATAATATCTCGGCATTGCTCCGGGGAAAATGTGCCCTTAGCAAAACCATAATTAAACGAATCTACAACCAAAGAACCCATTGAATCCCAGAAAAATTTGTAAAAGTTTGAAGTAAGGCCATCAGAACCTGGCGATTTGTTAGGGGCCATACTTTCCAATGCAGAGCGACATACATCAATAGTTAACATACCATTACAAGAGTCAGCTTCATCATCCGATAATGTACGATTAAAATTAAAATCATCAAAAAAGTTCAACGGATTAGAATCTCTTGAAGAGTATAAATTACTATAAAATTTATGAAGTTCACTTAAAATCGCTTCATTTGAAGCAACATGTGTACCATCACTTTGTATAATATAGTTAACAGTATTTTGGGTTTTGTTTTTCTCCAGATTGAGAAAATACTTGCTGTTTTTTCTCCATCCTCGACCCACCTGGCTCGTGACCTAATTTGAATGCCTTTTAATTTGAAGTTATAAATTTGTAGAATTTCGTTTTTTGCTTCCGCTAGTAAACTATTTGTAGCTGCATCCCAATTGTTAAAAAGCTGTTTTTCTAAGGTATTAACATATCTAATGAGATTTCTTTCCCGTTTTCTTCTTCTTCGAGCCAAGTCCTTACTAAACTTGATAGTAATTTTACGAATATTATGTTTAACAAAATCCCACTCCAAAGCGGGATTCTCCCATTGTCTATCAGTGCCCAGAACATTATCATTCAGAAATGATTGGATCTGATTAACATAATCTTTATTTTCTAACAAGGAGTTATTGAATTTCCAGAACCCTGGCCCTCTCTTACAAACCACAGTGCTAACAGTAATAAAAAACAAACGAATGGTCTGACCTGAACCCTGAAATTAAATCGTCATTTGTCACTTTAGTAGTGAGAGCGTTGGAAATGAGAAAAAGATCAAGACGGCAAAAGACATCGTCGTTAACGTTTGATTTCCAAGTGTACTGTTTTGAAAGGGGATGTCTGTTGCGCCAAATATCCACTAAGTTAAAGTGCATCATTAAATTAAGACATTCATCCCTAGCCTTGAAATTCGTGTGGCGAACGCCATTCTTTTTATCAAGATCAAAGTTAAATATAAAGTTAAAGTCTCCCCCCAAAACGATGTTATTACCTTCAAACTCTCCCATTTTATGAAAAAGTGTGTTGTAGAACGATGGATCATCAACGTTTGGACCATAGATGTTAACAATTGTAAATATTTGATTGTTTATTTTAATATCGGAAATAATATATCGTCCAGCACTGCCAGTATCAATTTTGATAACTTCAAACGAAAGTGAGGGATTAAAAAGGATCATAACCCCTCTACTATCACTACTGCCATGTGAAAATAAAGTTTTCCCACCCCATTCGTTTGACCAAAAGTTTTCCTGCTCAGGGGTACTATGAGACTCCTGAATAAAGCTAATATCAGGTTTTTGATTGTGCAAAAAGGTAAACAATTGCCTTCTCTTTGAAAGTTGCCTAAGACCCCTTGCGTTGTAAGTGCAGAATGTTAAAGTGCCCATTTTGCTATAGAGATTTTAATAAATACAGTATAATTAGCACAATCTAACATTAAGTGTTCCGAAAAACACATTTCAAGCGACATGAAAATGATGGAGGCAATTTTAATAAAATACGAGGGATGATCCTTAAAGTGACCAAAAGTACAAACCTTGTATCTTCCAAAGTATAAATTCCAAGTTTGAATAATACAAAGTTGAATTAAATAGTAATCCGCAGGATAAATGCATCCATTGAGCACTAGGTTAGCTAAACAACAGTAAAAATTGTGGATGGGATCTGAAAACATTGAAAAGTACAAATACAGAAAAGTAAACAAAATAGCACAAGAAAACGAAGCATGCTGCAATCGAACTGCAAAGATTTGGCAGCAAAATTCAGCAAAAAAGCAGCAACACATCATCGGAAAACAAAAAGACAAACAATCCGGTCAATCGGGACGAAACAGATACGATCGGTTCCCGTAGGGCTTACGTTAACGTACTGGTCGAACAACGTCTTATTCAAACTGGAACGGCTTTCCGTCTTGGCCCCGCAATTTTCCCGCAGAAAATCGAAGGTAGGTACCTCTGGCATAGAGATCCGCCACTTGCTGCTTCCATTTCCTTTTTTCGGTCAAATCTACGAAGGTCAAATCATCAGTAATGAAGTATCCTTCATCTTGTAGTTTAGCTCGTTGATTTTTCAAAGCAGTGATTTTATCCTGAAAGAAGGATAATCGCACCAAAATATGACGGCTACGTCCCTCTCTTCGGGCACCATCTCTGTGGGCTCTCTCGATCTTAACATCTGGAATTCCAACTTTGTTAATTACTTCTTTGGCAATGTCCAAACAATTTTCTTCAGCATGCGTTGGGTAGCCCACGATTCGAATATTATTCCTTCGAGAGAACCGTTCCTGTTTATTTAGAGCCTCAGAACTATGCTTGTTGATTGATTCAAGCTCCACAATACGTTGCTCCATCAATTTCAGCTTCCGCTCATTTTCTTTCTCCTTTTTTTCAAGTGCCGCAACACGACTGTTAGTAAACTCTAACGCTTTATCAAAATTCAGCTCAATTCGCTTTAACTCCTTTGTGATGCGACGAAGAGATACTTCAATTGAGCTGCTCAGATCAGTCATTGTATTCTCCACTCCAGAAATACTTTCATTGTCCGATGCTTCGTTCAAAAAATCTGAAAGCTCTTCAGAGGGAGCGTCGTATTGACTGCGAGAACGCCCTAGTGTTATACTGCCTTAGTGTTTTTTGTGAGAGGCTAGGCTGCTTGTTTCGTGACCCTTTAGGTCTACCTCGTTTCTTCTTTTTAGCTCCAGATTCCATTGCTCAAGAGATTGCAAAACACGTAAAAGAAGTCGACGGGGAAATGGCAATGCCAGTTAATCAATGAAAAGATTGTTCGAACCTCGATGATATATATAAAAGCGAGTAAATCACAGCAGCCCTACGTAGAACAAATCCTACTCAGTCGCCATCTTGTTGCCAGATAATGAATAATAATGATAATGATAATGATAATGATAATGATAATGATAATGATAATGATAATGATAATGATAATGATAATGATAATGATAATGATAATGATAATGATAATGATAATGATAATGATAATGATAATGATAATGATAATGATAATGATAATGATAATGATAATGATAATGATAATGATAATGATAATGATAATGATAATGATAATGATAATAATAATAATAATAATAATAATAATAATAATAATAATAATAATAATAATAATAATAATAATAATAATAATAATAATAATAATAATAATAATAATAATAATTTCTTTTCTCTCCTTTATTTCCTTTTATTTCTCAAATGATAAGTTCAAACATTTTACAAGTGAATGACATTTTTTGGTACACAATTGCAAAAGAGTAATATTAAAATATTAACACCAAGAGGCAACATAATTACATAATCGAGAATAATTCATCAAAGAAGAAAAAGGTTGGCTATGATACAAAGGCTGGCTTTAAATCATGGGGGCTTGCCATAAACTTTCATGAGAACAGTTTTGTTGTTCAAATTAACAGCGACTTTAGACTTCGAAAAAAAAAAGATAATTATAACCTAGCAGTTATCAAATAATAGCTTGCATTCCTCTAAGAAATGAACACGCACAGGAAAAGTATATACATTAATGAAAATGAAAAGTACTGTTTAGCACATAGTGTCTTAACAATAATACGGAAAAAGCACCATCGAAGAGCACACAGAATCAAATGGTCGAAAACGGTGAATCCATGAATCAATTGAAAAGGTTTGGACATAAAGCAAAAGCTCTTTCGAGATCACTAAAATTTACTTTCGTTTTTACTTGAAACCTTTTCCGTTGCTCAACTTTAATAACAAATTTAAATTTATGGAAGAAATCATTAATCAACGGTTTTTCGTTTCTTAGTTTACAATCAAAAATAAATTTCTTCATATGCATAGTTAAAAAATTGTAAGGATGAGAAGGACCAGCATAACAAAAGTAAAAATCCCGCTTTGAAAAGAAAAATTGCTCTCTCAAAACCATAATTTCTACATCCAAGATAAAACTAGACGTTAATCTACAGTCCCAAAATAAATGATCTATACTTTCAACTTCAGTCTCGCAAAATGTACAGAGGGGGTTATCTGTTTTACCCATTAGAGAAAGGAGTCTATTAGTAGGAAGGATTCTATGAAGGAATCTGAACTGAAAATATCGGATGGTTGAGTCCGAAGTAGAACTCCAAGGAGTAAGGAAAAAACGTGACCAATCCTCAGTAACAATGTTGTTGAAAGTGACTTGCCATTTAACACACGCAGTAGGGATTTCTGTAACTTTCTTCAATAAAATGCTATAAATAAATTGCGAACAACTGTATGTACCCAACATCTTATCCAATAATTCATCGTTAGCATTCCTTTCGTTACGAATATGAATAGACCCACGCCAGTTGAGGAGTTCTCACGTACACTTTGTTCCCTGAACTAGGCCTAGGCTATTTGCAACACAAATTTTTTGACCGCATATTACTGTGAGAGCGTAATATCGTCACTGCGTGCGTTTGCTGCAGTGATTGTTGCTAATATACGCGTATGCGCGTGTAATGATACGCTAGACTATAGCTATAGGACTATGTCACAATTGAAACAGGCAGCTGCGTTCCTATTTAGCACACAATTAGTGTCGAACGTCCTAGTTACACGATGTAGTAGTAGTAGTTCATAGAATGTTAAAAAAAACAAAACAGGGAAAATCGTTTGTGTAAATCAAAATTTTTGGTCGTTCTTTTTGGACACCGTAGTGCAAAAAATCCTAGAATGAAGAGTCTTAAACATATAAGGCCCCGTAGAGGTCAATTATGTAGGAGTATACGTGAATTTGAGAAAGATCGAGACCATTCAAAATTTTTGAAGTTGCGGTAGCCCAATTTTGACAATGGGTATATTGCTGACCTAGTACAGTTACAGTTTGTCCAGTAATTCGAAACAACTTAACCAAGATTTTCGGTCGAAAGACCGAGTTTATCTGCAAAAAACATGGTTTTCTTTTCGAACTAGATAAAACCTTGGTTTTTTTCGACCGATTAAACTTGGTTTTTTTCGAACCGATTATAAACTTGGTTTTTCGACCGATTAAAACCATGGTTTTTTCAACCGATTAAACTTGGTTTTTTCGGACCCGCATAAACTGGTTTTTTTCAACCGATAAACTTGGTTTTTCGACCGATAAACTTGGTTTTTCTAATTATTGGACATTTCGCTTGCCATAGGCAGGCGCAATTTTACTCCCACGAGGTTTTCGGCAAATGATGTCAATGTACCACTCAACTTCTTGGAAATTGGCCACGCCCCTTACTCGCGAAATGAAAGTTTCTCTACATTTTTTGGTAATTCTGAAGCTGGATTTATGAAAGAACATACCAAATACCTCAAAAGAGCATAGCCCATAGGCATAGGAAGCGGTGGGGGGGGGGGGGCTGAAGTATGCTTCCGCGCCCCACGATCCAAGGGCAAAACCCCCTTATTTGTCTCGTCTGTAAGAAATGTCAAAACTTCGCAGTAATTTTCCTTAAAGTTTGTCCAAAATGTTGCACCAAATTGCATCTGAGGACCCTCAAATACCCAAAAATTTTCCAAAGGGGAGGGCGACACCCTCCTCTCCTTAGATCCCTCCCCCACTGGACGGCGTTCCGAAACAAGGTTCATTCCCCCAGTCTCGAAAAGCTTCCTACGCCTATGGTTTAACCTTAAAGACGGATTTGCATCACCCCAACTATGACTTTTAGGGTAAGCAAAAGTCTCACTTGGTGACTACTCTTTGATTGACATCAGAGTTAAAAAGTTCAAAAGATGCAGAGCAGCTCATATTACACAGCATGCACAGAGAATGTTTTGATTACACATGAGGTCTTTTATGCTCACCAAAATGTGACCTTCAGTGGCGTGGGAACCGGGGGTCCAATTAAGCCATGCGCCCCAATAAGATTTGTGGGGGGCAAATGTCATTTTGGCCACCCCAATATCGCGACAGTTTACATTTTCGTTTTACCCTTTTTTGCTCGCAAGAGGACAATTTCTCTATATAAGGACGCAAAATTTTCGGCGCGCTACGCGAGCAGAAGAGCTGCTCTACTTTCTTCAATAGTTCCGCATATTCCTACCACGATCGCTATGTACCAGCGCAAGTCCTTTTCCAACCTTACCCTATGACATAACATGTAGAAAGTACACTAGTTTATGTAAGAGGTCGCAAATTTCATCCCATATCGCAAAGCCTGGTAACTGTTCTACTCACGTATTGTTGGTGTGTCTGTACCACCGCTAAATGTAATAAAAAACGCTTAATACTAACCGTAAATGTAGGACTCCTGAATAAAAATTAACGCTGAATGTAACACCAACCGTAAAATGTAATAAAAATTAACGCTAAATGTGTATTAATAAACGACTCACACGTAATGTAATACAACTTTAAACGCTAATGTACATAATCATCCAACTCAGTACTTTTCGATCCGTTTTACAGTGTTGAAGATAAACTCACCCACAATGATGACGAGTGATATCCTAGTTGAAACGAATGAGTTCTCACGCAGATATTATAGTGATTTTTTCGATCTCCAGGAGGGCTGCTGCCTTATCCGCCACGGTCCCTGCCACCCCACTGCCGCCTCAGCCATCACAACCACTATCTCAGCCGCTGCATTTTCACCGCCGCATATTTGGGCCTTTCGGCGCGTTCCCAACCATTTGCCGAAGCTTTGTCATCATACATGTACCTTGCTGCCACTATTTGCAGTTTTACTATCGAACACCTTTGTTATATATATTAATATATTTAAAGTAAAACAAAAAGTAGTTGTGACTAAGTGCTACAAAAGTCATTTTTGAGAGCGCGGTGGATATGATGTGGAGCATGACCTCAGCCATTGAACTCCGTTGTGGGGGGGGGGGGGTAAGGGAGAGGAGGGAGTGTTATTGGTTATAAAACGTTTTAATGACTAAACTGGCAGGGTTTAAAACCGTTTTTAAGACATTGATGATTGAAGCTATCTATAGCAACAACAACATTGTAGCTATGCATAATCGCGCGTAGCGAGAGAATTTTAGAAAAGTAGGCTAGAAATACATCCTAATAGAGCTGTAAATGATTAGTAATGTGAACAGATATAGGCATGAAAATATTGATCTGCCTATTTGAATTGTTTAAGTTCTATCATTACGATCACAGCTATTTCTTATATTTTTACTGCGTTTTCTCTGTATATTCTCATTTTGTATTTTCATTCTCATTTATTTATTTTTTGAAAGAAATATTCAAAGTTTATTTCCGTTCAAACATTTATTAGGACACAAAAAATCTGGGGGTTCTGACGAATATCTGGTCCCCCCCCCCGTAGCTACGCCGCTGGTGCGTCCTGTAGGCTGCTACGCATACAGTTGCTTGAACAACGATGATATGTACGGCCGTTCGCAGGCGCGGTTTTAAGGGGGGGGGGCTTTGGGGGCTTAAGCCCCCCCCCAAAGTTCGCTCAAGCCCCCCCCCCCCAAATTTTCAGAGGTTGTGTTATGCTATGTTTGCGTGTACTGAGAAAAACAAAATTGTCCAATACACTTGTGCACATCTTGGTCCAGTGGAATCAGTTTTTCAAGGGAAACTGTCGTCTGTGTCTCGAAATCACATATTAGGTTCACGATTTCATACAATGGAAGTTGGGTCAGATAAGTAACATCTATGATAGTATGTACGTACATGTAAATCAAGTTAAAAGGATTAATCATCTGTTGGAAGTTCAAA
The DNA here is from genome assembly GCA_029531755.1 of Holothuria leucospilota. Taxonomy (NCBI): domain Eukaryota; kingdom Metazoa; phylum Echinodermata; class Holothuroidea; order Aspidochirotida; family Holothuriidae; genus Holothuria; species Holothuria leucospilota. The sequence goes on from CM055970.1 coordinate 12,669,421, forward strand.
ACGAGTCATTTCGTCGCTGATCTCGTCAAGCTATACTAGACCTTTTAAGTCAAATCTACAGACCGAATCGTTATTCCCATTAATGTGAACAGCTAGGTCCAGTTGCTCGTATCTCTCAGTAACGTTTGCTACATTCTTCCAAATAAAAAAAAAATTTATGCCTGTATATACGTTACATCTATGTCATGGTCAGGGGCGGTGCCACTCAGGGGGAAGGGAGGCCTATCCCCCCTGTAATTTGCAGGAAAAGAGAAAAAGAGTAGGAAAAGAAGACGTGAAAGAGAAGAAAAGAGGAGGGCGGGGTAGGTCTATATCTGATCCATATAGTTAATTCAGGGCTTCCAAGAGGCCATTTTCCGGTTTCTACCAGCCTTTAGATACGATTTTATAATGCACAAATGAAGCAAGGCAAATTTTCTTAATAGTTCGAGAATATTTCTGTGGACTCCACGCAGGTATTTTTGCGTAAAACTTTCCCCGATTAGAGGGCAGTGATGTGTCCAAAAGGGGACTTCAGGAGGTTTGTTGATACATACCCTTAGACAAAAAAGGCTCCTCTTTCACCTAACCAAAAATATTAAGAATATTTTGAACTCATATGATCGGGTCCAAAAATATCCCAAAGACAACACCATTTTTGCATCTAAGCAACCTTCAAGTAACCAAAATTTCTCACAGGAGAGGGAAACACCCCTCCCTTTAGACCTCTCTCCTTGGACCACCCTCTTTCACCAAACCAAAAATTAGAATTCACAAAGTTATGAACATTTTCCAGCCATATATATCAGTCAAAAAATAACCCTAAGACCCCACCATTTTGCATCTTAGCAACCCTAAATTAGCAAAAATTTCTCAAAGGGAGGGGAACACCCTTCCCCTTAGACCTCTCTCCTAAGAAGGCCCTCTTTACCCCAACCAATAATTAGAATTCACAAAGTTATGAACATTTTTCAGTCATATAGTCAAAAAATTACGCAAAGAACGCACCATTTTGCATCTTAGCAACCTTAAATTAGCAAAAATTTCTCAAAGGGAGGGGAACACCCTTCCCCTTAGACCTCTCCCCTAAGAAGGCCCTCTTTACCCCAACCAAAAATTAGAATTCACAAAGTTATGAACATTTTTCAGTCATATAGTCAAAAAATTACGCAAAGAACGCACCATTTTGCATCTTAGCAACCTTAAATTAGCAAAAATTTCTCAAAGGGAGGGGAACACCCTTCCCCTTAGACCTCTCCTCTAAGAAGGCCCTCTTTCCCCCAACCAAAAATTAGAATTCACAAAGTTATGAACGTTTTCCAGTCATATAGTCAAAAAATTACGCAAAGAACGCACCATTTTGCATCTTAGCAACCTTAAATTAGCAAAAATTTTTCAGAGGAAGGGGACTCCCCTCCCCTTAGACCCCTCCCCCACGACGGCGATCACTCAACCCATGTCCCCTATCAAAATAACCTTGCGCCGTCCCTGGTTATGGTACTGTTTTTATTATCATTGGTTTCAGCGTGCGCGTGACCGATTTACATATTTGAGAGAAAATTTTATGATTCTTCCGTTTCAAGTCCCCCCTAAGCCCCCCCCCCCCCAAAAGTCTCTATCTAGAACCGCGCCTGGCCGTTCGAACAACAAGTCTGCGTTGCATGCTCGGGATAGGCCGTTGATTGATTCGATGATTCCATATTTTAGAGAGCGTTTCCTCAGTTTTGCATAGCTAATGAGTAACAAATGTCGCAACAAATTTCGCAAAATTAAATCTATGAAAATTTAAAACATACCTTTAATAAATATCTACTATTTCAACCTATTTTTGTTAACTATATTTTTATACTGATAATCTGTTAAAAATGTTCTCAATTTTAGGATTTTTTTTGAGAGAAGTGGAATGTAATAATGACTGCAGCCGTGACATGCGCATTCGACCTTCGAATTAGATACTGTACCACTTATTAAAAAGATTTCGTACGCAGGAATACCACCATCGAATTGAGTCCCTATTTTTGGCGTCGGAAGAGGCACACTCACAGTGTATGGCCTACCATATGTTGCTGGGGGATGAGCTAAGTCTGTGATAAGGGTGAAGTATAGCAAGCGAATTGAAGTACTCATTATGTAAGAATGTACGGAACTGAAGGCTTTTTTGTGCCTCATAGTCCTTCTGTTGTAGAAAAACGAATTTTGAGAGAAGTGTTCACAGAGGAAACTCGAACCGTATTACACAACGCCTGTAACTTAAATGTGAATATTTACAATACCTAAATTTGAATACTGTGTAAAAGGTCAGCTTGCAAGCTTTCATATAAAGGTAGCTTGTGCCTGTTAAGAACTAGTACACTATTGAAGGGTCCAAAGTTGGTAAGACCCCACCTCGACTATGCCCACGGGCAGGCTTGGAGTCCCTTCTATGAAAAGGACGAGTTTCTTTTAGAGCAAGTTCAGAGGAGAGCCACTCGCCTTATACATCTACCTTGTCATGTGGGCTTCAGGGCGTCTCATGGGGGCTTAGCCCTCCTTTGCCCTTTAACATGTTATGTTATGTTATGATATATTATGTTATTTTATGCTATGTTATGTTATGCTATACTATGCTATGTTATGTTATATTATGTTATGTAATGTTATGTTATGTGAAAAATAATAAGTTTTGCTCTACCTAACGTACCACGAACTTGACACTTGTTCAAGCGATTTTCTCTGGAGAAAATTCCGACTAAGAAATACAGTCCCGGGGGAATACAGTCTACTATACTCGGAATTTTCCTAACTAAGAGAAGAAAAGGTGGGAACGAAGGGAAGTCGATAAAAACTACAAAAAGAAAGATATGAAAGAGAAAGCAAGTGTAAAAAGTCGACAGTTCCCTAACATGTCCGCAAAACGAGAAAAACACACTGCCCATTCTCCGGGAGGACTTGAACTCACGTACTTACAATCGGAGTCGAGCGTCATACCAACTAGACCACGAGAATGCTGATAAGCTAGCGCACTATAATTAATATTAATAGACTACAGTGTTAAGTTGTGTGATATACAAGTAGAAGTGCCGAATGTAAGGAGGTCGGGAGCTGGAGCAGCACCCCCTTTACCTGCATCCTTAAATATTGGTAGCCTATACCGTACTTTAAATTGCATGAAACACGCCCCCAAAATTTGTTTCAATATGCTTGAATGTTACGCTATTGATGTTTATAGCATGGCCTTTAAATGTTTCTTAGTAGCCTGCTTTATAAATGACATCAATTGGGGTGGGGGAGAGGCGGGGTGAAGCTCAGGAAGCCGTTGTCTTGCCGGTCGCAAAATTTTCCAATTTCTTCGGTAAACATGTAGTCGGGATAGGCCTACTAGGTACGATAAAATGTGGAATCCCGACGCGGCAGGAGGTAGCGCCAGAAATTGCGCGACAGGGGTCTAAACTTCTCTACGTAGGACTGCAGCCTGACTGCCTGAAGCCCCGACAAGGGAGACGGAGTGCCATACGATCGTCGAGGGCAGAATTCAAAATTTTCGGCGATCATGTTGTTTTTGTAGGCGTAAAATTGGAAAATTTGCGGGGATTCACTACAGGATCTGCTTTCATTTAAACCCAAATATCAAGTAAACCACAAGGGGTGACTGGCTATTGTGGACTACTTCATATTTTAACGTTCCCCGATTACACTGGGAAATTTAGACGACCGTGGGGGGACTCCGTCCTCGACGAAGGACATACATGGCACCTACCCCCATCTGGTTTCACCACTGTCCTGATGACGATCAGTTCCCTGACTTTCTGACTTCCTTCAAATCCTCCAACCCGAACACAATATTTTCATCGCCCTTAGTTCGGGCGCTGTAGAGTTTCGAGCTCCACTTACTTGTGACTTTAACATGTTACAACTTTTCAAAGGCCTTCAAACGGACCAAAATCAAGTATACGCGAATCAATGGAAGAATGATTTCTGGAACACGTACGCGCTTTCTGAAGTTTAAATAAAGGCTAAGACTTCTTTGCAAAGTTCTTACCATAATGATATGGTAATTTGAATATCTAATGACGGCCAGCTTGTTGTCTGTTCTGTGACTGGTATCTTTCACCTGAACTGCATTTTGCACACAAGTGCGTATCAAGGGAGGGAGGTGGAGAGCGATGGGGGCACCCCGGGTTGAAAACACTTTACTACACTCTTCCATAGGCCGTTAGTATACTCGGCATTTGTCAAACTTGAAGTCACCCCCCCCCCTTCAATAAAATGATCCTGCATACGCGGATGTATAAGGCTGTATTCAACGAACCCGTAAACATTCCTTTATTATTAACCTAATGCAGCACTTAAAATTTGGTCCGACTTACACACTAAAGCGGGCCTTGTTAAGCTGCCTCTCATTCCTTGTCAAATTTTTCAACGCCAGCATGTGACCCATCAAAGCAAAGCTCACGAGTTGGTTGTTACTGGCACATAAGAATTTTTGCAGCATGATCATTGACTTTTTAGTGAGCTACAGGCGCATGAATAAAAAAAACTTATGATCCCCCACCCCGCCCCTTGTCACTCACCAATATATGAGATAGGTCCGCTGTCTTTCCAAAACCTCGCAATCGGCTCAAGTGGTATCAACTTCAACCATTTTTGACAGCATAATCTCCAACTCAATCACTACCAAAATACATCTAACAAAGGATTCACTGCCCTCTTATAACAGGGTCAAAAATCAACCCAAACAAAATTTTTAGTGACTACATGTAGAGGGTTCACCCCCCCCCCCCAGCCAAAGTGCAATTTTATGGAATGATGGAGCGCCCCCTTAAAACGGGAGGGGAACGCGGAGGGAGACTTGGTCAAGTTTAAAGGAACCGCTGTCTTCTTTTACAAATCATCGCACCATGAAACGTGGACAATGGCCACCTATTGTTGGCAGATGCTTAGCCCTACCCCTAAGAAACTTAATCCATAGTTGCAATACAAGAAGAGCATTTTACAGTCGGTCATTTATGAATATTCAGTCCAGAGTGGCTTTCCTTTAGAAACAAGAGTTGCTTTGGGAACCTAGGCAAATTCGGTATCAATAAAGACAGGGCTCCCGGCTACTTTAGTAGCCGAGAGACCTGTCTTTATTGATACCTTTCGTATCAAATGCAAATTACATGAAATATGGAACCAGTTTCATCTAAGAATGGGAAAAAATTCATAAAACTATTAGCAATTTCAACCGAAAAATGCAACGTGAAAAGGGGGGGGGGTGTACGACTTGATAATGTAGGCTACATGCAATGTCGTGTAGTGACCTGATTTGGAAATTAACAGTAGGATATGATTAACAAAACGAAGCCTAATTAAGAAAAGAAAAATTGGGAACGAAGAGAAGTCGATAAAAGCTACAAAAAGGAAGATATGAATGAGAAAGCAACTGTAAAAAGTCGACAGTTCCCCAACATTAAAACCGCAAAACGAGAAAAACACACTGCCCAGTCTCCGGGAGGACTTGAACTCACGTACTTACAACGTCGAACGTCATACCAACTAGGCCACGACAATGCTGATAAGCCAGCGCACTACAATTAATATTAATAGTCCATAGTGTTAAGTTGTGTGATATACAAGTAGAAGTGCCGAATGTAAGGAGGTCGGGAGCTGGAGCGAGCACCCCCTTAGGCCTGTTTCCTTACATATTGGTAGCCTATACCGTACTTTAAATTGCAAGATGCACGCCCCCAAAATTTGTTTCAATATGCTTGAATGTTACGCTATTTATGTTTATAGCATGACCTGTAAATGTTCCAGCCTGTCCTATAAATGATATCAACAGGGGTGGGGGAGAGGCGGAGTAAAGCTCAGGAAGCCGTGGTCTTGCCGGTCGCAAAATTTTCCAATTTCTTCGGTAAACATGTAGTCGGGATAGGCCTACTAGGTACGATAAAATGAGTAATCCCGACGCGGCAGGAGGTAGCGCCAAAAATTGCGCGACAGGGGTCCCAACTTTCCTACGTAGGACTGCAGCCTGAAGCCCGACAAGGGAGACCGACAGTTTTGTAACGAGTCACCTTTAGGTCGAGTCACAAGTCAAGTCAAGTCATTCGTCACATTTTCAAGCCAAGTCAAGTCAAGTCAAGCACATTTTCAAGTCAAGTCAAGTCAAGCACATTTTCAAGTCAAGTCAAGCACATTTTCAAGTCAAGTCAAATCAAGCACATTTTCAAGTCAAGTCAAGCACATTTTCAAGTCAACTCAAGTCAGACATTTTGGTCGAGTCAACTCGAGTCAGTTGCTGGTGTCTACAAGTCAACGCAAGTCACACTATTACATAATCATAGTAAATTTAAAACTGGTATTTCTTCTTTGGTGAGACCTAGAGACAACTGGTTCCTTTCTGCCTCTTCTGAAGTGTCCCTGTTACTGACTGCAATCTTTTTCATCTATATGGTATGTCACAGGTACATTGTTTTCACATAACTTTACATGCAATTTGCCAGGAGTACGCGGCTCATACCAAGGTACCACACGTAGCATGCGCCCAACACACGAATGCTATAACTACTCAGGCAAGCAATGTTAATGTATATCTGCTGGCCGTGGCACAATCTCACGTTAGATGTCGTCGCCCCATGATCCACAGATGGCCAAGCCATGGCGTAACACAGACGCGGATCCAGAATTTTGAGAAAGGGGGCGCACACGGGGCCGACGAGCGAGTGAAGCCACGGTGGGGGTTTGGGGGTCCTCCCATAAGAAAATTTGAACTCTAGATGCGCTTAGATGTGATTTCCCAGCATCTGGGAAGCATATTTTCCATATCTATGAGGCAAAAAAAAAATCGTTGGTCATCGAAAAAAGGGGGCTTGCACCGGGTGCGCCCCCACCTGGATACGCGCCTGTAACATACACTTTTATCGAACAAGGACGTCAAGGACCTAGCAGTAGCACTGTGCACCTCTCGGAAATAAACTCTCCGTCAATAACGAATGAAAATGGCCACAGTGACTAGGGGCGGGATTTGATTTCTAAAAATGGAGGAGGGGGCTGGCAAACCTGTGTGGACTGCCAAAGGCTGGGACTTTGGAACAGTAATTGTATAAATGTGAGATCTAGAACTCAGAGTACGTGCGCGCGAAGCGCGCTAAAATGGCATTTTTTAGACTTTGTAGCGATATTAGTAATAAAAAGCTAAGAAAAGTATCCTCAAGGAGAGGGCTCTTGCACCCCCTTCGCTAAGCGCCCACATTACGGTACCGGAAATAAGACTCTCTCGAGCCTTACAACTTGCATGTAAACAATCTTCAAAAAGTCGGTAAATTTACACAGATCGATGGTGATAAACATTTTGCTTTGGAAATTTCTGGGGGAGGGGGAACTTTCCCTCCGCTGCGTAAGGTCATGGGGAATTCAAGGATTCCAATGATAATGGAAGAGCTAGAATAAAGCTATGAAAAGCGAGAGTTCTACAGGAAGTAACGTAGAATCCTGGAACAATATTTAAAACGGGTGCGCGTGATGTGCGCTGAATTAAGAAAACACATTGAAACGTTTAATTGTAGTTTATTTCTTTTCTTTAGTTTTAAATGCAGTATTGTTCATTACACACAAAAATCCTTCCTATATCCTGCTCTATGGTTCTTTCTTTCATGTTTCATTTTTGTCGAGGTCTGGGAAAATTCTGCTCAACCTTTTTTATTAATTTGAAAAATAAGTTAGTGTCGATTTCGAAGGTTATCAGGTTATAGAGTATAATTCTGATAATTTAAAAAATAATGAATGTTTTACGGGTAGTTTGGAGCCCAACCCTTTTTACCTAAGATCTACTTTTCAAGTAGCCAACCTCCCGAGATCACAAAACATACACTGTCATACAGTTACACATAAAAAAAAACTATTGTTTTCATTTTTTCCTGCCCCTCGCGGTCGACTTGGGATAAGTCCGCGATCTACCAGTTGACCGCGATCGACTGGATGGGCACTCCTGGCCAAGTAACTGCAAGCTACGAAGGCTGGAGACTGAGGGTCCTCCCCGAGTATTTTTTTTCTAAATTTGACGACTTTTGCGGTAATTCTGGACAATTCCTCGAACAAATTCTGCTTCTAAACGTGTAATTTGAAATGCTAATGAAATAGGTTTCTTATAAAAATCGTAAATTTACGATGGTAACCGTCAGTCAATTTGCTGGGGATGGTAGCAGTTGTCGAGAAAGTGGAGTTAGTTAGATGGGATTTAACGACACATCAACACAAATGTGTTATATAGTGTCAGCTAGATAAAAAAGGGTAAAGGTAGGGAGAAACTAAAAAAAGAAAAACATTGGGCAAAATCCTAAAAAGTCTAGACAAAAGCAAACGCGGGAGTCATGTCAAAACTTTCTGTAAAGTCCACTTTCTTTGAGAAAGTCCAAAATGAGAGAGGGATCTATGCGCTCAAACAATGTCTTTAGGTCCGGCACAGTGTAATACTTCTGACGAATATGGGAGTATTCATAGCAGTCAACGAGAATGTGACTGACGGTGACAGCACAATCACAGGGGATACAATATGGTCTTTCATCCCCATGGAGCAAATAAGCATGGGTAAGGTAGGTGTGACCGATGCGAGCCCTAGTCAGTACCAAATTATCTCTCCGTTTTCTGGGGGCTGCACCACCTACAGTCCCGACCCTTGGTTTGACTCTGTACAATTTGTTCTCAGGGAAAGAATCCCACTGTCCCTGCCATTTTGATTTTATGTGACCGTTGATCTTAGGATGATAATCAGTGTGGGGCAAGTGGAGGTTTGTAACGTCCATCTGTAGGGCTTCTTTAGCTAGTGTGTCTACCTTTTCATTTCCGCGTATGCCGACGTGACTCGGAATCCACGCAAGCACAACTGATTTCTGTAGCCTCACCAAATTGGAGTACGTTTCACGGAGAGCTACTACATAAGGGTGTTTTTCCTCATGGCCTTTGAGTGCTAAAAGGCTGGATAGTGAGTCTGTGAACACAATGAACTGGTGGCCGTGCGAGGTCGAGAAAGTGGACAGCGAGAGGTGTAGCGAGGTTTTAGAAATAATAATTTACTCAAGCTGTCCTTCAGGAAATAATAACGAGGCAATTCCACCAAAGTTTTCCTGCGGACAGCCGCACAGCAGTACTAATTAATGAGACATCAATTTATTTCAGGCTCATGCATGGGAAGTACGTCGAAAAATATATCGAGAATTGTCCAGGAGCCGTGTGCATTGAATGACGTACAGTACTTTCAGTGACTCTTATGTCAGAGCTTCAAGTCACAATAGTGTGGTGCGTAGGAGAGGCCCATTCTTTGAAAGAAATCTTACGGTGCCAGACAAAATTTTACTTGAATTAGTCAGTTTTCTCTGGGGGCGGGGGTGTGCCAGAAGCGTGCAGAGAAAAATCTTACAGGCATTATGGTATTTGATATTAATGTTTCCCTTCATTTCACATTGCAAAATTTAATCATAATAAGCTATTGAAAAATTCTCGTATAGTTTTTCTTGTCTCGCATCGCATCGTTATTTTTTATTATTTTTATTATATTTTTAAAGTTTTCTGAAACAACTGCACTGTTGGTTAAAGATTTGAAAAGGAAAAGTTATGGCAGTAAATAAGGACTTAAGGTCCAAGCTTTGCTATAAGAAAAAAAATCCAATCTCGACCACCAGAGTGCCTGGTCGAAGACCCCGGATTTTCAATGGGTCGTGGTAAGGACCGCGCACAGGGAGCTATCGGCGACCGGCTAGACACTTACCTTCACTGAGGACTAAACCAGTCCCATTAGAGTTGCACAAGCAATATTATTGAGTACTGTTTTACGCAGAGGCAACAAAATTATTACAGAGGGGAAAAATGAACAGACTCATATTAAAAATCTCGTACAACGAAAGGCCCTGAACCACCCCAAGAATCATTTAGATGGCGGCAACCCTGTCTGTGCAACATGTTGTTTTTCGATCGAAATCACTGAGACTGGTGATCGTACTAATGGTCCATGCCTGGCAGGATGTGTACATAGTCTGATATGACATGCTTCCGCAGCAGTGAATGCGGATTTGTCAAACTGCCCGGCGCGGCCCTTTTGTCAAGTGACAATTATACCATAGGCATGCAGTGCTGGTATTGATTACACACGAAAACTGTGTGTTGCGGCCGTATGGAAAGCCGTTTCTAACATTTCATCAGGAGTTTTAGATATCTCAAATTGTGTGTTATTTTAGATATCTAAAATAGAATTCGAGATATCTGAAATCAAATTCGAGATACCTGAAATTGAATTCGAGATATCTGAAATTCAATTCGAGATATCTGAAATAGAATTCGAGATATCTAAAATAGAATTCGAGATATCTAAAGTAGAATTCGAGATATCTGAAATTCAATTCGAGGTATCTAAAAACTGAATTCGAGATATCTAAAATAGAATTCGAGATATCTAAAATAGAATTCGAGATATCTGAAATTCAATTCGAGATATCTGAAATAGAATTCGAGATATCTGAAATAGAATTCGAGATATCTAAAGTAGAATTCGAGATATCTAAAGTAGAATTCGAGATATCTGAAATTCAATTCGAGATATCTAAAATAGAATTCGAGATATCTGGAATTGAATTAGAGATATCTAAAACTGAATTCGAGATTTCTGAAATTGAATAAGAGATATCTAAACTTGAATTCAAGATATCTAAAATTGAATTCGAGATATCTGAAATTCAATTTGAGATATCTGAAATAGAATTCGAGATATCTGAAATAGAATTCGAGATATCTAAAATAGAATTCGAGATGTCTAAAGTAGAATTCGAGATATCTGAAATTCAATTCGAGATATCTAAAATTGAATTCGAGATATCTAAAATAGAATTCAAGGTATCTAAAATTGAATCCTAGATATCTGAATTGGAATTTTAGATATCTGAAATTCGTGATTATTTCGAGATATCTGCAATTATTTTAAGATATCTGCAATTATTTTAAGATATCTGCAATTATTTTAAGATATCTAAAATTCATTTCGAGATATCTGAAATAGAATTTGAGATATCTAAAATTAATTTGAGATATCTAAAATTCCTGATTAAAGTTAAAACGGCTCTCCATACGGCCGCGTCTTCCTCGCGATATACACGTGCACAGTCCAGAATCAGTACACCTACAAACATCACAGTCGCGTCAAAGGACTCGAGTCGCGACAGGAGACTCGAGTCGCAACAGGAGACTCGAGTCCTTTTCCCTGACTCGAGTCTTCAATTGGACTCGAGTCATGCTATGCTCGAGTCCGAGTCAAGTCAAGTCATTTTAAGTGGTGACTCGAGTCAAGTCAAGTCATTTAGGGTTCCAGACTCGAGTTAAGTCAATTCATTTTGGCTGATGACCAAGTCAAGTCAAGTCAAATATACGACTCGAGTCGACTCGAGTCCGAGTCAGTGACTTGACTTGTTGCACATCACTATGAAACTGCAGATGTAGCCTACCGGCTGAATAGACGAGTTGGGAAATTAGATTTTGGGTGTACCACTGTACTACCACAGATGAAGGCCACGGATAATTGCGCACGGACAAGAGGGCATTGAGAAAGTATTTTTTTGTCTTTCACAATTTACTGCCATACTGCCCAACCTTTTCGGTCCACGTTAAGGAGACTAAGTTTATAAAGAACTTTTCCTCTAAAGAAAATTCTCTTTGACCCGTGATTGAAGTCTAGAGAACCATAGTTTAACACTGGAAAATTGAGCGTGATTACACAAAATATCTGTCTTGCACATGCAGTCTCTGTTGTGGTACACTTTCCTTCCCAGCATGCATTGTATCCCGAAGTTTCCCAACTCGTCTTTTTGTTTCACAGTTCTGTGTTCTGGCCCCCTGCCAATATTTAATGTTCATTATAAATTAGATAAATGTAATACCAGTTGTATATATAGGCTGTATATAGTTCTGCTAGAAAGTCTACAGGTAGCACACCACTAATTATAGCCCTGTTGACTTACACACTAAATCAGGTTACTCCCCGTCTCCTAGATCCTTGTAAAAGTTTTCAACCTGGACATGCCACCCCTCTGGTTAAAGCTCACAATGCGGGCTCTTATGACATGTTCAAACTTTTAAACCATGACCATTAAAATTTTGAGCTAGAAGGGTTTGAATGGCAGGTACATGTATTCAGCCCTGATATCTACTCAAAGACGGCACTTTACAGAGCGGATTAATACAGCAACAACAACACAACAACAACACAACAACAACAACAACAACAACAACAACAACAACAACAAAAATGACACTAAACTTAGACAAATTGCCTTGAATTTTTCACAGTCTGTATTTCAACTCACTGTTTACAACAACCATATGAAAAATTGATCAAATTTTGTAGGCAACACAGTCAGAAACGAGCTCCCATAAAATTTTAAAGGGACTAAATTTATCAGTCAATATTTTTCGGGGTAAGAATATTTGAATATGCGGTCCGCTACCTACAAGGCTGTATTTGACGAACCCGAAACCATTCCTTTATTATTAGCTTAAGCACTTAAAAAGTGGTCCGTTTCGTGGACTCTTGTAGAAGTTTTCAACGGGCACAACTTACACCTCAAAAGAAAGCTCACGAGTAGGCAATTCACAATGATTTCAATTTGTGTACTAAGACTGTTCAAATTTTGAGCTAAGAGAGCTTGTATAATTAGGTGCATGGTGGTTCCTGCTTGTTTAATTCATTTAAAATGTCATTTTGCATCGTGGAAGGACAGGGGCGTAGCCTGGTTTTTGGTGTAAGGGGGCAAAGTCGACTCATCGTCCCCATTCTTGACCGCAGTCCTGGGGGAGGGGAAATTTTTTGCTGTCTCGAAGGGCTTAGATGCAAAATGGTGCTTCTTTTTATACTAGATCCTGTAGTGTTATCCACAAAGGTTTTTAAAGGGGCGCAGGGGTGGCGCCAGGATTTGCCCTAAGGGGCCAGACTCCCCGACGGGGAGACCAGGGACCCGGCGAATCCCCGACAGCTCCGATGCCGTCGAGGGGTTGGTGAGGGAGGATTTGAAAAAAAAACCTGTGAACTATACCATGCCATCGCACGCGGGGTATGTATTACATAAAATTTGTGTATACTAGAGGAACATAGATTTACCGTTTTTATCCGGAATCTGTGAAATTGCAAAGCGCGCGAAGCGCGAAATTTTTTTGGGTAAGCCTACACTAAAGAGAATCTGTACTTATTTAAAACTTATATAGGTCAATTGTTCGGGCAGGTGGGCCCTATCAGACATAACACACATTTTACTTACTCGGGTCACAAGCCGTACCTCACGACAGACGTATGAGAACATTAACTAGGTTTACGGAAATGAGATGACATTGGATTATATTTAGCTATAAGTAATGGAACTCAGTGGCGGATCCAGAGGGGGGGGTCGCCGACGTCCGGACCCCCCCTCAAATTTCCCAATTTGCCCTTTTTCAAAATTGTTTTTTTTTCACACTAGCCTAACAAAATAAAAAAAAAAACCACGACAGTTTGACAGGTAATGACAGTTGTCCAATTCCGAGGAAATTTTGGTTACCCCCATCCAGTATCGATCAATCCACCCGTAAAAGTCTAGCCATGTATCGCAGAAACTTTCAGCAATATATTTGACTATGGTAGCCTGTATTGCCCGCCCCGAAACACGAACAGCGCAATCGTTTTATAGAGGATGTGACTACAGTATGTCTTACTGCCTGCAATGGAATAGGGAAAAACATGCCAGTGAGCCACAACTGCAAAAAAGGCTGCGGCCGGCCCGACTTAAACCAGTTGGTTAGAAACTGAGCCGTAAAACCTCATCTAACTCTAACTCTTACTGCCTGCGTGACAGTCAGGCATTTTAATCACTTTTTCGCTTGGAACCACGTGTGGCGTGCTTGGGCTTTCAAAGTAATACAGTAACACGCGCAGATATTACGTCATACTCACTAGCTAGCGCTTTATGCAACGTATTACTACTGCATTCTAATATTGATTCCAAAAGGTCACTGCTAGTCTTTTGGTCTAACAAAATAATGATCTGTTCACACTCCTTAAACGCTACATCTGCGAAACCTTCCCTCTACCCGCTAGAATCCCTTCTCTCATGAACACGATATGATATTCATGGTCTGGAATTACTCTCTTCATTTACTAGTGTTGCCCTAGTGATGGGAATAAAAAGCCAATCTTAGTTTAAAGTCCACAGCCAAGAGTTGACCAGAAGTCGCAATGGACGAATCGGTGTTTGTTTCATTTTAAAAATACTATATGAAATCACCACCAGGTCAAATAACGCAATGTTACTCGGTTCAATTTTTTGACGTCTTTGGACCGATGACAAGTCTGCTGTCGCAAATAAAAAGCAAACATTCGACTTCAATCATCTGTTTTGACAGAGTATTTTTGACAGTCGCGCCGCAACTATATAGGGAACACAACATACAGTATTTTAACCCCCTGCCCCAGTCGAGATAGCGGTGGCGCCAGGTGGGGGAAGGGTTCATGCCAACGTCGGAGAAGGCTGACCAACTATCGGGGAAGTTTTACAAGTTCGTCGGGAGTCCTAGTCGAAAGTATGCAGTCCCCGACGACAACTCTTCGCCGAGACGTCTTACCTGTTTTTGCCCTTAAGAGGATAATTCCTCTAATAAGAACCCAAAATTTTCGGCGCGCTACGCGCGCTTTAGAGTCACTCTATTTTCTTCAATAGTTCCATTCCGCAAAGCAGGATAGCACAAGTCCTGTCCACCTTACCAAGTAACATATAGGCAGAGTACATAGTTTATGTAAAGTTCGTAACTTTCATCCCATATCGCAAAGCCTAGTTGGTGTTCTCTTGTGTGTGTGTCATGCGGTAGAGTCAGTTGGTGAGTGACTTACGGAGCAGAGTTTGGCTATTTCATCTTGTAGTCCAGGTGGTTTCGATAGAAATGTATGTTACACCCGGTACGGTCTACAAACCCACAGTTCGTTTTTCGTTTCGTCATATGTTTTATGTGTTAGCCTATCAAACATGTTCCCCCGCTTCGCGCGCTTTTCAATTTCACGATCCAGATTCAAAGAACACTATCAGTGCGCAACTCGGATCTTGAAGTATTAACTGATATGATGCAAAATATGCCGGCAATAGCATGGAATAATGAGGCTCCTCCATTTGCCCTTCTCATCATCCCCTCGAAATAGGGAATGTCGGAACTAATTCGGGTAGCTGACATGGCCCGGCCCCCTGTTGGAAAATTCTGCCGCCACACATGGTCGATTTACTTATTTTGGCTTTCATAAGGGTAATTTCTGGGATAAAACCCAAAATTTTCGGTACGCTTTGTCCACTCTTCCTCAGTTCCGTTATACTTATAGCTAAATGTAGTACAAACCCTTTCCACCTTTTCAAGTTAATAAGTAGGAATACATGGATTTATGTACACATGGATTTATGCAAATGTCAGAAATTGAATCGCATTTCGCTAAACCTGGTTAACGATCACTTGCGTCTGTCGTACGGTACGGCTAGTGACTCGAGGAGGGAAGTACAATTAAGTTATGCCCGATAGGGCCTAACTGTCCGGACAATTGTTCTATATAAGCTTTAAATTAGTACAAATTCTTATCAGTGTAGGCTTACCCCAAAAATTTTCGCGCGCTTCGCGCGCTTTTCATTTTCACCGTTTAGATTCCAGGTTTTGATTCCAGTTTTTGCATGTCTCTTGGTTTATCCTTTCTTTGTCAATATGCCGTAAATTGTATAATCGCTGACGTTTATGGGAACCAAAATTTAAAAAAAAAATGAATGTGCCCTTTTTATGTTGGACCCCCCTCAGAGAAGACCCTAGATCCGCCCCTGCATGGGGGGGGGGGGCAAATGCCTGCCCTGCCCCCCTGTGGCGCTGCCCCTGGAACTTGTGCTATCTAGCCACTGTATGTGGAATGGAAATATTGAAGAAAATGGAGTGACCCTACAGCGCCAGAAGCGCGACGAAAATTTTGGGTTTTTATTATTTAGAAGTTGTCCTCTTGGGAGTAAAAAAACAGTTAAACCGTCGGGGCAACCATGACTGTCCCCTTCGAAGACTGCATACTTTATCGTATCGACTAAGACTCCCCGACGAAACTGTAAAAGTTACCCGACGGAGGTCCATGGCCCCTTCCCCCTGTCCCACCTGGCGCCACCCCTGGAGGGGCGGCTCGCCCTCCTAGTGAAAATGACATTGACAACCTATACTTTTTCGGGATTTATTTATTTTGTTTCAAAATCAGGATCAGGGTTCAAAGAAAGAGCTAGGGTTCAGTCCCCAAGGCATAATCTGTTGAAAGAAAAAATCCGGAACACTGTTTCCAGATGAGATGACACCATTACTATCCAAGGTTTTGATTGATTTTTCGGGGGCCTATTGCCAATGCGTCCTGCATAAAAAAATATGTCGTCCGTTCTGCTGCGGATTCCACCGTCATTACTCATCCCCGAGACCTTGATCCCTACCCCCTCCCACTCCGCCCCACCGACTTCCCATCCCTCCCTCCTCTCACCGTTTTTTTTTTTTGTTTCTCTTCGTTTTTTATTTTATTATTTTTTTTTGTTTTCCTTCATTTTTTCAACATCGCCCATTGCGTCCCCAAAATTTCTGTGGGGGCACTCTGCCCCCTTCCCCCCTTCTGGCTACGCCACTGTGGAAGATATATTGCAAAAAGGTGCCTGAAATACCTTCAACTTTCTTCATTTTTGCCCGATGAGTAATTTAACTGCTTTCCTATCGCATACACATTACAAATTGAACACATCAGTTCCGCAACATGATCTACACTGCCCCCCCCCCCCACCAAAAAAAAAAAGATTCCAAGATGTTAAATTTGTGAGGTAATATACTTCGCGGGGATTCCCTTTGAACTAGTGGTGTGAGAGATGACCGAGAAAATGCGGAGGGAGACTTGGTCAACTTTTAGGCACCGCTGTCTTCCTTTGACAAATCAGGGCACCATCAATCAAGGACAATGGTAACCTATTCTTAGCAGATGTTTAGACCTAGAGGCTTAATTAATAGTTGCAATACAAGAAAAGTATTCTGAAGTAAGTAATTTATGAATATTCATCACCCCAGACTCGCTTTTTACTAGATTTTTACTAGAAACATTCATTGCTTTGGGAAGGTAGGCAAATTCGGTATCAATAAAGACAGGTCTCTCGGCCAAATACGTAGCCGAGAGCCCTGTCTTTATGGATACCTTTCGTATAAAATGCTAATTACATGAAATATGGAGTTAGTTAGATGGGATTTTACGACACACCAACACGACTGTGTTATACAGTGTCATCCAGAAAACAACAAGGTGCAATAAACTGAAAAGGCGGGGTCAAAAATTTCTATGTAGTTTACTTTCCTTGAGAAAGTCCAAAATAAGGGAAGGATCTGTCCGTTCAAATAAAGCCTTCAGGTCCGACACAGCGTAGTACTTCTGGCGAATATGGGAGTATTCAGAACAGTCAACGAGAATGTGACTAACGGTGACAGCACAATCACAGGGTATACAATACGGTCTCTCATCCCCGTGAAGTAAATAGGCATGGGTAAGGTAGGTGTGACCGATGCGAGCCCTAGTCAGAACTAAATCATCTCTCCGTTTACTGGGAGTTCCATGTCCCCCAGTTCCGACCGTTGGTTTAACTCGGTACAATTAAACATGAAATATGGAATCGGTTTCATCTCATAATGGGAAAATGTTCATAAACCTAACACCAATTGCACCGAAAAAGAAACTTTGTGGAAGCTTAAGGGGTAGGCATACACGACTTGATAATGTAGGCTAGGTGCAACAGCGTGTAGTGACCTGATTTGGAAATTTACAGTAAGATATGATTAATAAAACGAAGGCTAATTAAGAAAAGAAAGAATGGGAACGCGGAGGAGTCGATAATAGTAAGAACCAGGAAGATTTGAAAGAAAAAGTAGCTCAAAAACTCGACAGTTCCACAGCTTTAAAATAGCAAAACGAGAAACGACTCTCCGCCAAGGCTCCACGAGGACTCGAACCCACGTCCTTAGTAGTCGGAGTTGAGAGCCTTACCAACTGGCCAACGACAATGCTGCGAATGGGTAGCAATATAATTAATAGAGATACGACATCTGGTGTGAAGCTGTGTGACAAACAGTGGCGCCGGCACGGGGGGGCATGGGGGGAGCGCGTGCCCCCCCCCCCAATGAAAATTTTTTGAAAATTTTAAAATGATCCCAAAAAGCGATTAAGCTATAGATTTATGTAGGGGGTAGGGTGAGGTGTGCTTCAACCGAGTGATAGATCTATTTAATCATTTTCTATCACAAATGTTTCTCAAACTATCAGAATTTTCGCAAATCCTTCGCAAACTATCAAAAATTTCGCGCGCTCCGCGCGCTTCAAACCTTACCTCTGTGTTCTTATTATCAATATCTTCTGATAGCAACTCCCGGAGAAGCACAGCAGCAAAAGTTGAAAGCTGTTCACGAATTAACAGGTAAAAGACTGGCTTTTTGAGTGGCATGTAGGTTTGTTGGGCAATTGAAAGTGTCTCGATGCAGATTCTGAATGCAGGTTTTCTCATGGAAATCTCATTTAATGAAAAATTTCGTGCGCTTTGAGCGCATGCTTTACGGTTTGCACTCCTTCTTATGACCATTATTAACATAATAATACATGGAACTATAATCACAACATCTGTAAGGCCTATAGCATCAATATGCGATCTTTCAATCTAAGTTGTTGAAGCATGATTTGGAAAGTTGAAATTATGCCGTTATATATTTTCCAGAAAATTTTACCGAGCGCTTTGCGCGCAGCCATTATAGGTATAGATGGCAGACACATAGCCAAGGGGGTGGAGGGGGCATCCGCCCCCTTGAGCATATTTTGGGTTTTTTTAATGTTTTTTTCAATATTGCTAGTGTTTCTCCTATATATATGCTGTAAAATAGGCTTGGGAAGTGCCATTTCCAGCGATCTGGGAGGTACTTTGGGCCAAAATTTTCTTGCGCTTTGCGCCAACCCATGGTGGCGCAAAGCGATGAAAATCTGTCTATGGGGTTCGCCCCCTTGACAAATTCCTGGTTACGCCCTTGATAGATGGTGATTTTTAATACACTTACGACAAAAAAAGAATTCTGAAAACGCCTTCTTAGTCCTTCACCCCTTTTGCTATACCTATCAGGGAGGTCTAATATCACCTTCCTGCACCAATAGTCTCCCTCCCGCCCGTTCTCAATTGCTGGAAGCTGTTTATCTGGATTTTCGTTCAAAATTAGTAAAAATACGATAGTTGTAAAGTGCTCTACTCTATATTATCATTTGGATGTCACGTAATAAGCATTATGTCGTTGCTCCATTTTATGTACTTTATCTAGAGCTTCCTGAAGGCCCTATACAGGTATCTGCCAGCCTTAGATGCCTTTTTATAATGCACAATGAAAGGGAGGAAAAATTTCGTTATATTCCAACAATGTTTCTGTGGACTCCACGCACGTATTTTTGGATAAAAACATTGCCAATAGAAGGCGGTAAAGTATCCAAAAGGGAGTCTTCAGGAGGTTTGTTGACAACGTATTCTTCTCTTAGACAACATGCTCTCCTTTTTCACCTAACCAAAAATTAGAATTCACTAGATTATGGACATTTTCCAGCTATATATCATCAGCTCCAAAAATATTCCAAAAGATAGCACCATTTTGCATCTAAGAAACCTTAAATAAGCAAAAATTTCTCAAAGGGGAGGGGGACATCCCCCTAGACCCCTCCCCCAGGACGGCACCTTTCTGTAGTGACAAAGGAAAGATCCTCACTGCTGTATTCAAAGCGCAGGCGCATAAAAAAACGAATATTTAAGCGTCGCCACTCAGTTGGATAAAAACATCCAGCCAGTCGGAAAAAAAAGAATTCACTAAACTATGGACATTTTCCAGCCATACAGGTATGTGATCAGCTCCAAAAATATCATAAATATAGCACCATTTTGCATCTAAGCAACCTTAAATAAACAAAAATTTCTCAAAGGGGAGGGGGGAACCCCCTCCCCTTAGACCCCTCCCCCAGGACGCCACCTAGCTTAGTGCAGTGACACCTGACGAAGGATCCCCCACCGTGTATACGAACGTAGGGAGCACACGAAAAAAAAAAAAAAACGCATTTTGTGCAGACTTGGGAGGTTAACTGAAGTGCCATTACGACATCATCTGTTGTGCCCCCCCCCCCAATCAACAAAGTCTGGCGGCGCCACTGGTGACAAACAGTTAGTAGACCTGTGTGGTGGTGGTGGGGGGGGGGGCTGCGGCGAACACCCACTTTCACCCGCACCCTTATTAAGTATTATTATTATACCGTACTCTATATTGCCTGAAACAAGTCCAAATGAGGTTGTTTCAATTCGCTTGAATACATTTTTTTCTTTTAATGTTTATAGCATGAATGGCCTTAAATGTTTCGTAGTTTGCTCAGTACAAACGACATCAATAGGGTTAGGGGTGGGGAGGGGAAGTCATGGGAAACACAGGAAGCCGTGGTCTTTGCGGTCGCGGAATTTTCCAATTTCGTCAGAAAACATGCAGTTAGGATAGTAGGTACGATCAAATGGCGACGCTGGCCGGGCTGCATTATTTTTTTCCCAGGACGAACGTGGGCAAATCGAGTTTTCAAAAAATTTTAAATTTGTTTCAAAATGAAGGTTAGGGTTAAGTTTAAGGTTATGGTCACGTGGATTAGGGTTATTTGGCCCGTTCTTTCATAATCCGGCGTCAGAATTACAAAAAAAGGGTCGAAAAGCTGTCATTTTGGAATTAGAGGTGTGGCCTATTTCCAAGAAGCTGATTGGTCCACTGGCCAGATTTTCCCTGACTCGTCCTGGGAAAAAAAACTACGCGGCCGGGCTAGGGCCAAAATTTGCGCACCAGGGACCTTAGCGTCCCTACGTGGACTGCAGCCTGAATCCCGACAAGGGCGACGGGATGCCGAAAGGTAGTCGACAGCAAACTTCTAAATTTTCGGCACGCATTTTGAATTTTTAGTCATGAAATTGGAAACTTTGGGGGACTTATTACGGGATCTGCCCTCATTTGAATCAAAATATCAAGTAAATCACAGAGGCGAATGGCTGTTGCGGGCATCTTCATAGTTTATCGTTTCCTGACTACGTTGGACAATTTACCCCTTCCTCGACGAGGGGCATGGTCCCTAACCCCATCTGACGTCACCACTGTTCCGATGACGATCAGTCTCCCTGACTTTCTGGCCTTCTTTGGTCTCAAGAGCGCAAATCCTCCAACTCAAATCCCAAATTTACGGTAAACTTCGGCGTTGTAGAGTCTCGTGCTTTACTTATTTGTGACTTTAACATCAAAACGCCTTCAAATGGACCATAGGCGGCTCTAAGAAATTTTGTTTGGGGTGGCAAAATCAGTTCCATATTCAGAGAGGTTTGGAAGACCCACCCACTCCATTCGGTAATCTCAATGGTCCGCTTTGGAAAGAACTTATGGGAATATGGTTATCATTTTGTATTTTAGTAAAGTCCCATATACAGCTTTAAAAAGCTCTTCAGAAACTATTTCAGACAGTCAGTCACAGGCTTTTCTGTCTTTAAAAATAAGTATAATCATAACAGGCAATCGCTATTTCGGCCATATGCGTGAGAATCAGGGGATAAAGGCAAAACGTGTTGATCCGTTTGGACAAAATGAGACAGCCTTAATTATACATATTACCGAGGTTAATGGTTAACACTTCATGGTCAGGACCGTATTGGACCCCTGCACCAATTCGATCGTGGATGAACCGCAGAAAAATTCGACAAGAGCTTAGAGGGTAACGCGACAAGACTGTACTAATCTCTACCAAGCCTGATCCCGCAACCCCCATTTAACGTCCCCATGCAACGTACGGAATGTATACCAAACCCTGAGCAATTTTCTTCAAGGCTAGGAGGAACGGAGAACCCTTGCTCAACACTACTGCTTGACAGCTCAGCCAACTAAGTGAAGACCTGAACTGGATAACAATAGGCTGTGCCCCTCAACCTGAAACCGCATAAATGCAAACAACCATGCCCAGTTTTTGAGACCCCCCCCCCTCCGAAAATTTCGAGGAGGTACCACGGGGATTTTATCCGAGGACCTTTCGAATGCAAAGCAGTACACTCAACTACCAAATCAGCGCCACCCTCAAAAATTTTATTGTTTCTTTCATTGTGTCACAATACGTTTCACCTTAGCCAAGGAGCCATAACAATGTTGGTTTTGTGGAAGTTTTTCTTAAAATAACGAAAATTTAGATCATTAAGACATTTGAAAACTCTGATATGATAGCACTGTTTTGGATCTCAGCATCTTTGAAAACAATTTTTTATTGGGAACGGGGAATGCCTGTAACTCAGAATGGCAATCCACCACCCCTTCAAATAGGTCAAACTTACAACTTACGTTTCCTGTAATGTACCTAGGACACTTTTGGCGAAATAAATTCCTTAGCACTATACGCGCAAACTAATGATGACTATCCTATTAGAAAGTGTGGCATTTTATCATTTTTGTTACTTCAACTAGAACCTTCAGCAGTGAAGGATATACGTGCTTGAAAATAAATTGAAACCACGACGCCTGGATGATCCTATCAATTCACATGACCAGTGACCGAATGACCCAATCAACCTGGGTTGAATCTTAAAATTATCACGAAATACATACCGCACTTGACAAATTTTGAAATACTTTTTCCATACCATCTCGTATAACATGTTAATTTTTGCAAGATTGAAGACCATGCTTTGCAAACCTTTGGAGGGGCACTTGCCCCCAGTGCCCCTATGGCGAGTCACTAATAAAATGGACCAAAATCAGTTATAAGCGACTCAGTGGAAGAATGATTTGCTGGTACACGCGCTTTCTGAAGTTTAAATAAATGATAATACTTCTTTCCAATTTCTTGACCGTCATGATATGGTAATTTAAATATTTACTGACGGACAGCTTTTCGGCTGTTCTGTGATTGATATCTTCAACCAGGCAAAACTTTGCATTCAATCAAGATCGAATCAAGGGAGGTGAGGGGGTGGGGTTTGGGGCGCCCCGGTTGAAGATACTTTTCTACACTCTTCCATAAGGCGCTATTGTCGGCATTTGTCAAACTCGAAGTCACCCCCTCCCCCTCAATTAAAAATCCTGCATACGCGGATGTACAGGTAGCGTACCACTAATTATTGACCCGTTGACTTACAATATCAGGCTACTTCCCCGCCCCCAAGATCCTTGTAGAAGTTTTCAACCTGGACATGCCACCCTTCAGGTTAAAGATCCTAATGCGGGCTCTTATGGCATATTCAAACTTTTATACCATGACCATTGAAATTTTAGCTAGAAGGGTCTGAATGATAGGTACATATTTTCAGCCCTGATCTTTTCTCAAAGACGGCACTTCACAGAGCGGAGTAATACAATCAAACAAGAGCAACAATGTTGCCGCAGCTCAGCTCGTCCTAGGCCATGAAAAAGTGTGCAGCCAATATTTCGGTTGGGTCTGTAACTCAAGATGTCCATACGTACGTTAAAATTCAAAGAGATAAATATAAATGTAATGAAATAAGTATTTATTAAACTTCTGAAGCACCGAAAGACTAAATTTTGTACACAAAGTTGATGTTATAATACTGCACAGATGTTTGTAAAGATTGGACATCGTACCTGAATATCGCAGCGATACTGGGGACGAAGCTGACTTGAATGACATTGACCGCAGTTGAACGGTAGCGTCACGTATGCCGATCGCACGTGAATTACTGCCCGGCCTTATTCTTCCCGCCCCCTGATAGCTTCGTTGTAAAAACTTTAACATGACCGTAACCTGCGGAAGGGGTGGTTGCAGTCCCGGCAGACTGAGATTCCCAAGCCTTAAATAAAAACTTAAAAAATCTGGAAATGCTGAAAACTTCATTTCCTAGTTTATGTTTTCAAGACCAATCAGAACCTGGGAAATCGCATAAGCAGAATTTGTTCGAGGAATTGTCCAGAATTACCGCAAAAGTCGTCAAATTTAGAAAAAAAAAAAATACTCGGGGAGGACCCTCAGTCTCCAGCCTTCGTAGCTTGCAGTTACTTGGCCAGGAGTGCCCATCCAGTCGATCGCGGTCAACTGGTAGATCGCGGACTTATCCCAAGTCGACCGCGAGGGGCAGGAAAAAATGAAAACAATAGTTTTTTTTTTTATGTGTAACTGTATGACAGTGTATGTTTTGTGATCTCGGGAGGTTGGCTACTTGAAAAGTAGATCTTAGGTAAAAAGGGTTGGGCTCCAAAATACCCGTAAAACATTTCATTATTTTTTTAAATCATCAGAATTATACTCTATAACCTGATAACCTTCGAAATCGACACTAACTTATTTTTCAAATTAATGAAAAAGGTTGAGCAGAATTTTCCCAGACCTCGACAAAAATGAAACATGAAAGAAAGAACCATAGAGCAGGATATAGGAAGGATTTTTGTGTGTAATGAACAATACTGCATTTAAAACTAAAGAAAAAAAAAATAAACTACAATTAAACGTCTCAATGTGTTTTCTTAATTCAGCGCACATCACGCGCACGCGTTTTAAATATTGTTCAAGGATTCTACGTTACTTCCTGTAGAACTCTCGCTGTTCATAGCTTTATTCTAGCTCTTCCATTATCATTGGAATCCTTGAATTCCCCATGACCTTACGCAACGGAGGGAAAGTTCCCCCTCCCCGAGAAATTTCCAAAGCAAAATGTTTATCACCATCGATCTGTGTAAATTTACCGACTTTTTGAAGATTGTTTACATGCAAGTTGTAAGGCTCGAGAGAGTCTTATTTCCGGTACCGTAATATGGGCGCTTAGCGAAGGGGGTGCAAGAGCCCTCTCCTTGGGGATACTTTTCTTAGCTTTTTATTACTAATATCGCTACAAAGTCTAAAAAATGCCATTTTAGCGCGCTTTGCGCGCACGTACTCTGAGTACTAGATCTCACGTTTATACAATTACTGTTCCAAAGTCCCAGCCTTTGGCAGTCCACACAGGTTTGCCAGCCCCCTACTCCATTTTTAGAAATCAAATCCCGCCCCTAGTCACTGTGGCCATTTTCAGTTCGTTATTGACGGAGAGTTTATTTCCGAGAGGCGCACAGTGCTACTGCTAGGTCCTTGACGTCCTTGTTCGATAAAAGTTTATGTTACAGACGCGGATCCAGGTGGGGGCGCACCCGGTGCACGCCCCCTTTTTTCGCTGACCAACGATTTTTTTTTTTTTTTTTTTTGCCTCATAGATATGGAAAACATGCTTCCCAGATGCTGGGAAATCACATCTAAGCGCATCTAGAGTTCACATTTTCTTATGGGAGGACCCGCAAACCCCCACCGTGGCTTTACTCGCTCGTCGGCCCCGTGTGCGCCCCCTTTCTCAAAATTCTGGATCCGCGTCTGTGTTACGCCATGGCTTGGCCATCTGTGGATCATGGGGCGACGACATCTAACGTGAGATTGTGCCACGGCCAGCAGATACACATTAACATTGCTTGCCTGAGTAGTTATAGCATTCGTGTGTTGGGCGTAAGGTACGTGTGGTACCTTGGTATGAGCCGCGTACTCCTGGCAAATTGCATGTAAAGTTATGTGAAAACAACCTAAACGTACCACGAACTTGACACTTGTTCAAGCGATTTTCTCTGGAGAAAATTCCGACTAAGAAATACAGTCTCGGGGGAATACAGTGTACTATACTCGGAATTTTCCTAAGAGAAGAAAAGGTGGGAACGAAGAGAAGTCGATAAAAACTACAAAAAGAAAGATATGAAAGAGAGAGCAAGTGTAGAAAGTCGACAGTTCCCTAACATGTCCGCAAAACGAGAAAAACACACTGCCCAGTCCCCGGGAGGGCTTGAACTCACGTACTTACAATCGGAGTCGAGCGTCTTACCAACTAGACCACGAGAATGCTGATAAACCAGCGCACTATAATTAATATTAGTAGACCATAGTGTTAAGTTGTGTGATATACAAGTAGAAGTGCCGGATGTAAGGAGGTCGGGAGCTGGAGCAGCACCCCCTTTACCTGCATCCTTAAATATTGGTAGCCTATACCGTACTTTAAATTGCATGAAACACGCCCCCAAAATTTGTTTCAATATGCTTGAATGTTACGCTATTGATGTTTATAGTATGGCCTTTAAATGTTTCTTAGAAGCCTTCTTTATAAATGACATCAATTGGGGTGGGGGAGAGGCGGGGTGAAGCTCAGGAAGCCGTTGTCTTGCCGGTCGCAAAATTTTCCAATTTCTTCGGTAAACATGTAGTCGGGATAGGCCTACTAGGTACGATAAAATGTGTAATCCCGACGCGGCAGGAGGTAGCGCCAGAAATTGCTCGACAGGGGTCCAAACTTCTCTACGTAGGACTGCAGCCTGCCTCCCTGAAGCCCCGACAAGGGAGACGGAGTGCCATACGATCGTCGAGGGCAGAATTCAAAATTTTCGACGATCATGTTGTTTTTTTAGGCGTAAAATTGGAAAATTTGCGGGGATTCACTACAGGATCTGCTTTCATTTAAACCCAAATATCAAGTAAACCACAAGGGGTGACTGGCTATTGTGGACTACTTCATATTTTAACGTTCCCCGATTACACTGGGAAATTTAGACGACCGTGGGGGGACTCCGTCCTCGACGAAGGACATACATGGCACCTACCCCCATCTGGTTTCACCACTGTCCTGATGACGATCAGTTCCCTGACTTTCTGACTTCCTTCAAATCCTCCAACCCGAACACAATATTTTCATCGCCCTTAGTTCGGGCGCTGTAGAGTTTCGAGCTCCACTTACTTGTGACTTTAACATGTTACAACTTTTCAAAGGCCTTCAAACGGACCAAAATCAAGTATACGCGAATCAATGGAAGAATGATTTCTGGAACAGGTACGCGCTTTCTGAAGTTTAAATAAAGGCTAAGACTACTTTGCAAAGTTCTTACCATAATGATACAGTAATTTGAATATCTAATGAAGGCCAGCTTTTTGTCTGTTCTGTGATTGGTATCTTTCACCTGAACTGCATTTTGCACACAAATGCGTATCAAGGGAGGGAGGTGGAGAGCGATGGGGCACCCCGGGTTGAAAACACTTTACTACACTCTTCCATAGGCCGTTAGTATACTCGGCATTTGTCAAACTTGAAGCAGGGAGGTGTTATTAGTTAATAAAACCTCCCTGCTTGAAGTCACCCCCCCCCTTCAATAAAATGATCCTGCATACGCGGATGTATAAGGCTGTATTCAACGAACCCGTAAACTTTCCTTTGTTATTAACCTAATGCAGCACTTAAAATTTGGTCCGACTTACACACTAAAGCGGGCCTAATTGTTAAGCTGCCTCTCATTCCTTGTCAAATTTTCAACGCCAGCATGTGACCCATCAAAGCAAAGCTCACGAGTTGGTTGTTACTGGCACATAAGAATTTTTGCAGCATGATCATTGACTTTTTAGTGAGCTACAGGCGCATGAATAAAAAACTTATGATCCCCCACCCCGCCCCTTGTCACTCACCAATATATGAAATAGGTCCGCTGTCTTTCCAAAACCTCGCAATCGGCTCAAGTGGTATCAACTTCAACCATTTTTGACAGCATAATCTCCAACTCAATCACTACCAAAATACATCTAACAAAGGATTCACTGCCCTCTTATAACAGGGTCAAAAATCAACCCAAACAAAATTTTTAGTGACTAAATGTAGAGGGTTTACCCCCCCCCTACCCCAGCCAAAGTGCAATTTTATGGAATGATGGAGCGCCCCCTTAAAACGGGAGGGGAACGCGGAGGGGAACGCGGAGGGGAACGCGGAGGGAGACTTGGTCAAGTTTAAAGTAACCGCTGTCTTCTTTTACAAATCATCGCACCATGAAACGTGGACAATGGCCACCTATTGTTGGCAGATGCTTAGCCCTACCCCTAAGAAACTTAATCCATAGTTGCAATACAAGAAGAGCATTTTACAGTCGGCCATTTATGAATATTCAGTCCAGAGTGGCTTTCCTTTAGAAACAAGAGTTGCTTTGGGAACCTAGGCAAATTCGGTATCAATAAAGACAGGGCTCCCGGCTACTTTAGTAGCCGGGAGACCTGTCTTTATTGATACCTTTCGTATCAAATGCAAATTACATGAAATATGGAACCAGTTTCATCTAAGAAACCGAAAAATGCGACGTGAAAAGGGGGGGGGGTGTACGACTTGATAATGCAGGCTACATGCAATGTCGTGTAGTGACCTGATTTGGAAATTAACAGTAGGATATGATTAACAAAACGAAGCCTAATTAAGAGAAGAAAAGGTGGGAACGAAGAGAAGTCGATAAAAGCTACAAAAAGGAAGATATGAATGAGAAAGCAACTGTAAAAAGTCGACAGTTCCCCAACATTAAAACCGCAAAACGAGAAAAACACACTGCCCAGTCTCCGGGAGGACTTGAACTCACGTACTTACAACGTCGAACGTCATACCAACTAGGCCACGACAATGCTGATAAACCAGCGCACTGCAATTAATATTAATAGTCCATAGTGTTAAGTTGTGTGATATACAAGTAGAAGTGCCGGATGTAAGGAGGTCGGGAGCTGGAGCGAGCACCCCCTTAGGCCTGTTTCCTTACATATTGGTAGCCTATACCGTACTTTAAATTGCAAGATGCACGCCCTTAAAATTTGTTTCAATATGCTTGAATGTTACGCTATTGATGTTTATAGCATGACCTGTAAATTTTCCTTAGTAGCCTGCCCTATAAATGATATCAATAGGGGTGGGGGAGAGGCGGGGTAAAGCTCAGGAAGCCGTGGTTTTGCCGGTCGCAAAATTTTCCAATTTCTTCGGTAAACATGTAGTCGGGATAGGCCTACTAGGTACGATAAAATGTGTAATCCCGACGCGGCAGGAGGTAGCGCCAAAAATTGCGCGACAGGGGTCCCAACTTTCCTACGTAGGACTGCAGCCTGAAGCCCGACAAGGGAGACCGACAGTTTTGTAACGAGTCACCTTTAGGTCGAGTCACAAGTCAAGTCAACGGTGGTCGAGTCGCAAGTCAAGTCAAGTCATTCGTCACATTTTCAAGTCTAGTCAAGTCAAGCACATTTTCAAGTCAAGTCAAGTCAAGTCAAGCACATTTTCAAGTAAAGTCAAGTCAAGCACATTTTCAAGTCAAGTCAAATCAAGCACATTTTCAAGTCAAGTCAAGTCAGACATTTTGGTCGAGTCAACTCGAGTCAGTTGCTGGTGTCTACAAGTCAACGCAAGTCACACTATTACATAATCATAGTAAATTTAAAACTGGTATTTCTTCTTTGGTGAGACCTAGAGACAACTGGTTCCTTTCTGCCTCTTCTGAAGTGTCCCTGTTACTGACTGCAATCTTTTTCATCTATATGGTATGTCACAGGTACATTCACTCAAAAAACTAAGGTGCTAAAATGGTAGCACCTGACGGGTGCTGATGTTGAATCAGCACCTGAAGTGCTGTTTTTGGCACTTGAATGGTGCTAATGCACAGCACCTTATGGGTGCTGATAGCGTTTTGGAATTAATGGAATATTCTGATTTGGTGGGCGGGGCTAATTTATCGAGACAATTTTCTCTTCAACGATTCCAACTTCGACAACAAATGTATTTGCGTCTTTCATTTTGTTAGGAATTAATTAACTACTCAGTTCCCCTGCTTGGCAATTTAAGGCCGGTTAAATGGTATAGTTTATAGCATTTATTTTGTAAACAATTGTTAATTAATATATAAGAATTGTAAACATGACTTTAAATAGTTTCTAATGACCTACATGTTATGAATATGATTGCAATGCCCCCAGTTTGGGAATTCTTTCGTTTAAATCATTTCCAAACGATCATGGCGTCATTCCATGGTATGGATTATGCATGTTATGCATCAGATTACCAAACATAAACAATTTTTACAAACCAAATTCATCAAAATATGATCAAACTTGTGACAGCACCTTCGAGGTGCTGAAAAAACAGCACCTAAATTAGTGCTAATTTAGCACCTGAGGTGCTGTCCCTCTCCGAGCACTTGCAAGTGCTACCAAATTAGCACTTCAAGTGCTGATATTAGAACTTGATTTTTTTGAGTGTAGTCCAGGCATGGCCGTACGGGCCGGGGGGGCAGCCGCCCCCAAATTTCAGAAACCTGACTAAATCGGGCAGATATTTCAGTCGGGCGGAAAATTGGACATTTAAATTCTATACTCCAGACTCTGAGGCAGGGGTGGTGCCAGGGTGGCTCCAAGAGGACAATTTCTTTAATCAGAACCCAAAATTTTTGGCGCGCTACGCGCGCTTTAGATTCACTCCAGTTTCTTCAATAGTTCCATTCCACATAGCTAGATAGCATAAGTCCTGTCAACCTTACCAAGAAAAATGTAGGCACAGTACACAGGTTATAGATGTCGTCAATTGCATCCCATATCGCAAAGCCTAGTTACTGTTCTCTAGTGTGTGTCATGCGGTAGGGTCAGTTGGTGAGCGACTCACAGAGGAAAGTTTGGCTATTTCATCAGGTAGTCCAGGTGGTGTCGACACAATGCATGTTTTCTCCGATACGGTCTACAACCCCAACTGTTTTTATTTTTTTGTCTTTGTACTCAATTATTTCATATGGGTTTTGTGTAAGCCTACCAAAAATTTTCACGCGATTCGCGCGCTTTGCAGTGTCAAAATTCAGATTCAAAAGAACACTATCAGTGCACATCTCGGCTGTTAAAGTATTAAGTAATGTTATGCAAAATATGTCCTGCAATGGCGTTGGATAGTTCGGCTCTTTCATATCCCCTTCTCACCACCCCTCAATAAAGGGGCTGTCGGAACTTGGGGTCACTGGCATGACCCGGCCCCTGTGGGGAAAATTCTGTCGCTACCCATGGTCCATTTACTATTTTGGCTTTCAAAAGGATCGTTTCTGCAATAAAACCCAAAATTTTCGGTACGCTCTGCACGCTCTTCCTCAGTTCCGTTACTTATAGCTAAATTTAGTACAAACCCTTTCCTCCTTTTCAGGTAACTTAATAAGTAGAATACATGGATTTATGTAAATGTCGGAAATTTCATCTCATTTCGCTAAACCTATAGTTAATGTTCTTTTGTGACTGTCGTGCGGTACGGCTAGTGATTCTAGAAGGGAAGCAAGGCCGTCGCGACCGGGGGGTGTGGGGGGTGTCTCACCCCCCAAAGTTCGTCAGAGCGACGATAGTCGGAAAATCTGAAATGCCAGTTGGAATTTCTGATATCTCAGTCTAGCACATTTTTCCGACTGAGCCTATGTCAACTTTGTATATATTTTCCAACTAGACCAAGTGAGAATAATACCAAACGTTATTTTCCTCACGTAAAATCAAATCAAAGCTGTCCTTTTTCGCAAATTCTTCTCAAACTCTCAAAATTTTCGCGCGCTCCGCGCGCTTCAAACCTGACCTCAGTGTTTTTCTTATTATCAATATCTTCCGATAGCAACTTCCGGAGAAGCACAACAGCAGAGAAGTTGAAAGCTGTTTACAAATTACCAGGTAAAAGACTGGCTTTTTGAGTGGCATGTTGGTTTGTTGGGCAATTGAACGTATTTTGATGAAGATTCTGAATGCAGGTTTTATTATAAAAATCTTATTTAATGAAAATTTGGGCGCGCTTCGCGCGCATGCGTCACGATTTACAATCAATCTCATAAACATTATTAAGGTAATTATACCAGACACAGTTCTATGGGAGCTAGGGCGCTTTAGCCCCCCCCCCCCCTCAATTTTTGTTATAGACTAATATTGGTGAAGACATAGATATACTCAGAAAATATTCCAAACGTCTATTTATCAGGCCTGTAGCCAGTAAGTTCTGTAACGATTTTTTCTATAACTTCAAAAAATTTTCGCGCGCTACGCGCGCTTTCATCTCTAGTTCTATCTAGTGGTAACACCCCCGTTTCAAACATATTGGATTTCAACGTTTCCACAAATGTTGTTCTTCCGTGTAGGCGTGATTCTAGAGAAACACGAAAATGCATGCATCATTCCGAAGTTCTTTCCTCTTTTTCCCTAACTTTTAGAAGATTCTTTCTTCAGCCTCGCCATCGTGGCAAACATATTTTGTAAGAAAAAGATCTTTCAGTTTCGTAGGAGATCCTTAATGGGTAAGATAAAGAATGTAATCCCCGACGACGACCATGCAGTCACCCGAACAAATTTCTTGGTTTTGTCCAGATTCTTCAATAAAAGCCCAAACTTTTTCAACTTTCCTTAATGAAAATTCAATATAACCCCAAATTTTTCGGCGCGCTTCGCGCGCCTTATATTTTGAGTTCGGCAACCCATTGCATCTGTCGGGACTTAGAGTAGCTGGCCCCCAGTCAGGGCGCTTCCCCCCATGTCGGCAAATCAAAGCACCACCCCTGGCTGAGCCTGCGTGCAGGTTTTTCATTTTGGCATTGAAGTATACCCCCAAATTTCGGCGCGCTTTGCGCGCAATCCTCACAATCCGCGTTGTATCACTTATGAACATTATAAGCACAACGTACCAGTGAATTTTATAGCATAAACTATGTGTACATTCTGAAAGCGCGCTTGCTAGTCCTGAACCCTTTTTGCTATACCTCTCTGGGAGGTCTAGTATCATTTTTCTGCACCTATACTCTCCCTCCCGCCCATTCCCCATTGTTCGTCTCAATTTTCGTTCAAAATTGGTAAAAATACGATAGATGTGAAGTGCTTGGCGTCATACTCTATATTATTATTTAGATGCCAGTCATTGCCCCATTTTATATTATTGATCCAGAGCTTCCAGGAGGCCTATACAGGTATATGCCAGCAATAGATGCAAGAATAGAAGGCATTAAAGTAGTTAAAAGGTGTGTGTGTGGGGGGGGGGGGGCTTCAGGAGGTTTGTTGACAACGTATTCTTCTCTTAGACAACATACTTTCTACTTTCACCAAATCTTAGTATTCACTAAATTATGGACATTTTCCAGCCATATATGATCACTTCCAAAAGTATCCCAAGATAGCACCATTTTGCATCTAAGCAACCTTACCTTAACAAAAATTTCTCAAAGGGGAGGGGGACACACCCTCCCCTTAGGCCTAACCCCCAGGACGGCACCTTTATGAAGTGACAAAGGAAGGATCACCACTGCTGTATCATACAAAAGTAACGCCCATAAAAACGAAAATGCAATTTACGGGCCGCCACTCATTTGGAAAAAGAATCAAACCAGTCGGAAAAATTAGAATTCATTTAATTATGAACATTTTCTAGCCATATATGATCAGCTCCAAAAATATCCCAAAGATAGTTCCATTTTGCATCTAAGCAACCTTAAATTAACAAAAATATCTCAAAGGGGAGGCCTCCCCTTAGACCCCTCCCCACGACGGCACCTTTATGTAGTGACAAAGGAAGGATCCTCACTGCCGTATGTAAACGCAGGGCGCATAAAAAAAATGGTGCAATTTACGCGCCACCATTCAGTTGGAAAATATATCTATCCAGTCGGAATTTGGAAACTTCACACCCCCCCCCCCCAAACATATGACCCTAGCTACGGCCCTGAAGGGAAGTACAATATACGTTATGCAAGATAAGGCCCAACTGCTCGGACAATTGACCTATATAAGCTTTAAATAAGTAGGCCTACAGACTTTTCTAATGTAAGCTTACCCAAAAAATTTTCGCGCGCTTCGCGCGCTTTGCAATTTCAGAAGTTATCAGAAGTTATTCTGCTATTGCACGTCGTTTGTTTAGTATTTCTGGGGAGTTCATATTTTCAAGCCCAGCAGGGTTTTTCGTGTACTTCCCTTCACCTCATGTACATATGTCTCTATTACCATTCATCATGTATTTTTGTATGTATGCGTGAAGTGATAAAACAAATAAACGAAACGAAACGAAAAGGGAAACGAAGTTAGATTCCGGGAGAAACATGAAATCAGTGCCTTTGCTTCTCTAGTATATACAAATTTTATGCAATATATCAGTATGGCATGGTATAGTACACAGATTTTCTTCAAATCCCCCTCACCAACCCCTCAAAAAAATCGGGGATGTCGTCACTTGGGGCCGCTAGCCCCGCGACGGGCAAATCCTAGCACCACCCCTGCTGTGAATTACAAAGAGACCAATGGTATGTGAACTTCACAATTTACGCCGAATGCAATGGTTATCATAGGCTATTAAAGTACCCACCATAGTCTAGGCCTAGGTGCGTGGCTTTTGTCACTGACAGCGAGTATCAGTATGTGCAGGAACCTAGCCCACCGCTACCTCGTGAGAATAAAATAAAATGAAACTTTACGTTTTTTCACCAAAATTGCACATCTTGATGGCTGCTATCAAGCCTGGAAAGTGCCATTTCCGGCGATCTGGGTTGCATTAAAATCTCAAATTTTCTTGGTACGCTCCGCGCCAACTCATAGTGGCGCTCCGCTTAGATAGTAACAAGGCGCCCTCCCATGAAATGGTCAAGCCCCCTCCCCCAGCGCCCCACTACTAAAAAAATCCTGGCTACGCCACTGGATAGGACCTCCCTATGGGCAAAATTAATCTCTTATAACAGAAATGGCAAAATCCTCGATGTAATTTATACTCTTTACAGAAATGCGAAGTCTTGTGTTATCAACGAGGGGGAAAAGTCTAATCTTTTTAATTGTAATGTAGGGGTAAGGCAAGGTGAGAACTTATCACCAGTGTTATTCTAGATTTTTCTTAACGATTTCGGTGAGTTCATTAGTCATTACTATAATGGATTAGATCATTTATCACAATCAATGTGTGAACACTTAAGCAACGAAGATGTCCATGTTTTTATGAAGTTATTCACGTTACTCTATGCTGATGATACTATTGTCCTTGCTGAAACTGAGTCCGATATGAAACTAGCGTTAAAAGGGGTAGAAGATTACTGTAATGCCTGGCATATGTCTGTTAACACGAGTAAGTCTAAGACTGTTATTTTTTCAAAAGGGAAAGTTAGGAAAGTTCCAACATTTCATTTGGCAGGAAAAATTGTTAATGTCGTTGATGAGTACAACTATTTCGGTTTCACCTTCAATTATAATAATAAGTTTACCAAGGCTAAATGTAAGCAAGTAAATTCCGCTAGAAAAACACTTTACAGTTTACTTACTAAGTCGTATAATCTTAATTTGCCATTGGATTTATTGCTACAGTTGTTTGATCAAATTGTTATACCTGTGTTACTGTATGGTTACGAAGACGTCAAACAATTGGAAGCATTTCACCTCAATTTTTGTAAACAGATCTTAAAGGTTTAGAAAAGTACCCCAAATTGTATGGCTTATGGTGAGCTAGGACGTTAAAAGGTTGCAGATATAATTGATCTAAGAATGGTTGAATTTTGGGGTAGGACAGTTAATAGCAGTGATCACAAGTTAGCACATCTTATGTATACATTCTTGCGAATTCTTCATGATAAAGGTATTTATAGCTCTCCCTGGATTAAAAAGGTACATGACATATTTAACAGAGTTGGAATGCCATTTGTATGGAACAACCATGATAATAATTTGTCAATTGCAGGTTCTATGAGATCCCCTACCGTAAATTACCCTTGGTTGAAAAAAAAACCGTTAAACTAAGATTAAGTGACATTTCTAAGCAAAAATGGTCCACCGAAGTTCATGATAATAGTCAATGTAACAATTATAGAATATTTAAAACTGATTTGAAACTTGAAAAATACCTCACTACCCTCTCAGTTACTAATCGTATAAACTTATGCAGATTTCGTTGTAGTAATAGTAAAATTCCCTCAGTAACTGGAAGATACCAGAATATTTTGTTCAATGATAGAATTTGTACCCTTTGTTCTCAGGATAAGTTAGGTGATGAATTTCATTACATTTTTGAATGCCCAAAATTATCAGTAGAGAGATGTAACTATATTAAGCCCTACTATAGAAGAAATGCCAGTGCCTTAAAAATGAGGCAGCTTTTCCAAAAAGGTAACATTGAGTCCTTAGTAAATTTAAGTATATTTTGCGGGAAAATAATTCACAGTTTCTAAAACATCCCATCAATGAACTTTACCAATCAGAATTGAAGCCTGAACTACTCTCTGAGTTATATTGTTGTATGTTCCCTATTATCGAATTGCACTCTTTAGTGTCCTATTCTGATCTGACGTCATTTGTAGGTTTCTAAGTTTGTAATTTCACGTATTTTTGTTTCCTTTCTTTTTTCTCTCCTTTTTGTGTATTTTTTCTTTTTCTTTTTTTTTTCCTTATCTTGAAGCCTTATGCTTTTTGTTACAAACTGTGTTATGTATCTTTTGTAGTTACCTAAGTCTCTTATACCTCATAATGAGGATGAACTGAGAATAAACTGAATAAAAACTGAAAAAATATATCGGGGCGGAAGTGTTAATTTGACATGCGCGTCGTTCTATTCTGTGATCTGCGTATAAAAATAAGAATGCTTTACAGAAAATTCCATTGTTCAGAGAGGTTAACGCCGGTGCACTTTTACAACGCGTTCTATACGCGCAGAATATATTTCTCTGTGTATTATCGGGAACACTTGATGCACAGTTCTGCGCCCTCTGTAAACAAACACACTAGTTGTTTTCCCGTTGTGAGCGCGTAAATAATTGAACGCGCATATAAAAGTGCGTCACTTGAAGATACCATAGAATCTGACCAATGAATGTCCATGAACTTGCAAAACCAGTCATTGTGCGTTCATGTTCAAGTGTAAATACGTGGAATGCCGCGTTGAAGAAATAAGTTATTCTTGCTCAAGTTGAATTTATTGAGGCGTAGTACTTCTTCAGTCAACAACATTCCGAAATAACAAGTATTAACACTTTTGTAAGACATTCATTTGCCTGTTTGTTTTCAAAACGACTGAACAGTGATCAGCACTTCCGCCCCGATGTTTTGGCCTCACGGACTTCAATACATGGACAGAGGATTACGCAATCAATACGGTCGCCACCGTTTGAACAAATTTTGGCTAACCAAGATGGCCGCCGGGCTACTACCATTTGCCCAATTTGACGATGAATCTGCAACATTTCAGACAAAATATCAGTATGAATGGAAGAACGATATCACTGTCCTCCATTCTATTTGTTGAATTTGACCTGAGCTTGCATTCTTTCGAAAATATTACAAGTTTCTCACACAATTTGTCGATACTGAGCCACTTGAGCAAGTCAAAACTTTTACACACAAGGCTATAGCAGGCAGCCATATTGGTAAGCCTACTGGTGTACGTACGGTGGAGACAATTTACGCATAGGACGTTAGTGCAATATGCTCTGTCCATGTATATAAGAAGTCCGTGTTTGGCCTCCATGAGGAGTCAACGCGCCATTTTAAGTTTGGAATCTATGCTTGTAATATCTTTGTGAGTATTGCATGAAAAATCTAAGGAATCTTCTAAAGAACATTTTGGTGTTTGAATGAAAAAAAAAATCGGACCTGCCGTTGCAGAGCTACGATATTTTTTGTCGGGCCGATTTTAAAGTTTAATTTTCCACAATTTTGAACCAGTTTTTGACCTAAATTTAAGGATATACCCTAAATCCTGTACCCCTCACATCGGGGCTTTTCTCAGCGTGTTTTTGATGCCCAGGGATACTTCAGAAAAGGGATGGGGGTGTTGGCCCATGTTATATTGTCGAAAATAATTTTTTTATATCATAACGGAAAATTCCCGAATTTTTGCTTATTTTTTGAATAATAACAAATTCACTCAACTTTTAGACAAAATTGTCACTAGCAACCCACCCCCAAAATAGTAGAATTGGACATATCTCTTTGTTAGCTTCACTTTGGTGGTTAAATGAAGGCTC
Organism: Holothuria leucospilota; assembly: GCA_029531755.1. Classification (NCBI taxonomy): domain Eukaryota; kingdom Metazoa; phylum Echinodermata; class Holothuroidea; order Aspidochirotida; family Holothuriidae; genus Holothuria; species Holothuria leucospilota. The sequence goes on from CM055970.1 coordinate 12,707,239, forward strand.
AGGAGTGTAAAATGACAAAGTTGTAATTTTTTAAAAAAGGTCTTCGACGTCGCGCACAAGAAAGGACTAAGTCCAAACAGGGAGTTCTGTTTGCAACTCCCTGGTCCAAAGCTATTCTATTCCCCCAAGTGGCTACGCCGGCTACATTGGCTACACCGTGAAGATACGGGCCTAGGCCTATATTAACAAATACTTTAAAGGTCGTGTGACATGCCACTAAAAAGAGCTGTTTCACTTTTCACTTAAAGAATTAAGTCCTCTAATCAAAGATCCGTTGGAACTATTTCAATATCTTTTACCGTTCTCAAAATATACATCTTCAAAGTTTGATGGTTTCTGAAGTAACTCACTGTCTATGCAAAAATAATGATGTGGAGTGTTGCACAGTGTCATGATTTCTTTTGTTAACCCTATATAAATTACCTCTTAATTACTGATCATATAGATTACAGTTTGATGAGTGATATCAATATTTTTCAAGGAAAAAAATTAAAGTTTTATAATAAACCCCTCAGGGAATAACAATGCTACCAGTGTCCTTGAAATTAAGGTTGAAAAAACAAAGGCTAACATGTGCCATATATGGTATGTCCCTCTTTCAATGTCACATATTTGCATGTTTAGCTCATGTTTATTCATGATACAAGGGTGAAATAGAAATTTCCCTGTAAAATGGTCAATATTTGATGGATTTTAATGGAAATTGCGGCTATTTTCTGGATTTTTAATGCTTTTTACATCAAATATCCAACTATGTTATTTTCATGTCACACAACCTTTAAATATATTTTGTAAAAAAACCCAAGTCCAAATGTTTTTCCTGGAGTGGCTACGCCCGGCTCCACCGACTACATCGTAAAAAAACCCTTCTGATCGAATACACATTAACATATTACACGGTTAAAAAATGTTGCAAAAAAATCTAAGTCCAAAGCTTTCCCCTGATGTGGCTACGCCGGCTACACCGGCTACGTCATGAAGCATGTGTGACGGCGTAGCCGGCTACACCGTGGACTTATTTCATGGCGGGGTTTTCTATAATTGTACCCAGGATTTCACCCTGTCAAGCCATACGTCTTTCTATACGCCATATGCCATTTCCAGATTTCTCGAAATTTCCCGAAATAATCCCCTTCCCGAAAATTTCCCGAAGTCCAATCAGATTTCCCGAATTTCGGGTAATTTCGGGAAGAGTGGAAAAACTGGTTTGAACAACGATGATATGTACGGCCGTTCGAACAAAAAGTCTGCGTTGCATGCCCGGGATGCTAGTTTTGTAAACCTCGAGATGCTAGTGCCCGGGATAGCCCGTTGATTGATTCGATGATTCCATATTTTAGAGGGCATTTCCTGTTTTGCATAAGTAACTAACAAATGTCGCAATAAATTTCGCCAATTAAATATATAAAACTTTTGAACATTGCTACAATAAATATCTATTATTTCAACCTATTTTTGTTAACTATGTTTTTATACTGATAATTCTGTTAAAAATGTGCTCAATTTTAGGATTTTTTTGAGAGAAGTGGAATATAATAATTACTGCAGCGGTGACAGGCGCATTCGACGTTCGAATCAGATAATATACCACTTATTAAAAAGATTTCGTACGCAGGAATATCACCATCGAATTGAGTCCCTATTTTTGGCGTCGGAAGAGGCACACTCACAGTGTATAGCCTACCATATGTTGCTGGGGGGGGGGGTGAGCTAAGTCTGTGATGTGGGTGAAGTAGCAAGCGAATTGAAGTAGACTACTCATCTTGCAAGAATGTAAGGAACTGAAGGCATTTTTGGTGCCTTATAGCGCTTCTGTTGTAAAAAAAAAACGAATTTTGAGAGAAGTGTTCACAGAGGAAACTCGAACCGTATTACACAACGCCTGTAACTTAAAATGTAAATATTTACAATACCTAAATTTGAATACTGTGTAAAAGGTAAGCTTGCAAGCTTTATATAAAGGTAGCTTGTGCCTGGTAAGAACTGGTACACAATTGGAGGGTCCAAAGTTGGTAAGACCCCACCTCAACTACGCAGCCCACGGGCAGGCTTGGAGTCCCTTCTATGAAAAGGACAAGTTTCTTTTAGAGCAAGTTCAGAGGAGAGCCACTCGCCTTATACATCTACCTTGTCATGTGGGCTTCAGGGCGTCTCATGGGGGCTTAGCCCTCCTTTGCCCTTTAACATGTAATATTATGTTATGATGTATTATGTTATTTTATGCTATGTTATGTTATGCTATACGGTACTATGCTATGTTATGTTATATTATGATATGTGAAAGGCTAGACGCACGAACCAAATAGTAAGTAATGTAAAAATAATAAGTTTTGCTCTACCAGATGAAATAGCCAAACTTTGCTCCGTGAGTAGCTCAGCAACCGACCGTACCGTATGACACACACAAGATAACAGCAACTATAGGCTTTGCGATCTTGGGATGATATTTACTATCATCTCTATATAATACCGTGTACTCTACCTACCGTGTAACTTGTAAAGTGAACAGGACTTATGCTATCTAGCTATGTGGAATGGAACTTACAATATATTGGAGAAACAAGAGTAATTCACAGCGCGCGAAGCGCGCCGAAAATTTTGGGTCATTTATAAGAGAAACTGCCCTCTTCAGAGCAAAAAAAAAATAGGTATATCGTATATCATTATCAAGTTGAGTAGTGAGTTGAGTGAATTTTTTTTTTGGCCCAGATCGCCAGTGGTGGTCCTATCCACCAGATCAAAAGCTTTTTTGTGGTCTATAAATGCGCTGTATACACGCTTCTTACAGTGGAGTTAATAGTCAACAATAGAGTGCAATAAGGAAATATGATCAATTGTAGAATGATTTTTTCTAAATCCAACTTGTTCATCACCAAGTACACCAGTACTTTCAAGGTAGGTTTTAATTCTTTTATTCAAAATAGAAGTAAACAGTTTACCGACACAACTAAGGAGGGTTGCGTCTCCATGATGAGACACTGTGCGTAACAGTGTAGGCATAGGAGTTTGGAATCTATAGAGGCTTTGCAATTACGTCACGGGTTCGCCATGCTGGAGGACACTCATGCCAAGAACACATGAGTAGTATGCTGAACGCGCCGCACAGTGTGCCCTGTGGTATACGCGGTTTGTACACATTCCTTGAGCAAGCGCGTCGAGTGTGGTGTACTACGAAGTTACATGTACTCCAACATGGCGCCAGGGAGTATTGTGACGTCATATGAAAAGCCTCTATACTTATAATATCTTTGAATACTCACAAAGATATTACAAGCATAGATTCCAAACTTAAAATGGCGCGTTGACTCCTCATGGAGGCCAAAACATCGGGGCAGAAGTGCTGATCACTGCTCAGTCGTTTTGAAAACAAACAGGCAAATGAATGCACGTCTTACAAAAGTATTAATACTTGTTATTTCGGAATGTTGTTGACTGAAGAAGCACTACGCCTCAATAAATTCCAGTTGAACAAGGATAACTTATTTCTTCAACGCGGTATTCCACGTATTTACACTTGAACATGAACGCACAATGACTGGTTTTGCAAGTTCATGAACATTCATTGGTCAGTTTCTATGGTATCTTCAATGATTATTATTAGCATAATAAGTCATGTTTCACATCCAATAGTTACGCATTAAGTTAAAATTTTGAAAATTTTTTGGTATCCTAGCTCGTAACGGTTGTGTGCATAATTTGAAAAAGTGTCTGGTCACGATTTTTTGAAAACCGAATTGAATTGTTTATTACTCCCTTATGAAACATTTATTTGTACGCAACATGTGGGGATTGTTTAAGTTTGACCATTTGTCATTAGTATGTGAAGAAAACTTAACAGGTTTGGCAATTTTGGTGAATTTCATGAACCAACTCAATGTGACAATTGTCCGGACAGTTGGGCCTTATCGGGCATAACTTAATTGTACTTCCCTCCTCGAGTCACTAGCCGTACCGTACGACAGACACAAGTGAACTTTAACCAGGTTTAGCGAAATGCGATTCAATTCAAGACATTTACGTAAATCCATGTATTCTACTTATTAACTTGAAAAGGTTGAAAGGGTTTGTACTATATTTATCTACATGTATAACGGAACTGAGGAAGAGTGGACAAAGCGTACCGAAAATTTGGGTTTTTATCCCGAAATTACCCTTATGAACGATGAAAGCCAAAATAAGTAAAGTGACCATGAGTGGCGGCAGAATTTTCCCAACAGGGTGACGGGCCATGTCAGCTGCCCCAAGTTCCGACATTCCCTATTTCGAGGGGATGATGAGAAGGGCAAATGGAGGAGCCTCATTATCCCATGTCATTGTAGGCATACTTTGCATTATATCGCTTAATACTCCAAGATCCGAGTTGCGCACTGATAGTGTTCTTTGAAACTGGATCGTGAAGTTGAAAAGCGCGCCAAGCGGGCGAAAATTTTTGATAGGCTTACACATAAAACATATGACGAAAAGAAAACAAAACTGTAAGGTCTGTAGACCGTACCGGGTGTAACATGTACCGTGTTGTATCGAAACCACCTGGACTACACGATGAAATAGCCAAACCAACTGACTGTACCGCTGTTACCGCATAACACACACAAGAGAACACCAACTAGGCTTTGCGATATTGGATGAAAGTTACGACCTTTACATAAACTATGTACTCTGCTGCCTATATGTTACTTGGTAAGGTGGACAGGACTTGTGCTATCCTGCTATGTGGAATGGAACTATTGAAGAAAACAGAGTGACTCTACGGCGGGCGTAGCGCGCTGAAAATTTTGGGTTCTTAGTAGAGAAATTATCCGCTTGAGAGCAAAAACAGGTAAACCGTCGGGGCGACTAGTTGTCGTCGGAGACTGCATACTTTCGACTAAGACTCCTCGACGAAACTGTAAAACTTCCCCGACAGGGGGCCAGCCTTTCCCGGCGGGGGCATGAACCCTTCCCCTACCTGGCGCTACCGCTATCTTGACTAGGGAAGGGGTTAAAATGCTGTTTGTTGTGTTCCCTATATAGTTGCGGCGTGACTGGCAAAAATACTCTGTCAGAGCAGATGACTGAAGTCGAATGTGTGCAGACCAGTCATCGGTCCAAAGACGTCAAAAAATTGAACCGACTGACATTGCGTTATTTGACCTGGTGTTGATTTTATACAGTAATTTTAAAATAAAACAACATCGATTCGTCTATTGTGATTTCTGGTCAACTCTTAACTGTGGACTTTAACCTAAGATTGGCTTTTTATACCCATCGCTGGGGCAACACAATAAAAGAAGAGAGTAATTCCAGACCACGAATAGCGAAACGTATTTACATACTCTCTCTTGTTCATGAGAGGAGGGATACTAGCGGGTGGTGGAAAGGTTTCGTAGATGTATCGTTTAGGGAGTGTGAACAGATCATTATTTTGTAAGACCAAAAAACTAGCAGTGACCTTTTGGAATCAATATAAAACCCAACAGTAATACGTTGCATAAAGCGCTATAGCTAGTGAGTATGATGTAATATCTGCGTGTGTTGTATTACTTTGAATGCCCAAGCACGCCACACGTGGTTCCAAGCGAAAAGTGATTAGAATGCCTGTTTTTTTTTTTTAGAGGCTAGTGTGGAAAAACCCAATTTTGAAAAAGGGCACACTGGAAAATTTGAGGGGGGGTCCGGACGTCGGCGACCCCCCCCCCCTGGATCCGCCACTGTATGTACCCGGCAGCAGTTTATGGCCTAATAACAGACTTGTGCGGGCTTACTATAAAAAATGAACGAAGTTTATAGTGAAAATATGGAGCGTCACGTCTAGCCAAGGCTATGGGCTATGTACCGAGAGTGACATTACTATACATAGCCTACTTAAGGTTTTTGTCACTTTCGTACACGGCTAGAATAGGGGCATTCAAGTACCGACGGGATGGTTTTGAATGTCTTGTAGGCCTGTGTATGCTATTTGGGGGTAACATATGACGAGCAGCAGCCATGTTTATGACAACTGTACTGGTCGAGTATCCATGGCAACTGTACCTGCACAGGGTTCATGTTCGACACTGCAGGACGAGTTCCCATGTTCTCGTCATGTTCCGGGACAGTCAAGAACAGGGTGTCGAATACAGCCCATGTGGAGTCACTGAGCGTAACAGTGTAGGTATAGGAGTTTGGAATCTATGCTTATAATATCTTTGAGCGCCATCAAATCTGGTCAAAAACAAGGGTCTTTCACACGGTGTTTCCACTCTTTCCGAAATTACCCGAAATTCGGGAAATTTGGGTGCTGCTTCGGAAAATTTTCGGGAAATCTGGAAATAGCGTATGACCTATGGAAATAATGTATGGCTGGATAGTTTGAAATCCTCGATTAGCCATTAAAGTAGTATAAAGAAGCGTTATTGAAAATATCAGGAAATACCAAGCCGATTTCAGGAAATATAAGAAGCTATTTCAGGAAAAATGAATTCAGAGTGTGGAAACACTGCTTTCACATGTACACTGTTCAGGTAACGTTACTTTGTATGCTGTTTTTGTGATCAATAACAACGTACAACAACCACACAAGACACAAAAGACAGTCAAAATGGACGGCAAAGGGAGGCCATAACCATAATTTCAAGGTATCCAAGTCAAGTGACTCTCCAAATCGGTGGAATCAACTCTACTGTATCGATCCCAAGCAGGTATGTGGTGCATGTGGCGTGCACACATTGTGTGTAGTTAGGCTACGTACAGTATGTATGCAGTATGTAGGCTACGAGTGCAGGCCTAGGCCTAGGCTACTATGTATCATAGTGACTGTTACTGTGTTAGCCATCCAGCATCCTACCTTGACTAAAATTGTTCTATCTTTGTCATTTTACCATGGAAATTCTAAAATTTGGTATGAAATGAAAGAGGAAAGTGTGGCCAACATGCCTCTACAGCATGAAACAAACAAGGATGATTTGCATATGGTTTCTATGGAAGCAAAAGCAACTTACCAGTCTGCATTTCCTGCACTCAGAACTGAAGATCTTCGGCGTGGAGTTGGAATTTTCCTTATGTTTTCTATTGTTTTTTGAGAAAAAACGTAAAATCTTAACTTAAGCTAGTCCTAGCCTAGGCTAGGGCTAGTCCTCAGCAAAGGCATGTTTAAAGCCGGTTGCCGATAGCTCCATATAGCCTAGCCTGCACGGTCCTTACACTGACCCATTGAAAACTCAGGGTCTTCGACCAGCACAGTGCTGGTCGAAATTGATTTTCTTCTTATAGCAAAGCTAGGACCTAAAGTGCAGGGTTTTCACTCATCATTTTTTTCAGGAGTCACAGACCCTTCAAAATAAATTTACAAGAGTCAAATTCAAAAGAGAAGGGGTAACCCTTGGAATAACCTTCCTGCTGCTTTGATTGATGGTTTAGATAGTCATAGAGATCCTGTTCAATATATTACCAATTTTATTAGGGCAAATTAGGGCACCCCTGACGCATGTGCGGTGTAGTATTGTCCTTTGGATGTGTCACCGTGATCCGAAAGAAGAAGAAGGGTCAAAATAACTTTGAGTTTAATGCAACAAACTTTATTCCTTTTTTTTGCTTATTTTCTATATTTGTGATGCTTTTCCACTATCTTTTTCTTGGGAGACATCAGGCCTGATATTCAATCTGTCTATAATCAATATGGGAATTGGAAAGTGCTACATTTTGTGAATTATTTTGCCCAGTGAATGTATTGGCAATATTGCATTATCATTACTGATTGTCGGGGCGAAAAAGCTGTGCGTCAGTTTGACCCCAGAAGTTTTGTGTCTGTGCGTCAAAATGAAAAGTTGTGCATCATTGACCCGGGTGCCCGAGTCAGTGAAATCACTGAAGTGTAAATTTACTTGGCCTACCATTCATGTTTCCTTTCTAAGAGTTTTTCTATCTCTTTATCTTCCTTTTCTTTATTTCCCATCCTGTCTCTTTCTTGCTATCCTTATTCTTTATGAATTCTCCATCTGAAAACATTTTTATACCACCATTTAACGATGTTACAAATGCTGAACTGGATAATTTGTTAGGGGCTGCCAGTCTGCATGTTACAGTCAGTGTGAGACTTCCGTTATTTAGTGGAATTCCGTTTTTTTAACTTTGGGAATCCGCTACTTTCGTCACTTTCCGTTTTTCCCGCTCCGAGTATCTTGACAAAGTGTGCTGTAATATGCTGTACACGTTCTTTCTTGAATACTGTACATGTTTTGTCACAGACTCAGCCCTAGGACTTCTGTCCAATCAGATGGAAGTTCGCATTGCCGTTGGGCGCCCTACGTAGCTAACTGCAGTTACCACATGCTTTCGTACAGCAATTCAGAAAATATTTATGTGCTTTAAACCCAGCCAAATTTGTCCGGCAGGTTACAGTAGCTAGCTTCTGCATGATTACTGCACACTAATTGTGTACACCAAGTGATATACAGGCCAGTTGGCTCAGTCTATTTATTACAGATCATCAGAGGATTCGTACACAGTCAGTCAGTACACATTTCCGGTAATATTTACGTGACATGTGCAAAATACTTTAAAAGGGCTATCCGCATTATTTTTGTGAGTTTTTCTTGCATAATTTTGACATACGATGCTTTTCTTTCTTGTGAGTAATGGCACCCACTAGTTTGCTATCCTAACACGCATTACAGTATGTATGGTCTAAGTCAGTGCTTCTCAACCTTTTTTAACTCGAGGACCACTTTGACTCTCAGGATTTTTCTGAGGCCCACCTTACAAAAAGTTTAATCTTTTTTCTTTAGTTTTTTATTTTTTTATGGCAGATGTAGCGGCCCATCTGGGAGAGCTTCGCGGCCCAGCAGTGGGTCGCGGCCCACTGGTTGAGAAGCGCTGGTCTAAGTGATCTACAGTAGCCTATACTGATGTTTACTGCTTCATAAAACTTTAGAAATAACCACATCCTCTCATTGCGACGTTTGCATACTACGTTTAGGTAACTTTGTTACAACAAGCTTTAAGGAATTTTGTTTACATAGGGCAGGGGATTGCTTAATGTGATACATGAAGTCGAAATTATTGAGCCTAGCCTATTGCTTGCTATATGTGCAGGCACAGTACTTGGTACAGTTGTCTTCTTTCGGATCACGGTGACACATCCAAAGGACATTACTACACCGCACATGCGTCAGGGGTGCCCTAATTTGCCCTAATAAAATTGGTAATATATTGAATAGGATCTCTATGACTATCTAAACCATCAATCAAAGTAGCAGGAAGGTTATTCCAATCTTTCAGAGTACTAGGAAGAAAACTAAATTTATAACAATTAGACCGAGAGTAGAGTTGACAAAAATGGAGGTTGTGCATCCCACGAGTTTTCCGAGTTGGATGACTGAGTTTGTCCATGGGAATATTAGCCTTACCAAAAAAACCTTTCGAGAAGAGAATAAGTCTGTTTTGCTTGCGACGATCAGCTAGCATGGGGAGATCAAGGTCCTTCAAAATAGATGTCATCGACCCTGGCTCGCGAGAAAATTCGGAGCTTACAAAACGAGCCGATCTCCTCTGGATGCTCTCTAGCTTATCTTGTAAATAAGACTGATGTGGGTCCCATACGCAACAAGCATACTCCAAAACAGGCCGAAGGAGACCCTTGTAGGCAGCTAACTTCACATTGCGAGAGCAAAATGATAAATTTCTATAAAGTATGCCCAAAATCTTATTACCCTTATTGCAGATAGATTGAATGTGCTTATCCCAGTTTAAGTCGTTAGAAATCGTGACACCTAGGTACTTTATCGAGTCAACCTTAACTAACTAACTTCACATCGTTCAAGACATAATCGAAGTTAACCGGATTTTTTTTTCTAGCGAAAGTAATGATGTTGCACTTAGAGGGCTGGAATCTCATGCCCCAAGTCTTGGCCCAAAGACCTAGATTATGTATGTCTTTCTGGAGCAATCAACAATCATTAACATTCTCTATGACCCGATAACAGACACAGTCATCAGCAAAAAGTCTAATATTAGAGGAGGCAGCATTTACAATGTCATTGATATGAACAAGGAAAAGAATGGGTCCTAGGACAGATCCTTGAGGAACACCTGAGACAACATCATCAAAAGGGGACCGAGTACCATTAACTACAACAGCTTGCTTACAATCAGAGAGAAAGTCGTCGACCCACCGAAGAACCTGTTTGGAAACACCAAGGCTAAACAGTTTGGTTTTCAGCAGTTCATGAGGCACGGTGTCAAAGGCCTTTTCAAAGTCCAAGATGAAGACATCAACCTGCTTTTGTGAGTCCAGGGCCGAAGCCCAGTCTTCGACGACTGATACTAGTTGGGTATCACAACTATGCGACTTTCTAAAAGCATGCTGCTTTGTTGAAAGTGTATTGTTTGCCTCAAAGAAGTCCATCAAGTTGGAACTTACAATATGCTCTAACAATTTACAGCAAATACAAGTGAGCGAAACAGGCCGGTAATTACTAGGGAGAGAACTGTCATTTTTTTTGTAAACAAGGGCAGACGTTTGCCATCTTCCAATCAGCCGGTATCCTACCGCTTGTAAGGGATTGCTGATACAAGTGACTTAACATAGGAGCAAAGTCAGAGGCAATTTCACTAAGGACCCAAGGATGAATGTTATCAGGTCCAACGGCTTTGTTTTTATTCAAGCCCTTTAACAGTTTTTCAACTCCATGAGTAGATATGGTAATATCAGCCATTCTGCTACAAGCTGGTCTGCAGAAAAGGGATAACACTAAACAAAGTCTTGGTAAATACACTTGTGAACTGAGCATTGAAAGCACAGGCCTTATCCAGATCAGTAATAGCTAATTTGCTATTCGTCTTGAGAGGGGGGATGCCATGTTTATCCTTTTTTTGGCCATTTATGTACCTCCAGAAAGGTTTAGTGTCATGTTTATATCACCAATCATACCATTAACATAATTTGTATGGGAGATATGGACCTCCCTTTTGATTCTAGACCGCAATTCAGCCCATTTGTCGTGCATCTTGGTATTGTTAGTTTTTTTGAAGATAGCATGCAGCCTGTCCCTTCTTCTAATCAACTTACGAATGCTATCGGTAACCCATGGGAGAGATGTTTTAGCTCCAGTTCTTTTGGTGGGAACATTCTTCTTAACAGTTCTTTCGAGAAAGGACTTAATCAGCTGCCAGTTTTCGTCCACAGTACGGTTATTTTGCCCCCCATTGAAGTACCCCAATGTGGAAGCTCCGGGTATCGTTTCTCATAGCACCATAGTCACCCTTAGAGAATTGCCAGATAAGCCTACGAGGTTTCCTTTTGATCGGAAAGAGACACCTCAGTCTACAGAATAAAGCCACATGATCACTAAACTGATCTAAGGGGGAAATTTCAGTGAACTGATTTGGCGAGTTTGATAACTAAGTCAAGGGTATTTGTGCCTCTGGTAGGGAAACTTACAAGTTGCTCAGCTGCAAAGTCATTTAAGATATCCAGGAGCAACTTTCCAGAACTATTACTAAGACACACTCCATTATCTTTTATGAAGCCTAGTGGTCCAATCAATTTTTACCGAAGTTAAAGTCCCTAAGACATGAAACCGTGGCTGCTTACTAGTTCTGTGATTGGCCATGATTTTACTTAATTGCTCCCTGAACAAAAGGATATGTTCAGAAGGAGCATCAGGGTCCCTGTACCATGAGGCAACATAATGTGTAGTACCATTGACAGAAAACTTAGCCCAAATTGACTCCGATCCGTTTGTGAGGATTACTAACGTTCGTGGGGATAGGTTGTTTTTCACCAGCAACATAGTACTCCCCCTCACCCCCAAGAGTACGATCGTTTCTGAAAATGGTATAATCCAGGACTGGACGGAACCAGTTCACTTGAAGTAATGGAGTCATCGACTTTAGTCTCCTGGAGAGCTATAATATCAGGATGAGTCACACTAAGGAAGGCCTGAAGATCAATTTTTTTACCGCGAAATACCATTGATGTTTATAGAAACAAGCGGAGATCTCTTTGTTGATAGCTGTTTGATTTGATTTCAATGATGTGCCTGTATCCACACGTGAGGCACTAAGATCCTTTTCGTGTTCAGGATCAAGGGAATTGAATCTATTAACTAAGTCTTATGCCAGTGTGAGGATTACTGTTAGCCCGAGGGGTCAAGGGTGTAGAGAGAGCAGTACCCAAATTTTTTTCATTACAGACAGGACAAATCCAGACACAGTTTGTAGCCTGAATGTTTTGATAATCAAGGTCAGAGACCTGCGAGCACCTATTGTGAATCCAGTTTTTGCAGGAGTCCACAGTCAATGGCAGGTATCACTGCCCAACAAACCCTTTGGTTCACAAATACCACAGGGCAATGAACTAACTGGGGCAGTTACCCATTTGTCATTCAGAGGTTGAGAGCTGCAATTCTTTATATTCCCATTGCTATCAATGTTAGCACACCGTGCATGAACCCAATTGTTCAACATACCATCGCATGTGCAACAGCTTTGTACCCGCAAACATTTGTTAACCCAATTTGATATGCAATCTGCGCCACACGTAATAGCCTGGGCCAGGGTTTCAGCTCAAGTATCCCCCCCTAAGGACATAAAAGTAATGCACGACGGGGAAGGTTAATTTAGATGAGTAGGAGTAAAATCGTAATTAAACATGAGGTAGGATTTAGAACTCAAATTAGGCCTTACGCTAGTTCCGATAAATAGGCCCGTAGGCCTAGAACCACAAGTACTAACGTCCCAACTAGTAAATGACGTGCATACACTCCCATGGTGATTAAAACATGAAAAAGAGCATACTGACCGGCAAGGGACCTTGGAAATACGATGTACGGTCTATACAAAGGGCACATCCAGGGGTGAGTGGTATGGACAAGGGCCGGAATGCATCGAAGAGGGACATGCTACAACTCATAAAAACGAAACATAAAAAATGAGGCTTCCTCCACATGATGTCTGGGTGTCAATGATTAGGCCAACGGTCCTCCAAAATACATAAAAACACACAAACCTAAACTACACAACCTAACGTAATAATAAAAAACACGCTCGAGAGTACAAAACGCAATCCGTATAAAAATCCACGACTAAAAACAGGAAAATAGAAACCACAAAGCAGAATCCACATCACACACAGCCCCTAAAACGCAACGATTTAAAACAGCAAACCCATAAGAGAAGTAAACAGAAGCACTAGAAACAAAACAGGAGCTTAAAAACAACAAGAAGACACAGTATAATAAAAATTACGTCCTACTAACCCCGACGCATGCGCACAGGCACAGGCACCAGTTACTTGGTATAGCACGTATGGTACAGTTTGGGGATACAGTTTGGCAAAGAATCCATGTAGGACTAGCCCAAAAGGTTAGGCGTAGATGACAAAAAGTAACAAGACAAGTCGCCAAGAACCAAGCTGCCTAGGTTTTGTATTTTTATCACAAAATTGTTACTATGTGTGTATGTGTGAACGGGGTTGGAGGCAGAATACTTGAAAGTAAAAGTTTCAGTGTGATGTTTTTTTTCCGGCTGTAAGACCTACTTTGAGAGGAATGCGCAGAGAGGCTTCTGGGGTTTGGCCCTTGTTAACACACCGAGTATACTGCAACGGTATTCACTCTAGGCTCCCGGCACAGCAGCTTTTTGCATACTGTAATGCCGAGTTTGTCCCCCAACGGTATCGCTCTAGGCTTTCCCCGGATGCAGCTTTTTTTTGCACAATGTAACAGAGTTTGTCCTCAAAATTTCCATCTATATTTTTTTGAGTTGCACACTCACGATGTGGTCCATGATTGTTACCCATTGTAGGTCTTTCCAAACGTGTTTCCTCGATGAATACCACTAGACACACCATTTTAACTTCGTAATGTGCGTCGCTTAAGGGTAATTTTCTTACAATGAATCTGAATTCCAATGCGACGCACAAGTTCGAAGACTCTAAGTGTACAAATATGTCGCCTCTCTCGGATTGTCAAATCTTTAATATTAGGAAGTTTTACCTAAAAATCATTTTACAACTTGTAGGACCATTTGGAGAACTATTAATCATAAGTTTCGACGCCATTCTATCATCAAGAAATTGGGTGCAAAAAAATGTAGATCTTTTACAGAATATTTTCACTGCGGCTACAATTTTGATTATGTTCCTTCTCATTTCCAAATGTGGTGGGTTGGAATCTTTTACAAGACTTTCCCGTTAGGAAAGATTATGTCAAAACACAAGTCATCTCTTCAAAACTTCCAGATGATCTTTTTCTTGCCCCAGTGTTCAGGTTGAAGATATTTCGCAGTTCAGGTAAATGAACCAAAGGCCTTTGATCAGTTTTATAACCAGAAAAAATTTTGACAGCTTTCTTCTCGTGTCACTTGATGGTATGGAATTACAGATTTTTCACCTGTTACAACTGCTCACAGATTCCTAGCACCTCTTACAGGTATTAATTCATTCAATGAAATTCAGTTCCCTCCATAAACCCTGCATTTCCCTCTGGTTAAAATGTCTAGGGAAAAATCCAAGGATAAACCCTGGATTACACCCGAGATATAAAAAGATCTACTCCTTTAAGAATACCCTGTTTCGGAAATATGTTGCAAAACCCTTCTTCCACTACAAAAGCAAAGCTGGCCGCTTATCAGTACGTAGAATATTTTGAAAATTTTAAATCGCATTCTTAGACAGCACAATCTTTTCTACTACTACAAGAACATTAAACTTCTAGGCAAACTTCCTCAAAGCAAGCATGGGCAGTCATCAATAATTTGGGTGAAAGGCAGAAATAAAGTCTCAGTGGTCATTCAGTCACATACGATTTTGTACAATAATAAAGTCTTTTCTGAGGATGAGAGTATTGCTAATGTTTTAACGATTACTTTTCTACAATAGGAAAGAAAACCTTTGTCCCAAACATTAATTCCTGCTGTTAAATCCCCACATTAATACTGCCGGTTTAATCCCAACATTAATCCTGACTGTTAATCCCAAACGATGTAATCCGTGCTGTTAATTCCCAACATTAAGCCCGTTTTTTCTTTTCCTTTCATTCCCTCTTTCATTCTTCTTTTTTTTTTTTTCTCCCCCTTCTTTTTACTTCCCCACCCTTTTCCCCCCATGCTGTTAATCCCTTGGAGCATCTTGGTGTGCCTGTATTTCAGCCAGTCTTCCATTTTCACCCATTTGTGTAACAAAAATTTTGGAATATATGACTGCTTTGGAAGTCTAACAAGGCCCCTGGTAGTGATGAAATCCTGTCAGCTTGTAACAATCTGCCAAGCCATGTAATAAGCACCTTTGTGCTTGCCTATATTTTCAATGTGGTTTTCAGTACTGGCTCTTGACCCGGTAGGCCCTCAAAAATGCTGCCAAAGTGATCCCATTGTTCAAAAAGGTAAAAGTGACCTGCCTGAGGAATTATAGACCCATCAGTTTGTTACCTTGATTTTAATAAAATTGCTCGGAAACTGTATACCAGAAAAACCATTGCCACAATTTACTTGACAGGAAAAAAAAATATGTTTAGGACTATCAGTTTGGGTTTAGGAAAGGCCAACTCTAATGGCCATGCTTTATTAGAAACTTGTTAACACTATTTGTTCACAGCTTGAAATACGGAAACAATGTTAGTAGGACTACTATTTGGACCTTAAGAAAGCATTTGATTTACTGTTGACCATACATTATTTGGCTAAGAAAACTTCGATTACTTATGGTATTTCGTGGGTCCCCTGCATAAACTCTTGTGAACTTATTTATTAACACAGGAAGCACCGAGGTTTTTGTTAATAACGTCTACTCCCATTCACTCCCTGTCCTAAACGGGTTGTCCGCAGGAGATCTGTTCTTAGGGCCGTACTATTGTTTTTAATTTATGTTGAATGATTTGTAAGTAAAGCCTTGTTCCAAAATATATCAGTTTCGTCTGTTGCACCCGATGATTAGTAGTGGTCTTTTTTTATGATAAGAAATTGTAATACTCTTAGCTCAGAAGGGGAATTTGTACCTCTGAGTCAGCTTAAAGAATGGTTTTTTGACTCCAACAAGCTCACCTTACATCTTAGTAAAACTACTTTAAATATTTTTCTTTCATGCTCTCGCTAAAGCGGCCATTCATTGTTGGAATGAAATCGTATTTAACTGTACAACTATCATCAAATCTTCTAGTATTAAGTACTCAGGTTTATAATCCCCCCCCCCCCCCCACCCCCCCCCCCCCCCACCCCCCCCCCCCCCCACCCCCCCCCCCCCCCACCCCCCCCCCCCCCCACCCCCCCCCCCCCCCACCCCCCCCCCCCCCCACCCCCCCCCCCCCCCACCCCCCCCCCCCCCCACCCCCCCCCCCCCCCACCCCCCCCCCCCCCCACCCCCCCCCCCCCCCACCCCCCCCCCCCCCCACCCCCCCCCCCCCCCACCCCCCCCCCCCCCCACCCCCCCCCCCCCCCACCCCCCCCCCCCCCCACCCCCCCCCCCCCCCACCCCCCCCCCCCCCCACCCCCCCCCCCCCCCACCCCCCCCCCCCCCCACCCCCCCCCCCCCCCACCCCCCCCCCCCCCCACCCCCCCCCCCCCCCACCCCCCCCCCCCCCCACCCCCCCCCCCCCCCACCCCCCCCCCCCCCCACCCCCCCCCCCCCCCACCCCCCCCCCCCCCCACCCCCCCCCCCCCCCACCCCCCCCCCCCCCCACCCATTTTTCAAAAAAAGGCCAATTTGTTTTTAAAGGGCCCCCCAGGTTTTAAAACCAAAAAAGTTTTGACATTTAAAATTTCGAATCTATATGAAGGTTTAAAAATTCAAATTTTTAAAATTCCAAAAAAATTTTGGATTCAAATTTTAAGTGGGGCATTTCACTACGACGGTTAAATATCCCCTTTAACCTTATCCCACCACAATGTTACCATCTACTTTCAAATTTTTCAATTGGAATGAAAAAAATTTGGGGTAATCAGTGTTGGATGATAACCTTCCTAAATACCATAAGGAACCAAAAAAAAAATTTAATTTGAAATTTGCTTTTTAAATTTTTCCGTAACCCCGAAACAAAATTTCCACTACTTTTTTGGGCAAAATGGTGAAGGTTTATAGGAACAATTTTAGAAAGTGTGTTTTTTGGAGCAAAAGAAAACAAAACTTTAAAAGAAAAAAATTTGTCGGAAATTTACACAATTTAAATTCCCACACTTTATTGAGGTTAACCCCTTAAAAAATTTTAAAACTGCAACTTAAGGGCCACTGACCTTTGCAGCTAAATCGATTGTTAAATTTAATTTGCTTTTCAAGTTAATATTAATTTCTCCGAGTCATATACATAACCATTCCCAATTAACGACCCCTAAATGCAATAAACAGGCCGGCTCAATTACAAACATTTAAGTACAAACCTTCAACAAATTTTCAAATTTTTTTAATATCATATTTTAAAATGGTTTAAAATCCTTGTTTTTATCATGAAGTTTTGTTTTGAATTGAAACAAAATTTTTAAAATTTTGGGAAATTTTTGGGAAATTTTGGTTCAATTTTTTTGGGATTTTTTTTTCAGACCTAATTAACAAGAGCAGACCCCTTCCTCTGAACTATTGAAAGAAAAAAAAAAACCTCAATTGGGCAAACAACGCCAAAAATATTTTCGGTCGCTCATTGTAAAAGACTCTCAAAATAACAATCTGTGATTTAATCACAAGATTAGTCTGACGGTTTTTCCTTTCGAAGGGCCACTTTCCGTCCAGTGGCCATTGCCACTTTGGCCATTGCATCATGTGTTCTACACTACAAAACCAACCTTCTGCAGGGTTTCTCGAATGAATTCCTAACTAGTGCACAGGAGAAACAAGCTCAACTTTACACCTAAATCGAAGAAGCATTTTTTCCATGTAAAGTTAGTGGTTACGCAACGAGTAGCCAAAGCTCAAGATTCCATGTTGATCCAAACCCAAAGGACTGTTGGAACCTGGTCCAAACTCCAATTGCCAATCAAGCATAGATCTGTCCATAATTCTGGGTAATGGGGGAAATTCAACTTGATTACAGATAGGTCATGGGGTCCCCCCTCCCCCTCTCAACATTTCAGAATATCATCTATGTATATTCACACTACATGGTGTAAGCAATATAGTTTTAGTATGGGCTGTCTGAATGTCAGTTTTATTGAAGGGGGGGGGGGGGAGGGGATCTTGTAAAAAAAAAAAAATGCATAGATGTTTTCTCCCCATGTCCCTGGCCCCTACCTCTCTCATCCTTTCATAAATTGCCAGTGCCATGTAATGAGTGTTGGCACCTCCCCATAAAATTAGTACTTATACCTACTGTAGATGCTATTGAGACAGCACTAGCCTTATCGCAGTAGATATCTGTTTTTTGGTTGTTCTTTTTTTGTGGGAGGTTTGGGAGGGGAGGGGGGTTGTCTAAAAGTTAAAGCACTTTGGGAAGACTGTGTGATAATAGGGCGTTATCCATTCCATGGTTTACACTTGTGGACTAACCTTATGTTTTGAGGCAGGACAACCAAATTTTGCCAGTGTGAGTAGTCCTTCGGACAACCATTGCTAATTCCTTAAAAATTGAACACTGCTCTACCTGACCAGAGTGTTTTTCTAATTACAGTGTTATTTGTTTTCATTAGTGTAAAAATGTAGGTGTGTCCAGGGGTTAGAGGTCCCTTAGAAAGCCAAGAAATGTGGTGTGGAAGTTTTGACAAGGTCCCATACATATTTGCAGATGTGTGAAAAAATTTTTTTAAATTTGTGGGGTAGTTGACATTGTGTTGATATTTTTTAAGCTTGCAGAGAGCAAGCGGATGAAGGTAAGTTCTCAAATTTTCATTTTTTGGTTTCACTGATAAGAAAAACTATGTCATGTCCGTGATGGAGAGTGTGTGTGTGTAAAGTGTGTGTGTGTGTGTGTGTGTGAGAGAATATTAATGAATGCTTTCGTTTTGGTGAAGGTCAAGATGTCATCTGGGGGTCCCGGGATCAAAAGCAAAATTTTAAGAAATCCCAAGATCGTCTCATGGTTCACCAGAAGTCAAAAGCAAAATTTTCCCAATAATTCCCCAAGATCGTCATCTTGAGTCATCACGAGGTCAAAATGCAAAATTTTCCCCGTGATTCCCAAAATCAAATATGAACCTAAAATTATTTTTCACAACATGTAAGATAGCACTTGACCTTGACTGAAAAATATGGAACATCATGGCATTATTTGGATAGAACATAATAGTCATCGAAACCTCGTTCATTTTTGCATTCCTGGTTTAAATTTTCAAACGGGTAATCTGTATAACGTGGACTCACCTTTGCATTTTACTTGAGTAGCACTGTAACTTGTAATGTATGTCATGGCAAGGCTGTTGTGATACTGTAAAATCAAGTTAACTGACTTATGCAGTCGGTGACTGCTCCCTGTTTCCAAAGTCTCTATGTTTTGGGGGGGGGTTGGTGGGGGGGGGGGGTTGGGGGGTTTTTGTGGGTTATTCTGACATCTCTGTATTCTGAAAAGTCTTCATTACGTTCAGGGTTTACGTTAGGGTGAGAAGATTATGGTTGGTGTGTTGGAACATGGAGACATCAGAACATAAGGTGTAACATATGTTGTAGCTTTAGAAAAGATGGCACCATGTCAGTCTACAGCTGGCTCAGCAAAGCTACAAGGGCTCTGGCCATGCTTTGTTGCTATGTATACAAAGTAGCAGGTTTAAAATTATCCTGCAATTGAAATATGTGTTGTAACATCTTAAATGGGGTATGGTTACCCCCCCAGGACTAGGGAGTTTCCTAGCACCCCCTGCTCAAACGTATTTAGGAATATCCCTTTTTTGTTTAAATACAATTGAGGACAGCACTTCATTGACAATTTGAGCATTCATTTATAAATAAACCTGTAGCTCTCCACTCTCTGGTTGTTCAACAGTATAATGACTTGTGCAGCCAATTGTGTTCTCAATGAAGTTCATACACAGTTGTGTATTAATATCACCTTCAGCAACAAAAACTTGGTCTATGTCACTCCTATGTACCTCCTATTTACATATGTATTTCCCTAATTGCCTGCAATTCCAAGGCAAAGACTTCCTACCAACAGAGGGCCCCCCCTGACCCAACTTACCAAGCACTTATCTTGCAAGTGTCATTCTCCTTTGTAAATAGGAAGGGTAAGTATCGTGCGATCATGAAGACTCCCAAACTAGGTTAAGTTTTTGGGGAGTGCAGGCCTACCTATGGCTCTGTCTTAGAGGATCACTAGACGAGGTGTTTTTTTTGTGAATTGGAGGCGGGGCTACGTAGAAAACAAAGGTGGGAAATTTTTTTACTGTCTCGGGGTGAGATTGGAGAGACTTTAAGCATTTGAGGCAGCTTTAGCTGCAGCCTTGCTGTTTCAACATGGGGACTTAAGGTAAAGTCACGTCACCTACAACAGGTAACACATTGGGATGTTATAGATGCGCTGCTTGGGTTCTGGTCATAACCCTGGGGGGTATCCTTATTCTCCTGTGTGGCTCTTTTTGATCATATAAGCAATATAGTGCATTGACTGAATCCTAAATTGTTAAATTTATGCAATTTTCATATTTTCCTTAAAAATATGGGCAATACTCACATCTACACTCTCACACATCCATACTTGTTTATGAAATAATGTAAGAGGTAATTTAAAGATTTAGCTAATGTGACAAAACTTTAGTTGTGGCAACTGTTTATATGCCCTTTAAACTTAAAGTAGGCATCCTCTCAAGGTTTGGATGGACAGGGTTCAGTGGTGCTACCAAGAGGGGCCATGAGGGGAATTTCTCCCAGTCATAGCCTTTGCCGCCTATTTTCCCCTAGTCCACTCCTTTGCAAAGGTATATAGCTTGCAGGAACAATGCTCAAGCACAGCAGTTTCCCTCCCCATCCCCATTTCCTTGCCTCCCCTCCCCCTTACTTTTGAAATCCTGGTACTGCCACTTGCAGGGTTCTACAGTACCTTGATATGAGTGTGAGTACAGTAGCTTCATGATGAGGTCTGATATTGAAATTGTGATGAGCTGTGGAAATTTTGTAATCCCCTCCCCCTCCCACCTTTGGCTATGAGTTCTACATCCAGCTTGCATACATGTAGTACTCTTTACAAATGGGTTTGCACAGTCATTGAAAATCCTGGAATTAAAAACCATCATGAAAAACTTATATTTCAAAGAATATGTCACATGCGGGGAAAAGCCATGGACTTTTACATCACCGAGACAAGAGAAAATGTCATGTTTGGCTTTTGCCTGTTAACCGGAATTGAGAAATTTATTTCTTTGTACAAAAAGTGGGGTGTGATGGGGATGGTTGTAAATTAAAGGGATATTTTCAGTGTCATGTGCATGTGCATGCTGTCATGCTGCAAATAGTGACTCTCTGAAAATGTAAAAACATTGGTACGCTGTGGACATAGGTAATCCTAATGCTGTCATGAAAGTAATGAGACTTCTTTTAGATGTCTGTACAAACCCTAATAAAGTATAACTTCATTTGAAATTCTGGATTGAAATGGCCCATAGGCCCAGGGGTTGGGTTTTGGGGGAGCAATCTGAAATGATACTCTCCCAATTTTACCCCCTCATGATTTTTTTACAATCATGGTTTAATAATGGTGACCATACTTGTGCACTGCCAGTCTCTAACTTTATCTCTCTCCAAGTTGAAAGAGTATTCAAATTCACTTCCAGGAAATGTTTAAATTTTTTACTTTCAACTTGTTCATTTCAGGTGAATTATTGAGGACAAGGATGTATAGTTTGAAGTCTACCTAAAAACTTCCTGCTTCTCATCAAACAACCCTTTCTGAGGAAGTACTTCTCACCTGTGTTCAAGTTCATAAATGCTAAGATGTCACGGAGGACCAAGTTAACATTTTTCTTGTCTTGGCACCATTTTCAAACCTTTTTGGTACCTCTTTATATCTGGTTTCGTGGAAAATTTTCTTCCGTTCTCCTTGTACCTAGAGAATTCATCGTGATCGCAATGATACCATCCTTTGAAAAGGAGAGTGGCTGCATTACCTTCCCACAAAGGCCAGATGTACAAACCATTTGTACTGCAAAAATAGTGACCCGCTAATCACAAAGTTATGAAAGATGAATTTAATGTTGAAAATATTTTGCCAGAGCAAAGTGCCCCTAAGGGGGAATGGACAAGAAGATATCCAAAAAATCTGAAAAGTTAAACAAAAAGATGTAAATTGAGATGCACAACAAGATTCCAGTATTAATTCCTGAAAAGAGTGGAAATGCGAGACAAGTAGAAAAGTTATTAGTTTAAGAAAAACAGCAAAAAGATCCTCCCCTCTCAGATGAAAGGAAGACAAAACAATTAATTGCAAAAGAAGAGGATAAATCAGTGGTGACAATAGCAGGAAACGATAGACGTGGCCAATGGGCAACCTAAGAAAGGTTGGGATTGTGTCCGGCGAGTGGGTGCCTTCAGTGAAATGGTAAAAGTTGAGAGACCAGGGTGAATCCCCATGCTTTTAATTTATTGATAAATGAACGCTATAAATTATGTAAAAAATGAAGATGGTTCAGGACAAGGATGTCTTTCTCCTTTAGTATTGATACTGTTCCGTGCACAAAAACTTTGAGAACCGAAATGCTATCCGTAAGTCATGGGGGAGTCCCAACGGAAATCAAGGCCATAAAGTAATTACCGATGTTCTCTTAGCCAAGAAGAGTGGATGACAAGCTGCAAGAATTGGTGTTAGAAGAAAAATGAGCAAATATCAATGACATAAATAATGGAAGATTTTGTGGACACCTACATGAATTTAACGTTGAAGACAATTATGGGTATGAAGTGGATGTCAACATTCTGTGCTCAAGCCAAATTTATGATGAAAACTGATGATGATATGTATGTTTCATATGGAAATATCATAAAATACTTAGACCAATCACAAAAAGCTAACTTTATGACTGGGTATGTCATGCATGGAGGTCCAATTAGGAACCCTAAGAGCAAATGGTATATGCCAAAGAAGTCATACCCAGGCTCAAAGTACCCGCCATTTTGTTCAGGTACGGGTTACATTTTATCAGGCGATGTACCTCCTAAAGTCTATTTCACATCACTATCAACTCCTTATCTGTACCTTGAGGATGTGTATGTAGCAGTAATGGGTTTTGGGCTAAATTGCATATTATCCCCAAGAACCATAAGGAATTTCATAATTGGAGGACTACATACACCTTGTGCCATTATAGAAGAATCTTTACAGCACATGGGGTGACTCCGACAGAAATGATACGATACTGGAATGATCAAACAACAAACAAACATAAATGCTAACTGTTGCCAGGGGAAATGCACTGTTGATGTCAAGATTATTTCAGTTGAAAGAATGTCAACTCAGCATTTATGACAAGAGGTTGTAACAACTCCGTGATTTGTGAAATTTTCTTTTGACACAGACAAATTATATTAACCTTAGAAATATGTGGAGCAGAACTTTTCATCTTGGAGGTTGCTTCAAATGGTGATTATTGCTTTGGCGATGTGTGGAAATTATTATGGTGGTCATCATAATCATGGTAATTAATTTCTTTGTGGAAATGTGTAAACTGAAAATGTTGTACAGGGATGATTCCATCTGCTGTATTTACGTTAATGTAATATTCTTCACAAATCTTTTTGTTTTCAGTTTCTGGTGAGTAGAACTCCAAATGTCAAAATGTCATATTGCCAAAGGTATCAACTACCCCTTGTGAAAATGGTCTCTTTTGAAGGGGCTCTTTTAAAAGTTTTTTTTTTTAATTCCACTGTAATAGAAACTTAAAATATAGTTTGGAGGAGTCTTGGGCAGTCATCATCTTTATAGAAGGATGTATTTCCAGTTAGTAATTGTGACAGTTGAAGGGAACTTGAAAATGGGTAGGGAATGGAGGGCAGGGGAGGTGATATGTTGCCTAGGATGTATTAAACCAGGCCTGCAAAGTGTAATTTCTCATGATCTAGGAGGTATTGTAGATACATTTTCTAAAGTACACTATGCCCCAAGAGATGATGGGGCTCCACTAAGATGGTGGCATGATGTTTAAATCCCCCCCCCCCCCCACCCCACAGCAATACTCCAGAAATCCTGGTTGCACCAACTGGTGTCCCAGCATCAAGGATCTCTTCATTTCTAGAAGGCAGAATATTCTTTAATGCTGTTAATTAAGTTTTATTATATTTCTTTGTTTTACTAATGTATTTACAATGTACAATGTACAATTTACAATTTACAATGGCCATTGTACTTACTTCATATTTTGCATATTGCGCATATGCTTTACA
The DNA here is from genome assembly GCA_029531755.1 of Holothuria leucospilota. Lineage (NCBI taxonomy): Eukaryota > Metazoa > Echinodermata > Holothuroidea > Aspidochirotida > Holothuriidae > Holothuria > Holothuria leucospilota. The sequence goes on from CM055970.1 coordinate 12,731,477, forward strand.
ATGTGTTGCACTTCTTCGTGCATCCCAGTATTACACATTGTTGCATTTTGCTTCTGTAGAATAACTCTATTGTCAAATGTTCCAGTGGTTTTCAAGACTTACTGTAAAGGAGTGTCTATCCCTCAGTCTTATAGGCCTACAGTATGTATGCCATTCGTTTTACATACTGTACTAGTGAACTATGCTTTTCTGTGTGTGTGACTTTATGTCCCAGCCAGTGTTGTATGCATACTTACAACAGGTCTTTCTGTATCAAGTGTCATCAGTTTTGTATGCACTTATTTTTCTTGTAGCTTATTTGTTTACTTTTATGGTATAATTCAGGAAGACAGCTGGGATCATTAAGTGAAGGCCCGTAATACATGTTCACCTTAGATGAATGCATTAGAGGTTTACCATCTCTCCTCCATGTAGGCCTTTGCACACTGGAAGAAATGCAAGTCACAGTGGTATAATACAAGTACAAAAGTTGGAAACAGTATTACCGAGATGCTTTCACACTCATTGCACATGACAAAATATTATTTGTGGTAAAGTAAGTTGAACGAAAAAAGTTCAACCCGGTTTTTAGTGAGAGATATGTTTAGTGTCAGGATATGGATGATTGCAGTGGTGTTAGATGACATGTTGAGGATTGGGTAGTTCTCCTGTGACTGCCTTTTAATAGTCATATTGAATGGATGAATGTGTAACTGAAAGGCATGTTTCATGAGACTTTAACAAATTGTATATTACAGAATGGTGCTACAGGTTTGTAGAAGAACTTAGGTAGGAAAATGTGGAGAATGTAATATTTGGCTAGAATTTGTTCTTAAGAGAGTATATAAATTTGTCATTTGAACTATTAGGTTAGGTAGCTTTCAAAAAGAAGGGGACTCATTGGGTGGTCCATTTTGTTGCATTTTCAAAGTTTGATGGGGCATTTTTTTTGCAAAATGCTTCCTTTTATCCATTTGGGAGATACACATGCCTCAAGGACCTCCTACCCCCTCCCCTTCTTGTATTGACTCTCAACAGCTACCAAGTTGAGCAAGATTTTTGTGAAAATGCATTGTTGGGGCACTTTGTTGACGATACAAAAAGGTGGGATCAGGGGCAGTTGGTTTGGAGGCATAGAACATCTAGTTGTTTCCTGTCCCACCCCACCCCAGTTTTTAGTCAATGTACACAATATTTTGATGCTATTTACTTAGAAGAGGTAGATTTGCAATCACAAGATCAATGAGAGGCATTTTACCAGTGCTCTCTGTGCTCAAAAGTCCAAACAGTTGCCACCATACATCAGTGCTGGCTGATAGGAAGGAGGGAGGGGGAGAGTCTAGTGGCAGTTTTCAGCTCCAAATACATGGTGACCATACATAGATGTTTACAGGTACTACCTGTAAACATCTATGTATGGTCACCATGTATTTGGAGCTGAAAACTGCCACTAGACTCTCCCCCTCCCTCCTTCCTATCAGCCAGCACTGATGTATGGTGGCAACTGTTTGACCTTTTTTGGAATGGCACAGAGGAGCACTTGGTCAAATGCCCTTTTTTCTCATTGATCTTGTGATTGCAAATCTACCTCTTCTAAGTAAATAGCATCAAAATATTGTGTACATTGACTAAAAACTGGGGTGGGGTGGGACAGGAAACAACTAGATGTTCTATGCCTCCAAACCAACTGCCCCTGATCCCACCTTTTTGTATCGTCAACAAAGTGCCCCAACAATGCATTTTCACAAAAATCTTGCTCAACTTGGTAGCTGTTGAGAGTCAATACAAGAAGGGGAGGGGGTAGGAGGTCCTTGAGGCATGTGTATCTCCCAAATGGATAAAAGGAAGCATTTTGCAAAAAAAATGCCCCATCAAACTTTGAAAATGCAACAAAATGGACCACCCAATGAGTCCCCTTCTTTTTGAAAGCTACCTAACCTAATAGTTCAAATGACAAATTTATATACTCTCTTAAGAACAAATTCTAGCCAAATATTACATTCTCCACATTTTCCCTAACCTAAGTTCTCTACAACCCGTGTAGCACCATTCTGTAATATAACATTTGTTAAAGTCTCATGAAACATGCCTTTCCAGTTCACTTCATCCATTCAATATGACATATTAAAGGCAGTCACAGGAGAACTACCCCAATCCTCCAACATGTCAATCAACACCACTGCCAATCATCCATATCCTGACAACTAAACATATCTCTCCCCTAAAAAAACCGGGTTGAACTTTTTTCGTTCAACTTACTTTACCACAAATAATATTTTGTCATGTGCAATGAGTGTGAAAGCATCTCGGTAATACTGTTTCCAACTTTTGTACTTGTATTATACCACTGTGACTTGCATTTCTTCCAGTGTGCAAAGGCCTACATGGAGGAGAGATGGTAAACCTCTAATGCATTCATCTAAGGTGAACATGATACTGGGTCCTTCCTTAATGATCCCAGCTGTCTTCCTGAATTATACCATAAAAGTAAACAAATAAGCTACAAGAAAAATAAGTGCATACAAAACTGATGACACTTGATACAGAAAGACCTGTTGTAAGTATGCATACAACACTGGCTGGGACATAAAGTCACACACACAGAAAAGCATAGTTCACTAGTACAGTATGTAAAACGAATGGCATACATACTGTAGGCCTACAAGACTGAGGGATAGACACTCCTTTAAGTCTTGAAACCCCTGTGACATTCTGACAATAGAGTTATTCTACAGAAGCAAAATGCAACAATGTGTAATACTGGGATGCACGAAGAAGTGCAACACATTGTAAAGCATATGCGCAATATGCAAAATATGAAGTAAGTACAATGGCCATTGTAAATTGTAAATTGTACATTGTACATTGTAAATACATTAGTAAAACAAAGAAATATAATAAAACTTAATTAACAGCATTAAAGAATATTCTGCCTTCTAGAAATGAAGAGATCCTTGATGCTGGGACACCAGTTGGTGCAACCAGGATTTCTGGAGTATTGCTGTGGGGTGGGGGGGGGGGGATTTAAACATCATGCCCCAAACTCTTGGAATTGGGAGCCCATCATCTCTTGGGGCATAGTGTACTTTAGAAAATGTATCTACAATACCTCCTAGATCATGAGAAATTACACTTTGCAGGCCTGGTTTAATACATCCTAGGCAACATATCACCTCCCCTGCCCTCCATTCCCTACCCATTTTCAAGTTCCCTTCAACTGTCACAATTACTAACTGGAAATACATCCTTCTATAAAGATGATGACTGCCCAAGACTCCTCCTCCAAACTATATTTTAAGTTTCTATTACAGTGGAATTAAAAAAAAAAACTTTTAAAAGAGCCCCTTCAAAAGAGACCATTTTCACAAGGGGTAGTTGATACCTTTGGCAATATGACATTTTGACATTTGGAGTTCTACTCACCAGAAACTGAAAACAAAAAGATTTGTGAAGAATATTACATTAACGTAAATACAGCAGATGGAATCATCCCTGTACAACATTTTCAGTTTACACATTTCCACAAAGAAATTAATTACCATGATTATGATGACCACCATAATAATTTCCACACATCGCCAAAGCAATAATCACCATTTGAAGCAACCTCCAAGATGAAAAGTTCTGCTCCACATATTTCTAAGGTTAATATAATTTGTCTGTGTCAAAAGAAAATTTCACAAATATCAACGGAGTTGTTACATACCTCTTGTTTTCAAATAAAAATCTTGAGTTGACATTCTTTCAACTGAAATAATCTTGACATCAACAGTGCATTTCCCCTGGCAACAGTTAGCATTTATGTTTGTTTGTTGTTTGATCATTCCAGTATCGTATCATTTCTGTCGGAGTCACCATATGTGCTGTGAGGATCCTTCTGAAATGGCACAAGGTGTATGTAGTCCTCCAATTATGAAATTCCTTATGGTTCTTGGGGATAATATGCAATTTATCCAAACATACTGCTACATAGACATCCTCAAGGTACAGATAAGGAGTAGATAGTGACGTGGAATAGACTTTAGGAGGTACATCGCCTGATAAAATGTAACCCGTACCTGAACAAAATGGCGGGTACTTTGAGCCTGGGTATGTTGTCTTTGGCATGTACCATTTGCTTTTAGGGTCCCTAATTGGTCCTCCATTAATTACCATACCAGTCACAAAGTTAGTTTTTGGTGATTGGTCTATGTATTTTATAATATTTGCATATGAAACATACATATCATCATCAGTTTTCATCATAAATTTGGCATGGGGACAAAATGTCGACATCCATTTCATACCCATAATTGTCTTCAAAGTTAAATTTTTATAGGTGTCCACAAAATCTTCCATTATTATGTCATGATATTGCTCATTTTCTTCTAACACCAATTCTTGCAGCTTGTCATCACTCTTCTTGGCTAAGAGGAACATGGTAATTACTTTATGGCCATTGATTTCCGTTGGACTCCCCCATGACTGACGGATCGCATTTCGGTTCTCAAAGTTTTTGTGCACGGAACAGATCAATACTAAGAGAAAGACATCCTTGTCTGAACCATCTTCATTTTTACATTTACTAGGTTCATTTATCAAATAATTAAAATCATGGGGATTCACTGGTCTCTCAACTTTACCTTTCATGAAGGCACCCACTGCCGACAAAATCCCACCTTTCTTAGGTTGCTCCTTGGCCACGTCTATCGTTTCCTTCTTTGTCACCACTGATTTCTTCTCTTCTTTTGCAATAATTTGTTTGTCTTCCTTTTCATCTTGAGGGGAGGGATCTTTTTGCTTGTTTTCTTCCACTAATAACTTTTCTACTTGTTCTGCATTTCCACTCTTTTCAGGAATTAATACTGGATCTTGTTGTGCATCTAATTTATCATCTTTTTTGTTTAACTTTTCAGATTTTTTTGTATCTTCTTTATTCCCTTCCTTAGGGGCACTTTGCTCTGGCAAAATACTTTCAACATTAAATTCATCTTTCATAACTTTGTTGATTAAGCGGGTCATATTTTTGGCAGACAAATGGTGTACATCTGTGGCTTTGTGAAGTAATGCAGCCATCTCCTTTTCAAAGGATGGTACATTGCGATCAGAGAATTCTCTAGGTACAGGAGAACGGAAGAAAATTTTCCACGAACCAGATATAAAGAGGTATCCAAAAAGGTTGAAAATGGTTGCCAAAGACAAGAAAAATGTTAACTTGGTCCTCCGTGACATCTTAGCATTTATGAACTTGAACACAGGTGAGAAGTACTTCCTCAGAAAGGGTTGTTTGATGAGAAGCAGGAAGTTTTTAGGTAGACTTCAAACTATACATCCTTGTCCTCAATAATTCACCTGAAATGAACAAGTTGAAAGTAAAAAATTTAAACATTTCCTGGAAGTGAATTTGAATACTCTTTCAACTTGGAGAGAGATAAAGTTAGAGACTGGCAGTGCACAAGTATGGTCACCATTATTAAACCATGATTGTAAAAAAATCATGAGGGGGTAAAATTGGGAGAGTATCATTTCAGATTGCTCCCCCAAAACCCAACCCCTGGGCCTATGGGCCATTTCAATCCAGAATTTCAAATGAAGTTATACTTTATTAGGGTTTGTACAGACATCTAAAAGAAGTTCCATTACTTTCCATGACAGCATTAGGATTACCTATGTCCACAGCTTACACTGTTTTCACATTTCAGGAGTCTATTTTGCAGCATGCACAGCAATCATGACACTGAAAATATCCCTTTAATACAACCATCCCATCCACCCACTTTTTGTCAAAGAAATAATCTCAATTCCTGTTAACAGCAAAAGCCAAACATGCATTCTCTTGTCTCGGTGATGTAAAAGTCCATGGCTTTTCCCCGCATGTGACATATTCTTTGAAATATAAGTTTTTCATGATGGTTTTTAATTCCAGGATTTTCAATGACTGTGCAAACCCATTTGTAAAGAGTACTACATGTATGCAAGCTGGATGTAGAACTCATAGCCAAAGGTGGGAGGGGGAGGGGATTACAAAATTTCCACAGCTCATCACAATTTCAATATCAGACCTCATCATGAAGCTACTGTACTCACACTCATATCAAGGTACTGTAGAACCCTGCAAGTGGCAGTACCAGGATTTCAAAAGTAAGGGGGAGGGGAGGCAAGGAAATGGGGATGGGGAGGGAAACTGCTGTGCTTGAGCATTGTTCCTGCAAGCTATATACCTTTGCAAAGGAGTGGACTAGGGGAAAATAGGCGGCAAAGGCTATGACTGGGAGAAATTCCCCTCATGGCCCCTCTTGGTAGCACCACTGAACCCTGTCCATCCAAACCTTGAGAGGATGCCTACTTTAAGTTTAAAGGGCATATAAACAGTTGCCACAACTAAAGTTTTGTCACATTAGCTAAATCTTTAAATTACCTCTTACATTATTTCATAAACAAGTATGGATGTGTGAGAGTGTCAGAATGTGAGTATTGCATATTTTTAAGGAAAATATAAATATGCATAAATTTAACAATTTAGGATTCAGTCAATGCACTATATTGCTATATGATCAAAAAGAGCCACACAGGAGAATAAGGATACCAGGGTATGACAGACCAAGCACGCATCTATAACTCCCAATGTGTTACCTGTTGTAGGTGACATGACTTTACCTTAAGTCCCCATGTTGAAACAGCAAGGCTGCAGCTAAAGCTGCCTCAAATGCTTAAAGTCTCTCCAATCTCACCCCGAGACAGTAAAAAAATTTCCCACCTTTGTTTTCTACTAGCCCCTCCTCCAATTCACAAAAAAACACCTGTCTAGTGCTCCTCTAAGACAGAGCCATAGTAGCCTGCACTCCCCAAAACTTACCTAGTTTGGGAGTCTATGAGCGACGATACTTACCTCCTATTTACAAAGGAGAATGACACTTGCAAGATAAGTGCTTGGTAAGTTGGGTCAGGGGGGGCCCTCTGTTGGTAGGAAGTCTTTGCCTTGGAATTGCAGGCAATTAGGGAAATACATATGTAAATAGGAGGTACATAGGAGTGACATAGACCAAGTTTTTGTTGCTCAAGGTGATATTAATACACAACTGTGTATGAACTTCATTGAGAACACAATTGGCTGCACAAGTCATTATACTGTTGAACAACCAGAGAGTGGAGCTACAGTTTATTTACTAAATGAATGTCAAATTGTCAATTGAAGTGCTGTCCTCAAATGTATTTTAAACAAAAGGGATATTCCTAAATACGTTTGAGCAGGGAGTTGCTAGCAACTCCCTAGTCTGGAGGGATACCATACCCCATTTAAGATGTTACAACACATATTTCAATTGCAGGATAATTTTAAACCTGCTACTTTGTATACATAGCAACAAAGCATGGCCAGAGCCCTTGTAGCTTTGCTGAGCCAGCTGTAGACTGACATGGTGCCATCTTTTCTAAAGCTACAACATATGTTACACCTTATGTTCTGATGTCTCCATGTTCCAACACACCCAACCCTAATCTTCTCACCCTAACGTAACCCTGAACTTAATGCAGACTTTTCAGAATACAGAGATGTCAGAACATAGAGACTTTGGAAACAGGGAGCAGTCACCGCTGCATAAGTCAGTTAACTTGATTTTACAGTATCACAGCCTTGTCCATGACATCATTACAAGTTACAGTGCTACTCACGTAAAATGCAAAGGTGATTCCACGTACAGTATTACCCGTTTGAAAATTAAACCAGAATGCAAAAATGCACTGAGGTTTCGATGATATTATGTTCTATTCCAAATAATGCCATGATGTCCCATATCTTTCAGTCACTGGTCAAGTGCTATCTTAACATGTTGGAAAAATAATTTTAGGTTCATATTTGATTTTGGGAATCCCTGGGAAATTTTGCATTTTGACCTCTGATGACTCAAGATGACGATCTTGGGAATTCTTGGGAAAATTTGCTTTTTGACTTCTGGTGAACCCATGAGACGATCTTGGGAATTCTTAAAATTTTGCTTTTTGATCCCTGTGACCCCAGATGACCTTTGACCTTCACCAAAAACGAAAGCATTCATTAATATTCTCACACACACACACACACACACACACACACACACACTCTCCATCACGAATGCATAGTTTCTCTTATCAGTGAAGAAACCAAAAAATGAAAATTTGAGAACTTACCTTCATCCTCTGATCTGCAAGCTTAAAATATCCAACAATTCAACTACCCCACAAATTTAAAAATTTTTCACACATCTGCAAATATGTAAGGGACCTTGTCAAACTTCACACCACATTTCTTGCTTTCTAAGGGACTCTAACCCTGACACACCTACAGTTTTTACACTAACTGAAACAATAAACTGTAATTAGAAACACCTGGTCAGGCAGAGCAGTGTTCAATTTTAAGGAATTAGCAATGGTTGTCCGAAGGACTACCACACTGCAAAATTTGGTTGTCCTGCTCAAAATAAGGTAGTCCCAAGTGTAACCATGGAATTGATAACGCCCTATTATCACCAGTCTTCCAAAGTGGCTTTAACTTTTAGACAACCCCCCTCCCTCCCACCTCCCCCACAAAAAAAGAAACAAAAACAGATATCTACTGTATAAGGCTAGTGCTGTCTCAATAGCATCTACAGTAGGTATAATTACTAATTTTATGGGAGGTGCAACACTCATTACATGGCACTGGCATTTTATGAAAGGATGAGGGGGTAGGGGCCAGGGCCATGGGGAGAAAACATTCTATGCATTTTTACAAGATCCCCTCCCCCCCCCCCCCTTCAATAAAACTGACATTCACACAGCCCATACTAAAACTATATTGCTTACACCCTGTAGTGTGATACTGTACATGGATGATATTGTGAAATGTTGAGAGGGGGAGGGGACCATTGACCTACTGTAATCAAGTTGAATTTCCCCCATTCCCATAATTATGGACACATCTATGCTTGATTGGCAATTTGAGTTGGATCAGGTTCCAACAGCTCCTTTGGGTTTGGATCAACATGGAATCTTGAGCTTGTGCTACTCGTTCGTAACACTAACTTACATGGAAAAATGTTCTTCGATATTAGGTGTAAAGTGAGCTTTGTTCTCCTGTGCACTAGTAGGAATTCATTGAGATAACCCTGCAGAAGGTTAGGTTTGTAGTGTAGAACACATTAGGCAATGGCCAAAGTGCAATGCCACTTGGACGAAAAGTGCCTTGAAAGGAAAACCTGTCAGACTTAATCTTGTGATTACATCACAGATTGTTATTTTGAGAGTCTTTTACATATGCGACCGAAATATTTTTGGCGTTTTTGCCCACTTGAGGTTTTTTCTTTTCAATAGTTCAGAGGAAGGGTCTTGCTCTTGTAATTAGTGATGCTATGTATATACACGTAGAGTGCAGTAGGGAAAATGTGTGATCGCACTGTAAATTTCCGGACTAAAATGTCCTCATTTGGGGACTCCAAAAATTTGTGTACATGATCACAGATGCAATAAACTATCATTGATAAATACCAAGGATTTAAACCACCTTTTCAAACCATTTTCAGTCGATATGTATAATTGAAGTCTGAATCGAAAGTTTGTCTTGAAGGAAGTTCTGCTTACTTTACATGTGAGTGTACAGTAAAGGACTGCCTGCGTAGCCTATTTTTCTTGTGATGGCAATGTGGCGTGCATTAGTGTACATTGTGGACATAGTTAATGTTATGATGTCCGCACTGCGGGTTAATAAATTAAACATCTCTAGATTGAAAGCACTGGTGCTGCAACATCAGCACTACGAATTCGTAGCTTGCACAAAGGAATTCAGCTTCTTGGTGGCCTACTAGTGGAGTTTGTACAGTGCACATACATTTTGGCTTGATAGTGCTATTCACATTTCAATAAAGTGACTGTGTGGGAAGTTGTGGTGAACGTGTGTGATCACCACACTTTGCTGCAAATCTTTTGATGCAATTTTTAAAGTTCCTTGCTTGCATAATTCATTGCACTAGCCAAATGTAAACATCACTTTCCTCAAAAGATTTGGTTGTCCTGATGGACAACCTTACACACCTGTTTTTGCAAAATTTGGTAGTCCTGCAGAATTTCTGGTTGTCTCAGGTGACAGGACTACCCTTAAAATCGAACACTGCACAGTATCATTTCAGAAATTATTAATATTTTTTCAATTTTTTTGGAATTCTGGCTTCTGATTGGTCATTTATGGTAATGACAGGATATCATTCCACATCAGAGTTATGACATTCTAGGTTGCTGTGTTATATCATCCATATTGCCAGAAATTTGCTTCCACAGTAGATGGGGTAAGTCACTAGTTGTGGTGGATAGATGATAACAGTAGAAGTGAAATGGATCTTTCCCATTACACTGTCTGTTGAAGTGAAAATGATACCTTCAACTTTGTAAAATTAAATCCAAACAATTTGCATTTTATGAATTTTTATACAAATGGCTTTAATTTGTATATGCAGTACTGTACAATATAATGATTTCTGCAATTTACAATGTCAGACTTTATGAGGTTGTGCTTTAAACCACCAATGTGGAGGAAGCCTGTGACTTTGAAATTACAACTGTGCATCAGGTGATTGACCATCTCGACAATTTAGGTAGATCAAATACTAAATATTTTCCCTGGAAAGATATCATTGCTCTTGGATGAAAAACCCACTTTATGTACTTTTACCCATCTAGGATCAATCACTGAACCTCATGGTTGCCAAAGTTCATTGTTTAAAATCTCCAAAACTTACCTGTTTTACGAATCTATGAGCCCTACTTACCTCACCTATCACTACTATTGGACAGTCCATATACCACGGAACGATCACTGGCAAAGAATTTCCTGCCCTCGCTAGATGGCGCTGTACTAACATCTCCGCTGCTATCCCAAGACTCGCCCTTGTTTCATTACCAGCAGAATGGTCACATCACGTTCAATAGTAGTGATAGGGGAGATAAGTAGGAGCGAAATAGATTGCTACCCCCTTTATCCACTGTACCATAGTAACGGTATGAAGTACCTCAACTGTACATGCTGACACACTATTCTCAATGTATAGTAGACATCATCACACTGCCATCTTTTACATGTTACATTCTGTAAATATCCCGCTGTAGCAATTCACCATACTTTGTGTATATACATCAGAGATCGTCATGCCCACTGGGGCTGGGGGGAGGAGCCAAGCTTCCCCCCCAAAAAAATTGGCATTTGTCTGAAAATGCATTTGAAAACCCTTCACATGCCAAGTTAATATGAGAAGTTAACTGTTTTTGCCCGGTATTTTAAGACGGCCTGCTTGTCGCTGTTTCTGTGATTGGTAGCATTTTATGAAGACCAATAACTTGTTCGTTCGGGATTCAAGCGCGAATCGAGGGTGTATATGTTAATGGGTGAGCCCCGGTGTTGAAATACTTTACTCTCATCACTCCTTGCGCATAGGCCACTAACTTCGGCATTTCGTCAACTGCAGTCAACCCTAACCCCTCCAATTAATTAAACTGAAAGACTCCTGCTACGCGGCCTGTACTATCTGCATACCCTTAATGGATTGCACACCATTGACTTACACACTATAAATCACTACTTTCCCGCCCCCGAATCTTGTAGAGAGTTTTCAAACTGGAACCAGGTATTATCCTCCGGTTAAAGCTCACACTTTTTGCCCGCGTGTTATCGCACTTTACAAATTTGTTATACCATGACCTATTAAAATTTTGAGCTAGAACTCGTCTAGAATGATAAGTAGGCCTACATACTCTTTTCAGCCCTGATCTCTACTCAAATAGAATGGCACACTGCACAGAGCGGCAGTAATACAATCATTAAATGGCACTAAACTTTCGCAAATTTGCCTTGAATTTTGCACAGTCGGTATTTCAAATGCCCCCTCCTACAAATTCATCATGCAAAATTGATCACTTTTTATAAGTAACACATCCAGAAACAAGCTCCCTAAAAGTTTGTAAGGGACTACACAATCTTGTCTACGCAAATATTTTTGTTTGACGTAAGAACATTTGTCGAATAAGTGCAGGTCCGCTCCTGTTACAAAGGTTATTTACGAACCCGTGATCAACGCATTCCTTTATTTTTAATTCAAAAACTTAAAATGGGGTCCGTTTTATATGGCCTATGCTCTGTAACCCTTGTAGAGGTTTTCAGCGTTGCAAAGCTCACATGAAAAATCACGGTGGCTCTTTTTAAATGATTTCAAATTTGTCTACCATGAGGACCCTTTGAGATTATTGGGCTACAGCTTGTCATTATAACTGGGTGTGTTTCCCTGTGGTTTTTGCCACTTCATTTCGAAATTTCACCTTGCATCGCGACAGGATATAGTGCAACAAAATTTGTGCCGAGAAATTACCTTAAATTTATTGATTTCTTGCATGATGAGATACTTCAACTCCTTCCTCTAACCGCGCATCCCTCCCATCACAAATTGAACTACATCAGTTGAGGCACCATGGTCATACTTGTCTCACTCTATATTTTATTTTTCCAATGCGTCAGTGTTAATTCGTAGGGTAATATAGTCTTCCGCGGGGATTCCCCTTGAATCATGGTGGGAGGACAGACTTGGTCAAGTTTAGGGAACCGGCTGTTCCTCCTTTGACAAATCAGCGGCACCATCCAAACTGGGACTAATGGTCCCCCGTTTATTGTTAGCACAAGACGCTTACACCTACCCCTAGAGTATTAGTCTATAGTTTGCAACATAAGAAAGTATTTTTTAGTCCGGAAAACTTTTAATATTCAACCCAAAGTGGCTTTCCAGTCGATCTTAAGGAGTTGTTTTGGAAAGTTAGGCGAATTCGTGGTCTCAATAAAATCTAGAAGCCCCGGCGACCTACGTCGCCGGCGGCCTTCTGATTTTATTGAGACCTTTCGTGTCAATGCTAATTACATGAAATATAGAAATCGTTACATCTCATAATTGGAAAATATTCCTAAAACTATTTTACAAATTGCCACCAAAAAACAGCTTTTGTTGTGAAAGGGTGGGGGTCTCTGCACGACTTATAAGTAGGTCTACAATACAAAAGCGTGTAGTGTCCTGGATTTCTGGATTTTCCAGTAAGATATAATTAAGAAAACGAGGGCCTAATTAAAATACAGAAAACATCGGAATCCAGGGAGCTCCAACAAAATGCTAGAACAAGGAAGAAAGTTGAAGCAAAAAAAATAAAATAAAACGAGAAGACTCGAACTCCACGACCTAGGTAGTTTCGTAGTCGAGTGTCCTTACCTAACGGGCAAAGCCCATGCTCCGAATGTGTAGCCGATTATATTTAATAGAAATACGAACTCTAGTGTGAAACTGTGTCGAGTGACATACGAGAGGTTGTCCCGGGTGGGTCGGGGGAGGGCACCTGTAGCCAACACCCTCTCGTCACCTTATTCCTTAAGTATTAGTACGCCTAGGCTATACTATACGAAATTGTTTTCAATACGCTTGAAATACATATTTCCTGTTAATTGTTTATTAGCATGGCCTGTAACATGGTCTAGGAGAAACGTCATCCCTACTCCCAAAATACGGTTAAATTAGTACTCATTGGTAATGATATCCTGTTGTTATTGTGATTCGGAATTGCTTATTTTTGATCGCCAACTTAACCCTAACCCTAACCTAAACTGACTTAACCCTAACCTTATCCCTGATCCGAACCCCAGGGCAACAAATCGAAAAAACCACAGGTTGGAATCCCCTGACATACCCGTTTTAAAACAATAGGGTGTTACGTTTCTCACCTCCTTAGTCCCCGCATGTTTGCCTGTATATGTTTCGTATAGTTTGCCAGTACAAATGAACATCAACAGGGTGGGGTGGGGATGGGGGAATCAGTCAGGCGGAATCACAGGAAGTCCCTATTCTTTGCCGGTCGCGACAAAGTTTCCAATTTTCTTCGTGAAAACACCATGGCTAGTCAGGATATGCAGTACAGATAAAATGTGTATCCCGCGCTGACCGTGGATGCTAGTGCTAAGTCTAGTGCGCCACACATTGGTCCAGGCTTCCTTACGTGGAGCCCCGACAAGGGCGACGGGTTTGCCTAAAGTTGTCTAACAGCAAATTTAAAATTTTCAAGGCACGCATTTTGGGCTTTATTAGTCGTGAAAATTGGAAAATTTGGGGGACGTATCCACTGCCACTCTGCTATCAAAATATCAAGTAAATCACAGTGCGGGACGATGGCTGGGTGTGGGACTCTTTCGTAGGTTTTGTACGTTTTCCGCTACATTGGAAAACTACCCCTCTCCTCGACGAGGGTGACATGGTCCCTAACCCCCATATGGCGTTTTTTTTTTTTTTTTTTTTTTTTTTTTTTCACCCTGTCCCGACGATGACGAGATCCCGTCTCCCTGACTTTGACCTTCCTTGGATCATCCGAAGGACGCAACAAATCCTCCAACTCGATGTGACCAAATTTACGGCAAACTTCGGGCGATGTCAGGTAGAGTAACACCTTCTTTACTTACTTGTGATCTTAACATCAAAGGCCATTCAAACGGAGCCAAAATCAGGTACCCGCAAACATCAATGGAAAGATGATTGCTGGTGACACTTCGCACGCGCTTTCTGCAGTTGAATAAATGCAAAGGCTTCTCTAATTCCAAAATTCTGAACCGTCATTGAAATGGTAGTTTAAATATCTACGGTATATATCTGAACAGGCCGTGCTTGGTCGGCTGTTAGATCTGTGATTGGTAGCTTTTATGAGACGGAAATCTTTTTGCTCATTCAAGCGCCTCGCGAACTCCAGGGGGGTGTTAATTCTGGTTCGCTGGAGCGCCACGGGTTGAAGATACTTCTACTACACTCTCTTCCATAGGCCCACTATACTCTCAGGATTCTGTCAACTCGTGCGAGCTCACACCCTCTACCACTCAATTATTAAATACGAGAAAAGATCCTAGCAATACCGACTGTACAGCTTGCATACCACTAATGATTGCCCCATTGACCTTGACAACCACTAGAAAGCAGGCTATTTCCACGCCGCCTAGATCCTTTGTAGAATTTTCACAAAACTGGCAGGTTATCCCATCCCGTGTTCATGCTCACAACTTTGTGTGGGACCCAAGTATTTGTCACTTTCAAATTTATTTATACCATGACCGTCTTAAAATTTTAGAGCTACGAAGTTGTCATGAATGAATAGGTAGCCTACATACATCTTTTCAGCCCTATCTCTACTCAAAGAAGGCACTTCACAGAGCGAGTAATACATCAAATAAATATGCATCTACAACTTTCCGCACAATTGCCTTGAATTTTGAATGCAACAGTCGTGGGGTATTTCAACCCCGACTGCCTACAAAATTGCATAAATGACAAAATTGTCACTTTATATAAGTAACCCCGTCAGAAACAAGCTCCCATAAAGTTTGTAAGGGACTAAATTTTGTCAGGCAATATTTTTATATATGACGTAAGAACATTTGAAATTAGTGCATGGATCCTCTACCTGTTACAACAAAGGCTATTATTTGACGAACACCGAAACCAATTCCTTTATTATTATTTCACAACTTATAAATCGGTTGGTCCGGTTCTCATGTGGCCTAGCTTCTGAACCCTTGTAACGGTGTTTTCAGCGTGCAAAGCTCACAATTGACAAAACTCACGGTAAGGCCTTTTACAATGATTTTCAAATTTGTGTACCAGATTGACCTTTGGATTTTTGGACCTACTAGCTTGTCAGTATAACTAGGTGGGTGGTCCCTGTGTATTTTGGCACTTCATTCGAAATTTCAACCTTTGCAATCGCGAAAGGATATAGTGAAAAAATGTGCGGAAATACCTTAAATTTTATTGATTTTTGCATGATTACTTCAAACTCCTTTCCTAACCGCATACCCTGCATCACAAAAATTGAAACTCATCAGTTGATTCAACATTGGTCAATATCCGTCCCCCAATTTTATTTTCCAATGTGTTTTACATTCGTTTAGGGTAACAGTATACCTTCGCGGGATTCCCCCTTAGGAATATCGTGCGTGGCGGAATTCTTGGTCAAGTTTTCCTGCAAGTTTAGGGAAACCGCTTGTCCTCCATTTGACAATCATCGCACCACCAGAAAACATGGACAAATAGGTCACTCTATGTGTGTTATAGCCAGAACGCTTATCACCTAGCCCCTAAGCGGAAGTCATAGTTGCATACATGAAGAAAAGTATTTTTAGTCGGAAACTTTTGGCATATTCAACCCAACGTGGCTTTACATCGATCTAAGAGCATTGTTGTTTGTGGGGTGCGGGGTGGGGGGCGGCGCGGGCGGGGGGGTTGGGGAAAAGTTAGGCGAATTGCGGTTCTCAAATAAACTCGCGAATCTCCCGGCGAACCTACGTCGCCGGGTGCTTTCTGATTTTATTGAGACCTTTCTGTCCAACTGCTAATTACATGAAATATAGAATCGGTTACATCTCATTAATTGGAAAATAAAATTCCTAAAAATATTTTACAAATTGCAATCCAAAAAACTTTTTGGAAAGGGTGTGGGGTTTCACGCTTGATAATTGGTATGCTATATACAAAGCGTGTAGTTGAACCTGATGTCGGTTCTGATTTTTGGAACACTGAACGTCGTCCCCATGTGTTTTCATACAGTATAGTTTAAGAACTACGATGTGCCTATCTTTAAAAGAACATCCAATCGTTGGAACCCTGGCGAGGTCTAACAAAAGCTAGTACAAGGAAGAAAAGAGAAAGCAAAAAAAAAAAAAAAAGCTGAGAATTACTCGAACTTCACGACCTAGGTAGTCGGAGTCGGAGTGCCTTACCATCGGTCTCAAAGCCAATGCTGTCGACCATAGATGTAGCATTATATTTAATAGAAATACACTTGACAATCGTAGTGTGAGGATGCTGGTTTGGAGACACAAACATTACGAGACAGTTGGCCCGGGGGGTGCGTGGGTTGGACGGGTCGACTCGGTAGTCTCCGCGAACACCCTCTCATCACCCTTATCCGTTAAGTGTTAGTTCCCTAGGCTTCTTACTATATGCGAAAGTTGTTTCATACCTTTACAATACATATTTCTCTGTTATATGTTTATATAGCATACTGGCATGTACATGAGGTCCCTAGTAGAGAAACGTCTAAGAATCCCTAAACCCCAAAATAACGGTTAAATAGTACTCATTCGTTCGATATGCCTTGTTATTTGTGAGTCGGTTAGATTGCGTATTTGATTATGAGGCTCACTGTAACCCTATCTCTGAACCCCTCAACGACTTAACCCTAACCATGTCCCTGACCGAACCCCAGGCCAAATCGAAAACCCACAGTGTTGGAGACCACCTGACGACGGAGAACCCTCGTTTTAAACAATAGTTGCGGTTGACACGTGTCTCTCCTTAGTCGCATGTTGGCCTGTAATTTTCGTATTTTGCCCAGTGGTTTACAAAAATGGACCAGTCAACAGGGCGTGGGGAGGGAGGAGCGTAGGGTAAATTCAGGGGAATCACAGGAAGCCTCTAGTCTTGGCCGGTCGCGAAGTTTCCCCTTTCTTCGGAAAACATGTAGTCCAGGATGTGCAGGTACGATAAAATGTGTAATCCCGACGCTGACCCGGGCTATGGTGCCTAAAGTCTGTGCGCCCCCAGTGCATGGCTCCAGGCTTCCTTACGTGGAGCCCCCGGTGTACTAAGGGGTGGCTGGCGGAGACGGGTGTGAGTGTGCCTAAAGGTTAGTACGACAGCAAAATTTTAAAATTCATATACGCCGCACGCAATTCTTTGGCTTCTTATTCGTAAAAAATGTGGGAAAATGTAATGGGAGCAACATTCACTCACTGCCCCGCTATACATCAAAATATCAAGTAAATCAACAGCGACGATGGCTGGTGTGGCGGCTCTTTCGTGTTTATTGTCCGTTTTCCGAATCTACATTGGAAAATCTACCCTCTTCCTACGAAACGAGGGGCATGGTTCCCTTAACCCCCCATTGCTCACCACTGTCCCCGACGGATGACGAAGATCAGTCCGCCCTGACTTTCTGACGCTTCCGTGGTCTCACGAAGAGCAACAAATCCCCCACTCGATGTTGACAAATCTTACGGCAAGACTTCGGGGCGGCTGTCAAGTAGAGTATTCTTGCTTTACTAACTTGTTCCCTGATCTTACATCCAACAGGCCTTCAAACGGACCAACAATCAAAAAAAGAAAAAAAAAGGTACACGCAAATCAATGGAGGGAATGAGTGCTGGTTACACGCGCTTTCTGAATTGAATATAAATGCATGGATAGGTCTTCTTAAGTTCTCCAAAACTTCTGCGAACCGGGAGGGTATGGAAAATGGTATTTTAAATATCTACGGTAATATATACGACGGCCTGCTTGTCGGCTGTTCTGTGAATTGGTAGCTTTATGAGACTAAACTTTTGCACTTCAAGCTGCAGACATCGAGTGGGGTAGTGTTTAATTGGGGGAAGAGCCCCCACCCGCGGGGTTCGTAAGTAACTGTCACACTCTTACTCCTAACACTCTCTCTACATAGTCGCGCCACGTTACTCGGCATTTGTCCAAACTCGCGTCAACCCCTACCCTCAAGTCTATTAAACATGCAAAGATCCTGCATACGCGGCTGTACACTTTGCATACCACTAATGGGAATTGTCCCCATTGACCCACTTACACACTATACAACGTCAGGCTATCTGAGTTTCCCGCCCCCCTAGATCCTTGTCAGAAGTTTTCCAAACTGGGACAGGTTATCCCCTCTCGCTTAAGGCTACCCAAACTTTTGGAGGTGGAGACCCATAGATGTTTATGCACTTTCAAATTTTATAGCCTGACGTCATTACAATATTTGATCTGAAGTGTCTGAATGATAGGTGAGGAGCCTTGCATACATCATTTTCAGCCCTGATCTCTACTCAAAAGAAGGCACTTCACAGTGAAGGAAGTAATACAATCAAATAATGGCACTAAACTTTCGCAAATTGCCCTTGAATTTTGCACAGTCGGTTATTTCCAGCCCACTGCCACAAATAATGTTCAGGTATGGGCACTTAATTGCTATCACTGTTTTATAAGTAACACAGTCAGAAACAGCTTTCCCGCATAAAATATTGTAAGGGACCTAAATTTGTCAGGCAATAATTTTTTTTTGTGACGTATAGGAAACTGATTTGAATTATGCATATATGGGCAAGGCTTCTACAAGTGGCTTGTCGACTGTTAACAAGGGCCCTTTATTTGACCGAACCCGGAAACCATTTTCCTTTATTACTGTGGTTTAAATTGCATTAAACAAAGCTTACAAATGAATTGGGTTCCGTTGGATCTATAGTGCTCCCTAGAGCTCTGAATGCGCCCTTTGTAGTTAAGTGGGTTTTTCAGCAGTGCACTATGCTCACATGAAACTTCACGGTGTACGCGAGCTGACACGTTTTTACAATGACTATTTCTAAGACATGTATTGTGGTCCCATAATGAACTTGTGAGCATTCTTGGGCTACAGCTTGTTCCATCTGGTACTAAAACTGGGAGGCTGGTGGAGTATAACCCGTGTGTTTTGCACTTCATTCGGTAAATTTCACCTTCGCCGCTCGGGGGGACACAGGGGGCGGGGGGGGAATAGGGTATATAATGTGCAAAAATGGTGTCGCTGAAATCGTTATATCCTTTTAAATGAGTCTAATATTGGATTTTTTTGTGCACTGAATGAGGTACTCAAACCCCTCGTCTTTCCTATCCATCGCAATCCGCAATCACAAAAATTTGCACACATCAGTTGGCAAGCATGTTCGCTTACATGCTCCGTCACCAAGCTCGGCGCCATAGTTATTTATTTTTACGAGCGTCGAGCGCTAAAATGTTCGGTATCCTGTCGAATTTCCGTTTTTTCCAGGGTAATAACTTCGCGAGTGGATTCCCCCTTGATTTCTATTGTGGGAGGAGACTGTAGAGTCCAATATTTGAATTTGCGCAATATGAGTTAATGCCGAGCTGCTCCTCTGGGAGTGCAGTGGACCAGTGGCAGATCGCAGTCCTGTGCACCACCAAACATGTGGTACAAAATGGTCTCCACGCCTATTTGTTAGCAGACGCTTTCCACCTCTCCCCTAAGAGGACTTAGTCGCTATCACATGTGTGTGTCGACCACGCAAGAAACAGTAATTGTGGTTCTTTTAGATTCCGAAACATCGTTTTGTTGAATATTCACGATCAAGAGGATGGTCTAGAGTTGGTTTTTGGTGTGTAAAGTTTAATGTACGGGCTAGCTATTTCGTCTCCAAATATAAAATCAGAGAAGGCCCGGCGACCTACTGTCGCCGGTGCTTCTGATAATTTTATTGAGATCCTTTCCGTGTCAACTCTGCTAATTGTAGCCCCGACATGAATCATATTTAGCAACATCCGGTTTGTTACCATCTCATAATTGGACAAATTTCCTAAAACTATTTTTTCACAAATTGCAACCAAAAAAGCTTTGTATGGAAAGGGTTGTCCGGGGTGTGACATCGACTATATATAGGTGAAGCGCTACACATAACGAATAAGCCGTGTATGTGAACCTGATTTGTGGAAATTTTTTTTCTCATGTAAGTGAGTACACATTAAAAACGATGGCCTAATTACAAAACAGAAACAAAGTGGAACCCCAGGGAGTCAACGATTCTAGCTGGGGTGCACTCGGCCGACGGCCGAACTGATCACGCACCACCACCTTTGTTTTCTGTCGTCACCCCCGCGCCCGCGAATCCCATATATATCTAAGCTTCCCTGTAATAGTCACGATGTATCCCTGGAGAATCATAAGTAGAGCCCCATTAGTCTACCTCACTCATTTGTTGTTCTGATGATTATTTCAATCACTGTCTACAATCACAAGAGCCAAACTGAGTCCTTGAGCTGACACTCTAAGTTGGAAAGAGAGAGAAATTAGTCACCTCCTTGTGAAGCACTGACTTTTAGCGCATTACGCGTATCGAGTTATGCGTCAGAAATACATTTATTTGGGGGGGACGCTAAGGTCCGAACGACATGCAAGATATCGTCGCTGACACATATTGCGTCTGGTTTGTGCTCTGGTGTTGGGCCAAGCCACTGCAAACGGAGAAAGTTACAAAAGGAAAAGCTCAATAAAGTTATGGTAACCGGTTACCCTCGGATTGTAAAGGAGATGTCCTATACTCGTGTTTCTTTGCATGGTGCCAATTTTCACCATTTGTGATTAGATTATACAAATGTAAATTTCAGAAATAGCAAACATTACTTGTCTGGAGCTGATACAGGAGATATTACCTTCCTTCAGTTGTCCGAATATTAATCCTCTTGTTGGACTACATAGCTCTCAGGGCTCCCAAATCACCCGCCCGACATCCGGGGAAAGGACAAAATCGACTGCTGGCAGGTGCCTGTTCAATACTAAGTATAGTATATATATCATAGTCCTCTGAGCAAGGTACCCAGCATCATCTTCTCCACATCAGCAATTGGCAAACTCAAACTGCAACAAGTAAATTTCATGTGGGCAGTAGATTTAGTAAACAGCTGTCCAATTGGACTAAGTAATGAAAAATGATCCAATATCACTATATTTTCATGAGCCCAATTTGATTTTTAACCTCTCGACTATTGATTGTTTCACTGTGAAAGATTCCATTGCAACATTGCAGGGACGACAAGCTTCACTTAACTTCAGCTTTTACACGTAAGTCACTGGGACTTCAACTGTGTGAGCTTAGCCGGAGAAATCACACACGAAAACCCCACTGACGTTAGTCGTCGGAAACAGCATGGTAATCAGGACTGCTTTAGTCGATTTTCTTACATATTTATTTGTGTTTTTTTGTTGTGTCATATAATATGAATAGTTAATAGGGTACAGTTTTTTATGCAGTTTGATGAAAGAATTCTTGCAAAGTTTTCTTGGATGTTGTATTAAGGTACAGCCAATATAGTTGCAAGGAGGTAATACCGTCTGCAATCTGCAACAGAATACTGCACAACTGAGTACCTTCTAGCTGTAACATAATCGACACAGAGTGTGAAACAACAGTACTGTTTTCCCATCAATGTGGCAGTTCTTCAAGATCTTTCCTTGGTACAGTATGGGCCTGTTTTATCTAAGGCCAACAAGACCAGTAGGCCACAACTGGAAGAAAGGCCGGGCCGGGCCCGCTTAAACAATTGGATAGAAACTGAGCCGTAAAATACCTCATCTAACTCTAACTCCAATCAAAGCATCACATACAAAATTTATATCCTCACAATAGACCTCTCAATCACATAACTACCTGCTACAAGAACAAAAGCTGACTAATGATTTCTTGCATCTGGCGGGTACTTCCCTCATTTATACTTCAAAATGCTCTTACAAATTGCACCATTTTTGAATCAGTTCCTTCAGTCACTAGGCACATTTTTCTTGATAACTGCTCCCTCTTTGCATCAAATACTTGCAGTGGTATTTGTCTTTCCTTCTTCACTCTATATTTATCAATTTAAAACCAGCTTCACCGTGACTGGTAATTCTTTCATATATATATATATATAGTTATATATATATATATCATATATATCTTATATATATATATATATATATTATATATAGATATTATATATATATATAATAGATAGTATTATATGATTATATATATATATATATATATATATAGTATATATATATATATATTAATATAGATATATATAATATATATATAGATATATATATAATATATATATAGTATATAAATAATATAGTATATAATAATGATATATGATCTATATATATATATATATATATATATAATATAAATATATATATATATAATATATATATATATATCTATTATATAATATATTATATATATATATATATATATATATCTATATATATCTAAATATATATATATATATATGTTAACGGAAATACTGTCTAACAACAGTGCTGAAAGAAATAGAATGGCTGGATCTCAACAAAGGAAGATAACCTGACAGCAGTAGAAGCTAGAAATTGGTAAATACAACAGCCATAAAAAGGGTTTTTGCAAAGCTTTCGGCCATACTACTCTCTTCAGTGCTTGATCACAGAGTGAACAAGGAGTTAACGGGACTTACAGCTTTAGATTGTGAGGACAATGGTTCCCCCACTGATAGTCAATTAGGACTATCGATTTTTGAAGAGGCAGACAGTAATTTTAGTAAGCCTATTGAGATACGGCGTGACGGAGACGGTCTAATAGGATTACTTAGGCCTAGAATGTAATCCCTTCATATCATATGCTGGTAAGAATCGTTTCGGATATTCAGGCCGAATAGCGACGTAGTCTTGAGTGCACATTATTCCAGAAATTTTCTTTGTCCTTACGTTTTTCTTTGTCGCCCTGACTCATTTTGTTCGATGCAATGACACGTAAATTGTCTATCGAATGATGCGGTAATATTGAAATGGTTGGCAACAGTTGATCAATTTACCACTGGTTTAAATCATTGCACTTCACAACAAGAAATACTGTGCTGTGTCATCTCATCCTGAGGGAGTTTTTTTGTTCCCCCACGTACTGCAATTCCACATTAAATTGCAGTAGATGATATATATGACGTTTTTTCGAAAGACAATTAATTGATTGTCTATTTGGAAAGTGCGTCAGTTTGATAGCTCTGAAATTATTTAGTTTGAATCAATCAGAGCGCCGTTCTTGCAATTGGACGGGCTAAAGGTGAACAACAAAATTCTCGTTGTTAGCCTCGACTGAGGTTTTGTCCTTGAAAAGTTTTGCCCGTATAACAAACAAAAAAAGAAAAAACACCAAAATGTCCCGTAACTTTGGAGGGGCGGGAAAAGCAACAACGGGGAGGGAGCGGGAAAGATAGACTTTTAGAGGCGAGACCGTGCTTTGAAAGTATGGGCAAAATGTTTTTGATTAATTTGGCGAATGGGGTAGACCGGGATGGACTTATCAATTTCCAATGGCACTCTATAGAATGGGGCTGACGGTTTTTAATGTATGTCCGTAGTTTTCAGAACGCGGGGGTGTCGTTGCCTTTTGACGGCATTTTCAATTGAACCCCGAAGGTACTGTCTATTTTGGAGGTGGCTAGACAGTTCTTAGGGGCTAGTGTTCAAAAGTCTGTCTCATAGGAACGACACGTTTGTATGCGAAGTGCTTGGCTTATGGAATATTTTTTGGTGCTGTGCGGAGGATTGTGCAGCTGCCTCGGTAGTAGGTAGTTAGTGCTTGTCCGTGGTTTATATTGAACAAGTCCTTCTGGTTGAGTGGAAAAACCATTTTTCAATGGTCACTGTTGTGTCCACGGAAGTTGACACTGACTTCTAGAGGAGTCTTGGGCGGGGCCCCGTGAATTTGATTGTGGAGTGACGAATTGATGTTTTTCCCACAAAAATTTTTAGGCCTATCTTCAACCGTGGGGAGGCAGTATCATGAAGATATCGTCGATAAACGTAACCAAATTTGTGTTTTAAAATTTGTCGAATAAGAATTCTTTCTCGATTTGCCCATAATAAATTTTGCGAATGAAGGAGGCATCTTGGGTTTCCCACTGGCCAGTACCAATGAATTTGTGGAGGTAGTGCTGGTCGCGCAAAGACGGAGTTGTTGTTTGTCAAATACGGCGCAATCCAAGCTCGCCTAAGTCTTTTCTTGGTGGGGCGTTTTGCTGTGATGGTCTGAAGGCAAGGGGCGGTTTTTAAATACAAGCGGAGATGCCTTTCTTCGTTTGGTATATTTGGTAATGTAAAAGGACACGTCACCAGAGTGACGCCATAATTGTGTCCTGTGGTGATGATTTTGTATATATATCTGTATATCTATGAGATAATATATATTATCTATATATATATATCAATACTATATATGTATATATATATATATATATATATAATATTGTATCTATATATATATATATTAATATGCTTATATATATATATATATATCCATCATTATATATATCATATCTATATATATATATATATATATATAATATATATCTAAATATAAATACTGCTATAATTTGGATTTAGGCGAATAACGTATGGAAAACGCGACGATTTGGGAAACTCGAACCTTTGGTGAAAAAAAAACCGTTTCGCTTTAAACATTTAACACACTGTTATAATAGGGAATGCGTAACTCTATACACACATTCCAATTTACCACCTCTGTTATGCAATTACTTAACTGCACAACCACTTACGTGGTATGTCGGTTAACACTAAGGACTTACGTGGCCATTGAAATAACTGCATATAGATCTCAGAACCAAAAGGGTAATATAATCTTATAGTATTTTGATTGTTTTTCTTCGCCCGTGCGTATTGGCGGTATACCGAATTTTCGCCTAACAGGTCCGATCTAGTGTTATCATACATACATATATATGACATATATAATATATACTAGTATTAATGAGTAAAAATCCACGTATGCTCCATGTAATGATAACAAGATAATAAAACACATTCCAAAGATAACATAATAGAGGCGCAGATATACGATAAAAACAGCGTATATTTCGGATCACGTCCTGTGATCCCGCCTCAGCGAGCAAAATGGCAAGTGAACAAAATTACAAGCATTTTTCAAACTTAAACGGTAAACAGTACTACCAAAACAAATGATAGACCAGCAGGTTTTATTGACCTTGTCAGCTTTGGGGAAGCTGCCAAGGTGTTATTATATATAATTATATAGATACATATATTCAAGCATAATGAAATGTTTTACTATTATGAATAAGAGCTCTATCATTACATAGTATTCAACTTTTGTCAATTTGTTCTAGAGTTACGTAAACATTTTAACAATGCTGGCAGCTGTTGCAAAAACTATATCATAATGCTGACAGAATGAGTGCATTGCAAACGATCCCCAAACCTAGCACAACTTAATGTCTTCAGGAAACCAGTTCTTTGGATAAGTCCCATTACAGTACTCACTGCGTAAGAAACATTCCAAGAGAAGCGGATTTCACTTTGGTAGATTTATCCATAAGATAGAGGGAGAGCAAGTTTCCTTCACTTCAACTGCCATGTTGTAGATGTGGTGTTTCTCTCCTCTTTGCGGCTCAAATGCATCCAAAAGCTTGGCCTGTTCTTTGCAACCTGCAAACTGAAATGCACAACACATTACAACAATCTGGAACTGTCCATGATATTACATGTTTAACATGCAGCTGTAGACAATGGTCTTAGTTTTGTACTGGTAGAAGACCTACATTAATCGCAAGTTTGTGGGGTAATGGGAGGACCACAGTGATCCCCTTTCGGTGTAATTTTGCTTTTTTTAGGCATTTTAGGCAGACAAAATAAACTTTTGTAAAATGCTCAGTACCCTCAAGTGAAAGAGGGCCCAATACAGGATACAACTTATTAGGTGGAGTCCTCTGAGCATACTTTTTAAACATTTTTGGCAACTAAATAGGATAGTTTTAAAACTATATGGGTGACTTCAGGTGAAGACATCGTAATTCATTTTTCTCTAAACGACTGTGACATAGGTAAACATGCACCATATATACCCCTTCAAATTGTTTTTCCCTGTCCAAAAAACTTTTGCATTATTGTAAATGACGTGCAATTTAAACCTACAACTAATATTCTACAATGTATAAGGATACAGTACCCTAAGATGCATAAACAAGAAAAATGAAAACAATACCAATATGACCCTTTTCCAAATAGCAGATTAACAAAGAATTGTGTGGGATAGAGTTTGGGTATGCGTTGTTTTCTTTTTTCTTTTTCCGCGCCACAGTATCATGCCACTGACAAAAAAACGACAGCATATCAAACTCTGTCCCACAATCCTTTTTGGTAATGTTATTTGGAAAAGGGTCTATAGAAAGTTCATAGTGGATACAAAAGTACTGAATAAGTCAAGCCCCACACAGAGCAGCCCACATCTCACAATTGCAACAACTGGTTCTTTCCAAAGGTTTAGAGTATTTCAAACTTTTTAAAGAATATTTTAAAAGGTAGGCTGGCATGGATTGTGACAATTTGAGTACAGTATAACAACTACATACAGCAACCAATAGTGCAGTACCACATACAGAGGTAAAGTCCAGGGTTTATTTTCAGATTTATTACAGATCCATAAATATCAGGTTTTCCTGGGCTTTGAACGTCGCGCCCCGCGACGTCAAACCTTCAAAAAACAGGAAGACCCGCGACGTTCAAAAACAGCCGCGACGTTCAAAAATTCCTCGGTACCCTGAAAAAATGTTACTTAATACTGTGTCAACGATCGCCTTTTGTTAATACAATTGTCAGTGTAACCACAAGCATTTATTTCCGAAACCTTGTCAAGGCAAAATTTACGAGCCAATGTAGTACTTTACTACCTTCGCGGAATACTTTCGTGCTCAACGTAACCCACAGTGCATACAAACACGCAAGGCTCAAGATACAACAGAAAGCTAAAGCTTCGGTATGCTACGCCATGCCAACGCAACGTACACGAGTTTCAGCAAGCCCTTCTTTCATGTCACACGTTTGCCCTGCTCGACCGTACAATCTATATTGGCTTGCACTCGTAATCCACTGTAAGACATTTCGAGGCGGATATGCAGAGTGAGGTGTGGATTAACACCGGCAAGATTCGCTTCCAACACCAAACCTGGTGAACAATTGACACCTCAACCACTGACGCCGCCAACCCTTTGAAATCCCCTGTTTCATATCTTCATGGTCACAAAAATAAAGCCCCGCCTCGGAATGCAACTCCAAAACTGCATTAACAATCGTGTTCGTAACTCCCTCAGCTGCACTGGCCAACCTTGCACACGGTTCTCACGTTGACTGTCGTGACATCGCTAAACCTTCGTACCATCGGGATTGAATATGTAAACCTCAAGTTTAAAAATTTACATGTCATTATTTGGTAATGATATTACATTCCAACGTGAGCAGGGGGTCGAGTAAACTATAACCGTGAGACGCAACCACAGGTATTATAATTCTGTGTACTCCACTTGCAAGCCAAAACCAATGCCCGTTTGCAGGTTATAGGCGGGGGTGGCTTGTGTCTCAGATTTCAACCCAACGAATGAATGAACTATCACATTTGACCGACATATTATTGATAACATGGTCCTTTGTAAAATACGTAACTTTTCATTATCAGGGGCCGCCAAACAATCTACTCGACTTACGCATCTTGCTGCGTTTCACAAATCTTCACAATATGAACACACTTTTTTGTGTCGAACTGGTAGAAAAGTTCGTACCCCTGGAGTACCCAAAAAGCATTACCCTTCGATACCCGACCGTAAAACTTGCACAATCTAGTCCTAGTTTAGTGCAATGGTAATGGCACATACACTTCAAAGACATCCACCCATCGGCCCCTTATCTCTGGTCCGTATGATCGATCTGTGAAAACAATACGTCAATTTTTCATTCTATAATGTGCCCGTGTGTCTTAAACATCGTTAGTTTGAAACAGACGGGAAAATAATTTGACCATATTTTAGTGCATTAGTAGCAATTTTAACAAGTCTATCACTACCCTCCTGTGGCTTTGTGTGCAGTGGTGTGCCGTAACGTGTGCATCGGAACAAAATAAACATCCCAGTTTGTCACTGCGAACTTCTGTAATGTAATGTACTTCCACCGTGTGATCAAATTTGCTCGTAAACTGTTTTCTTGTACTCTTATGAAACAATCCACCTCGTGATAATACAATAAAAAACTTTCTAATGCATCTCCATAGCCGAGATTTCAACCCGCACAGCACCGTTAAAAATGTACGGTTAAGAACGGCACACACCGTGTACCTACAACTTTCGTTCGTTCGCTGCCTGATTGAAGCTCTCTCTGCCTGTAGTTTAGCACATTGACTTTGCAAGTTCATTTTTTCGCAAATTGGTGGGTACGCTAAAAATACTGTGAAAATATTTTTTCTCTTATTTTGCCATGTTTTATGAAACTTTGGACGTAAAACTTTTGCAAGTAGTTTGATAGCAATAAAAATTACTAGCAATATTGAGCCAGGCATCATTTTAGTATGTAAGGTAAGTACCAGGATAAGACGTAACGAGGAAAGAAGATTTTTTTCGTGCCCACAGCGCAAAATACACCTTGAACAGGGAATTTGTACGATTTTAATCTGATGGTGGAGTGAATTTTGCTTCAAAATAGTTTCTCCACCAAAAATACGAAGTTTTGGCGCTGATATCCGAGTCAAAGAATATTTTGTGGTGTGTAATAAGTGCATCCTATGTAGACATACTGTATCACAAATTTACTTCTTTGATCATGAAATCATGTGCATGTTATGTTAGGGATAACTTGACAAATTGAAATCTAGCCGAACGATCGAAAGTGTCGAGCCACGTGCCGTATAGCCATTTGGGTAATGTGTTTATAACGTCAAAGATACTGTAAAATTTTTAGTCGTCCTTTTTTCGCGGCTACTTCTGGGCCTTAGTTTTGGACGGTACTCATCCACAACGGCATGCGTGCAAAAATTTATGAGCTGTCCTTTCGACGTTCATTTCTAGATATAGGCTAGGCTAGTATTTACAGTATGGTAGGCCTAGGTCGTTTCGTTATCTAGTATATAAGGGCGGCTGATTTTAGAAGACACGCATCGCGGGAGGTTTGTTGTTCGGTAAAAAATGCATGTAACAAAGCATGGTACGAAACAGACAAAAGCACTTCATTTCCAAACATAATCGTAATGAGATGGGGGGTAAAACATTTGTATTTGCAATAACCATGCTATTTCGCGAAGATCAAAAAATAATGGCTGAAAAACCTCTACCCGGTTACAGTAGTAATTACTGTGTGCGCTCTGACGTACCTGAACTTGTGCTGCATAGAAATTGCGGTAACGTACTAACGAACAGCCAATTATCGCTATCATTTGGAGAGGTTAATTTAAAATATTATCGAGTTTGTGAGCACCAATGGTGATTTTTGGTGCAGAAACTTAACGAAATTCTGTTGACTAATTCGCCTCAAAGTGCCACTATTTTGGTTTAGACACTTCAAAAATTCAAAAAATTTCGAAAAGGGGGTGGTCACCCCCTCCCCTTGATACCCCACCCCCAGGCCGCGATCCACCGTCGAAACGCGGCAGAGCCGCGACGTTCATTCTAACCCAGGGAAAACCTGAATATAACCAATGCAAAAATGCATTGAGGTTTTCGATGATATACGTGTATGTTTCTATTCGCAAATAAAGCCATGATGTCCCATAGTCTTTTCAGTCAATGGTCAAATGCTATCGTAACATGTTTGGCAAAATACAGTTTTGTATTCCTTTTAGTCTTGAGAGAATCCTTGGGAAATTTGCATTTTTGTCTCTGGTGCCCCAGATGATGATCTTGGGAATTCTTGGGAATTTTGTGTTTTGACCTCGGGTGAACCCCAGAATGATGATCTTGGGAATTCTTGGGAAATTTTGCTTCTTTGACCTCTGGTGAACCCATTTGATATTCTTGGAATATCTTGGGGAAATTTTTTGCTTTTTTACCTCTGTGACCCCAAATACCTTTGACGCCCACCAAAAAACAATGGGTCCATCTTTTCACCATAACCATCCACATACTAAAGTAGAAAATCTATCCCAGCTTGCTCCCTTGAGATATTGTGTTAACAAGGTTTTAAAGTGTTGACCCTGGTGCCCTAGATGGCCTTTGAACTCCAACCAAAAACCAATGGGTACATCTTCTCACTATAACACATAATGTACCATGTATGAAAATCTATTCAAGCTTCGCTACCTGGAGATATCATCTGAAAATGTTTTCAGACATTGATCTCAGTGACCCATGACCTCTTACCTCCACCAAAAACAACAGGCAAAAAAAAAAAAATTCATCTTCTCACTATAACCTCTACATACTAAGTATGGAATCTATCCTAAGCTTCCTACCGGAGATATTGTGTTAACAAATTTTTCAGAGTTTTAACCCCCAGTGACCCAAATGACTTTGACCTCCACCAAAATATAGTCTTCCTCTTACTATAACACATCTAGATAACAAGTATGAACTTTTCAAGCTTTCCAGTTTTAGATATTAGTGTTAACCAAGTTTTTCAGTTTCACCCGCCGGTGACCACCCCCAGATGACCTCTGAACCCCCCCAAAATAATGATGGTTCTTTCTCTAACTATAAGGCACTACATACAAAGTATGAAATTTATCCAAGCTTCCTACTGGAGATATCAGGTTAACAAGGTTTTTCAGGTTTGACCCCTGGTGACCTCAATGACCTTTGACCTCCACCAAAAATGATATGGCTTCTTCCCTCGTGATCGTAATGCATCTACATACACACATTACACTGAAATTCAACTCCAAGCTTTGTAATTACTCAAGTTATTGTGTTCACAAGATTTCAGGTTTGACCCCCGGTGACCCCAGTATGACCTTTCCAGCCCGTCAACCAAAATGAACAGTTCTTCCTCTTTACCATACTACATCTATATACAAAGTATGAATTCATACCAAGCTTTCCTAGCCTCAAAGATGATTGGGTTACCAAGGTTTTCAGAGTTTTGACTCCCCCGGTGAGCCCCCAGGTGACCTTGACCCCCCACCAAAAACAATAACGTTCTTCCTCTTATATGGGCATCTATGTACCAAGTTTTAGAACTGTCAGAGTTTCCTTCTTGAGATATCGTGTTACGAAGTTTTCTGGTTTTGACCCAGTGACCCCCTAGATGACCTTTCACCTCACCAAAAATGATAGGGTTCTTCCTCATACCATAATGCATCTATATAGCAAAGTCATGAAATTCATCCAAGCTCCTACCTCAGATATTGTGTTAACAAGGTTTTCAGAGTTTGAACCCCGTGACGCCCAGGTGACCTTTGACCCCCACCAAAACGATAGCGTTCTTTCTCTTAGTATGTGCATCAATGTACCAAGTTTGAGAGCTGTCAGATGCTTCCCTTCTTGAACATCATGTTAATGAAAGTTTTCCAGGGTTTGACACCCCGGTAACCCCAGTATGACCTTCACCTCCACCAAAAATGATAGGTTCGTTCCTCAGACCATAATTCATCTATCTAAGATACGAATATGAAATTCATCTAAGCTTTCCTACCATCAAGATATGTGTTAAACAAGGTTTTTCAGAGTTGACGCGTGACCCCAGGTACCTTTGACCCCCACCAAAAACAATAGGGTTCTTTCTTTTAATATGGGGCCCCCTCCCATCTATTTACCAAGTTTGAGACTGCACAAGTTTTCCATTCTTGTAGATATTCGTGTTAACGAAGTTTTCCAGGTTTGACCCCCGGTGACCCGATTGACCTTTCCCTCCACCAAAAATGATAGCATTCTTCCTCATACCAATAAACGCATCTACATAACTATATAAATTCATTCCAGCTTCCTAACATCAAGATATTGTGTTAACAGGTTTTCAGGTTTGACCCCCCGTGACCCCAGGTGACCTTGACCCCCGAACCAAAACAAAAGGGTTCTTCTTCTCAATATGGGGCATTGTATGGTGCCAAGTTTGAGACTGTCAAGGTTTCCTTCTTGAGATATCGCGTTTACTGAGCAAAGTGTCACAACAACCATAACCCAAACCAACACACACACACACACACACACACACACACACTCTCCATCACGAATGCATAGTTTCTCTTATCATCAAACCAAAAATCAAAGAGAAAGATCCAAGGAAGATTCAATCGAAAGTTATAGGTAGGCCTATCTTGTAAGTTTTGATATAACCTTTGCCCAACTTATGTAAAGCTCAGTATGCTTTTGCCAGCTGTTTAGAAGTGCCAAAGAGGACTGAAAGAGGGGGCCAGACAAAAAAGCTCCCTCTCACCTCTCCATTGGACAACCCCAACTGTTTTCCAACAGAATTTTTCTTATCCTGCAATAACTATCTAGAAGATGCCGAACATGTTTGACCGTCCAAAAATAACCCTTACATGACTCTGGCCTTCAAATGTTTCAAAGTTTTTCAGACACAAGCACAAGACCCCCTATTAACACATATGTAACTCCATGGACTTAGTTTTTCAAAAAAACAAGCTAGAAAGTACATAATATTGCTTACTAGAAATATATCCAACATCAAACTATCCACTCTAAAATGTTCCAGAAACAAAGACCCCCTATTTAACATTTTACACACCATCTCAAGTTTTAACACATATTTGTGTCAAATGCAGCACTGGCATACATATATTTTGTGAAATTCCTCCCGAAAAAACTGTACCTAAATGACCTTTGACCTTTAATTCTCAAACCTATGAATTCCACTGCTGAAGGGATTAACCCTAATTTTGCTCAATGTTGAAACATCCTTGTTTTCCATGATGGGGAAGAGCATTTGGCATATTTGCAACAAGGGGCTCTGAAATTACTACTTATAGGTCCTGAATAACGCTGTGAACTCACATTTCTACGACCCTACTAACAACAACTTACTGTTTTCATTTGTGGTGGCAAATTTTCATAAACATCAAGGCAAATGTACAGAAATTAGCTTATTTTGCCGAAATGTTACCAGACTAACAGAAAATGCCCAGCTCCTTGATTGCAATAAGTTTACCAACCATGGCTGGATATAAGCTATGCTAAAACCCTTTTCTTCCTGAACACCTTTCATGAAATAAAGTATAAGCAGGTCCTACATGTTATCAACATTTTATACCTCTGTGAACAAATTAACCGTAGGATTGGAAAAACTTGAAGAGTATCTATTTGTAACATTTAATTTTATACTTTGACCTTGTAGATTTCCTTTATACTTGTCCATTACACTTACCTCTTCTTTGGGAGGCCATCTCCTGAGAAGACTTTAAAGACCATATTCTCTTGTGAAGACAACTCTGATGTAGCAATGCTGTTGTAAACACAAGAGAGGAATTAACCAAAGTGCAGAATTCTATAGCATGATTAGTATATTCACCACACAACAACCACAGGCATGGGATGGCAATCATATTTCATGAACTGAGAAAATTTGTATGTGGTATTTTATGTCATCTACTGACAACCAGGTCCAATTCTCAGAATAAATGGTGAATTCACAATTCCACTAGCTCTTGTCTTGAACATGCGAATTGGCAGTCCTAACTGAAGTACCATACCGTAGGTTTATAATTGTAAACATCTTTGGTGTGCCAATCTTAATATGACTTGAATTATCAATATTGGTGGTGCAACAGTAACAGTATGTTTCCTTGTTTGGCATACAAACAGTTTACAAGTAAATACACAGTAAATGCTAAACTTCTGTGGCCTTAAGTAAAGTTCCGCAATAAATGACCGGCAGAAAACTTGGCCTGATCTGCGGATCAAGACAACTCCCTTTTTCAGTAAGAACAGCAGTTTTTCATTCCATGTCGCACAGGATATATCACGTACATGCTACCTGTAACTCCAGAGCCTACATGTTTGTCTATTTTGGATGCTGAAACTGTCCAAAGTGTTTAATAATTTTTTACGAGTGTGTAGCATAGTATAGCTATCTATTCAGACTTGCCAAAGTTTTTACCTCCTATACAGTAATTTACATTTCTTTTGTTTTATCATACTCCTACACTTGTATGAAAACGCCCGCATAATCTTTAAATTGATATTCCATGCCAGTTAAATTTCAAGTTAGGGATTATGACAATTTTGAAGGGACAAAAAATGGTTTTACTTTCACCTAAGCAAATATCATTCATCTAAGTAGGCCTGTTTTCCAGACTGCTATTCAAAGTCTCTTCCTCCCTTTCCCCGTGATGTTAATATTTGGATCCAGAATTGAACACTGATCTTGATAATCACCACTTCCAAAGGGTCCAGTTACAAGCATGGTAAAGTGGCATAACATCAATTGCAGACCATGATTTTCTCAGGAAATTTACATAAGAAACTAGATTATCCTACTTTATGCGATGTAATCTGAAATCAGCACTTCAAATGCAACATATGAGAACTCAAGGGCTAATGGAGCTACAACAAGCAGCATTTTACATACATATCATCATGTTATGCTACCCTGGTATAGAACAGATCCCCATCTCCGCTGCTTTTGCTAACCACTATACACCAGCTACATAATGTAAAGCCAGCTTTTTTGCATTCTTTATCAATACTATGGTGCAGGCCCTCCCTGCCAAATTGTGTCATTTCACAACCGCAAAAAGTGAGGTCTCACTTTTTGTACATTTCAAAATAGATAGGGTTCACTTCAGAATTATTCGCCTTCATTATGACTGATTAGGGGATGACTGTGGCACAGTGGAGAAGCAAACTCAACTCTTGTGCAGTAGGAAAGAATACTGGTCAAGATCCATTCTTCGCTAATGCTGAGATGGATACAGTATTAAGCTTTTCTTCTTCCTTTCACCTCAGTTCTCTCAATCTCCTGTTTTTCTTTCTGCTTTTTATCTTTATAACAATAATTTCCATATGAAGGTGCAACCTGTGTTAACATATACAGTCAATGGTGAAAAGAAGGCTGTTCTCAAGTGGTTGAAAGTTTCTTCTTCAACCACTGTCCTAAAAGGTCTGATTCTTGTCCTAAAAAAGGGTTTCTAATGCTAACAACTCAAAGAAGAGAGCTGCGCCACCCCCTTTCTTTTAATGTTTTTTAAAACTGTATGGGTCTTAGGTGCAACATAATGTGCGTTAACTTTAAGTAATCATTTTAAAACATTTTTTTTACACAGGGAATAAATAAGAATGCGTGTGTCTAAATGTATTCAGTAAAGGGTATTTTCAGTTGTTAGGTGTCATTAGCCTTTAGTCCTTCCCTGTTCATAGCTAAATTCTATATTAGTGCTAAGAGAGATGTACTCACCCTTATGTGGCCTCATAGGCATAGGACGGGGAGCTGGGAGCCCCCTCCCCTCAAATTCCTTATTTATTCCAGTGTAAAAAAAATGTAAATGTTAACTTTAAAAGTTGCACATTATGTTGCACCTATAAGACGCCATAAGTATTAAAAAATTAAAAGAAGGGGGTGGAGCTCTCTCTTTTGGAGTTAAGAACCCTTTTTAGACAGTGGTCTGAAGAAACTTCACCACTTGAGAACAGCTTCTTCACCATGTACTGTAATTCTTAAACCAGGTGTCACCTTTCATATGATTATGGTAGAAAGATAAAAGCAGAAAACAGAGATTGAGAAGAACTGAAAGGAAGAAAAAGCTTATCTGTACCATCTCAGCATTAGCGAAGATGGATCTTGACCAGTTATGCCTTTCCTACTTGCACAAGAGTTAGTGATTTCTCCACTGTTGTCCACAGTGTCCCCTAATCATCATACTGGCGACAAATTTCTGAAGTGCACCCTATCATTTTGAAATCGTTACAAAAGTTGAGACCTCACTTTTTGCGGTGTGAATACCCAATTTGGAGGGAGGGCCTCACCATAGGATGATAAAGAATGCATAAAGCGCTTACTTATGTAGCTGGTGTATAGTGGTAGCACAAGCAGCAGGAATGGGGATCTGTTTTTCTATACAGTAGCATCACTAGTGATGATATGTATGGTAAAATGGCTGCTTGTTGTAGCTCCATAGCCTTGATTCTCATATGTTTGCATGTTGCAGTGCTGTTCATATACACGCATACAAGTAGGATACTCTGTTTCTTATGTAATTCTCCTGAGAAATCATGTTTCTGCCAAATTGATGTTTATTCCACTTACCATGCTTGTACTGGACCCTTGGAATGTGGTTTATTCAAGATAATTGTTCAAGTTTCTGTATCCAAATATTAACATCAAGGGAAAGGGAGGAAGAGACTTTGAATAGCAGTCTGGAAAACAGTCCTTACTTAGATTATGATATTTGCTTAGGTGAAGTAAAACCATTTTTTTCCCTTCAAATTGTCCATAAATCCCCTTAACTGACATTTCTGGCATGGAATATTCAATTTAAGATTATGGGCGTTTCATACAAGTGTAAGTATGATAAAACAAAAGAATGTCAACATACTGTATAGGAGGTAAAACTTGGCAAGTCGCTGAATATGGGATACTATACTATCTACTCACTCGTAAAAAATTATTAACACTTTGGACAGTTCAGCATCAAAAGACAACATTTAGCTCTGGAGTTACAGGTAGCATGTACGTGATATATCTGTGATGAAAACTGCTGTTCTTACTTAAATGTTTGTCTTTTGATCCGCAGATCAAGGCCAAGTTTGCTGCCGGTCATTTTATTGCTGACTTTAAGCCACAGAAGTTGCATACTGCGTGTTTTACTTGTAAACTGTTTTGTATGCCAAACAAAGGAACATACTGTAACTGTTGCACCACCAAATGATAATTCAGTCATATTCAATATTGCACCCCAAGATGTTTCACAATTTATAACCTACTGTATGGTATTTCCAGTTTGGACTGCAATTGCATGTTCAAGACCAGAGCTAGTGTAGATGTGAACTTCACCATTTATTCTTGAGAATTGGACTGGTTGTCAGTGATGACATAAATACCACATTACAAATTTCTCATGTTCATGAAATATGAAAGGCCCATCCCAGTGCCTGTGTTGTTGTGTATGAATATACTAATCATGCTAGAGATTCTGACTTTTGTTAATTCTCTCTTGTGTTTACACAGCATTTGCTACATCAAGAGTTTTTCACCAAGAGAATGGTCTTTAAGTCTTCTCAGGAAGATGCTCCCAAAAAGAGGTAAGTGTATGGACATATAAAGGAAATCTACAAGTAAAGTATAAAAATTTCAATGTTACAATAATAAAATACTCTCAAGTTCCATCCTACGTTAATTTGTCACAGAGGTATATAAATGTTGAAACATGTATGAACCTACTGTATACTTTATTTCATGAAAGGTTTTCAGACAGGGTTATAGCAATAGCTTTATCCAGCCAGAGGCTGGTATAACTTATTGCAATCAAGGAGCATGGCATTTTTCTGTAGTCTGGTAACATTTCGGCAAAATAAGCTATTTTCTGTTTACATCTTGCCTTGGATGTTTTATGAAATTTGCACACAATGAACGTAAGGTGTTGGTTATGTAGGGTTGTAGAAATGTGAGTTTCACAGGTTATTCAGGACTTAGTAGTATTTAGAAGCCATTGTTTGCAAATATGCAATGCTTCTTCCCATCATGGAACAATGGATGTTTTTCAACATTGAGGCAACATTAGGGTAATCCTTCGCAGTGGCTTCATATTGTTTTGTATGCATTAAAGGTCAAAGGTCATTACGGTACATGTTTTGTGGGGTGAATGTTTCACAAAATATATGTAATGCAGTGCTGCATTTGCCACATATGTGGGGTAAAAACTGGATGGTGTAATGTTGAATTAGGGGTCCTTTTGTTTTGCCTGGAACATTTTCTAGTAGTGGGATAGTGATTTTGATATTTTCTAGTAAGCAATATTATGCTACTTCAGCTTGTTTTTTTTGAAAACTTAATTGTCCATTGGAGTTAAAGTATTTTGTTAAATAGGGGGTACTTTTGCTGTGTCTGAACTTCTGAACACATTTAAGCCAGAGGTCATGTAAGGGTATTTTGGGTCAACATTTTTCGGCATCTTCTAGATAGTTTATGGCCAGGATAAAAAAAATCTGTTGAAACCAGTTGGGGTGTGTTCCAATGGAGAGAGGGAGCTTTTTTGTCTGGCCCCCTCTTTCCGGTCTCTTGGCCACGTCTGAAAGCTGGCAAAAGTCGTACTGAGCTTTACATAAGTTTGGCAAAGGTTTATATCGAACGCTTACAAGATAGGCCTACCATAACTTCGGATTGGAATCTTCCTGATCTGTCCTCTTTTGATTTGTTTGGTTTTGATGATAAGAGAAACCTATGCTTCATGATGGCGTGTGTTGTATTATGTGTGTGTGTGTGTGTGTATGTGTGTTTGTGACACTTTGCTCGTTAACGCGATATCTCAAGAAGGAAAACTCTTACAGTTCTCAAACTTGGTACATACATGCCCCATATTTAGAAGAAAACCCTTTTGTTTTTTGGTGGGGGTCAAAGGTTCACCTGGGGTCACCGGGTTCAAACTTGAAAACCTTGTCAACACAATATCTTTGAGTTAGGAAGCTTGGATGAATTTCATATATTGTAATGTAGATGCGTATGGTATGAGGAAGAATGCTATCATTTTTGGTGAGGTGAAAGGTCATCTGGGGTCACTCCGGGAGGGGGTCAAACCCTGAACGCTTCGTTAACGACGATACCTCAAGAAGGGAACTGTGACAGTTCTCAAATTGGTACATAGATGCCCCATATTAAAAGGAGAACCCTATTGTTTTTGGGGGTGTCAAAGGTCACCTGGGTCACCGGGTCAAAACTCTGAAAACCTTGTTAACACAATATCTTGAGGTAGGAAGCTTAGATGAATTTCATACTTCGTATGTAGATGCATTATGGTATGAGGAAGAACCCTATCATTGTTGGTGAGTGCAAGTCATCTGGGGTTACCGGGTCAACCCGGAAAACTTCATTAAGCATGATGTCTCAAGATGAAGCTCTGACAGCCTCAAACTTGTACATTGATGCCCCATACTAAGAGAAAGAAGCTATCGTTTTTGGTGGGGGTCAAAGGTCCCTGGGTCACCGGGGGTCAAACTCTGAAAACCTTGTTAACACAATATCTTGAGGGTAGAGCTTGGATGCATTTTCATACTTTGTATATAGATGCATTTATGGTAATGTAGGAAAGAACCCTATATTTTTTGTGGAGGTGAGAAGGTCATCTGGGTCACTGGGGGTTCAAACCCATAAACTTTCGTTAACACGCTATCTCAAGAAGGAAACTCTGACAGTTCTCAAACTTGGTACATAGATCCCCATACTAAGATGAAGAACCGTATTGTTTTGGTGGGGTCAAAGGTCCCCTGGGGTCACCGGGGTCAAACTCTGAACCTGGTAACACAATATCTTGAGGTAGGAAGCTTGGATGAATTATCAATACTTTGTATATAGATGTGTTATGGTAAGAGGAAGAACTGTATCATTTTTTGGTGGAGGTGAAAGGTCTCTGGGGTCACCGGGGTTCAAACCTGAAAATCTTGTTAACATCAATAACTTGGTTACAAGCTTGGATTAATTTCATACTTTGTATGTAGAATGCATTAGCGATAAGAGAAAAGCCTATCATTTTTTGTGGAGGTCAAAGGTCTTTGAGGTCACCAGGGGTCAAACCCTGAAACTTGTTAACCTGATATCTCCATGTAGGAAAGCTTGATAATTTCATACTTTGTATTGGAGATCCTATATTTAGAGAAAGAACCCTATTATTTTTGTGGGTTCAGAGGTCATCTGGGGTCACCGGGTGTGAACCCTGAAAACCTGGTTAACACATAATAGCTCAAACTAGGATGCTTGAATAGTTTCAATACTTGTATCTAGATGTGTGTATAGTAATAGGAAGAATCCTATCATTTTGGTGAGGTCAAAGTCATTTGGGGTCACTGGGGTTAAACTCTGATAAATCTTGTTCACACAATCTCTCCAGGTAGAAGCTTGGATAGATTCCATACTTAGTATGTAGATGCGTTATAGTGAGAAGATGAATTCTGTTGTTTTGGTGGAGCGTCGAGGTCATCTTGGGGTCACTAGAGATCAATGTCTGAAAACCTTTTCAAGATGATATCTCCAGGTAGGAAGCTTGAATAGTTCATACATGGTAAATTGATGTGTTATAGTGAAAGATGTACCCCCCATTGTTTTTTTGGTGGAGTTCAAAGGCATCTAGGTCACCAGGGGGCAACACTTAACTTGTAACAATATCTCAGGGAGAAAGCTTGGATAGATTTATACTTGTATGTGGATGTGTTATGGTGAAAGCTGGACCCTATTGTTTTTGTGGAGGTCAAAGGTCATTTTGGGGTCACCATAGGTAAAAAAAGCAAAATTGCCCAAGAATTCCCATAATCACATGGGGTTCACCAGAGTCAAAGAGCAAAATTTCCCAAAGAATTCCCAGATCATCATCTGGGTCACCAGAGTCAAAACACAAAATTTCGCAGAATTCCCAAGATCATCATCTGGGGTCACCAGAGACAAAATGCATTTCCCAAGATTCCCAAGACTACCATAGGATACAAAACTTATTTTCCAACATGTTAGATAGCATTTGACCAGTGACTGAAAGATATGAACATCAATGGCTTTATTTTGGAATAGAACATACAGTATACTCATCGAAACCTCAATGCATTTTTGCATTCTAGTTTTTTTAAATTTTCTTAAGCTCAAATTTTGACCCCCCATCTCGATCTGTGCATTCACTCAAAACTGATATTGGGAAACCACACCCCCCATTTCTTTAAATTTTTCAAATTTCATGTATAAATTAGCAGCCCAAATTTTGATCGCATCTGAGCACCCCAATACCACTAAAAAAAGGTTGGAGGTGCACTTAACTTTTTTTTTCGTAAAAAATCACTTCCTTGGCATGGGGGATATTTAACCCCGAAAGCGAAAAATGAGTGGAAAATTTAAAGGTTGACATATAGGGGAGAGTTTAATTGGCTAGCTCCGTGATCCAAGCCCCGGGCCGGTTTACAAAAAATACTTACACACAAAAATTTTTGTAAGTCGACTTTTGAAAGGGATCTTTCTTTTTCGTATTCAGAAGAAAAAGTTTTATCATTTTGATAACTTTACCCAAATCAGATTGCAGAAACTTTTACAAAATGGCCAAAGTAAAACTACAGAAGCAGGGAAAGTCATCATTTTGTAGAGTGTAAGACCGCACGTAAACCCCAGAAGTGTGCCGTTGTTTTTAAAATAACATCAAAGTGTTTGGCTCAAATTGAAAGCAAGTTCAACCACACCACGTTTGGCTCTGTGCATGTGTTGCAATTATGCAGCTATCTTTACGACTGCGAAGTTGTTTTTGTAATACATTTCAAAAAGTTCTTACCATGCGTGCATTTTTCCACGCAAGAATTTACGCAGATTAGTGAATCCCCCCCCGGATACACCCCTAAAGTAGCTCTGTATTCTGTGGTTCCCCCCATTTTAAAGCTTAGCCTATAGACTATAGCAGTTGGGCTAATGTAAGTTCTAGGTTGGTAAGCCCAAAATTAACATAAAATATAAAAGACTTTTTCTCCACGCGGCCCATAGCCAATTTTTTTTTCTGACCCTAATTTACTTCCCCCCTCACTCTCACCCCCAAAATTTTGGGATGGAAAATAACTTTTACCTAGGATACCTACATTTTTTCATATTTAAACATTTTAGGGGATAAAAAGTCAAAAAGAGGGAAAAATTCCCCTTAAATTTGTAGGTCATGGAGGTTTTTTAAATAGATATAATGAAATTTTTAAATGCATGTATAGTTACTCTAAAAGACGAGAAAGTGGCTATATGGGGAAAATTAGGGTGAAATGGTGTGTGAAATATTTTAATACTCTATTTAGAAACTAAAAATTTATTGGGGGATTCGGAAGAAAAAAAAACAAAAAGGGAAAACATAGTTAAATGGAGTTTGGTAGAATATGTGAACATCTCATTTAAAAATCATTGGAAAAAAAATTATGGAAAAACCACGGAAATGAGATTGTAAAAACCTTCAAAGACTAAAATTTTTTAGTACTCCAAAAATCTTTTAAAATTTGTAAACTTTTCAGTTAATTTGCCAAAAATTTTTTTCAAAATATTTTAAAACCCACCTTGTTAGTTAGAAGGACTCGGAATTAGAAAAAAATTAAAAAAATAAAATGTTTGTTGAAGTGCCAAGCACTTTTGGGAAAAAACTGCCATGACTCTACCAGTGACAGTGCTCTGTCGCCAAAAAACTGAAATAATCAGCCTGTTCCCTAAAAGACAACCCCAAAACCAAACCCAAAGGATTCTTTAAGTTCTCCTGTAAATTACAATACAACCCTTTTTGCAAAGATTCACAAAATTTTTTTACCATGTTGTGACAAAGATTTTAAATATTTTCAGAAACCAAATTTGGGATTTTTTTTTTTAGGATTTTATCTTTTTTTGATTTTGACTTTGCTGCAGTACTTCACTGATCTCTTCTTTTTGAAGTCTACTCTTTTTATTCATTTTACTTGGTTACATTTTAGGGTTTGGGCGATATGATAAAAAAAAATCCCATGGATACAGGGTTTTCCCCTGGGTTTAGAATTGAACGTTGCGGCTCTCCCATTCCGACGGTGAATCCCCGGCCTGGGGGGGGGTAAAAATTTTTTTGAATTTTAGAAGTGTTAAACGAAAAATGGTAGCATTTCTGGGGCGAATCTTCAACAGATTTTTTTAAGTTTCCGCTAAAAAAAAAATCATTGGTGTTTCACAAAACTCGTAGTATTTTAACCTCTCCAAATGATAGCGATCATTGGCTATTGTAGTATTACCGAATTTTAATCGCACAGTTCAGGTACGTCGAGAGCCCAGTATTTTGCAAGTACGTTAAAAACGCACGTATAATTTCTTAATTTTACTTACCGTGATAGGCACATGACATGGGCGCAAAAAATTGCCTACGGGGAATGCGGAATTCAAACATGTGAAGAGCTTTTTAAGTAGTAGTAACGGGCACTGGAAACAAAGAAAATCCCAAACCCCCAAAAAAAACCATGAGGGGTACAAACACAAATGTTAAAAACTAAAAAACCGCGAAACAGGGAAAAAGAGTCTTTGTTATTACTGGACTCCAGAAACACCACTGCACCAACCCCAAAAAAAACTCCCCAAAACCCAATACCCCCCAAAAAA
The DNA here is from genome assembly GCA_029531755.1 of Holothuria leucospilota. Lineage (NCBI taxonomy): Eukaryota > Metazoa > Echinodermata > Holothuroidea > Aspidochirotida > Holothuriidae > Holothuria > Holothuria leucospilota. Next base: position 12,775,052 of record CM055970.1, read on the forward strand.
ATTTCCCGCCCACACGCCAAAGGGAAAACACCACGCCCGGGGGCAACTCCACACCCCCGGCAACAACACCCCCGAAGGAAAACACTACGCCCGAGGAACACTACACCCAAGGGCACATACCCCAAAAGGAAACACTACGCCCCCAAAGGAAACACACGCCCGAAGGAAACGCTATACCCAAGGGCAACACTACCCCAAAAGGCAACAGCACTTAAAAAGCACCGGGGAAAATACAGGGCCCTTGCCCAAGGGTGCACCTTGCCCAGGGTGCCCCGGAGGCAGTTGGGAAAAGGGTAACCTCATTATCCCCACGCTTTAACAAGCTCCCAACGGATGCATTTACCGTCTACCAGGACAACACTGATCTAAATTCTAGTGTTTGCACCGGGTAAAAATTCGTACCGGGGTACCCGAAACGCATTACCCCCGGTTCCCCTGGTACCGCCCGAAAACCCTTGCAACATCTAGCCAATAAAAATTCAAAACTCCACCCATCCCCCCTTTATCTCGGGCCGGGATCGATTTTTTGAAAAAATACGTCACTTTTCTATGTCTCAATGTGCCTTGGTTCATAATTCGTGAGTTTAAAAATCAGACGGGAACAAAAATTTTTTGGGACCAATACTTTAGTAAAAAATTTTAAACAAGTCCTATCTTTCCCTTCCGTGGCTTTGTGTCCAAGTGTGCCGAAACGTGTGCATCCCCCCCCCCCCAAAAAAAAAAAAAAAAAAAAAAACTACCCTTTGTTTTCACTGCAAATTCTTCTGTAAGTTCCTCAACCGTGTGTTCAAAATTTCTCGTAAACGCTTTTTTGTTACTCTTTGAAAAAACCCCTACCTATTCCTTCTGATAATGACAGTAAAAAATTTTTAAAGCATCTCCTCCGAGATTTTCCCCGCACATTACCGTTAAAAAAGTACGGTAAGTACGGCCCCACACCGTGCACATACGAACGTTGTTCGTTCGTTTTCCCTCCTGGGGGCTCTCTCTGCTGCATGTGCTACTGGAGCAAAGCACATGACTTTGGCACGTTTTCCCCTTTTTGTGAAAAGGGGGGGACGTAAATACGGGGAAATTTTTGCTCTTTTTCGCCAATATTTAGGAAACTTTGGACGAAATTTTGAAGTAGTTTGAATAGCAAAAAAACATTACGAGCCCCAACATAAAGATGGAAACATTTTAGTATGAAGGTAGAACAAGATAGAAGTACAGAAAAAAGATTTTTTTGCGGGCACAGAGCAAAAAAACTCTTTAAAGAAGTGTTGATTTTTAAACTGATGGAGTAAAATTTTCTTAGAAAAAAGTTTCTCCACCAAAAAATACGAAGTTTTTTCGATTGATTTGAGACAAAATATTTTTGTGGTTTTTAAAAAAGTATATTATTTAACATAACTGATTACCAAATTCCTCTTTTGGGCCATGAAAACATGTCATGTTTTATTAGTGTAATTTTACAAATGAAATTTGCAATATCGAAAGTCGAGCCACGCAGTGCCGATATCCATTTAGGTATTGTTTATAGGGCGAGATATGTTAAAAATTTTTAGAGGGCTTTTTGCGCTGCTTCTGGGGGCTTAATTTTTTAACGGTAACCCTCCATACGCCTGCGGCAAGTGTATATGAGCGTTTTTTTTTCGTTCATTTCTAGAATGGTAGGCCTACAGATAGTACTGTAGGCCCCATGTTGTTTCGTTATCTTATAGGGAGGCTTGATGTTGAAACACGCATCCGGGGCTTGTTTCTGGGAAAAGTGCAATTTAAAAAAGCATGGTACGGGGAAAAAGGCAAAAAAACTCCATGTCAAAATAAAAGTAAAGAATGGGGTAAATACATTTTGTTAGTTGCAATAACCCCCTTATTTTTGCGAAGATTAAAAGGGGGAAAAATTTAAAAACCTACCCGGGTAGTAAAAGCATCGGTCGGGTACCGGGTACCCCATGCAAACATACTAAAATTTGTCGGGGTTCCCTCAAAAATCACGAAGAAAAAAAGTAAAAACATCCAAAAGTTCGTACATGAAATTTTTTAAAGAAAAGGGACGCAAATTCTGTGCATCCAGTTTGTTTTTCGTTTTGGGGTTGCATTCCGGGCGGGGGTTTATTCTTTGTGACCATGAAGATATGAAAAAGCGGGATTTTCAAAGGGGTTTGGGGAGGTCAGCTGGTTTAGGTTTCAAATTTTTCATCAGGTTTTTGTTGGGGAAAGGGAATCCGCCCGGGGTTCATCCACGCTGTCCCCGGGGATGGGCCCGACTTTAAAAAGTTCCAATGTGGGATCACGAGTGCAGCCATATAGATTTTCCGCCCAGCGGGCAACGTGTGAATGAAAAAGGGCTTGCTGAACTTGTGTAGTGTGTGGGATGATACATACCAACCTTAGCTTTTTTTGGGGAAATTGGTGTATTTCCGTAGGGATGACATGACAGTACTGACCGTGAAGGAGTACTAAC